>OW240915.1:162696343-162719177 GCA_933207985.1 Pelobates cultripes | reverse complement strand
AGTGTAGGTGATATACCTGCCCTCACCATGCTTTGCAGACCAGGTATCAGTGGTCAAATGGACCCTTGCCCCAACACTGTGTGCCAGAGATGCTATTACTTCCTTTTGCACAATTGAGTACAGGTTGGGGATTGCCTTTTGTGAAAAGTAATTTCGGCCGGGTACCTTCCACTGCGGTGTCCCAATAGCTACAAATTTTTTGAACGCCTCAGACTCCACCAGCTTGTATGGTAAAAGCTGGCGGGCTAATAGTTCGGACAAGCCAGCGGTCAGACGCTGGGCAAGGGGGTGACTTTCTGACATTGTCGTCTTACGCTCAAACATGTCCTTGACAGACACATGACTGTGGGAAGATGAGTGTGAACTGCTCAAGGCGGGAGGCGGAGTGGCGGATGGTTGAGAGGGGACAAGGAGAACAGCAGTGGTTGACGTGGCTGAAGATGCTGGACCAGGAGGAGGCTGGCGGCTTAGAGTAGGCGAGCTGCTTGTACTCATGTGTTGATCCCATAGGCGTTTGTGATATCATGTGCCTACGCAAAGCAGTTGTACCTAGGTGGGTGTTGGACTTCCCACGACTCAGTTTCTTTTGGCACAGGTTTCAAATGGCATCGCTGTTGTCAGAGGCAGACACACAAAAAAAATTCCACACTGCTGAGCTCTGCAATGACGGCATTCTGGTGGTGGACACAGCATGCGTTGATTGGCGTGCTGTCGGGCTGACCCCGGGTGCCGATGCATGTTGTCTGACTGTGCCACTAGCTCCTTGCGACGACCTCCCCCTGCTTCCAACTTGTCTCCTCCTCCTCCTCCTCCCTGTCTCCCCATCTGAACTTTCGCACTGTTCTTCTTCTTGCCGAGCGGGCACCCACGTGACATCCATGGACGCATCGTCATCATCAACCGCTTCACTTGTATCTGACAACTCAGCAAAGGAAGCAGCAGCGGGTACAACATCATCATCATCATCACACCGTACGTCCATGTGTGTAATGCTGCCTGCCTGAGACATATCCCCGTTATCTACATCCTCTGGCAATAATGGTTGCGCATCACTCATTTCTTCAAACGGATGTGTGAATAACTCCTCTGACATACCAACCGAAGCGGCTGTGGTGCTAGTTTTGGTGGTGGCGGCAGGCGGGTGAGTGGTATCTTGAGAGGTGCCTGAAGCTAAGCTGGAGGAGGATGGTGCGCCAAGGTTCTGAGCGGAGGCTGTAGAAGATTGGGTGTCCTGTGTTAGCCAGTCAACTATGTCCTCAGAACTTTTCAAGTTCAGGGTACGTGGCCTCTGAAAACTGGGCATTATTCTAGGGCCAAAGGGAATCACAGCACCACGACCACGATGGCTCCTGCGGGGTGGCCTGCCTCTGCCTGTCATTTTTGGGATTAGTGGTACTATGCGTGCAAGCTACTGTGAGACCAGATATGAGTGGCAATGTGCACTGGCACAGTTGTGCAGAGCACAGGCTGCAGGCCTGACACCCGCTTGAAGATAACTAACTGCTATTCAATCTATAACAGTGAAAAAAGTGTTTTTTGTTTTTAAATACAAGCTTTGTGTCACCAGATCTAAGTGGTGGCACTGGTCACCGTATCCACTGTTAGCGTAACACACCCGCTTTAAGGACACTGACTGCCATTCAATCTATAACAGTGAAAAAAGTGTTTTTTGTTTTTAAATCCAAGCTATTATGACACCAGTGAGTGGTGGCACTGGGTAAAGCCAGATCCACTGTTAGCGAATACACCCGGCTTTTAAGGACAATTGACTGCTATTCAATCTTATACAGTGAAAAAAGATTATTTTTTTTTTTAAATCCAAACTATTGTGACACAGGATCTAATTAGTGGCACTTGTCAGCGTATCCACTGTTAGCGTAACACACCCGCTTTAAGGACACTGACTGCTATTCAATCTATAACAAGTGAAAAGTTTTTGTTTTAAATCCAAGCTATTGTGACACCAGATATAAGTGGTGGCATCTGACTGGGGAAATGGGCACAGTATCCACTGTGAGCCTGACACAGAAGCTGGCAGTGGCAGACAACTAACTGTACTACATTACATAGAAAATAAAATAAAAGAAAGCATACCCTAACCCTAACCTAGCTATGCATTTCCCTATCTAATCAACAGCATACACTTTCCTCCTCTCACTAAGCATGCAGCTTGAGAATGAATCTAAAATGGATGTATTCTCCAGGAGGCAGTGGGAGGGTCTGCTAGAGAGGGTGTGCTGCTAATTGGCTGGAATGTGTCTGCTGACTGTGAGGTACAGGGTCAAAGTTTACTCAATGATGACGAATAGGGGGCGGATCGAACCGCGCATATGTTCGCCCGCCGTGGCGAACGCGAACATGCTATGTTCGCCAGGAACCGTTCGCCAGCGAACCGTTCGGTACATCACTACTTGTCTTGGTACTAGAGACTTTCATTTCACGTCCAGATCAACTGCACTTACTATTACTACATCAGTAGGGGTGACAATGCCATGTAACTATCAACTGCCCTTTAACTAATCAGGCAGTGGAGACAGGCAGGCTTGTGGGGCTAAGTAATGTTTTGTTTTTGCTTTATTCTCTATTGTTTTGCCTAGTTATATACATTCTCTGGTCTACGTCTGCCACCTCATGTTTAACATATATGTTCAAAGTATGCCTAACCATTCACGACTACCACTCATACATAAAATACATGTGCAAATTTTGGCCTGGTTACAGAGTAATGTTAATAGAGAACGCAATGTTGAATGTCAGATGTAGTAGCACTGCATATAATATAAAAGTTTCAAAGCATGTTCCATACGCTTGTCTACACAAAGCTTTATTAAAACTACCTGTCACATACTACTAAAAAGTACTAGATTATCCCTTGATTTAAAAACGTGTAAACTAGCAGTAGCTCGAACTATATAAGCATGTTTAACACTCAACTTGTTACATAATTACACTCTTAAAAACATAAAAATGTGCTATGTTTTCGATGCCATACCAATGTTATAATATGTTTGCATATCTGTCTGCACCAGCTGTCGTGGCAGTGCAAACGCGTTTGTTCTTGCTATGCACAAATAAAATAAAGATTTACAAAAAAGATGTAATAGAAGCTAATTTTCTACCCCTATTACAACAAACTAACACAAATTTAAGGGATTGGAAAGGCATGGGCTTTTCATGGCGTGGCAGGATTAACATCCTAAAAGCATTTATTTGGCCAAAATGGCTGTACTTCTGGAGAATGATTCCCATTAACTTCCCAGAAAACTGACTGTCCTTACTACACTCCTACTTTTTTAAATTTATTTGGGGATGGGGGGGGCAGGAAACCAAGAGTTAAAATGAAAGTGCTGGCTAGATCAAGACAGGACATAGGCTTGGGGTACCCAGAAGTTTTGGAATGCTGCCAGACTAGTAGATTATTCTATATAATGCTCACATAAAGCAAGGCAGCAACCCAAGAAATGTAGTATAAAATGGAAAAAGCTAAACCTGGGGTTGGAAACTTATCCTCATTATTTTGGGTTGTTGAGGCAAATAAAAAATGTATCAGAGAGGCACGAACCAAATCTCAGATACTCAAAGAGCTAACGAGAAGAATATGAGAAGAATACATTTACAAACAAGAAAGGACTCAGAAACAAAACAATTGATGCGCTCCCATTTGCAAGTATCTCAGATTTGTTAGAGAACATAAAACCAGAAATATGAATGTTAAAAGGGATAAAGGATTTCAAAGGCATAATGGTGGAATATATTCTTAAACCTTTCAACTAAATTATGAAGGAATTTAACATTCCCTCTAGTGAAACATTTAACTATGTGCGAATTAAGAGCTTTTTAGCAAAACACCACTATAAAAATAAGGGGGAGAATACCATAAACCTTATATATCTATTTGAACTAAAAAATTATAAAAACCTACTGGCAAAATGTGCTAAAGTTGTATATAGATGGAGACATGATAAACCAATAGCACTGATCAATAAATGGGAAAAAGAATTACAAGCACATATAGAAGAAGAAGAATGGATAAACTAAATACAATTTATACATTGCTGAAATCTGATAGATAGAAACCCAATTTAAACTATCAAATAGATGATACTTAACACCGAAATGCTTAAAGAGAATCTTCCCAGAGTTACCAGACAGATGCTGGAAATGCAATATTGGTGAATGTAATATGAATATCTGGTTGCAGTGGACACCCATAAACAAGTTTTCGAAAGCAGTAATCAAGATAATTTACCATATAACAGAAATAAAATTACCTCTCAAGCCTGAAGTGGTTTTACTAAATTTTCACTGGCCAGATATGACAAAAAGAACGTCAATGTTGATATTACACATAATTATGGCAGCTAAATTACTTCTAGCAAGAAATTGGAAAACAGAGACCATTCCAAACATCAACGAACTGATAATAAAGGTAATATGGCAAGCAAGAATGGAAAGGGGTATCCTCGTGAATTTAGGAAACAGATATAAGCAAATAGAAGACTGGGATACATGGATAAATAAATTGGATGACATATTAAGCCTCCCGTGCTTCACACAGTGACCTTTTCTTGTTTGTTCTAGTTTTTTGTTTTCTTTTTGTTTCTTCTTTCCTTCTTTCTCCTCCTATCGAGGGGAAGCAAAAGATCAGATGAAGGGAGAAGAAGAGAAAAAAAATAAAAAAATATTTATATATAACCCTAAATCGGGCAGACAAATAGAATAACAAAATATCAAAACCATATAGGATATAAGAGGCTTTTGCTTTCTCCAAGACCAAATGAGGAAAGTAGATAGACAAAAAAAATGTATTCCAAGAATTAACATAGAGATAAGGGGGGACCCGGGTGGGAGGGATTAATAAGACTAATAGACCTGCAAGATATTGATGAGGATATTGCACCAAGGTCAGTGGTGTATCCTGGTTTTGTACTGCCCTAGGCATGACAAAACTCAGGCGCCCCTACACAGAGTCTGGTATGAGGAAGGGGTGCTCAGGGGCTGGCGTGGGTGAAGGTGGCACAGGGGCTGGGATGAATAAAGGGGCACAGGGGCTGGGATAGGGAAGGGTGACACAGAGTCTGGGATGGGGTAAAGGGAGCACAGGGGCTAAGTAAAGTGGGCACATGGGGTTGGAATGAGTAAAGTGGGCACACTGGCTGAGATGGGTAAAGTGGGGCACAGAAGCTTAAAACAAATATTTACATACCTGTCTCTCAGGCGTCAGCAGATTCTGGAGGAAAGGCCAGGACAGGAAGTGGCACTCCTGTGTGAGGAGAAAAGAGGCGGGGCACAGGAGAGTCTAGCTCTGCCTTTTCCCATCACACTGTGCTCCGCACAGACACAACATGGAGGAGACCTGGCAGGAGCAGCAGGATCACTGCCAGGTCTCACTGAGAAGGTGGGTGTGGAGGCAGAAGGGGGAAAATTGGCGTGCTGGATTATGTACAATTATGATTTTCTGGCTGGGGAGATCTTTGATCTGATCTCTACAGTCAGATCATGTTTGTGCAGCCGGCTGGGCCCCTGACTGCCTCGGGTGGTCAGTCCGCTCCTGCAGTTCATTAGACATTAATTAAGGAAGAAAGGCAAGTCTTCTTTTAGAAGAATATCAGAGTCCTTTAGATTTCTGGCAGAAACTCAATTAAATTAGGAAAGTATAATTAGCTGAAGAGTAGCTGAATCCCAGAGGGCAGACAAGCACATTCCCTTTTTATCCTTCCCAATAACTTTAGGAATTAATCAATTATAATCCCAATTATTTGGAGAACTTAACTTGCTTTCTTTGGATGATGAGCATGGAAGTTCTTTTTCAGAATAATGTGGACTATGGTTCCCTGTAGTATATGGTGGAATGGGGAAATTAGTAGTCAAGTCTGTTCTGAGTCTGGGAGTGTAGAAAATCTGGGAATGGAGAAGCAGCGTAGTCAAGATTAGGATCAAGAGGTTCGGTACACGGGTGATCAACAGAAGGAGCTCTCTCAGCAGCTAGCAACAAAGCAGCAAGTATCAAGTGGCAAATTGATTGAGTACCTGAGATCACCTGCCGCGTCCTTTTAACACAGGTATTGATGACATCAGAAACATAGGTGGGCCTGATTGGTGAACCAGGATGTCATGACTCTGTTTACCCATTTCTACTCATGTTATATTTCTTAGCATATTCCGGCTCCCGGCATCAGCAAACGGCGCGTGAGGGAGCACAGCAGAGAGAACACATCTCTCTTGCTGGGGGGGTCCATCAGGTGGCCCTCAGGCCACCTCTTGGGCCCACCTATGACAGGGGGAACACGAGGGGCATTTGGGGGTGGCATTTTTTGCCGCCCACTGAGTGCCTGCAGGAGCAATGGGAACTGTGTTCCTGCTGTAAAAAAAGTGCAGGAACGCCGTTCCCACGCGTTTCTGCAGGACTCAGGCCCTGACTACTTTCCATTTCTCCCACTCCCAGTGAAAAACTCACAGCTCCTCTTCTTTTGTTTGTTAATAATAGATTCAGGGATTATCCCCCATTTTTTAGTGTTTCCCCCAGTGTCATATTCGCACCTTTTTTGTTTTGTTTTACATATGTCGCTCTTTCTGTCTCTTTATTCTAGCTACTGTTTCCCTATTACAAGAGGCAGTGCAACAACTGCAGCAAAATATGCAGGCAGAAATGTATAAAAAAAACTTTCAATGGCTATGCCTCTCTCATCCTCCTCCTTCTTACTATAAAAGTCCCCAAAATCCACAATGACCCAGAAACATGGGTAGCAAAGGCTTTTAATGCCTGAAATTGACACTGCTCTGGTTGAAAGGAGACAAGTCTGATGATTTGTAAGCCAGGGTTATAGCCAGAGCCGTCTATAATTTTAATAGGGCAAAGGATTTTCAAAGGATTTTCTTGGGCCCCCTGTACCCTGCTCCCCCACCAGTCCCCACTCCCTGGCGTACAATCACACATTTCACCCTGACGCAGTGGAGGAACTAAAGTAGAGAGTTGCAAGACGTTCTTACACAAACAAATACACTGACAGACATACCGATACATACACACAGAGAAATATACTGACATACATATATTCACTGACAGATATATTGAAACACACGAACATATTGACACACACACACAGAAAGACATACGGACACGCACAGACATATGGACACACACATATACTGACAGACATAGTGACACACACACACTGACAGACATGCTGACAAATGGATACATATACTGACACACACACACATACATACTGACAGACATGCTGACACACACACACACTAACATAAATACTGACACACACACTGACAGATATACTGACACACACAGAAATATCCACTGACTGACTTAGTGAGAGACATACAGACACATAACTGACAGACATACTGGCACACAAACACACACACACACTGACAGACATACTGACACACACACTGACAGAAATACTAACACACACACAGACACTGACAGACATACTGACACACAATCACACATTCACAATTTACACTTTTAACCTACCTCCCATTTCCAACCTTGAAGGGTGCCTTCCCTGATGTCGAGAGTGGTGTCTGAGGCTGTTGTGAGTTAGGGGCTTGCTCTCCTGGCCCAGCCCCCCTCCTCACTGCCTCCTTGATCTCTCCCGCGCGGCCGTCACTTCCTCCCAGTGCTGCCAAAAAGCATGGGGCCGGTTGCGCTGTTAAAGGGCTACAGCACATGACTGGGTTAGTGCATGGGTCACCCGGTGGGCCTTCTTAGGGTGCAGCCGGGGGCCATGGGGGAAAAAAAAAAAATAGTAGAGGGCAGATGCTTTGGTCCCCCCTCAGGACCTGGACCCGGGGCAGCTGCCCCATTTGCCCTGCATTGAAGACGGCCCTGTTTGTAGCTTATTTTATCCATCTGGAAAGGATCCTTTGGAGCCTATAGATCCTTTCTTTTGGTCCTGATAGAGAACAAACAAGTGTTTGGAGCATCTCAATGCCTTTGTCCTTTACAAGTAAAAGAAAAGAGTTCTTTTACCAAACAATGGAAATTTTCCATCTCAATCTTTGGATTTTGACAAAAGGTAGGCAACGTGATTTGTTGATTGTTTTTTTACTGAGGCTACCTTAGAAAGGTAGGCATCTTTAACACCACCTTACTGAAATGGAACAAGAGATAAGGAGAATAGGCATATAGTGCTTGAAGATTACACAAATGCTTAGCTGATGTAAAAGTGATCAGGAACACTTTTTTTCTAGATTTTTTAGGTTTTCTAGGTTAAAATTCTTAATTGACACTCCTGTAAGGGTACAAATGGAGGTTCATAGAGGGCTGACAAAACTAAATTAAAATCCCAGGAGTGAGTTTAGGAATTTTACATCTGTTCAAGTTTGAGACTGCTCTGAAGAAACTGGCCTCCACAGGATCTGAAGCCAAATCTCTGATGGAATAAAATTGATAGCAAAGACTTGAACTTGAAGAGAAGCAGGACATAAGCCTTTTGCAAATCCTCATTGTAAGATTCATGGAACAGGAGCTTCGCTTAAACAGTCAAACACCAGGAGGAGACTTTCTTCTAAATTCTAGAGTACACTTTACCAGTCGACTCTTGGCTGAAACCAGAATATCTATGACGTTAAATGACCACAACATTATTCTTGAACAAAGGTCCTCCAGAGAAGAGGAACATATTCCTCCTTGCTTGTAGTTGTAGGCCACTGACCAGTGGTGTTGTCTGAGTGAACCTGAACATCTTGATGCAGTAGAATGTGTTTGAAACATAAGAGTGTCATACTGCTTTCAGTTCTGAAGTTTTAAGATCTTTTAGAGTTTCAAGCTCTCCACTGACCTTTTGCTGACAGGTTTCCCAGCTGAAAGCCAATGTGTCTGTAGTAATAAAAAGGTTTTCTTTTAACCTGAACAAAAGGCCTTCTGTAAGGCTTTATTGTATCTAGCGAAAACTGATCTCTGCTCTATGTTTCTAGGATGTTTCTCTGTAATTGTCTCATTGTTGCCCTTGCCCAGATAACTGCTAGAATAGTGGCTTTGAAGAAACCCAGAACATTGCCTCCCTTACACACAGACTGTTTTCCTCTTTAGAGAAGACAATGCCGCACTGATCTTCCTTCTTTTTTATCTATGTGGAGAAAAATATCCAAGAGTGATGAATCTATAATAAGGCATTGAAACTGAATTTTTCTTGTGGGAACTAATTCTGATTTTTGAAGATTTAGAAGCAAGTCATGTATATCGAGGCATGTAGAGGCCTTTTGGATATCTTGAAAGAGTTTTGTTGATGAGTCTGTCTTAAATAGCAGTTTTCGAGATAAGGGACCATATGAAGACCTTCTTTTCTTAGTACCTTTTCTTAGCACTAGACCTTTTGTGAAAACTTGCGGAGCTGATAAAAGACCAAAGGGGAGGGTTCTAAATTGATCATGGAAAAGCTTGCATGTTACTGCTATACAAAACCTTAGGAATGTTCTACTTTCCTTTGCAATGGGAACATGCAGATTGGCATGTAAGATCTAAGAAACTCAACCAGTCTCATTCTTTGATGATATGTCTCAGGATTCCCCCATTTCTTCCTTCCGATCGGCATTACCCATATGACTTCCGGGTTTCGCCGATCCGACTCCGCCCATGCATCTGACATCACGCACTTCCCTTTCAAAAGGAAGCCGCGGCTGCATCCACATTGATCAATCAATTTTCTACTTGATACTGTGTTACCTACTTGTTGCCAATTGCCGACGGAGCTCCTTCTATTGATTAACTATGTACCGAACCTCTTCTACCTGATCCTGACTACGCTGACTTCTCCACTCCCAGACTCTGAACAGACTTGACTACGAATTCCTCTAATCCTCAGTATTCTGCAGGGATCCACAATCCTCATTAACATACTGGAAAGGACTTCCATTCTCAGCATCCAAAGGATTCAAGATAAATTCTTCAGTAATTAGGATTAACAGTTGGATCATACCCCATTGTTATTTTGAAGGATAAAAGGGCACACAAATGTCTGCCCTCTGGGATTCAATTGCTTCTTATTTGCACAACTGAAAGTCCATTCCAACTGAATGCTCGTTCCTAATTTTGTTCCATTTACAATTCTTGGAGTCTAAAGGACTATAACCACTGTCCAATTCAGGATCTATTTATTTTCAACATTTATTGTTGGCACTTAAGGACTGTGTAAACGGGAATTACCTGTTTCTCCTACTTTCTGTTTAAAGTCTAATGGACTGTATTAATTGTTCCTAATCAAGGAGTTATCTTATTTAATTTGTGCTAAGCAATTATAAACAGGATTACCATTGCTAAATGCAATATTTATTTAATTTTATATTGCTACAGAAGATTGTTAAAGCAAATATAATTTATTTCAATAAATCAAACTTTCTTAAAGTGACAGTATCAAATTCATTCATTCACCTGCAGTTCAGTTCCAATTGAAGTTTTTCTAAAAGTATTACACATTGATTGAGCCTAAAAAATAGAACCAGCAGCACTTAATGCTTAAATATTGTCACTGACTCAAAGAGTTGAACTCATAAGACAAGGAATGTAAGATCTACAAACTACTAATGAAAGGCTTCTTAACTATATAAGGGAAATTCAAAATGAAATAGTTACAAACACTGGCAAAACTCTAGACATGTGCACAGTGAAATTTTCGTTTTGTACGAATGATTTCGTACTAAATAAAAATTTAATTAGTCAATCCCGAATTTCGTCCACAAACCATTCGTTTTCAAACAAAATTCGTTAAAAATAATTTGTTTTTGTCCATTAGGATGTCGCCTAAACAGAGACCAGTGGCTGCTTGGTGTCATTAAACTTAATATAAAATTAGTATGGGAGTCACTATGACCCCCATATTGATAAAAGAGAGGTTAAATCCTCCGGCATGCCCCTACTCGTGGCATGTTGCCTAAAAAAATTTTAAAGTACTAGTGACTGGGCAGCTATTGCTGCTCAGTCACTAGTGCAATAAGGGGGGACCTAGCACAGGTTAAATCCTGCTGCATGCCCCTACCTGTGCCAGGCCCCCCGTGTAGTAGGGGCATGTCGCCTGAACAGCGAGCAGGCTGTTATTTAAAACTGGATGGAAATAAATTAGTATCTCATATAGATGTGATAGAGAGCTACGGTAAGAGTACATGTAACCAAAAGTTATAGTAAAAACTATAACAATGTTGCAATATGAAAAAGTAGCTATTTAGATCTAAATAGCTACTCTTTACACGCACTCTTACCGTAGCTCTAACACTTCTATATAGGATACATTTATATCCAATTTTAAATGACAGCGAGACAGCTATTGACAGCTATTGTTGCCCAGTCACTAGTAAAATAAGGGAGGACCTGGCTCAGGTCCCCTCATTCTCCCATGGTGGGTAACACGCATAACTAAAATGGGGGTGACATAGTGCCCCCCGCGACCCGCAGGTGGGGGCTATTAATATAAACAGGGGGCCTAAAGTCCCCCCTGGTGCCCACCCATGAGCAGCGGGTGGGGACCATAAATAAAGGGGGAACCTAATGTCCCCCCCATGAGCAGCATTAATTAAATAAATAATGGGGGGGACCTAATGTCCCCCCCAGGTCCCCACCCATGAGTGGCAGGTGGGGACCCTAATTAATTAAATGGAGACCTAATGTCCCCCCTGGTCCCCACCCATAAGTGTCAGGTTGGGACCATAAATAAATAATGGGAGGGACCTAATGTCCCCCTTAGGTCCCCACCCAGGAGCGGCGGGTGGGGACCCTAAGTAATTAAATGGGAGACCTAATGTCCCCTTGGTCCCCACCCATGAACGGCGTGTGGGGACCCCAATTAAATAAATAATGGGGGGACCTAATGTCACCCCCAGGTGCCCACTCATGAGCGACGGGTGGGCACCCTAATGAAATTAATAATGGAGGGGGCCTAATGTCCACACCCATGACTGGCGGGTGGGGACCACAAATAAAAAAAGTCCCCAAGCCCCTAGTCACTCCCCACCCCCCCAATAAAAATACCCTATCTAGCCCCCTCACCCTAATAATAGTGAGAGAGGAGGGCAATAAACTAAACCTGTAAAATTAAATTTCATACTTACCATTTGATATCTTTTTCTTCTTCTCTATCTTCAGCCCAAAAAAGGCCCAATAAAAATTCATAATACACATTGCAACTGTAAAAACAAAAAAACAAATAAGTGCCAAAATAATAAATCCCGACGGTAAAAAAAATAAGCCATCTTCACCCATGGAGGGCACGCTACAAAATGAACTCTGAAGGGCGGGGAAAGACTCATAAAACCTTACCATGCCATGCAATTAGGCTCAGAGCATTCTGATTGGTTGGTTTAAGCCAACCAATCAGAGAGCTCTGACAGGTAAATGAAGAGCAACCACTGCTGCTTGCTGTTTAGGTGGCATGCCCCTACCTGTGCCAGGTCACCTGTGTAGTAGGGGCATGTCGCCTAAACAGCGAGCAGAAGTGGTTGCTCTTCATGCGGCAGGATTTTACCGGTGCCCCTTATTGCAGTCGTGACTGGGCAGCAATAGTGTATCTGACTGCCTCTCTACTATCTCTAACTGGATGGCTGCCCACTTCCTTAAACTAAACTTGACCAAAATTGAAATTCTGGTTTTTCCTCCCTCAACTGTTGTTACTCCTGTGTCTCCCTCCAAGTCAACGGTGCTACCATCAGCTCCACCACGCAGGCTCGCTGCCTAGGTGTTCTCTTTGACTCCGACCTCTCCTTGAAGCCTCATGTTCAATCTATCGCCAAATCCTGTCATTTCCATCTCAAAAACATTGCGCGCATCCGCCCCTACGTAACGCCAGATGTGACTAAGGTGTTGGTCCATTCCACTGTCCTTTCTCGCCTTGACTACTGTAATCCGCTTCTCAATGGTCTTACGTGCTCCCAACTTGTGCCGTTAAAGTCCATAAGGAATGCGGCAGCGAGGCTCATCTTCCTGTCCACCCACACCTCCCATGCCTCACCCTTCTGTCAGTCCCTACATTGGCTTCCTATAAAATATAGAGCTCAATTTAAAATTCTGGTTCTTGCTTTCAAATTTCTACATAATGCTGCTCCCACCTATTTATCCTCCCTTATACACAAGTATGTCCCATCTAGGCCCTTACGATCTGCTGAAGACTTACGTCTATCTTCTGTCCGTACTCCCACCTCTGATGCTCACCTTGAAGATTTCTCGAGGGCTGCACCGTTCCTGTGGAACTCGCTTCCCTCCTCCGTTAGATGCTCACCCAGTTTCCACTCCTTCAAAAAATTGTTAAAAACTAACTTCTTCATAAAAGCATATCAATTAAACTGTTAATAGCTCCTGACTGATTGCTCTTCTGCAACTGTCACTAATCTAATACTATCCTTATCTTATCCAAGGTGACCTTTTCTAGAACTATCCATGAAAAATGTGTTACCTTAAAGTTGGGGCAAACATTACAGTGTGTAGGGATGGAGTGATTTTGAACACCCCTCCTGATGTTATTAAGATGTTTCAAAAAATGGGTTTTGGCTTGTCTACCCGTCCTCCCCACATATTGCGCCCCACACCAACATGTGAGGAGGTACACAACATGTGTGGAGGAGCAGGTAGTCCACCCCTGGATTTTAAATGTTTCTCCAGTAGTCTTACTGGAGAACGAGTAAGTATGAGATGGAATAAAGCGACATGCCTTACAGTGTCCGCAAGTGTAAAAACCTTTTCTGGTGTAACTCCGTCCTCTCTTTTGTGTAAACAGACTAGAAGTTAAATAGGAAGCAAAGTTTCTTCCCTTTCTATATATGGCTTGAGGTCTATCTGGCAGTTCTGGTCCTAGGTACTCATCCTGTTGTAGGATGGACCAATGTTTCTTTAGGATCCGTTGGATAGAGAAAGCATTCTTGGGAATTCTTGGAGATTCATGATACAAGAATGTATATACCTGTAGATCAATGATATCATCCTTAAGGGCACTTTTTAACATTATCTCTAATGCGCCCTTAAAATCTTGATTAGGATTTCCATGGAGTTTGGTGTATGTGTTCTTGTCACCCAATATCCCATATGCTTCCTCTAAGTAAAATTCCACCGACATAACCACTATAGCTCCCCCCTTGTCAGCGTTCTTAATGATAATGTCGTCTCTATCTTTTAATTGGTTCAAAATCCCCATCTCTTTTTTAGTTAAATTATTGCAAAATTCTCTCTTTTTGGTAAACCTATCCAAATCCCTTAGGACCATTTGGTTGAACACTTCAAGTTGACTTCCTTTGTCATAAGGACAGAAGGTGGATGGAGGTTTAAAACGTTTAAGTGGATTTTGTTCATGGGCTTGGGTATTTTCGAAATTCCTAGGATTTTCTGACTTTTTCCTAATGAAAAATCTTTTGAGGCTCATATTCCGAATGAACTTCTGTACATCTACATGAATCTGGAATGGGTTAGGGGGAACATTCGGGGTGTATTTTAAACCCTTCCTTAAAATCTTACATTCCTATTCTGTCAGGGGAACTTTGGAAACGTTGTTTATCTAGATTTACTCCGCCATGTCCATACTAGTCCTTGTCCTCCTTTTTCTAATTTTTTCTTATTATTCAGGAGGAGACCTTTTCATTTTTTAGTATCATTTTTATTTTTATTTTAATTCGTATTTTTATTTATATTTATTTTTTGTAATTCTACATATATTTTTATTTTCTTATTTTATTTCTGTTCACTCAGTTTTTTAATTTTAATTTTGTTTATTTTATTTTTATTTCATTGTGCATCTTATTCTTATTTTGCATTATGGTCTCCTCCTATCTCATTTATTATATTTTTTTGCAGTTCTTTCACTTTTCATTCCTTTTTTGATAAGCAGCAATATTATTATTATTTTTAGCATTGTGTCTACAGATCCCCTCTCACACCCAAATATGTGTTCAGCAACATCTCCCGAGTACAGGGATACCCCCCATGTATAGGTGTGTTGGGTTGTTTGGGGGCTAAAAGGCCACATTTTGCAGGTGCACATTTCAGTTTCCCAGCTTAGAATTTTGACATGTAGTCAACCTGCATGCATGTCCTATTTGTGACATTTTTGAAGCCGACCAATGTATTTTACCCCCATCAAACCATATATTTTTGAAAAGTAGACACCCTAGGGTATTTCACATGGTGGTATTTTAACACTTTCCACGCACTAATTCTACCACCAGGCTTTGTCAAACATTGAGTTAGTAATTTTTTTTCTGTTTTTTTCACACACATTGTACTTTAGGCATGAATTAACAGATCACTGCCAAACAACACCCCAATATGTGTTCAGCAAGATCTCCTGAATATAGTGATACCACCCATGCATAGGCTTGTCGGGTTCTTTGGGGGCTAAAAGGCCATGTTTGGCAGGTGCGCTTATCAGTTTCCCAACTTGGAATTTTGACATGTAATCAACCTGCGCCCATGTCCCAATTGAGCCAATGTATTTTACTCCAATCAAACCATATATTTTTGAAAAATAGACAACCCAGGGTATTTTAAATGGTGGTATTTTAACACTTTTCATGCACTGAATTCTACCACCAGCCTTTGTCAAACTTTTGGGTAGTAATCTTTGTTTGTTTCTTTGTCACACACATTGTACTTTAGGCATGAATTAACAGATCCTGTTATGTGTCACTGCCAAACACTGCCCAATATGTTCAGCAACATCTCCCGAGTACAGTGATACCCCCCATGTATAGGGTTTCTGGGTTGTTTGGGGCCAAAAGGCAACAATCAGAACTTGTACATGTCAGTTTTTCAACTTGATATATAGGTATGCTTAGTCTATCTTCAGTTTGACATATTTTTGCACCCCCCAGTTAATGTTACCATCATGACAGTATATATAGTATATATTTTTATAAAGTAGACATCAAAGGTTATAGAAGATGGGGTGTTTTGACTTCTTTCCCCAACCATTTTGCCCCCCAAAGAAAGTGTAGTGGTAATTTTTTTTATTCTGGTTTTTATGCACACGTCATCTGGTTTTGGCCAGCTGGTTATGTGTTACTGCCAGAAAACTTGTTAGACCAAATGTGCAGGTAGCAAATGTACATGTAGCAGCAATCTTTAAACTGACTTCTGCAAATAGAATCTAACTGGAGATTTGGGGGAAGGAAACTGACTAACAAAAAATGGCTGCTTTCCAAAGAAACAAAAAATAAAATAAAAATTCAGGAACACTTCTTACAACTGTTCTGTGTGGTACAGCTTGAAACATGTTCCTACACACAGTCCTGGTTTCGAAGGTCAATCAGGACAGTGAAAAGGGGTGTCTATCCTTTTCCTGTTTTTAAAACAGACCCGGCAACGTTTCTGGGGTTTTTTTTTTCTAGCAGTTGGCGGTAACTTAAAAATAAAATGTCTGGACTCAGCTTGCACCGTTGTTGGAACTTGTCCATCTCCATAAATTGTTAAAGAAATTATTTTCAACTGAAATTGGAGAAAGGTGGTTTTGCCTGGATTATTTTTAAAAAAAAAGCAAAAATGAGTTGTGGGTTGCTATTTGCATCATTTAGATAGCCACCTTTTTATACCATGCTTTGGTTTTTCGTAAAATAAGATTTGGCTGCATCAGCTGATCAGCCAAATCAACACCCCCCATGTACTTATTATACGCCCTGATGCAAACCGGTTTGGACTCTACTCTGCCCCGGACAGAGACGTCTGACATGCTTTCGTCATGGATGGTGGTTAGCATGTTGACATCCTTCCTGTCCATAAATTTTAGTGCAAGCACTTCAGCGTTGCGAAGTGCTTTACATTCGCCTTTTTTAAAATTTTGCCTCTATGAGAGATTGTGGAAAGTCTTTGGAATTTTTTCTGGCAGTGCCGCAGGCCAGTGTCTGTAAACCATAAAGTGTTTTAAACAGACGGACACTACTATAAAAATTATCCACATAAAAGTGGTAACCTTTATTAAACAAGGGGTTTAGTAGGTCCCATACAAGTTTCCCACGTGTCCCCAGGGAGTCAGGACAGCTATGAGGTTTCAGTCGACCATCCTTCCCCTCATATACACGAAAGGCAAACGTGTATCCATTTTCGCTCTCACACAGTTTGTACGGTTTTATGCCATACCTAGAGCGCTTTGAGTGGATGTATTATCTGAACCCTAATCTCCCTTTGTATTTCATTAGAGATTCATCTATGGATAAATTTTGTTGGGTGGTATAAACATCCGAAAATTAGTCCTGAAAATGGTCTAGCAGTGGGCGTATTTTATAAAGCCTATCGTATTGTGGGTGATCTCTAGGGTGACAGAGGGTATTGTCACTGAAATGTAAAAATCTCAGCAGTAACTCGTATCTGGCTCTAGTCATGGTTTGGGAGAATACTGGACTAGACATTATTGGGTTGGTGCTCCAGTATGAGCGAATCGATGGCTTCTTTATAATCCCCATGAGCATTGTAAGCTTTTTAAGCTCTGGGACATCTGTGGGATGCCAGTCATGCTCCCTAACTGTATAGCTACCTGGATTGTTATCAATAAATTGGGTGGCATACAAGTTAGTCTGGGAAGCAATCTCCTCCCAGATGGTATCCCCTAAAAATAGTTCTACATACTGCATTGGGGAGAAGCCATCCACATTAACATTAATGCCTGTGTTGGCACTAAAAGGGGGGACGTTGGGCTCAGCTAACTGTGGAGGTACCCAGTCCTCCTCCACATTCGGCATAGAAGAGGAAGCACAGCTTCTTTCTTCAGCTGGCTCACAAACAGATGACATGTCGTCTTGACTAGACGTGTCAGAAAACTGACATGGGTCAAAATCTGACGCAGTGTCAGTGGCGTCAGAGTCTGACGCCAAGAAGGAATATACATCCTGCAAGTTATACATACGCTGCATGTTTTACACACGACTAAAACAAATGATAAACACACATAAAAAAATTTATACTTTTTTTTTTTTACTAAACAGCAATCCCTAAACTAACTCATGTCACAAAAATCTGATGGAGATTTGGGGAAGGAAACTGACTGACTAAGACAGACCAAGACACAGATTTTTAAAACAAATTTAACCCTTTAAGGGCAAAAAAAAATACAGACAGTACAAATGCACTGCTGTAACAGATCTGGCAGGGAAGGGGTTAAAATGATTTTTTTAATTCACCTTAGATACTGTATAAAGCTCTGGAACACCTCTGCTGCAACAAACTATCACGATCTCTTTCTCTCTCGCCTCACAAAATGCTACAGAGGAGAGAGGGGCAGAGATAACTGTCAAAGTGAGTGTTTGTAACACCCACTTTGACAGCAGCCAATTGTGAGCGATCGCGGATCGCTCACACACCGCAATTGGCTGTTACTATCTGCCTAGGATGTCTGGCAGATAGTTAGTGTTATACTGGCGGGAGCGATCTTTGAACCGTCAGCGGTCCTGAAGGGGTTAAAAGTATTTCTTTGTTTGGTTTACAGCATTCTACTCATACATATACGAGCATTTTATTATTACTCCTGAGGAAGTCTAGTTGATCTTGACGAAACGCGTCGAGTTAGTTTCTATTGTGTTATTTGTTTTGTATGCTGCTATTTTATAGTCTGCCTTTGGTTCCTGTGACAACTCCAGATACCTATACTACAGAGACCTGGACTGGAGATCATGAGAACTCATTGATGAGCATTTTATTCACTTTTACTTTGTAAGTGTAACCATTAAAGTGTATTTTTTACTTTCTATCAGTATTACACTATGGTTTCTTATTTCTCTCCACATGAATTGCTGGACTCCTGAATACTGTACTGAACTGGGTGTATCAGTTTCTTGATGAGCCTGAATTCTCAACTATTCTGTGAGTGCAATCTTTAGTTGTAGGGGTGACTTATTATAACGTTACTACCCTATGAGTGCTTTCTCTGTTCTGTATTTTTAGGTATATCTTGTTTTTTCATAGAGTGTCTGAAAAGCAATGTGCAAGAGGAATTCAGTAGGGGGGCTTACAGGATGGAGTTCAGATTCTCGAAGAAGTAAGCTGTATTTTTATTGTAGAAGTGATGGAAATAGGGAAAAAAGGTTTTAACAGAATTTATGGGAACTAAGGTGCAGGAAGGAAAACTGGTGTTATTTCTGAATTGATAGAAAGAGGCGTAAATAAGGGTACTAAATTGGATTTGTAGTAGAATTGACAGGGAGTGCAGATATAGTACCCCAAAAAGTTGAGGTAATGGAATAATTTATATGGAGAGGGTAAAGGAGAGGTAGGAAGCTCTTGCTGAACTGATGGAGAAATGGTGTACAGGAGAAAGAGTTAATGAGGTTTCAGAATTTGGGAAATGGGGTACAAGATGGAAGTCTTGGTTCCAGTTTGATGATGAGAAGTGAGGTACAGGATAGATGAAGGGGATCCTGTGAGATGATGGGAGATGGGGTACAGAATAAAATAAAGCTACAGACTAATGGTGGGTCATGGAAGTTAGGGTTCCAGTGAGATGACGGAAGTGGGATACAGGAAGGATGTTGGGGTTCCTATGAGATGATGGAAGTCTGGGTCCATGTGAGATGATGGATGTGTGGTACAGGATAGAAGATGGGGATTTTGAGATGATGGAAGTGAGGTACATGATAGAAGTTGTGGATTCTATGAGATGATGGAAGTGGGGTACAGAATAGAAGTTGGGTTCCAGTGAGATGATGGTACAGGATAAAAGAAAGCTGATATTAATGGCTGGCCATGGAAGTTGTATCCGGTTAAATACTCTTCTTTTCTCTATGGTTCCTGCTATGTCCTGACTCCTGGATTCTCTTGCCCTCAGATCCTGGGGTCCCTAGCACAAGTTCTGTTCGGTGCACAGCACAGAGTATGTCTGAGGGCAGAGCGCCTCTACCCAGCTCCTTCCTCTCTCAATCCAATATACATGATACACATCCCTCGCCCGCTGACATGATTCCGCTCAGCAGCCCCAGGGGACGATCAAGCCTATCCCATAGCGGCAGGCGGAGGGGACAGGCGAGGACCTACCAGGGATGATTAAAAACATACAGGTGACAGAGATTAATAACTAAAAATAAAAAAATAGGAACCAAGTAATAACAGATCCTGGGGCTCTGGGGGGAGGAGGGGGTTAGACAGGGTATATTTGGGAGTGTTCCCATAATGGCTTGTAAAAATTCCAAGAACCTGAGGAAAGATTCAATACATACTAGAGCCAACACTGATATAGTGAGGACGGAATCATGGTTATCTCTTCCCTGAGGAATGTATGGGTGTGGGAGATGTGTGAATTGCAATAATGCCATGACGGTCAGTTCATGCACACATCCCAGTCTGTTATAAGAGCGACCTAAAATCATACATGAATTGCCAGTTTGAGTTTGTTGTTTACTTGATTAAATGCTCCAGAGGGAATGCAGGACAGACCGCGAGACATCTAACCACAAGAATAGGCGAACACAAAAGTGCAATTAGGAACCGGTTAGTAACATCATCAGTAGCCAGACATTTTAATGAAACATAGAATGGAACGGCAGATAAGAACCATTCGGCCCATCTAGACTGCCCAAATGAGATGGGACATAGGTTCTCACAGCTCCAATTCTTGGGTATTGAACAGGTTAAAACTCCACCTAGAGGTGGGGATAGATTGAAAATCCTGTAGTCGGAGAGAATTATACTGGATATATAGGTTGAATACCCTATGCCCTAATGGTATGAATGAGAATGGGATTTTTCATGCTGTAGATAAGATGGACCAGGGTATATTGATTATGTACTTATGTCTACTTGTTATGTTCTTATTATTTTTTAGCTTTTCTTACACTATGGGTGTTGATGTTTCGAAGAATTTGAAGTGTAAGGGCTGTTACTAGACATCGAGCTCAGCCTCTGTCTGAAATCCTGTCTAAACAGACTATTGAGGATTCATTATAGAAAATCTCTGACATATAAACATAGCTATTATATATACTTATATAATCATATAGGGATTTTTTTTTTTTGGTCACCGGTTATTTTTAAATTCTGTCATTTTTTATTTCTTTATGTAGGGGTTCCACTGGCAAATACGGATTATCTCATGGGTGCAATGACGTCATAGGAACCTGGAAGTAATTTTGTATGTCAGGTAGATCTATTGGTCTTGTGTTCGGCCCCTTTTAAACTTCTGTTTTTATTTAGGCTACAATTCCCACAAGATCTTTGGTATATAAATAGGAACATACACCACACTGTTTGTTTGAGTTCCCCATTGAGGAGATGCTGAAACGTTGCTGTATCTCCTGCTCTGGGTTAGTATGCCTATATTGCAGTGGGTTTGTGGGTTTCATAACTGAGCACTTACCTTTGATTTTGATGTGTATGTGGGTATGTCATGTATTGTTAACATGCCTACACTGCTGTTTGCGCTTTCTTTGTACATTTTTTTATTAAATCACTGAATGAATAAAAATCTTTTTATGTGCAAGTTTAATCTGGTGTGCTTTGGGTTATATTCTATTCTGGGCCATTGCAATAACTTGCTTCTTTTCTTTTTTATCAATTCTGTTGTAAATTTGCTGTTGTGCTTGTGATCATTGAGATTTAACTGTCGGACCGATGCCTTCACATTTGACTCTAAAATACTTTGGTATACAGAGGAGTCAATGGTTGACTCCATGACTGGTTTCCAGCTCCTGGGACTGAAAATCAAGCCTAATTCATCACTCCTCCACCACCATGCTTAAAGTGACACTATAGTCACCTGAACAACTTTAGCTTAATGAAGCAGTTTTGGTGTATAGAACATGCCCCTGCAGCCTCACTGCTCAATCCTCTGCCATTTAGGCGTTAAAGGACCACTCTAGGCACCCAGACCACTTCAGCTTAATGAAGTGGTCTGGGTGCCAGGTCCTTCTAGGGTTAACCCATTTTTTTATAAACATAGCAGTTTCAGAGAAACTGCTATAATTATGAATGGGTTAAGCCTTCCCCCTAATCCTCTAGTGGCTGTCTCATTGACAGCCACTAGAGGCGCTTGCGTGCTTCTCACTGTGATTTTCACAGTGAGAGCACGCCAGCGTCCATAGGAAAGCATTGTAAATGCTTTCCTATGTGACCGGCTGAATGCGCGCGCAGCTCTTGCCGCGCGTGCGCATTCAGCCGGCGGGGCGTAACGGAGGCGGAGAGGAGGAGGAGAGCTCTCCGCCCAGCGCTGGAAAAAGGTAAGTTATTACCCCTTTCCCCCTTCCAGAGCCGGGCGGGAGGGGGTCCCTGAGGGTGGGGGCACCCTCAGGGCACTATAGTGCCAGGAAAACGAGTATGTTTTCCTGGCACTATAGTGGTCCTTTAAATCCCTTTGTTTATGAACCCTAGTCACACCTCCCTGCATGTGACTTGCACAGCCTTCCATAAACACTTCCTGTAAAGAGAGCCCTATTTAGGCTTTCTTTATTGCAAGTTCTGTTGAATTAAGATTTTCTTATCCCCTACTATGTTAATAGCTAGACCCTGCAAGAGCCTCCTGTATGTGATTAAAGTTCAATTTAGAGATTGAGATACAATTATTTAAGGTAAATTACATCTGTTTGAAAGTGAAACCAGTTTTTTTTTCATGCAGGCTCTGTCAGTCATAGCCAGGGGAGGTGTGGCTAGGGCTGCATAAACAGAAACAAAGTGATTTAACTCCTAAATAGCAGTGAAATTGCAGGGGAATGATCTATACACTAAAACTGCTTTATTTAGCTAAAGTAATAGTGTTCCTTTAACAGTTGGTATGAGTTGTTTATGTTGACATGCTGTGTTTGGTTTTCACCAAATGTGGCACTGTGCATTATGGCCAACCATCTCCACTTTGGTCTCATCTGCCCAAAGGAAATTGTTCCAGAAACCTTGTGGTTTGTTCAGATTCAACTTTGCAAACCTAAGCTATGC
>OW240915.1:162529579-162696243 GCA_933207985.1 Pelobates cultripes | reverse complement strand
CAGTGTTTTCGACTAAGTGGCTACTAAAAAAGACTGGACATACCCCATATTGAATACCCTGGGTTGTCTACTTTAAAAAAAATTATGTACATGTGGGGTGTTATTCAGAGATTTATGACAGATAATAGTGTTACAATGTCACTATTGATAAATTTGAAAAATTAATGTTTTGAAACTGCAATATCCTACTTGTACCTATAGTCCTATAACATGCAAAAAAAGCAAAAAAGCATGTAAACACTGGGTATTTTTAAACTCAGGACAAAATTTTGAATCTATTTAGCAGTTTTTTTCATTCGCTTTTGTAGATGAGTAAAAGATTTTTCAAGTAAAAGTCAAAAAACATGTATTTTTTTCAATTTTTCATCATATATTTTTATTTTTTTTAAATTAAAATACATGAGATTATATAAATAATGGTATGTAAAGAAAGCCCCTTTTGTCCTGAAAAAAGCAATATATAATTTGTATGGGAACAGTAAATGAGAGAGCGGAAAATTACAGCCAAACACAAACACCACAAAAGTGTAAAAATATGCCTGGTCGCAAATGTACAACATCGCAAAAACAGTCCAGTCCTTAAGGGGTTAAACCAATCCCCCCGGCAATTAGTAAATGGAATTCTGATTTGCAAAAGGATATAACTATGAAAGAATGGAATAATTCCCTTAATACATTATACAAAGCTTGTCATTGCTTAAATATACAGGATGGTATAGAACACCTCAAAAGATTGCAAAAATGTATCCTACATCGCCATCTAATTTAGACCCATTATTCTTCATATTTTAATGGCTGTGAAAACCACAAAAGCCAGAAATTGGAAATCCACCAATATAGATAATTGGTGTAAGATTTATGCCCAAAGTATTGTACAATGTAAAATGGAAAGAGCCATTGCCAATTTTGCACCAAAAATGGGCAACCACTATAGTTACTGGGACAGATGGGTAAAGAAAATTGGATCTAAATAGTAAATTTCTTATGTGTTTAGTTAATTATCTCTTCGTGTCTTTCTTGTGCTAGATATTTGTTTTACTTTTTTTCCTTTTGCTAAAGAGTTTCTCCCGAGTATGATATTATTGGATAAGCCCCTTTCCCCCACCTCAAACCTAATACTGCTGATTTTTTTTTTTTTTTTTACTGTGAACCAAGCAAATGTCTGTTTAAGTTAGTCTGTAAGTGTTTTTAGACGTTAGATGTTCAATAAAACAGAAGAAGTGGTTAGTTAATAAAAAGGGAAAGAAGAGGGGGAAAGGAAGGAGTAAAGGAACGGTAGAAAGAGAGAAAGGAAAAAGAATGCTATATATATATATATTTGTATAAATGATAAAGAGAGAGAAAAGAGAACTGAATAATACATATGATGACTTGGTATTTGATTCCCTATATTATTATTATTATTATTATTATTATTATTATTATTACACAAGGTATGAAATGACAAATACCACATTCTGATGTATAAAAAAAAACAAAACAAAAAAAAATAACCAACAAACATTTTCATTGTTCATTCGGTTCTGGCTGCAGATAGTCCCTTCAAATGGCAGTCATTAGCCTGCTTATTTAAGTGACACTATAGGCACTCTGATCACTTCAGCTCATTGAAGTGGTTTGGGTGCAGTATCCCAGGTCACTTGACCCTGCAAAGGCAATTATTGCCCTTTTTAAGAAACCTCAATAATTAACTACACCTCTAGTAGCCACCTACCAGACAGCCACTAGAGGGACTTCCAGGTTTTTAGACAATAGTTGCCCAACTGACGCTGGATGTCCTCACGCTATGCATGGGGACATCCAGCATAACCCAAAACTCTGAATGAAAGCATTACACAGGCATTCCTTTTAGAAATCCCAAATGCTAACGAATGCGCGTTGGGTCTCCCTCGCTGGTTGACTGAGGCAGAGCCCAAGCCAGCGCTGAGGGACATTGGTGCTGGACTCTGGTAAGCATCAGATGGGGTTTTTAACCCCCTCTACATAGCGTGTGGGGGCCACCAGATAGGGGGGCACTAAAGGGAACTATCGTGGCATAAAAATAACTGTTTTCCTGGCACTATAGTTTCTCTTTAAACAAACAAACCCCAGTATGTTGTAAATATTAAGCAAATTCAATTGAAATTATTGGTGTGAACATCATGAATTAGATAGATACAAATATTAAAAAAAACATAGAATTACATATGTTTACTTACCCCGAGGTATTTTGTAACCGGTCTCCCCTGGCTTCCTGAGGTTTCTTAGTATATGGTCAGAATAAATGTTGATAAACATTCCACAAAAAAATATTAAAATACCTGTATAAATGTCCAAATAGGAGAAAAAAAATATTGTGTTGTGTGTAAAATAAAAAAACAAAAACAATGAATAGGATTCATGCAAAATTAAAAAAATAAAATAAAAAAAGTATACAACAAACTCGTTTTCCTGGCACTATATAATCTTTAGGTCCCCCCCACCCTTAGGGCCACCCGTACCGCTGGGCTGAAGGTTTTAAAACCCCTTTAGTTACTTACTTTAATCCAGCTCCGGTGACCTCTCCTGCCCCTCCAATGGCAGCTCCCGAGTGGAGCCAAATGCACAGCCATAGCCGCGAGCACATTAAAAACGCCCAAAGGAAAGCATTTCTCAATGCTTTCCTATGAAAGTTCTGCGTGCTCAACGCGATTTTCGCATTGATTACGGGGAAGCGCCTCTAGCAGCTGTCAGGAAGGCAGCCACTAGAGGCTGGATTAACCCTACAATGTAAACATAGCAGTTTCCAACGGGTGAGGGACAATAGGCACCCACCCCCCTTTTGTCACTGAGGGCCCCCACCCAACCGCTTATTATTTTTCTAGATGCCCCACCATGGGGGGGATCTGTACTAGTTCCCCCAGTAATTGATTCGGAGCTTATTTTTTAGAACAGTGAGCAGTCACAGGCTGCTCACTTTTTAGTACAGATGTCCCTACTTGTGGGTATAGAGAGTAGGGGCATTCAGGAGATTTTAAATCTGGAGGGCTTAGGAAGTGGCAGGGAGCACAGCTCTTATGTTTTTACATTTTACAAGCAGGGAGCTGGGCGCCAGTAGCTCCCTCCTTGTAATAAACTAAACAAAACAAAAACACAGACATTCTGTGTTTGTTTGAAATTTCTATTAATTTGTCTCTCTGATGAACGAATGGACAAAGTTTCCATCCTAATTTCGGAAAATAGCGAATGCTCAAGTGTTTAACTGAGCATGCATGGGAATTTAATAATGCTATCTAGTGTGGGCAGTTGATGTGTCCCACGGGGACTTCATCTGCCCACACAAAGATGGCGGTGCCCAGGACCTAGGTCCGGGCATAAATTAAAGTTATTTAAAAAGGTAAATTGGAGAACCTAGGGGAATTTGGGGGGTGACTAGGAGTACAATAATATGTATTGGAGTCGGAAGGGGGGGTGGGGGGTTTAAAAAAAAACAAAAAAAAAACCAACAAACAAAAAAAAACCAGACAGTGCCGATTTCAGTGATTTTCAATGTGCACACTCACAAAACACATTAGGAGACAGAGACCTAATTCATTTCCTTACTGAACAGACATATATCAACATAATATAATATTCTATATCATGAAACCAACATAGTTTCTCACCTGTTATGAAGTGGGGTTCTCTAAACCATTCTCCTTTCAAAAGAGAATGTCTGCATATGTAGCTACTTTGCATGTACCCATTGTAGCAGCAGAAGATAAAGGCAAGCATAAAAGATACAACTGGGGTAGGCTTTCCTCCACGGATCAGAAATGGGAAAATAAGGGTGCTGTGAAAACAAATGTGCTTTTAAAATATGCAATACACTTAAAACAAAGCATTAGTATATCACGCAAAGAATACTGTACCTAGAAAAAAAAAAAAAAAAAATAGAGCAGAGGCGAGTTGGTGAACTTAAATGCAGCGAGTGCAAAGACAATAGGGTATGCAACAGGCAGAGCGTGTACAGAGACAGTGAGGCATTCCACAGGTACAGAGTGCATAAAGTGCGATATGCGACAGGCAAAGAGGAAAAAAAAAAAAAAGAAGTATACAATGGCGCTTAAATTATTTTTTTTTTTAACCCCTTAAGGATCAAAGTTCTGGAATAAAAGGGAATCATGACATGTCACACAGGTCATGTGTCCTTAAGGGATTAAAGTGAAACAGTCCAAAATAATTCTTATAAGCTGCTGAGCACTATTAAGTGCATTTCATAACATACAAATAAAAGCAAAAATGTAAAATATAGAGGAACGCTTTAATTAAATCCAAACCTTGCTCACAAAGTGCTGGGATATAGATATATATATATATATATTGAACCAAACTGCACAGTGCAAAATGATTATCAAAGAGCAAAACACAGCAAATAAATACATATATAGCTTTTTAAGAATACGTGCAAATTGGTAACGCATATAAAATGGTAAAACAAGCAACAAGTTAGTGTAATCTGTGTATAACACAATATTTTACACATAAAGGTCAATAAATATTTCACCTTACACTGTTAACAAATAAAAAGTGCACTTTGCACACGAGAACTATAGCCGTGTTTTGCCCTCTGATATTTATTTAGCCCGGTGCACTTTGATTCTATCCCAGCACTGTGTGACCGGGATTTAAAGTTACACTATTCATTTCATGCTGTCACAGGGTGGCCCTGTCCCCGGTATTATTATTAGAGGGTGTCCCTGTCCCCAGTATTATTATTATTAGAGGGTGGCTCTGTCCCCGGTATTATTATTATTAGAGGGTGGCTCTGTCCCCGGTATTATTATTATTAGAGGGTGGCTCTGTCCCCGGTATTATTATTATTAGAGGGTGGCTCTGTCCCCAGTATTATTATTATTAGAGGGTGGCCCTGTCCCCGGTATTATTATTATTAGAGGGTGGCCCTGTCCCCGGTATTATTATTATTAGAGGGTGGCCCTGTCCCTGGTATTATTATTATTATTAGAGGGTGGCTCTGTCCCCGGTATTATTATTAGAGGGTGGCCCTGTCCCCGGTATTATTATTATTAGAGGGTGGCCCTGTCCCCGGTATTATTATTATTAGAGGGTGGCTCTGTCCCCGGTATTATTATTATTAGAGGGTGGTCCTGTCCCCGGTATTATTATTATTATAGGGTGGCTCTGTCCCCGGTATTATTATTATTAGAGGGTGGTCCTGTCCCCGGTATTATTATTATTAGAGGGTGGCTCTGTCCCCGGTATTATTATTATTAGAGGGTGGCTCTGTCCCCGGTATTATTATTAGAGGGTGGCTCTGTCCCCGGTATTATTATTATAGGGTGGCTCTGTCCCCGGTATTATTATTATTAGAGGGGTGGCCCTGTCCCCTGTATTATATTATAGGTGGCCCTGTCCCCGTATACGGCTAGAGGGTGGCGCTGTCCCCGGTATTATTATTATTAGAGGGTGGCTCTGTCCCCGGTATTAATATTATTATTAGAGGGTGGCTCTGTCCCCGGTATTATTATTAGAGGGTGGCTCTGTCCCCGGTATTATTATTAGAGGGTGGCTCTGTCCCCGGTATTAATATTATTATTAGAGGGTGGCTCTGTCCCCGGTATTAATATTATTATTATAGGGTGGCTCTGTCCCCGGTATTAATATTATTATTATAGGGTGGCTCTGTCCCCGGTATTATTATTATAGGGTGGCTCTGTCCCCGGTATTATTATTATTATTAGAGGGTGGCTCTGTCCCCGGTATTATTATTATTATTAGAGGGTGGCTCTGTCCCCGGTATTATTATTATTAGAGGGTGGCTCTGTCCCCGGTATTATTATTATTAGAGGGTGGCTCTGTCCCCGGTATTATTATTATTATTATAGGGTGGCTCTGTCCCCGGTATTATTATTAGAGGGTGGCCCTGTCCCCGGTATTATTATTATAGGGTGGCCCTGTCCCCGGTATTATTATTATTAGAGGGTGGCTCTGTCCCCGGTATTATTATTATTAGAGGGTGGCCCTGTCCTTGGTATTATTATTATTATAGGGTGGCCCTGTCCCCGGTATTATTATTATTAGAGGGTGGCTCTGTCCCCGGTATTATTATTATTATAGGGTGGCTCTGTCCCCGGTATTATTATTAGAGGGTGGCCCTGTCCCCGGTATTATTATTATTATTATTATTATAGGGTGGCTCTGTCCCCGGTATTATTATTAGAGGGTGGCCCTGTCCCTGGTATTATTATTATTATTAGAGGGTGGCTCTGTCCCCAGTATTATTATTATTATTATTATAGGGTGGCTCTGTCCCCGGTATTATTATTAGAGGGTGGCCCTGTCCCCGGTATTATTATTAGAGGCGTGGCTCTGTCCCCGCACATAGTTAGAGGGTGGCTCTGTCCTCGGTATTGGCTATTAGAGGGTGGCTCTGTCCCCTCGCATGGCTATTAGAGGGTGGCTCTGTCCCCGTATTATCATTAGAGGGTGGCCCTGTCCCCTCCGTATATTATTATTATTATAGGTGGTTTAACTCCTCGTATTATTATATTATTAGAGGGTGGTCTCAACTCCCCGAATTATTATTATTATTAGAGGGTGGCTCTGTCCCCGGTATTATTATTATTAGAGGGTGGTCCTGTCCCCGGTATTATTATTATTATAGGGTGGCCCTCCCCCCGGTATTATTATTATTAGAGGGTGGTCCTGTCCCCGGTATTATTATTATTAGAGGGTGGCTCTGTCCCCGGTATTATTATTATTAGAGGGTGGCTCTGTCCCCGGTATTATTATTATTATTAGAGGGTGGCTCTGTCCCCGGTATTATTATTAGAGGGTGGCTCTGTCCCCGGTATTATTATTAGAGGGTGGCTCTGTCCCCGGTATTAATATTATTATTAGAGGGTGGCTCTGTCCCCGGTATTAATATTATTATTATAGGGTGGCTCTGTCCCCGGTATTAATATTATTATTATAGGGTGGCTCTGTCCCCGGTATTATTATTATAGGGTGGCTCTGTCCCCGGTATTATTATTATTATTAGAGGGTGGCTCTGTCCCCGGTATTATTATTATTATTAGAGGGTGGCTCTGTCCCCGGTATTATTATTATTAGAGGGTGGCTCTGTCCCCGGTATTATTATTATTAGAGGGTGGCCCTGTCCCCAGTATTATTATTATTAGAGGGTGGCCCTGTCCCCGGTATAGCGGTCCCCGGTATTATTATTATTATGGGGTGGCCCTGTCCCCGGTATTATTATAGGGTGGCTCTGTCCCTGGTATTAGAGGGTGGTTCTGTCCCCGGTATTATTATTATTAGAGGGTGGCTCTGTCCCCGGTATTATTATTATTAGAGGGTGGCTCTGTCCCCGGTATTATTATTATTATTAGAGGGTGGCTCTGTCCCCAGTATTATTATTATTATTAGAGGGTGGCTCTGTCCCCGGTATTATTATTATTAGAGGGTGGCTCTGTCCCCGGTATTATTAGAGGGTGGCTCTGTCCCCGGTATTATTATTATTATTAGAGGGTGGCTCTGTCCCCAGTATTATTATTATTATTATTAGAGGGTGGCTCTGTCCCCGGTATTATTATTATTATTATTAGAGGGTGGCCCTGTCCCCGGTATTATTATTATTATTAGAGGGTGGCCCTGTCCCCGGTATTATTATTATTATTAGAGGGTGGCCCTGTCCCCGGTATTATTATTATTAGATGGTGGCCCTGTCCCCGGTATTATTATTATCATTAGAGGGTGGCCCTGTCCCCGGTATTATTATTATTATTACTATCGCCATTTATATAGCGCCCACAGATTCCGTATGGCTTTGCTGTGTGAGCCCCGCTGTCGCACCGTTGCAGGTAGTGTAGGGTGAATGCCCCCAGGAGGAGCAGGTTGCCGGCGCCGAGCTCCGGGTGCTGCGCTAGGAAATAAACTGGGAGAGCGAAGGCGGGGAGCTCCTGGAGGAACCATGCCCAGCGAGCAGGGACCGGGCGGCCGAAGGAGGAGCTGGAGTACCGGCCGTAAGGCATGTTGATAAAGCGCAGGAAACAGAACGAGAGCAGCCCCATCAGGATCATCAGCACGGCCAACACATCGAGCAGGCTGCGCTCATCCTCCGGCCATCCCGGGACGGACATGGCTTCCCCTCAATGGCACAACACACACAGCAAGCATGGCCCCAGATCGGACTGAGAGCGTTACCAGACAACAGCCAATCAGGACTGGGAGGGCGGGGCTCGCTGTCACTTTGTAACCAATCAGCAGATCCCATGCTGCTGGACTTTCCCACCGAGCCGAACTCCTAAACACCTAAAGTAACAATTGGCAAACTTCCGGTCTGACCAATCGGAGAGCGCAGACAGATAGAGGCGTTCTGATTGGTCATTGTTACTGGCCATGGGGGGGGGGGCGGGAAGCATACATTGGGGGAATGGCTTGGCTAGTCATGTGACCAGGTCTTCTTACTGATGGCTGTTGGTTAGTGCTAGTCAAAATTTATATTTGTAGCTTTAAAGGTGGGATAACACCATGGAAAACGTAGTTCCAAATTAGACGCGGATCTATTGTCGGTGATTTGTATTCATGTATCTGTCTGATGCACACGGTGAAATTTGACAGCACAGTAATTCTGTACTTGAGCCGTTGGCCCAAAATAAAGATGGCCGCTGGATTCTTCTACGCTTTGTTTTACGTCACTACGCATTTTTTTTTTTGCGTTGTGTGTAGATCCTCGCCGCCATCCGTATTTCGTTTGACGTCATCATTGTGCTCAGGTATTGAAATGCTCCTGCTTCACACGTGTTAAGCCGTTTGCAGCGCAGATTGCTGCTCCTTGTACGTGTTTGTCTGGTGTACGTTGCGCATACATCCCTTTACAGAAAGTTCCATAATAAGAGCTAATTTGTAGCTGGTTTGCAGTGTTTCCTCTCTTGCACAGAGCAGAGCACACAGTTTGTATGTGATATGCCGCCTGTAATGAATCCTGTGCACTGAGTAAAGAAACCTGGCGCAGGCATTGCTATTATTCACCTTGGTTTTAGGATAGGCACACGACATATATTTAAACTAATTAAGGATAGAGTTATTATGTAGTATTTAAAGTCATAGAGGTTTATGTACTGAAAACAAAATGGTTGTGAATTGCAAAAATATCTCTGAGTTGAATTTTCCAATAGCAACTTTTTTCTTTTCAATTACATTTTCTGTTCACTGCAATTTAGCGAATAAACCACATGTATTGAAGAACCGTGTGATATCTGACTATTCCATATCCTTTTGTACCCTACATTGCTTGGGGAAGGACCTTCTTTTGCTCTTCTATATTAACTATTACATTTTTGTATTCATACAAAAAAGCTGTACGAAAGGCTGTTTTTTGCTTTATTATGAACTGCATCTTGTATTAATAAATGTGTGGGTTTTTTTTTTGTTTAACTTTGAAGTAATTTTTTCATAATGCTCTTTAGTGCCCACCTTGCAAGCTTTGGTGACACTGCACATCCAGCAGTCATTTTCCTGCCACGCCGTTCGTTTTTATCACTCTGTGGCATAATGGGGCGCAAGAATAGACGAAACCGACAAAGAAACCAACGGAGTGCAGTAGAACGAAGTCCTGCTGAAGAGGAGGCAAGGCGGAAAGCTAGAGAACAGGCGGTGAGTTCTTAATATAACAAGGATATGTAAAGTACTTTAGAAAATTTTTACATGGACACAAAAGACAGGAATTGCTCCCCCCTTTTTAAAAGAACTCTCCCATTAGTATAACATCTAATCAATTAAAGTGAAACTATAGGCACTCAGATCACTTCAGCTGATTGAAGTGGTCTGGGTGCACTGTCCCATGTCCCTTAACTCTGCAAAGGTAATTATTGCAGTTTTTAAGAAGCTGTAATTATCTTTCAGGGTTAACTCCACCATTAGTGTCTACCTGACGCCACTAGAAGGGACTTCAGGGGTACTTTGTCCAGCGTCACCCTAAACACCATAGGAAAGCATTGTAACTACACGGTTTAGTTGGCACAGCTGAAGTTTAAAGTCTAGTTGACGTAGTTATGCTTAAGAAAAAAATATTATCTGTAATAATGTTAAAGTAATCATTTTGCTATCATTATGTGTTATGTCGCAATTTTTTTTTTTTTTTGTTAGAGGCAAAGAGTCTACCAACTTTTATTTTGTCGCATATTTGTAATACATTCAGTACAATCTCTGTACCTACTGGATTTAACTGATGGTTTTTGGTTAAAATTGCTGATTATATTCTGAATCTATTTAAGGCCTGGGAAGGTGGCTACCCTGAAATCATTAAAGAAAACAAGCTCTTTGAACATTATTATCAGGAACTGAAAATTGTTCCCGATGGAGAATGGGAACAATTCATGTCTGCACTTCGAGAGCCGTTGCCATCAACAATAAGAATCACTGGATACAAAAGGTACACTTGGATTGGAGAAAGTGTAAGCAAGAAATGTTGTCATTTAACATGCTGTTAATTATATTACTATTTCTTCCTAACATATGGTGGCAGTTCACTAGGGATGTGCTCTTCCCTGGGACAGGCATATGAAAGAAATTAACATAACAAGATCCTCCCCTACTAGGTATAAAGTACTAACCTTTATCCCACAGTTTGTTTTGTTTTGTTTTTGTTTTTTTTCTTCCAATAGGAACGGACGAGCATCTAATGAGTGGAAGACTGGTGAGGCACACGGGGTAATGCCTGGGGGATCTGGCCCGATGGCCTCCCGGGTGGAGAGCTGAACGGCCACGCTCCAACCTGCAGGATTACAGAGCATGTAGGAGCTGCTTGTTTTATGCAGAGTGTGGCTACCAGTGGAACAAGAGGGCGGCCCCTAGAGGCAGCCAATCACTGCCCGAATAGGACACGTGCACACTGCGGTGGAACGTACGCCATGGAGTTTGTGCATTCCACCAAAGTTCAGATCGTGTGACTGCGCATGTGCGATCGGAACTTCCAAAGTTTGGCACAAGATTTGAAAAGGTTTATTATAAAAAGCTGTGCAGGTCCTACTGAGAGCATGGAGGCTACTCAGAACAGATCTCCCGTGTCACCAGCCCCCCTCCCCATGGGTCTCTGAGGTTTTAGAGGTGAGATTTATTTTGTCTCAATCTTTAAAATCTCTGCTAAGGTTTTTATTTGGAAAAATTTAAAGGCATTTTCTTTTTAAATATGTTTAGTCCTGTCTGTCCTGAAAATATGGAAAAAGACAAAGTGACCGCTCCAGTGCCCAAAAAAAGCTGCATATAAGACAAAGCATTTGGTATGTAGCAAATGTTCTACACCACTACCAGATGGCACAAATCAAAAAAATCTGCAATCGCTGTTCATCCTGAACGCTGGAAAGATCTAAGCAACAGTACATTACTTTTTTTTTTTATATATCTTTTTCAGGACAATCTAGCTCAAACTTTTGAATCCTTTAAAGAAGCTTCAAAAGCAAATCCCTCTCCTCCAGTTAAATTGCCAACTTCTAAAAGACATAAACGGAAAAGATCCTCATCTAGATCTGAGTTGTCTCCTGTTGAATGTTCTTGTGATTCTTCAGTGGAATTTGTGTTTCCACACAAAGAATTAAAAAGATTAATTAAAGAAGTTATTATTGCTTTACCTGAGGATATACCAAAGGAAGACACTAAAAAGGCCCTGCCAAGGCGGCAACATATTCTGGAATTCATGAATAGGAAGTGGAAAAATCCAGAGAAGAGGGTGTTGATCTTCACACATTTCTAACAAGTTTTCAAGGTACAAGGAGAAGACAGATGGGAAGATTTGCCAATTGAAGATGTGCAAGTAGCACAACTGTCTAAAAAACAAAACAAAAAAAAAAAACACAATTTCAATTGCGTAAGTGTCTGGCTGGAAATACTTAGTTGATAAAAGGGCTGAAACCTCTTGCAGACGGGCTTACCAAGCTGCAGGTTTCCAAAGTAAAGCAGCGATGGCAGGAGCTTCAGTAGCCAAAGCTCAGACCCACTGGATTCCGGCATTAGATGATTACGTAGTAGATCAAAAAGATAAGGATATGGTACACCTGTTCAGAAACCTACAATTGTCTGATTACCTTCTAGATATAACAGAAATAATAAAACTCTTGGCTCGTATCATGGAATTACCTCTGTTTCCTGTAGAGCCCTCTGGCTAAAAGCCTGGACAGTTGATACAGCTTCTAAGGCAGCAATCTGAACTTCCTTTGAAAAGTATCACCATTAGAAAAACTGACTCGATAGATGTCGGAAACTAAGAAGGTGCTTCCTCAAACAGGAAGTATTCCTGGAAGCCTGGATATAAGCATTTCCAGTATAAAAGCCATAGAGGTTATCCAGAAAGATCATGTTTTTTTCTCGTAGACAACAGTTTCAAGATTTGATGATCGCAAACACATCAGAACAGATAGAGCCAAAAGATTCTGATGCCATAAAAGTGGGAGGAAGGATACAAAATTTTGTACACAGATGGAGAGCCACCACGTCAAATCCATGGATTTTACACCTTGGTAGCAAATAGATCAGATTCTCGGAACCTCCAAAGCTGAATTTCCTAGTATCTTCCTACCAATCGAATTTAAAAAAACAAGCTTTTGTTCTCAGCCACTGTGACCCTCTCGTTGGTTTCTGGTTTCGAAACCAGATTTGTCATTCAGTCCCATTCTAGATCTGAAGGGTATAAACTTCCATACCAACACTAAAGAGTGGAAACCATTGCATCCGTGACACATATACTACAAAGATTTTATGGCAACTCTGGATTTAAGACGCGTATCTGCACTTTCCTAGGCACAAGGTATCAAGGAAATACATAAGAATTGCCATAAAAAGGGGTTCCAAGACTCATAATTATCAATTCAAACACTTACCATTCAGTCTCTCCTCGGCGCCAAGGATCTTTACAACAGTATTGGCACCTATCACCGAGGATATGAGGGAAAAAGGTATATCATTATATCATTCCTTACTTAAACGACTGGTTTATCAAGGCAAAATCAAGAAACGCTCTGGTAAAAGATGTGAATTTTTCTCTCTGTATCTTAAAGGAGCACGTTTGGGTCATCAACTAGAGAATTCACAACTTCGTCCAACAAGGATCATCCAATTTCTAGGTTTTATTATCAAGTCAATACACCTACCACATTTTGAAGGAAAAAAAAAATCACAGTATCGAACAGAGATCTTCAAAGAGAAACAAGATGCACTATAAGAAGAACCATTAGAGTTCTGGGACATCTCACATCTGCAGTTCCAGCAGTAAAATGTGCCAGAGCGGAATCAAGGCCATTACAGTGGGTAATCCTGACACAATGATCCAAAAAAGATTTGGATTTTATAATAGAAATTTCAGAGCCAGTAAAAGATCAGCTATACTGGTGGACAGAAACTCTATTCCTTTTGGCAGGCCTGTCATTTCAACTAAAGGATTGGATCATTATCACCATCGCATCTAGGATGGGGAGCTCATCCTCAGTATTGTATGAGACAAGTCATATGGTCAGTAGAAGAAAGAAGTCATCCAATTTCAAAGAATTCATGATTTTTTTTTTTTTTTTTAATACCCTTTTTCAGTTCAAATACTCGTTCTGGGAAAGGCAGTAAGAATACAATCCAACTACCAAACTATTGTTGCATACATCAACAAACAAGGAGGTACAAGGCTGAGAAAACTACAGATGTTTTGCACAAGAATTATGACTTGGGCTCAACATTATCTGGAGGATCTGTCAGCTGTTCACATAAGGGGTATAAACAATATCAATGCAGACGACCTCAGCAGATCAAGGTGGTCTTCGAACGAACCTGTTATTTTCTCAGATTGTGGAGAAACTTTGAGATGCTGGCCATAGACCTTATGGCAAGAAGGAAGAACGCAAAGGTAGAAAAATGTGCCTCCCTTTTCAAGGCAGACTTTCCACTGTTCCTGGATGGTCTATCGATCAATTGGGACTTCATCCTTGCTTAGGTCTTTCATCCGGTAAGTCTCATTCCGAGGATTCTATAAAAAATAAGACAAGGTGTTGGTTCGGGCAGTAGTCCCATTCTGGCCAAACAGAAGTTGGTTCTCTGCCTTGAGGACAATGGCTTTGTCATGGTAACTTCCACTATCAACAAGTCTCCTGGACAACACTGATTCCCATAGAAATCCTGAAGATGTTCAGATTGACAGTCTGGCTGCTGTAAGGCTGACTTTACATCACAAGGGTATTAAGAATGAAAGATGTCCAAATGGTAGATGGTTGTGACAACGAGGTGATGAACACCTCCCTCTAATACATATGAATAGGGGAGCATCTCGTACCCCCCTTCCTAGTTCACGCCCTCTTCCACCTACTTCCACCCTCCCTTCCTCCACCCCCTTTTCCCCAAGAAACTAAGGGTTATAGCCACGTTGGCAAGCCTTTCCAACGGAATGAACAGCCTATGGAGTTACTGTATATGTGACAGCTTGAAGCACCGCTTAAATACTTATGTAACCGGAAATTAGTTACTACTCAGATCTGTTACTGTACCTGTTTTCTTATGGCTCCAATGTACTGCATTCTACTATGTGATACAGTGGTGTTACACCCTTAATAAAAATGATAAATACAAAAAAAAAAAATGAAAGATGCCAGTTTTTACTTAATTCCACCAGAAAATCTACCTCTGGTATTTAAGAATCTGGACTAAATTTCTTCACTGGTGCAAGGATCATCCTTGTCTAAGTAGTTCTCCTTCTACACATTCCATTGAATTTTCTGCAGGATGGTCTTAATGCGGGACTGGGGTTATCTACTCTCAAGGTTCATCTTTCTGCTCTTAGCCACTTTCTGGTCAAGAATTTGTCTTCCAACATTTTGATTCAGATATTTTTCGAAGCAGTAAAGATCAGACCTCCAAAGAGGAATTTCTTTCCATCATGGGACTTGTCGATTGTTCTTAATCGTTGTCGTTTGTGAAGAACTGTTCGAACCTTTGGAAGAAATTTCCATGAAACTTTTGTCTCTTAAAACTGCCTTTTTAGTAGCAATAACATCTACTAAAAGAATCAGTAGATTCTCAAGAATCTCAAGAATTAACTAGGTTTTTTTCCTGACGAGGTTTGTCCTACATCTAAAATCATCTTTCCTTCCAAAAGTCATCACGTCTAGGGCTATCAATCATTCAATTGTACTTCCTTCTTTTAGTAAGCCGTCAGCCTCTGGACAGGAGAAAACTTGGCATATGCTAGATGTTAGAAGAGCCCTTAGGATTTATTATTGATCGTTCATCTGGCTTCAGAAGATCGAATCATCTTTTTGTTAATGTTTTGTGAAAATTCAAAGCTTTTACAGCTTCCAAGGTTAGTCTGGCTAGATGGCTCGTGGATACCATAAAATTGGCTTACACTTCCTCTAAATTGCCTTTGACTACATCTTTAAAAGAGCATTCAACTAGAGCTATGGCTACCTCTTGGGCAGAAAAGGTTCAAGCATCTCCAGAGGATATATGCAGAGCAGCTACATGGTCTTCATTCAACACCTTGTGCAGCATTACAGGCTGACCTATTATCTGCCTCTGAAGCAGCTTTCAGGCGTAAGGTGTTACAAGCAGTGGTTGCCTAATTCCCGCCCATAGTCTTTTCTGGGATCTTGATCTCTCCCTAGTGTACTGCCACCATATGCTAGGAATTTTTTTTATTTTACTTACTGTAAATTCCTTTTTCCTTTAATATAGTGAGTACAAGATTCTCTCCCGCCACCCCCCCACCCCCCACCCACCCATTTTAAAATTTTTGATAAATTATTTCAGTATTGGGTCTCTAGTGTTTTATTGTTACAAACTGTGGGATCTTGGATGATTAGTATTTTATACCTAGTGGGCGAGGATCTTTATGTTAATTTCTTTCAGATGCTTGTCCCAGGAAAGAGCACATCCCTAGTGTACTGCCACCATATTTAGGAAAAAAGGATTTTATGGTAAGTAAAATTATTTTTTGTTTTGTTGTTGTTGTTGTAATATTGTTAGAATTTTGCTCCTCAGAGGCAAACTGTCTGATAATTAATGATTTCTCCACCCTGCCCCCTTAATTCTTAGCCATGCCACAGAAATACTTCATTGCTTAAAGAATAAATACTTCAAAGAGCTGCAAGATATAGAGGTTGATGGACAAAAGATAGAAGCTCCTCAACCACTTAGCTGGTGAGTACCCATACTGTATGTTTATGTAACCATTTACAATTGGTCCTACAATTAGTAATTGTGCAGTGTGCACCATTTAAAGGGACATTATAGTCACCTGAACAACTTCAGCTTAATGAGGCTGTACAGGTGAGTATATAAGATACCTGCAGGCTTTTTCATGTAAACACTGTATTTTCAGAGAAAATACAATGTTTACCTTGGCCTAGGAACACCTCCAGTGGCATACACTCAGGCGGCCACTAGAGGGATTTCCTAGTCCTGCCTGGATGTGCAGTTTGATGTCTTCACGTTTAGCTAACGTAGTATCAGGACACTGCAGGCACTGTGAACGATCCTGCAGTGTCCTGTAGTAACCCCTGAGGCTGTCTGCGGTCAGAGCCAATAGTGTGGAAGATGAGGATCTCCTGCACACACACAGTTGGCTCTGACTGACAGGTAGCTGCAGGCAGAAGACAGGAGGCAGAGCAGGAGGATCCAGAGATCTGCTGGACTTAAAATAGTAAGTACATTTATTTTAATAAGTGTGAGAGCGTCTCAGAGAGAGTGTCTATATAACACACAAACTTTATATTTTTTTTGTGTATATACACTATTTTCTGTTGTGTAGTGCACTGCCTTTGGGGATCTGGGCTGAGGATGGTTGTGGAGAGCATAGACGGCGAGCTAACAGCTTGTGAATGCGCACGCTGTGCGCATGCGCAGTGAAGCGCTCCATGCTAAATCATGGTGACATTTGTTTCAGTTGCCGCTCTATGATGAGGCAGGTGTTTGGAGCGCTATGCAGCGCATTCGCAGATGATAACAATGATGCTTTTATGAGAGAAACGTTTGAGACCTTAAAAATAGTCATTATGACAAAAAAAATGGGCGTAGCCAGCGGAAGATCTTTGTGCTGGAACTGCGATAACAATTAATTATTTTAAAATTAATAAGCCTTATGAATAAAAAAATAAAAAAATTGGGGAATAATACTGAAAATTAGAAAGGCTTGGGGACATAAAACCAGAGTTTTGGGGCGGAGCCTGGCAGCCACGCTGAACGGTCGCACAATATTTGGGCTCCGAGGCAACTTACCCATATTGAGCTACAATTAACAAAGAAAGCCCTAAAAACCGACTGCACAACCGCTCCAGAAACAGTGATCTTCCAAAGTGGCAACAAGCGACAGAAGATCCGACCACAAGCGGCAATCTTTTACCGGAGATCGACCCAAGGCCTGCAGAGGACCTGACCGGGCGAAACGAGGGAGGCGGCCGATCCCTTTGACGCGGCAGTCCTCACGGCTAAAGGTCTCCCTGGAATACCTTATCTCTTCCCCCCCCCCACCTCCCCATCCCGGCAATTATAAGCGAGAATCCAGCTACAACATAAGCGGCAAAGTCAGCAACCAGGCGAAGCTTACAGGGCCCGACCAAGATGGCGGCGCAGCCTAAGACCAAGCACACATGGGTCTTCATAGACTTGCTGAGTACCTATCTCTGGGCAAAACTCAAAGCCCGAAGGCAACCCTACCGCATGGCAATGAGAGGGGTGGTGGCGTGGATTCGCCCGTCCGCCCGCCCGACGTACCCTGCAATGGCATCCTCCTCACAAATTTAGAGCGACCTCCAAACTGCAGCAGAACCAGAGCTCAAACAGGCGGGAAACTGAGTTGGGCCCCCCAAACGCTGAAACCCACGACCCCGCAACACAGGACAAGCCCAGACCTACCCCTCACTCAGCGGTCCCAGAAACGAGGGACCAGCACAGTACAAACCTGCATACTGCCACCCACGGAGTGCGACGCGGACACCAACTCGAGACAGGCTCAGCCCTTGGCCCTCAGGACAGAGGGGGACGTGTCTTCGACCGCAGTTGCCGACTCCAGGTGTTCGCCACTCAGCGATGCAGGGGACTGCAGGTAGAGTAGACTGAAGACTCGGAGCAGCACGGCGGGAGTCAATGGCCAACGCACAAAATCAATGAGAGGGATGACCTCATACCAGCAGCTGGTGTAGGCTAAGTGACTCTCGAGACTTTCAACGCAAACTGTCCTGCTCGCGCCAAGCTACTTAATGTTGGGACATTCTAGCAAAGTTACCTTTATCAGCATTTTTCTGCATTGGGATTTTTGCCTAATGGGTACAACTAAAATGCCTGTAAGCTATATTTTACACAAGACTTAAATGGCGGAGCGCCAAGGACAACTACTGTTACTTTTAATTTGTCTTCATTTGATAGGCTTATTTGATTTACCCCGAAAGATATAGCGTAGTCAAAATTACATAAAAATACACCAACAAGCGGAGCATTTTAGCCTACACAATACACGTGAAATTCTGTCAAAGCTATCACCAACATGCTCCCCCTTCTCTTTTTAACACAGCGTTGGGGACAATCTGGTCTCACTCCCCCCACCCCAGCACATTCTCAACATTAGGGCAGGACTGTCTTGAGAAATAACAGCGTTACACAACGCCTAAGTCTGATCACATATCGTAAAATGTTGCATTACACACGCGGGTTGTGTTCCTGGATGGCCGGACACTTGCTACTCTCATGCTCATCTGCCGGTTTTGCCTGGTAACCTTCTCTTCTATTCGTGTGTTATAAGCAGGCAGTCTATACTAGCTCACACATAGAAAGTACACATGTAATTTGCTTAGCATACTTTATAAGCATTAAACCACTTAACCTTATCAGCATAAACAAATGTTAAACTTACGACCTGCCTAGTATATGTTACATGTGTAGAATTTGAATTTAACTTAACGCCTAGATCATCGTAAATAGACAGGAATGCTCAATTGTAACTTACTATGTCTATCCACTGTCCACTTTTTCTCTCAACGAAATTTAAAAAATTGTGCCGTATATTCATATGCCCTGTTTTAATTGTTATGCCTATTACTGCTTACGACTGCTATCGTGGCTGAGTAAGCCTATTGTTACTCCATGCACAACAAAAAATAAAGAATTTAAAAAAAAAAAAAAACAGTTTTACCATTTTGACTATAGTGCTCCTTTAGCCCCTTAAGGACACATGACATGTGTAACATGTCATGATTCCCTTTTATTCCAGAAATTTGGTCCTTACGGGGTTAAGGTTGGAAGACATAAATAATAGTGTATGCCAGGGGAAGCAACCTTTTAGCAGCACTGTGCCGAAATAGGATTGTGATGTCCCGTAGCATGCCTGTCCTATTTGTTGTTTTTTTTATAATCTTATTTATTAGCTTTTTAACCCCTTAAGGACCAAACTTCTGGAATAAAAGGGAATCATGACATGTCAGACATGTCATGTGTCCTTAAGGGGTTAAATATACAAAAACAAACAGGTACATATCATCAAAAATACAATATTTGACATCCAAATCAGCCTAACCGTCTCAGTACTATTATAGTTCAAGTCAAACATTAAATCTTTTTTTCCTTAGACATAGCCATTAGACCCAGAATTGTACTTTATGCCTCTTTGATATAATTGTTTCATATATTCCATCCATATTTAGTTGTAGGGGAGATCTCTCACTCCATCCTTAGTTGAAAATAGATTTGGGTTTTTAATATTCCCCACGTTGGAGGCTCACTCTGCTTCTAGAGCTTTACAATGCTTTTTTTTTCGCAGCTATCAAAATATGAGTTGTTATATCTATACTTCAGAGACAATTTAGGCTCTTTGGCGAGAGAATGTCAAGGGGATACCTGTGATATTCTCTAAAATGTTACATGTTAATTTCCAAAAGGCTTTTAACTTCTGATCGTTCCACCAGATATGAGTTTAAAAACATTCTGCATGGTTGCAGCGCCAGCAGAAAATGGAATATGTATCAACATCTTATTTTTTTTTGGAACGAAGTGCCATCTGGCCAAAATCTTATATTGTAATTCTATAAGATTACGGCAATGTATACATTTCTTAGCTTCTGGTATAATCTTACACCAGTCCACCTATTTCAAGATCTTTCCCATTTATGTATTATATTTTTAACTGGATCTATTAGAGAAGGATCTTCATCAGCAACAAGGGTACATTTCATCAGCGTACTAACAGTGTGTCCATGTTTTAACAGACTTTCCAAACCCTGAATTTCATTTTCTCTTTTGCATACATATTTTCCAAGATAACTTTTAATTCTAAGGTAGCGGAAGACTTCTTTTGCGGGAATATGGTATTCGGAGACTGTTTCTTGAAAATAATTAATGAGAGCCATTTAAGATATCAGAAAAAATCTTTATACAATTCTCTTTCCAAGTACATAGATTAAACTCCTCCATAATATATTCTTGGAGGCTAATATTGCTCCTACAGCGAATTGTATTCTCCCATGACAAATTATGTTCTATTTTGAATGTAGACCAAAATTTTAGAATTTGATAACTAAGGCTGTTTTTGCCTCCATTGTCAGCTGGAATCTTATCTATGCCCAGTCTTTTAGGCTCAATCCACAGGAGAAGGGAGAGGTCTGATATCTCCAACATATAGTTCTAAAGATTCTTGGCAGGATATAGAAAATCTATTTTGAACCTTTTAAAAATCTGCTTAAAGGACCACTCTAGGCACCCAAACCTCTTCAGCTTAATGAAGTGGTCTGGGCGCCTGGTCCAGCTAGGGTTAACCCATTTTTTTTGTAAACCTAGCAGTTTCAGAGAAACTGCTATGTTTATAAATAGGTTAATCCAGCCTCTAAAGCCTCTAGTGGCTGTCTCATTGATTTTCACAGTGAGAAGACGCCAGCGTCCATAGGAAAGCATTATGAATGCTTTCCTATGAGACTGGCTGAATGCACGCGCAGCTCCTGCCGCGCATGCGCATTCAGCCGAAGAGGAGGAGGAGAGCTCCCCGCCCGGTGCTGGAGAAAGGTGAGTGTTTAACCCCTTCTTCTCCCCAGAGCCCAGCGGGAGGGGGTCCCTGAGGGTGGGGGCACCCTCAGGGCACTATAGTGCCAGGAAAACAAGTGTGTTTTCCTGGCACTACAGTGGTCCTTTAAGGATAGTGTCATGTTACCTTTTTTTTTTTTTTAATTATTTTTCACCAAAAAGAAATGCATATTTGTGACAACGTATAGGCTTACGCAGAAGCCACATTACATATTCAGACAGTTTGGTTATACAGAAAGGAAGGGTGAAACGTTAGTGCACGTATGCATATTGATATCCCTAATCTTTGCGGCCGTCTGTCCGTCGTCATGAGGGTTGCTGATGTTACGTGTCCTAGTTTATCTTTTAGACCTTACTGTGGTTTCATATGACACTTCAGTTGGTGTATTTTTGTTCTAATGATAATGCATGGGAAATTATACAAACTTAAAAACCGTATTAAAGTAAATTAGCGTGCCTGCCTCTGTAGTCCAGGAGTTGTTTATCGTGTGATTATTTATTTATTCATATTTTTTTTTTAAATTCTTTGTTTTTTTTTTCATAGCCAATAATAAAGTGCGCATTTATGACACAGCCGAGGCTTTCGCAGAAGCCGCTGTATGAACGTATCATCTTGTCAGGGTGTAGGCTTACGCAGAGGCCGCCATTGAGGTACATACAGTAATACTTGTATAGGCTTACAGAAGCCTTTTACAGTGGTTCAGTAGTATAGAGAAGAAGAGCAGTGATCTACAGCTGATGTGCTTGTTTACTAGCGCTTCCAGTCTCGTCAGTGACTGAATTGCTATTTGGTGTTTTAGCACACCACCTCTACGTGACTGTCTATCGAGTCTTGGCCTAATTACACATGTCCCTTGGACTGGTATGGCATTAGATGGTTGTTAACTAATACTCATTTGACATTTCGAAATATTCCTATGGGTGGAACATATAAAACATATATGTACCTAAACCTAACGTCCAGTGGTGCAGTATGTCGGTGCATCCGTGCCCGCAGCCCGGACGAAAGTCGACGTGTGTCCCCACTGCCCTCCCTCCCATGTATGTGCTTGAGTCTCTTGTCAACCCGCCGTGTTTTCCTGATATTGTTCCCATAACTCCCAAGTTCTGTTGAACTTTTTAGTGGTGTGTCTGACTAGGGAGGTTAGTCTGTCCATTAGGTAATTGTCTTTTATCTTTGCTAGGACCAGGGCCACTGGGGGTAATTCCGGGCATCGCCACTTCTGTGCTAACGCCCTGCGTGCCGCTAAGTAAATCATGTTTAATAATTGTTGCTCTGGGCGTGGGAGGCCGACCGTTGGTCTGGAGAGTAGGCAGGCCCAGGGGTCTAGCTGTAGCGGCCTCTGCAGTATGTTTGTGCTCAGGCTGATAATTTGAACCCAGTATGCTTGTACCAGGGGGCATTTCCACCACATATGCACGTAGGTGCCTCGTTCCCCGCAACCGTGCCAGCATTGATCTGTGGCAGTGATCTGCATGCGGTATTGTTTTAATGGTGTGGTGTACCACCTGAAAAGTGTTTTAAATGATTGTTCTTGAAGGGTGACACATATTGATGTTCTGGCTGTGGCCTCCCATATATCTTGCCAGTCGGAGCCCTCTAATGTCTCACCCAGGTCCGTCTCCCACTGATCCGTGTAACGTAATTCCCCCCATTCTTTGGCCTCCCCGCTGAGATGTGAGTACAATAATGAAATGAGTCCTTTGGGGTGTGTTTCTTGGTAGCATATATTCTTGAACCAGGTGAGGGGGAGGGTGGCTATCTCTTTGACTTCCTTTGAACTAGCGAAGTCTCGTAATTGGAGGTAGCGGAAGAAATCCCTGGTTGTTAGGGGGGATTGTACCCTGAGCTGATCGTAAGTGACTATTTGATCGTGTTGGTATAGGTGGCAGTATCTCTGTATACCTGCCCTCTCGATGCCACTAAAGTCGCCTGCTGTCATACCCGGTTGGAAGGATCGGTTCCGAAGTACAGGGGACATTGGGGAGGGGAACCTGCTTAAAGAGTACTTGACTGCTATTTGATCCCATATTCTCAGGGAATTTGTTATTGCTGGACAGGTTACTCTGGGGAGTGCTCTGTGTGCCCTATGTAACCAGAGGTAGAATTGTGGGAGATCTTGCCCCATTAGTGATGTCTCAAGTTCTACCCACCGTCGGGTGTCCGGGGTGGAGTGCCAGTATGCGATTTGCGCTGTCTGCGCCGCTAGGTAGTATATGTACAAGTTCGGTAGTCCCAGTCCCCCTCTGTCTTTGGGCCGGTATAGGAGTTTTCTAGCTATTCTGGGACGTTTCTTTTGCCAGATGAACATGTCTATTGTCTTTTGTAGTGTGGTTAGGTCACTCCTTTTGATCGGTGTGGGCAGGGCCTGGAACAGGAACAGTATTCTAGGGAGAATGTTCATTTTAACTGAGTGGAGTCTACCTAGCCATGAGATGGGTTTGTCTGTCCACTGCTCCAGGTCCCTTATGAGTGTACGGATCAATGGGGAGTAGTTTGTATCGTGTAAGTGTTCGTGTTGCGCCGTGAGTTTGATCCCTAAATAGTGTATGTTGTCGGCTGTGGTGGGCAGATGGTATCTATTCTGTATAGTAACTCTGTCCTGTGTCGGGAGATGGAATGGTAGTGCCATGGATTTGGTGAGGTTCACTCTGTAACCCGCTTGGGTTCCATAGTTGTCTAGGAGTTCTGTCAGGTATTCTATGGAGGTCAGAGGGTCTGTGAGGGTCAGCCTTACGTCGTCCGCATATGCAGAGACTTTGAAGGTTTTCCCCCCAGCCCGTATACCGTGTATGTGTGGATGTTGGCGTATGGCTTGTAGGAGCGGTTCTAGGGAAATAGCGAACAAAAGTGGGGAGAGAGGACAGCCCTGCCGTTGTGAAGGTGGAAGGGGGTCTTAGTGGCTCCTGCTATTAGGGTTTGGGCCCTTAGGTTGGTATATAGGGTGCGTGTGGCCTGGATGCATGTCCCCGGGAAGCCCCATTCCTCCAGCAGGCCAAACAGGTATGGCCATTGCACCCTATCAAAGGCCTTCTCCGCGTCCAGGGACAAGGCCAATGAAGGCCGCTCAGACATTTGCATGTACCATGTGAGCACCGCCCCCCTGCGTGTGTTTTCGTACAGTTGCCTACCGGGTATAAACCCCACCTGATCGGGGTGAATCAGGCGCGTGAGCATCGGCGCTAACCTGGCCGCCAGGATTTTTGCGTAGATTTTGAGGTCCGAATTGATCAGTGAAATGGGTCTATAATTTGCTGCCAATTCGGCATCTTTCCCGGGTTTGGGGATAAGCGTGATGTTGGCCAATGCCATGTCCGCATCCGGCTCCCCGCCCGTCATGAAGTGGTTATATAAAGAGGTGAGGGGCCAATTCTTCCTTGAATTTCTTGTAATACCCTATGTCGTACCCATCGGGGCCTAGGGCTTTGTTCCCTTTTAAGATCGCGATTGCCTTTTCTACCTCTGGTTGTGTTATTGGTTCTTGTAGGTCTGTGATATCTGTGTTTGTCAGCGCAGGGAGTTTAATGCCGGCTAGGAGTGTGCGCAGTGAGGAACGTAGTTGTTCTGGCGTGTTTTGTGCAAGTGGTGTCTGCCCGTATAGGTTCGAGTAAAATTCTGTGAACACCTTGTTTATTTCTTGGGGAGTTGTCGCAATTCCTTGGGTAAGTGTGCATATTTTCGTGATGGGTTTGTGGTCCCCACGGGGGCGTAGAGCTCTGGCTAAAAGGGAGTCCATTTTGTTGGACTTTTCATAGAACAATCGCCTAGACCTCTGGATGGAGTGTGCCACCCCCTCGAGCAGGATACTCCTAATCGAGTGTCTCAATGCGGTGAGTTCTGTTAATTTGTCCGCCGTGGGGTTATGTTTGTGCTGTTGTTCCGCTTTTCTCAGAGCATTCTGAGATTCTATCAGTGCCCGTGTATTGCACTTTTTTTTGTGTGTTGCTGCTTTGATGAAGTGTCCTCTTACGACCGCTTTATGAGCCGCCCATACCGCCACTGGGTTGACTTCTGGCGTGTTGTTGTGTGTGAAGTATTCTGTGAGGAGAGTGCGCGTGTCGTCGCGTATAGGGTCGCTATTTAACAGACTTGTGTTAAGGCGCCATGTCCAAGTGGCGGAGTATTTGAGTTTGTCCAACGTGACAGATACGTCTGCGTGGTCCGACCATGTAATACTGCCTATGTCAGTATGTATAAGTTTGGACATCCCTACCCCGTTGAGGAAAATGTGGTCAATTCTGGAGTATGTTCCGTGTGGTGCCGAATAGAACGTGTAGTCACGTGTGTCTGGGTGTTGGAGCCTCCAGGCGTCTAGGAGTTGTGTGTCGGTGAGGAATGTGTGCAACAACTTATCCTGTGCACCTTTCCCATGGGACCTGGGTGAGCCTGTTTTCGAGCTTCTATCAATCGCTGGACATGGGACAGCATTAAAGTCACCCCCCACTAGCGTTATCCCTCCCCCTCCGGCTTGTATTATTGTCCTGAGCGTGTCCCAATATGTTGGGTCTGGTACGTTAGGAGCGTATACGTTAACGTTTCTTATTTTCCTGCTATGGATTGTGCCTGTTAGGGCGATGTAGCGGCCCTCCGGGTCAGCTAGTGTCTCAGTGACGTGGAGTGGGCTGTTTTTGTGCACCAGTATTGCCACCCCGGCTCGCTTGTGGAGCGCTCTCGCCTCGTGAGTCTGTGGGAAATGTCTGTCTTTCAGGTTTATGGACGCTGACCTAGGAATGTGGGTTTCTTGGATAAGGGCAAGGTCGATTTTGCGTGACTTTAGGTCTCTCAGTAATAGCCTACGTTTGTTCGGGGTATTAAGTCCCTTAACGTTGAGTGAAGCGACCCTGAGAGCCATTCGTGTGGGGTGTGAGCACCTACTTTGTTGTGTGGTCTGTGTCCCTCTAGCCGTGGGTGGATCCCCCTCGCCCGGGCTGCGGGCAGCAGCAGTTACGCACCGTAGTGTGGCCGCGTAGGTGCGTCGTAGGTAACCTCTACTGCAGAAGGAAAGAACACCGTTAACTCGCAGTTCAAAAGCATAAACAAAAACAAGTATAAACACAAATCAAGTCTTACACCCTGCCGGAGACCGCTGGGGGCGTGGGCTCCCTAGTCCGAGTAGCGTGTAGTGCCGGACGTAACTATGTACAGGAAGTGTGAAACGTGTATTTGTGTTAGTGTGTCTGATAACTTGGGGCCTCAGTGAGGTTGCCGGTTGCGGTTCTCCCGTACCAGGTCTAGTACTGCTACGGGCAGATCCGCTGGTGTCGCCGGCTCTAAGGCAGTGTGTGTAGTGTCTATTAAGGCGCAGCAGGCACAGCTGCGGTGGTGTATGTGCTGTGTCGTTGGCGTGTGGCTTGCATGTGTCGGTGGGCAAGCAGGCATTTGCGTTAGTCATCATCTTTTGGAACCGGGAATGAGCATATGTTCCCGTGTTACCTTGTGGGGTGTGGTGCAGCGGTAGTATGGGGGCTAGGTCCCATAGCGGGTGTGTCATTATATTCCAGGCTTGGGGCTGAATTGTGGTGTGGGTTTTTTTTTTTCTCCTCCACCTCCCCCTCCCCCTCCCCCTTACCCCCTTACCCCCTTACCCCTTCCTCCCTTGTGTGTGAGGAACCGTGTTTTGCGGTTTGTTTTATCTCCCTCTAAAGTCAGTCTTGGCATGTGTATGGAGGTGCTGTGTTTGGTTACCAAGTCTGTCCCTCCTTTGTGTGTTTGGGGGGGTACTGGTTAGCCCATTTCTCTGAGTGTCTCTATACCTCCCACCTGGACCGTGAAGTCCCACTCATACGACCTGGCAGGAGGTGTCTTTTCCCGCTCTTCGTTGCGGATCGTGATGGGTGGTCAATGGATATGGTCTCAGTATCCGGTCTCAGTCCTTTTTAGTGTGTCCACGGTGTTATCGTCTAAACATCATTTCTCGCTGTCCTGCTACCTTGGCTTGAGGCAATGGGGTTGTGGAACAATTCTGTCGGGGCCTGGTGTTGGGTGGGAGGAGCTAGCTGTAGCACTCGGTTTGATATCTCTGTAGGGGACCTAGCCGCTGTCGTGCCTTCTTTATGGTCACAAGTGCTTGAATGAAGTGATCTGAGATTACTTCCTCTACGTGCTGCAATGCATAAATTGAGGATTGTCCTTCGCCACCTTTTCGTATTCGCAGATATCTGAAGTTTTCACTGGGACTCCTGATAGGCCAGAGCCTGTTTGGCCCTAGCAGCCCTGAGTGCCGTGCAGACACCTCGAGTACCATGCAGGACACACATGCCATAGGTTGCCTACCCCTAGTATATACAATGATGGCAAAAAAAAAAAAAAAGTTAAGTTACGCTCTTGTTCTTATAACCTTTTACCGTATGAAGGTCTCCTACACATTGACACAAGAACCATTGTCATATTGTTGATCATATTACATCATTTTATATAGGGTTTTTGTTTTTCTTACTTTTATAAATCACATGACTTTACATAATAAAGTACTGTGACTGATTACATTAAAGTATCAATTGATATAGGAACAACCTATAACCAACATCACTTTTTTTCATAGCCTAAAAAGGTTCTTATGTCCATAATTATTTGAATACTTCTCTAAGCACACTCTAGGTAGGATACATATACTATTTCACAGAACAGTGTAACTCATACAAAGCAAAGTCAGTGCTACCCCATATCTCCCACTCAATAGTTACAAGGAAATTCTACTAAAGCACACATTGCAAAGGTGGTGAATATGTTTGGAATCAATGTCTACTTTATTTCTTAGTAACGTGATCCAATAGAGCTATCCAGATATGTAGCTGCTGGTGACATCAGCTGGTCATTAAAAACACTGTACCGTTGGGAATTGCATATATCTATTGCTAATGTCACAGTCCTGATGCCACTTATCAATTTGCCATCTCCTCCTGTCCACAAAGTAAGAGTAAGATTCACATACCCAGATGGCACGGAGGCACGGCTTGAAGCTATGCTTCGAAGCCTTCTCATTAGTTTAATATTGGATTTAGGGTGGTAGGACAAGGGAGAGCAGAACGGTAGGCACTATAATAACTTCAATAAGGTGGATTTATTAAAGTGCCTACAGTGTCCCTTTTAAGAAATTGTCAGTGGAATCTCCGTTGTAACAGACTAAGTATCTCCCAAGGCGCCAATGACTATTTGGTATAATGACGTGTTTGTGTTTTAACCCCATTAAGGACCAGTATCCTTTAATAAGAGTGCTTTGTTTACCATCAAAGCACTATGCCTATTATTAAAGGATCATTTTCCAAAAAGACAATATTCTATTCATTTATAGACGTCAAGGCTATCAATCTAATTCCCTGATACTTCCCTTACCTTTTCTATCACTTTACCCCACTCCCTCAAACATGTAAGCTCACTGAGCAGGGCCTTCAACCCCTCTGTTTCTTTGCGTCAAACTTGACTCGTTACAATTACGTGTTTGTTAGTCCACCCATTGTAAAGTGCTACGGAATTTGTTGGCGCTATATAAATTATTATAATAATATTGTGCTGCCATTGCTAAAACAAGACGACCTCCTATGCTAGCACATGCACTTTAGGAGCAAAATAGGTAGAGGATAAAGCATGGCTTACACTAGGTTTTTTTTGTTTTCGTTCTTTTTAACTTAACCTCTGTGTTAATGTGAGCCTCACCTGTTTTGTCCCATTAGGACACACACATTTGACTTGTGATGCACACTTTTCTTTCATCTCCTCCAAAACCAAAATTCTGACTGTATGTAGTCATTTAAAACAAAATAAGAGCTGAGTCAGATTTGCAATTTTTCATGCAAATGCTGTTTGAGTTGTGTGGTTGTTAATAAAATAAGTTTTCTAGGTGCCTTGACGCCTTTTGTCTAGTGGTTAAATCTTTATATTCTTCTACAAATTAAGGGTTTATTATTATATAGCAGCAGTGCAAATACACAGGGTTGCATCAGGAACTTACTGAGAGATGTACAGGTTTCATATGGCTAGAATGTAAGCAGCAGTAACGAGGATGTTAGAGGGGGAAAACAAGATATAGAGGGTTACAAATGAACAAAAGGTTACTAAAAAAATATAAATATTATTTATATATATATATATATATATATATATATATATATATATATATATATATATATATATATATATATATATATATATTATTTTTTTTTTTTTTTTTTTTTTTTTTTTTACTATTTACATAAATTCAATAGGTGTGTGAGTTCCCAGAGCATCACTGCTTTGAGACTTGATAAGCAACCAACAGAGGAAATGATCACAGTTGCGATGTACTGTCTTGACTGGGAAAGTCTGATTTGTGTTTTTAATTGAATCAATTCTATCCTTAAGCAATACGTTTACCAGGCTTGGATAGGTCAATGTGTGCTTTACTTTACGTATTTACTTAATGTATTGTTAAGGAGTGCCACTTACGATACATCCAGCAGTATCTGACATTTGTTGTTACATATCCACAAATACTACATAGAATATTGTCAATTGAATCCGTCTTATTTCTTATTGAGCGGTAGGGGTGTGTGTGTGTGTGTATATGTATGTATATGTGTGTGTGTATATGTATATGTGTATATATATATATATATATATATATATATTAATATAAAAACATTTGTGTATGAAATAAAACTTGCTTGTCTGTATAGTTGTATTCCCCCCCGCAACAATTTTGATTGAAAAGTTAAACTTTCATAAAAACACACAATAGTATTTCAAATAATCTCATAATTTTCTCCCCTATTGTATTTAATATTCACTGCAGGTACCCTGATGACCTTGCATGGCATACAAATATGAGCAGAAAGATAATCCGCAAATCTCCTGAACTGGAAAAGTTCCACCAGTTTCTTGTCAGTGAAACTGAATCGGTAAGAACACAGGCTTTCCAGAATGTGTTTTGATTTTCTTTGTTATTCTAGCAGTAAGTGCTGTTAATGTTAACTTGGCCAAAGGTGGAAGAGGCTTTAGCCAAATGTGGTTCTTTCAGCACTGCTATTTTAAACTGAAATGAAGTGTGTTGCAATTCTGTGGTTGGGTTTGTATATGGACAGCATCATTATATATTCATTTATATGGAATTGAAAGGCTCGATTTCCAGTTATACATTTGTTTGGTAATTTACACATAGGAACACTGAGGCATTACTCTACAAAAATCTATCGTCACTTTGCATTAGCAACTGATTTCCAGGTGAACCTAATATGGTGTATCTTTAAAATCTATAGCATAACATTTATTTGAATTCCGAGATGAGTTGCTATCATGAATGTAGAATGTACTGGCAGAATTATGTTTAGGTTTCTATTCATCAATGCATTTAAAACAAGTGGTGTGTAACATGACTTTAAGGTACATTATATGCATCATAACAACTTTAGCTTAATTAAGCCATTTTAGTGTATAGCTCATGCCCATGGAGTCTTTTTAAGTCTCTGCCGTTTAGCTGTTAAATCACTTTTGTTTCTGTCCATACAGCCCTAGCCACATCTCCCCTGGTTGTGACTGACGCAGCCTGCATGAAGAAAAGTGTATTTTCAATCAGATGTTCACTTGTTTTTGGAGTTTTTATCTCCGGTTCTGAAAATTGAACTTGGTCACACACAGGAGGCTCCTACAGGCTCTCGAAGGCTATTAACCGTTCAGAAGATAAGAAATTCTATATTAAACACACTGTGCAGTAAGAGAACTTAAAATATCTACGTTCTTTTTCAGGAAGAGTTTAGACAGGCTGTGCAGGTTACATACAGGGAAGTGTGACTAGGGTTGCATGAACACAGTCAATTAACTTGTAAATGGCAGAGAATTGAGAAGTGAGACTGAAGACTGATCTATACACAAAACTGCTTCATTAAGCTAAAGTTGCTTTGGTGCACTTTAATGATTACCTGATATCTATTAAATTATTTTGTGTATGTCAGAGGGGTTGAAGTATTAGTACCGAAGCAGGAAATACATTTTAGGAGCTGTGATACATTAAATATAAATGTTAAACTTCCCTGCTTAGTGGTATTTATATTTAACCAATGTAGCTTCATGTAAATGCCAGAAGAACATAAAATGTGTGTGTGTGTGTGTGTGTGTGTGTGTGTGTGTGTGTGTATAATACCCACATAAAAAAGCACAGTAACACATGTATATGGTACTCCTACTTTTTAAAATGAGTTTTTTTTTGTGTGTGTGCAGGGTGCAACAGTTTGCATAGTAGTTTCCCTTTCTCTTAGAGACCCCATCACTTTTTCTTACTGTTTCCTTACTCCTTAGCTGCAACTTTGAAGTTTGGAAAATTTGCTGTAGGGTGTTTTGGTAAAGGTGGACATGATGATGCTGCATATCGTTTATTTCACACTTCTATGCTCTGTTCTCAATGATGCTGTTGCTGGAGCAGGAAGTGATGTTCATTAAAAAACAGACATTGAGACCTTTTCTTGCTGATTTTGCCTGCATGAGTTATACGTTAATTCGTTTTAGTATGGTTTCAACCCTGAAGTTTAGTGCATGTCTGTCCTTTCTCTTGTAATGCTTGCCCTGGACACCACATTTGTTCTTGTTCTTCTGGATCTTCTTGGGTGATGGCAATTGACTGATGTCAGCTAATGCCAATCACCGCTGCCTAAAAAAAATAAAAAATACAAAAAATAGAGATGCACTGAAATTTCGGCTGCCAAAAATGGGCCAATCCCATTTTGCCCGAAAATGGGTCAACTCTGCCGAAAATCTAGAGGGGCCCCAGCTGCTTGCCCTGTGTGCCACCAGGTGCGAGGGCCCTCCTGTCTGCCCTGGGAGAGAGCCAGCACAGTCTGCAGCTCTGCCGGGTGTGAGCTGCAGACTGTGCTGTATCTCACGATGTCCAGACGTGGTAACCAGCGGCAATGCTCTGATTGGCCAGATATCGTGAGATACAGCAATCAGAGCATTGCCGCTGGTTACCACTTCTGGATGTAGCGAGATACAGCACAGACTGCAGTTCACACCCGGTCACACCTCCCTCGGTCACACTGTCACTCCCTCCCTCGGTCAGTCACTGTCACCCACTCCCTCAGTCAATCTCTCCCTCAGTCACTCTGTCACCCCCTCCCTTTTTCGGGGAAAAAGTCATTTTGGGTTTTGGTTTTCGGCCAAGGGCATCCTGAATTTTCTGTTTCGGTTTCTGCCCAGAATTTTCATTTCGGTGCATCCGTCCAAAAAAATGCGGGTGCACTCCAAGGGATTTTCATGGGATACAGTGTTACTCTTAATGCATTAAAGGTAACATTCACAAAGTCCCGATCAATGTTTTGACCCCTACAAGGACAGGGAGACAGACCCTTGTAGGGGTCGAAACGTCGATCGGGACCATGGTAATGTTTGCCTGAATGCATTAAATGTAACACAGTATCTCACGAAAAACCCCAGCAGCGCACCCTCATTTTTTTTTATTTTTTTTTATGTAATTGACGTGGATTTGCACCGGGGTGAGTAGCAAGCTTTATTTATATATGTGGCAGAACAGACCTCGCCACGTGTTCTTGGAGGGGGCTGCTTGCCCGCCTCCTACCTTCTGACTATGGCCCTGGGATATATGGCATTTGAAAACACTATTTGTGCCCTGTGATAAAACTGGAGATTGTGCACAAATATGACTATTGTCCATATTTTTTATGATTCCCTTTGTTTGTTGCAGTGTTCCCCATGTGTTTCATCTGTTGGTTCGGCTGGATAGACTACCAGACAAACTGGAGTTACTAGGTGGCCACCATTGCATGTATCAGTGGCACATGGTGAGAACAATGGATGGCGGCCATTTTAACTCACAGACACTGTTTTGACTTTTCTACACGGTGCCATTTCGCCGGTATTTGGTGCATAAAGACATTGTTCAGTAGTTTTTAAACTAAAGAACGGGCCACATTTAACAATAATTATTTTTCATATAGCCTGTAAATGTTCTGCGGAATCTGCAATAAACCGTATCTTCCAAACTACTGCATGGATCTGGGTGAATTATGGATATGTGGTTCACCCAGATCCCCCGGTTCCGAGGATATACTTTTTTAAAATGGGGTTATTGCATGTTTTGGGGTCCCTGTGATATGTTTTAGAATACTATATTTTCCTGCCTGTGATAATTAAGTTAGTCTATTGTGTTGAGATAATTGTATCACAGGCAGAGGGGAGGATTTCTGATGTAATGAATGGGAGTGTTAGCTGTGTTGATTGGTTGTTCTTCAAAACCCTGTGTACAGTACTATGTTTGTAGAATGTGAATAAAAGAAGCTGTATGTGCCAGAACAGTTAGTTCTACTTCACCCTCAATTTGGAGTGCTTGCCCTCAGGAAGCACTAGGAGCATCCTTCAATGGAGGTACCCAGTCGGGTTGACCGTCGATCCGTTACATTAGTGGCAAGCAGTGGGATGGCGTCCTAGTGCGAGGTAAAGCACCTCGGAGACACCGTTCGTGGAGTTACAATTTGAGGGCAACGCTAGCACTCGTGCAGCGCCCCTGAGAGCAGAGGTATCCAGCGACTTGGAGCAGAGGGGTATGGAAGGCTCTGGCTCTGGAGATGATTCGCTGGCCGAGGTGATAATGTGCCAGGTGATATATGCCAGGCGATCTGGAACCAGGTCACAGCCGAGCGAAACGCAATGATGGACCGAGAATTCCGGCTGGTGAAAGAGAGAATATGCTCAGCGAGTGTTACAGCGGCCAAAGAGAGGCTGCATTCGAGGAGGTTAACCGTTTCCCCCTGAGGCCGCCAGAGGAACCCAAAGTAGGGATCCTCATAGACTGGTCCTGTGAGGAACCACAACAGGCAGGTGGAGATGTGACCGAGGTCTCTTCACCGGGATGCTGGGAAGCTGGCCCAGATCCCCAGCAGCAGCTGGAGTTACCGGGTGCAGAAGCAGGTGGTCCCTACTCTCAAATGTTGAGGGACCTCATAGAATGGTCCTGGGAAGACCCACAAATGGCAGGTGGAGGTCTCTCTACCGGCCCTACAGGGATGCTGGGCAGTCGGCCCAGATCCCCAGCGGCAGTGTACCTTGTAGGGAGAGAAGAGCAGCGTCCTCCCTCCCCAGCAGCAGGGTGAGCTACAGGGGGCAGGGACAGTCTGTCCTGCTCCCCAGCGGCACTGTGTTTCACTGGGAGCGGAGAGCAGCGTCCTCCCTCCCCAGCGGCAGTGTGTCCCCTTAGGAGAGGAGACAGTTGGTCCCTCTCCCCAGCAGTCAAGCAAGTCCCAGGGAGCCAAAGGTGCTGTCCTACCTCCCCAGCGGCAGTGTGTCCTGCAGGGAGCAGGGACAGTCGGTCTCGCTCTCCAGCAGCAGGACAATATATGGAAAGGGGAGACAGTCGGTCCCCCCTGCTCCAGCAGAGAGAGTGTCAAGGAGAGGAGCCGGTCACACCCTCTCCCCAGCTGCTGAAAGTGTTTAAGGGAGAGGAACTTGGTACCCCCCCTCCCCTGCGGCAGTCTATGGTTCAGGGAGAGGAGCGGCAGCCTAGCCCACCAGGGGGAGAGGATAAGCCCCACACCTGCGCAGATGGGACCGTGGTCTCTGCGCCCAAGCTACAGGGAGTACGGACAGTCGGTCCTACGCCCCAGTGGCAGAGTATTCTATTGGAAGTGGAGACCATCAGTTCATCTCCCCAGCGGCAGCCTAGCCCACGAAGGGGAGATGCTAAGCCCCACACCAATGCAGATGGGACTGTGGTCTCTGCACATGCATCACAGGGGGTAGGGTCGGTCCTGTCCCCCAGCAGCAGGGTTGTTCATCCAAAGGGGAGACAGCCTTGCTTCCCCTCCAGCAGCAACCCCAGGTCCGGAGTGAGGAGCCTACTACGCCGTTCCCTCACCTGGGCTCCAACCATGCTACTCCTGTGGTAGCACGGACAACAGGACAGAGTACAGCTGGTCTGCCCACTCAGCAACCCACCAATCCAGAGTGCTAGTACCCCCCAGAGCCGAGGTGTAGCTCCTGCACATGGACAAGCGACCCACTACCCCAGGTGTAGTAACCAATTTTCGTGGGTGGGTTATACTGCGGATTCTGTTTTGTGGGTGGGTTGCTGGACTAACCAGGGCACTGACCGGCAGGATATATTATATATTTTATAAGGGGTATGATGAGTACTGTCGCCCTAAAAATCCTGAGTATTCCGCAACCTGTAATAAACATACTAATAGTAATGCCCGTGACAAGAATATATTCTAACCCCTGATCCCTCTGGAAGAAGAAAATGGATACAAGTGAAGGCCACATTCCTAATCAATAGATCTAAAGATATAATGGGATAAGTGAGGAGTATGAGCGTGGCCCTGCCCGGGACCTCCTTGAGGGTAGAACACGATTTAAGATAAAATGGTAGTGCTGTTAAGGGACATAATCCCATTGTACAGCACTATTGAATTTGTTGGCGCTATATAAATAATATACTTGGTAACCTAGCCAAGCGACTAACTATACTTTAAGTAGAATTTAGGCAATCCGTGAAGGAAGCCCCATAACAGGTGAAATAAAATAAATGTAAATATACACCAAGGCAATATTCAGGTAACTTACTGAACAGCACTAGTGATAACATCTAATCCCCGATTAAGTGCCAAACACTTGGTCGCCCTTGAATATAGAAACAGATACAAGAAACATATTCCTACATTATAAATGGAATAGCAGAAACATAAGTTCAGCTTATACGGTGATGCTGTTGGATATAGGTTAAGGCATCGAGCCTTAGTGACATGAATATAAGAATGCACCGGGTGAGCGTAGGGTTAAGTTTGAGTGAAATCAAAATAGTGTTTATATTAGGCGAACCAGTGTATTGTCAGCATCTATTGACAAAGCATGAAACAGATTTACAATCAAAGCGTATACCTACCAGAATAAAACTATCTTCAACCAAAGATTAGATTAATTTAAAATATAGACTCATGCAATATCAATACTGACCACCATAACTGAAAGACCAATGCTCTCATGTATCTTAAATTAGGAGGTAGGTAACCTCACCTATGGATCGGACAAAGAGAATTAGCAATTAACCTGAATAACCTAATCGAGTCACCTAAGAAGAAAAATAAGCGCCTTGCAGGATACTGATAAAGCGTGAACATAAACAAACGCCTGTTTGACCTGAATTCATTATTACTTAAATATCAGGCAACAGCAAGTATACTCTGTGCAACATCAAAATTGACCAGTAGAGGTCCGTCTTAAAGATGCAGTATGACCCCAACATACCAGTGTAGAATTGATAGGTCCAAAGAGTAACCAAATACTCCAACGTAATGACAAGCAGAAGCACCAACTGAATTTATGCAAAGAATCCCTAGTCCGACAAAGCTTAAAACGCGACCCAAGTACATGTAATATAGCATGAAGTACATACATACTTAAAAAAAACACTATAATAGCCATAAACCATTTAAAAATGATATCAATTAAAACCCATTTGGCATCTATTTTAACAGTGTTATACGTCCATAAACATACATGAGAATTGAGTAGTTCGTGTCAGCTACTTAGTACCTAAAATACTAGTGTTAATGAAGCAGCGCAGCTGACTTTGAAACAAATCGAAAGGACAGTTATAAACGCGAGCGTTCGTATGTGAATTGCAGAGTCTGATTGCGGTTTGTGTGTTCGTGCAGCTTACGTTTAAATCCGTGCATTCGTTTGTGAGAATTAGGTAAAGTATTTCGTGGGGTAAGATAATAGAACAAGTGATACGTTCAGATAACAATATAAATGTCGAACGAAGCGCACGAGGACCGAAAGGCTAGGTTTACTCATGATTCTACGTCACCCGCTGGCGGGCTCTGACTGGTCCGTTCGCGGGACGAGCAACAATACAGCTGTCAGCTTGTTTGAGCCAAATCACTTGCGAGAACCAAACTGTTCAAAAAACGCAGGAACGTCTCCTGAGGTTTGCTTCCTTACGGACCACCAAGACTACGGCTCTCTTCGAAAAACGGCTACAGGTAGGGGAGGACCAGGTAAGCGTTCCCCCGTGTGTGGGCAGATGAAGGCCCTGTGGGACACGTCTTTTTCCCACACTAGATAGTGCTGTGAAATTCCCACGGATGCCCAGTTGAACACTTGGACATTCACTATTGTCTGAAATTCGGACAGGAATTTTGGCTATTCCTTAATTCGCAATGAAGATGAATGAATGAATAACATTTTTATTACAAGGGGAAAGCTACAAGCTTGCAGCTCTCTCCTTGTAATATGTGAAAATAGAAGTGGCGGAGAGTGTTCCCTGCCACTTCCTAGTCCCCACCCATGGCCCCCCTGTTAATCTGAGGATCGATATGACCCCCATATTAGCCTAAGGGAGATTAAAATCTCCCGAATGCTCCTATTCCTTATGCCGCAAGTAGGTTCATGTCTACTAAATAGTTATAAAAAAAAAGCCTCAACCCCTTGAATCTAATAAAGAGGGACCTAGCATAGCTCCCTCATGGTGGCGCATCTATTGTTGCTCACACCTATTGTTGCTCCCACTCGTGAACGGCAGGTAGGGGCCCTAATAGACAAAAGGTGGGGGGCACCTACTGCCTCCCCGCCCCCCCACCCAAGACTTTTTTTTTTTTTTTTTTTCAATCAGGTGCTTTTCATAGAGAAGTAGTGAACACACAGCATATGCACGACAATTGATTCTACTGCTTTGGATGGTACATTGTATGGTATCGGCATTCTGTTCATGCTGATGTTGGACATTAAATATATCCAGTAACTTAATCTTTCTGTTGCATGCCATTTGTAGCTGTCTGTCTGGCAGCATCTACTAGCAGTGGATATTGAAAATGCGAATAGTGACCTTTTCCAGAAAAGGATGTTTCATTTGCAAGCCTGCTGGGTCAGCTTGAACGCTCCACAAATAACTTAAATTACTTGTTAATGTGCTTAAAAAGTGTCCCTTTAATCGTCCATGTAAAGCTATATTGCAGTCACTGATCATATGTTGTAACCGTATGTATTAAATGTCTGTCTTGTTTCAGGGTAACATCAGCCGTCAAGAAGCGGTCAGTATGATTCCTCCTGTTCTTCTGAATGTGGAACCTCATCACAAGGTGAATTGGAACTTGATGAGCACAATCAGAACAAGCTGCTTTTCATATAAAGCCTTTTATATATTGTACACTGTTCATCACAGTTATTTAGTATACTGAGAATTTTGGAGGGTTGATCAGAGCATTGCAACATTTAAAGGAACACTCCTGGCACCATATCGTTATGTGCTAGGAGGTCCCTCGCTCTGGATTACTTTTAGGGAGGTAAGCTGTGGTAGTGTAAACTTATTCATTATGCTGCCATGTCTTAAGGCTCCGTTAATGCTGGTTTTGGTGCATGCACTCATGGGTGGTGAAGGAACATACTTTGTCTCTCATTGCAAATAATGAATGTGACGGATATCTTGCATAATACGGTAAATACAGCAATTAATTTGTAACTGGTTGCTTTAGCTGTGGAATTGTACAAGTGCTCAGAAAAACACTAGCAATTTCAGTGTTCTAATGCAGGTCACTGTTGATAGGCTTGCTTGTATTAATTCATATTGTTAGGCAGTAAAGGCTATGGACTCTGAAAGCCTGTATCACAAACCTATAATGCTCCAGTCAATATACCTCTAACTAGATTTTGATTTAAATTTCTCCACAAATCTGTGGACAACACAAGCTGTTTCATAAACTATCAAAATAGTGTTTCTTTTGTAAGACAATGCTCAGTTAGATTTATTTATTTTATTTTTTTCTCAAATTTGTTTATCCTCTTATTCCTGTGGTGTTGACTTTGAGGGTCAAAAGATGGATTTCCATAGCCAGAATTTAAAAGGGTTTAAACTGGTAAAAATAAATAATTTTGCAAAGTTGTGCCAAATGTTGCATGGATATTTACAGTGGGCAGAGCTATAAAATGTATAAACATAATGTGTTTTTCGCCTAGATTTTGGATATGTGTGCTGCTCCAGGATCCAAGACAGCACAGCTTATTGAAATGCTACACGCAGATATGAACATTCCTTTCCCTGGTATGTTATGGTCATGGTAGACACATTGAATTATATATATATATATATATATATATATATAGAGATATAGAGATTATATATTTTCACACATATACATAAATGTACAGAGTTACAAGAACCGTTTGACTTTTTTGTTTTTCTTTGTTTAATACTTTGTTAGCACAGATACAATGTACATGGAAATAAGGTACAGTAAGAATTAGAACCTGAGTTATTTGGGAGAAGAAAAAAAACACCAAGGTGGTACCATTGGTAAAACCTGACCAGTAACAAGAAAAAAAAAATACAAAAAAAGCTCATTGTAAAGACCCATGAATTGTTGCAGGGAAATCCAGGAAGCTTCAGGACTCGAACAGTATAATTATTACATTGGGACCAGATTTTATTGTAAGAAGCTATGTTGGCCTATTTATGAGCCGATTATCATTTTGGAAGTGATCTCATTAGTTGGGGTAACAGTAGTATGTAACCAGTTGCCTCTATGGCTATTTTATGTTGGCCTTCAATGGGTCTGGAAAACACAAAAGCCCAAGGGTCCAGGTCTCTGAAGCATATCTGTTAATAATTGGATATTAAAATGGCACCACTTGTGGCCAGGTCCTCCGCGTATGTAAGTTCCCTTGAGGCCACATGACCTCTAACAGAGCTCAGTTGGCTTTCACTCATTTGGAATCATTTCACTGAAGAGCTATCATCATGATTTTAAACTTCAACATTTATTAATAACGCATAAAAAAAAAAAAATGAGACTGCTCCTTTAATATATTGCAGTAATTTTTCTTAATGCTCTTTTTGTAGAGGGCTTTGTCATAGCTAACGATGTTGACAATAAGCGTTGTTACTTGTTGGTCCATCAAGCTAAGCGATTGAACAGCCCATGCATTATGGTGGTTAACCATGATGCTTCCAGCATTCCAAGGCTTTTGGTAGAAAATAACGGAGCCAAAGAAGTCCTCTACTATCACAGAATATTGTGTGATGTACCGTGCAGGTAAGTGTGTATTTATGGATTTGGTACAATGAGTTTCTATTTTGAACTCAAAATTAATTTTTTTCAATGTAAGATTAGTAGTTGGCTAAACCTTACTTTTTTCCATAATTTATTTTGTAATTGTGCCTCTTGATATCTGCTATTAAGCTGTTCTACTGTTTGCTATCTGACACTTTGGGTACAAACAATGCAATTGTTATTTCCTTAATTGTCAAACAATCTTATCGTATTAAGTTTGACTTTAGCTTTGTTAAAGGATACTTGTCATGCTACTTTTCACGTACCTAAAATGAAATCATTATTTTATTATTGCCATTTATATAGCGCCAACAGATTCCGTAGCGCTTTACAATATTATGAGAGGGGATTTCACTATAAATAAGACAATTACAAATAAACTTACTGTAACAATAGGTTGAAGAGGACCCTGCTCAATCGAGCTTACATTCTATAGGAGGAGGGGTGTTAAACACATTAGGACAGGAATTTGCAGTCAAATAAGGTGGGATGCCCTTTAGGAGAGAGCAAGAGACAGGTTTGTGAGGTAGAGGTTATTCTTGGAAGCCATAAGCTTTCCTAAAGCGATGGGGTTTTAAGTCACTTCCCCTAGATGCAAGACTAGGGGAGAGTCTGGCAGTAGGCAGGCTATTCTATAGGAAGGGAGCTGCCCGAGCGAAATCTTGCAAGCGTGAGTTGGCCGTATGGGTGCGGACAACGGACAGGAGGTGGTCACGGGCAGAGCGGAGAGACCGAGAAGAGACATACCTATGAATCTGTGAGGAGATATAAGAGGGACTAGAGTTCTTCAGTGCTTTATAGGTGTGAATTAGTACCTTGAATTGACTCCTATAGCATACAGGAAGCCAATGTAAGGATTGGCAGAGGGGTGAGGTGTGAGAGAGATCATGAGATTTCAGTTATGCATTGTGTTGGTGAAATCGTTGCATATCTATAGATTTTATAAATCTAAAGGTATAGATTTCTTGCAATAGCTCTGAAAAAAGTGCTCTCATCTTCCCTCCAGGCCCACTATTGGCACAGACTTTGTCTGCAGGCATTGCCTTTCCTACTGGCTGTTCTCTGGCCCAGCTTCATTCAATTCATATGCGCGTCAGCAGTACCATGGCAACGCTCCAAACACTTCAGGAGGCTATACACACACCCACTCTAAAGACTCCCAGGCTCCACTGGTAACACTTTATTACCTGGTGAGGTTCCTATGCTCTGTGTACACAGCCTTGCTAACAAGATTACTGTACTGTCTGTGAGCCCACTAGCCAAGATTGTTCTTGTTTGGGGGAAAAAAACAAACAGAATGTCATCTGTCATTCTGTCCAGTGGGCTGACGTGCTGGCAGTGAAGCTAGCACGTCAGGGAAATCATGCCTGAAAACTCCATGAAGTTTCATAGCTTAGTAAAGAACACAATTTTCAACAATTATAAAGTACATATTTAAGTACAGTAAAATTTTAACCTACAGGTTCTCTTTAAGCCAAGTAGTGGGGAAATAATTATATAAGGGGGCTAGGCTCATAAACTGAAAGTCTCTGCATCCACTGTCAAGTGCCATGAGTCTGCTAACATTAGTAAGATTGTAATATTTCAGTAGATTGTTATTCCACAGATCAATGCTTTGATTTATTCAACATAATATCAAGTTGCTGAACATTTTTACAAGTACATGATTGTTCTAAGTGATATACATAGTGATAAAGTGTCACATCAGGTGAGTCTGTATAAGGAAAATCGTTAAAATATGTCCTATCCACTGGCTTCAGTGGCTCTTAAGGCGCACCGCCACCTGTGGAACTACCCAATGTAAATCCCTGAGAGCAACACCTAGAAAAGGAGAAAAGGACCGACTTGGACCCAAGTTACTTCTGGACAGAGGATGCAGTTCAAATTCGATGCCTAACTGGGCATTGTGAGACAAAGCCCCCTCACCCGATCATCTTTCCACTTCTCTACCACCACCCTCCTCCCCCCTATTTTTTTTCCCTTCTTCTTTTGTCTTCATCCAGCCCTCTCATCTCCCTTTCTCCTCTCTATCTTCCTTGCTTCAACATTTCCCCCCAACTATTATCTCTCCACTGGTGGCACCCCCACTTAGGAGGGTAACAATTCCGTACTTATTCACACTCGCAAAACAGAGACTCCACATACAATATAGAAACATTCACCCTCTGTAACAAGGAATATTTCGAAATGGTATGGATCCTTTGGAAGATACCTATAAAACAGTCATGCAATACTTTGTAAGTAGGACTTAAACAGATCAAATGGTGGGGGGGGTAGAAAGCTATATACATTTTATACCTTTAGTGCATTGTTTTAATAACTAGAGAAAGTGCCAATACACTTGTCATTTACATATTTATAAAGTCATCTAAAAAGTGATGGTTTGTGCACGCATGTTCCTCAGTGCCCCTTGCTGCCCCCCCCATCCCGGGCCCTTGCTGCCCCCCATCCCGGCCCTTGCTGCCCCCATCCCGACCCTTGCTGCCCCCATCCCCGGCCCTCGCTGCCCCCCATCCCGGCCCTCGCTCCCCCATCCCGGGCCCTCGCCGCCCCCCCCATCCCGGGCCCTCGCTGCCCCTCTGTGCCCCCCCATCCCGGGCCCTCGCTGCCCCTCTGTGCCGCCCTCCCAGGCCCTCGCCGCCCCTCTGTGCCGCCCTCGCTGCCCCTCTGTGCCGCCCTCCCAGGCCCTCTGTTTCCTCTATCCGGTCTGACCGGAAGCTGTACGTTGTTCAGTAAGCACTTCCTGTCACATAATAGCGTCTTAATTTTCTAGTAATCTATATCGATGTATATTTTCCTGGTTTCTAAGTTCTGCGTAGATTTTCCAACCAAACAACTGTTACCTTACGTGGCTCCTGACTAGTTTTTAAAGCCTATTTAAATGTTTATATTGTAGAGTTGAGTTATGTATCACTAGGAGTATGCACATATAGATATAAATTTTGTTACCTTGCTTAAATTTGCCATGTATGAACATACTGTTTCCAATGTCTAATTAAAAGTCAAACACTCCTGCCTAATAACGTGACGTGACTGTGTTACAGTTAGAACTGTTAGGCAAAATTGACACTGGTCTACAATCGTGAATGTTTGATTTGAAAAGACCTTTTGATCAACAATACAACCTTAATGCATTTGGTTCGGGCCTCATTAATATAATCGATGTTTTGAATGCACAAATCTGTAGGGTTTTTTTTTTTTTGCACAAACATAAAATATATTACTTAAAAGTAAATAAAAAAAAAAAATGTATTGCACAATACTGCACCACAAGTCTGCTTAGACTTCTTTATCAAATGTATGCACACAGCTCAGTCACTGACAACACTGAATGATTTGTACGACAAAGCTGCCTGCGTTAGGAGGGGAGACCCAGGGAAACCTGTAGTAAGGCGATCACTACAAGTTTGTAGATTCTGTCTGCATCCATGCTGTTAATTAAGAGCAGCTCACTCAGTGTCAATGGCTGAGACTGCATACATTTGATAAGGAAATATAGTATGAGGGGTCATGGCTAAGGAGTCATGCTTATGGTTTAGCATTCTGCTTTATTTAAAAAAAAAAAAAGAAAAACAGAAAATTGATCATGCAAAATTAATAAGGCCAAAACCTATGCAATGCATTAAAGTTGTATTGTGCCCAGAGTGGAGCTTGGCAGGGAAAACAACGCTCTGTGCGTAATGACATTTAGGTGGCTGTTTTTTTGTTGTTTTTTTTTTTTGCATTTCTAAAGAAAATGTATGGCTCAGAGAATTTACAGTTACCTGTAAAAGTATGATCTACTGTATTTTGAAATCAATTTTTCATCGAAGATGGCACTGGAAGTATTTATTCCCCTAGTGTGTCAAATTCTGTTTCCTGGCGTAACATGGTCTTTTGTTCTTGCAGTGGAGATGGAACCTTGAGAAAGAATATTGATGTATGGAAGAAGTGGACAACATTAAATAGCTTGCAGCTGCATGGGTATGTAGTGGTGCCCAATAAATGTGTTCCATATAAGTGAAGACTTGTCATATATCCTGTTACACTGCAAAAGGTTTACCTATCGATTTTTGCAGTTGACCTTTTCATTGCAGCTGAATTTGACAGGCTGCATGCAGCCAAGTTCTATTAAATTCTTTTGCAATCTGCTGTAAATTCTTATTAACCTTCAGTGTGCTTTATTTCTAGGTTACAGATTAGGATTGCTACCCGTGGTGTTGAACAGCTGGCAGAAGGGGGTAGAATGGTTTATTCTACGTGCTCTCTGAATCCTGTCGAGGATGAAGCGGTTATTGCTTCTCTGTTGGAAAAGAGCGAAGGCAAGGCAACAAGTTTTCAGCTCTCCAGATACAAAATTAATTTATAGAATGCATAACAGAGAATTTTAATACGCTTTGTAAACATGGGCTTTTTAGTGAACTTAACATCTTTAAAGTAAATGCAAGGTTTAATTGTTTTTTTTACTTAATACAGCAGAGGCTTTATAAACTGCAATATTAGAGTAGAAAATATGTCCGGGTAACACAAGGAAGTAGAGATGCATATGATTTATTTATGATATTGGTTCATTTATACACTCCTTAGACACTGTAGTTGGGGATGATTCTATTTTATTGAAATGCTTTGTGCTATTATAACATTTTATACTTGCTGCAGATACTTTATCTGTGTGTGTGTTAAACATGCTGCAGTCTTAAATGAATACGCAATTTCCAGCAGTAGATGTAAAATGTACATTTGTAAGCACTTTGCAATAGAGAATACTTACTTGAGACAACACCATTAACCTTTTTATTATTTCTGAACATAATGAAATGGATATGTTTCACTGAGTTAGGATATGCCACAAATAATTTATGTCCCTCTAAAGCTATTATCTGTTTTCCCCACCTGGTGGTTAAAGAGTTAAATGAAAAACCAAACAAACCTTTTGAACACTTCCCTCTTTCCAGTGCTGAGGTCTCTTAGTGCTGCCACTGTCTTTACTTGCTCTGATGTCGGCAATCGGGGGGAACCTAATACGCATGCACGGCAAGTGACACACACATTAGACCTTCCTAATAAGAAAGCATTGAATCTATGCTTTCCTGTGGGGGATTTGGAGATGCTGGACATCCTCATGCAAATAGTTAGGACATCTAGAGTCGTTTCTTGAAGTTAAACTCCAGAAAAATGCAGGAAGTGCCTCTGTTTTAGATTGCAGGGCTGAGGGGACAGGGACACTGCACCTAGACAGCTTCAATGAGGAAATGGAGTGGTCTAGGTGCCTGTTGTGTTGTATTAATAAACACATGCTTAAATAAGCCTCTAGCAAAGTAATTTTCACCCCCTAAAATTCAGTTTTCTCCATTAGTTTGCTAAGCATGCTCCTTTCCCTACTATTTCCCTGCCAATATATTGGGGTTTCCTCGAGAGGAATGATATATTTAATTGTAATATTCTACTTTCCCGTGTTCTAGGGAGTCTGGAACTTGCTGATGTGTCCGCAGAGCTTCCTGGTTTAAAATGGATGCCTGGAATCACCCAGTGGAAGGTGAAATGGTTATGGATGCATTTTGACCACCTTGCTTTTTAGTTTTTTAGTTTTATTTTCGTTGTAGTATTAGTTCTCACTCAAGTTTTTATCATCATTAAGATTATGACAAAAGATGGACAGTGGTTTGAGAAATGGGAAGACGTGCCCCAAAGTAGACATACTCAGATCCGTCCTACAATGTTTCCTCCAAAAGATGAAGAAAAATTGAAAGCTATGAATCTAAACAGATGGTAAGATTTTCCTCTTGCTGTTTGAAAGTATTTTGTGTGTGTGTTTTGTATGGCTTATGCATAGTTAGGTGTTCTTTAGAGTACAGGTCATTTCACGATTTTATAAGTAGGAGCAGGGTCAATAAAAAAATAGTTATTGAGCGTTTTAAAATTACTTCCCTTAAATTAGAGAATGCAAATTAAATGAATGCTTTCCATTATATAAAAAAAGAAATCCTTTTAGTATATAGATATATAAGGTATATCCATATAAGATTTGACTATATTTTCCACAAGAACCTCGCAAATGGGTTGTCAGAACTAAAACCAAATGAGATGATCTATGCTTGGCTATAAAACTCTCTTAAAAATACGAAAATGTGTGTTGGTGCTGTGTTGTGATCAGATCTCCATACCATCCACTGTTATTTTAAAGCCTCCGGATATTACCCCATCATCAGAACACAGGGGGATTCTTTGTTGCTGTGCTTATAAAGAAAGCACCCATGCCATGGAACAAGAGACTGCCAAAGGTAAGTTACTGAACACAATACAGGTAATTTAATTGTATAAGCTATGTTGTCTTAGTGTTCTATTTGTACATTTTTTTCTTGGTTTTTCTTTTTAAATTTTTATACTGCATTTGCTTTAGGTTCAATGATTTGTCTTTTTTTTTTTTTTTTTGTGTATTCTGTCAAGAAGTGGTTTTTAAATATTATGTCATTTCTGTATGACATATTGTCTCTAAATGAGCCGTAGAAGCTAGGAAAAGGCCAAGGACATTTATTCAGGCTGCTTTTTTGTGTTTTAAGAGAAATACGGTCTAGCTAAAAACTCCTCCCCTTTCTCTGATAGTTTGGTCTCTTAGCCTAAAAGAATTCCTTGTCATTGGCATGAGACCTCCTAATGTTTCCGCCCGCCATGTGGCAGCTGGGAGCATGTATGCAAACATGTTAAAAGTAGCAACTTGACTTCCATTGCTCTGTTCAGTCTGGTTGAAATCCAGACCAAACTCGGGCATGAATTACAAAATCTGGACATTGTTGGAATGTATGAACAATGCCTGGATTTTGCAGTCCGACTAGCCCTTTACGCACTTTCAGTTGGGAGAAGCAGATATGGCACTGTGTTTTTCCCCGCACTGAAGGACACGGTCATTGACTACAGATTGGATATGTGGGATAGTTTTTGTCTTGTCAGGGTGGAAGGGATGAGTGGGTGGTCAATTGCCCACTAACTTACACTTTTCATTTTTAGATGTGTCCCCTATTTTCAACTTAACATGACATCTGCTCCCCATTTATCATTAAAACAAAAGAAGAGAGGAAAAGGAAATTTATCATTATAAAAGTTCTCTCCAAAATGCCTGCTATTGCGTAGCATTTTTAATCTGTTAGTATTTTAGAAATTTTTGCATATCAGCATAGTCATGGGCAGCATTTTTTGTTTTTGGTTTTTTTTTTTTGGTCCTGGTGGTCCGAATTTCCTTTTTTTAAATTGTTTTTGATATCAAAATTCATCCAAGCAGAACCGTATGGGCTAAATTCTACCATCCCAAAACCCTGCGGAAGTCTATAATCATCTATAATAAGTATAATACAAAAATAATCCTATCTAGCCCTACTCATGGCCGTAGACCAGATAAAATGTTGCATAGGTTAAATCCTTATCTTTGCAAATTTAATCCAAATCTTTGTCAGAGTGCTGACTGGATCCATATTTTGCTGTATCATTGCTAGTATTAGATATTACTGCTTTTTTTCCCAGCAGAATCTTTAACATTATGATATCTTAATTGTAAGTAGTTTAACACTATTGTCACTGCTGAAGGTGGCAATCGATTGTTTTTGTTTTTTTGTTTCTTAGGTGTATAGTACCAGTGGTTCTACACCACTCAGAATGTTTTGCCACAAAGTGCCAATTGGAAGTAAAATAAAATTAAGTTAATGACATGATCATGGCACAACTTGCCTGTAGTTCCCTTCCCTCACAGAAAGGCAGTGATTGGTTAATACTCGGTGGTGTGTTTTTTTTCTTTCTTGCAGCTGCAACGCAGGGCACCTGCTGCAGTGTCTGAGGTGTCTGTGACAGCTGAGGTTACTGAGGCAGTGGAGGCTGCTTCTGAAACTGCAGATGCTCCAATAGTAAAAACAAAAAATGGAGACTCCAAACCTTGCACAAATACTGAGCCAGATTCCAATACAAAGGAGAGTGTGTGTGGGTATGTACAGCAACATGATTTATTCTTCTTCTATCTTTATTATCACAAGTGGACACTTTTATGATTTAACTGACAAATGTCCACAAAAATCTGTTCAATACCTCATATTCGAGCTGCTTCACATTTTAGTCTTTCAGTCTTCAGTCCCCAAAAACACAGACAATGAGATGTAAGCAATGGCAACATTTCCAATCAAAGGTATAGGATTATTCATTTATCTGCCTAGTGACAATGTACAGTATACATTGTCTCATGCATTTGGTGACACATAATGTATGCTGTACTTTGTCTGTCAAAGGTGCTGTTTTGTAATCTAGTCTCTCCATGATCAGCGAGACTGGGTTATTTTTGAATATCTCACTAATAAATCCCAAAATAGTCTTCTAGAGCACCCTGTAGGCATGTGATCAGTGGAACGACAGACTCCATAGATCACCTACCTATCACTGGCAGTCATCGTGAAGATTTTCATGATGCAGCATGCACTTTGGCTTCCTGTAAGTGCTTAATGATACTCGACTGCGTGAAAGTTGTGACTAAGTTATATAACCGAAACCTCTAATTTAACGGTACATCACTGATCTTTTTTTCATAACTCATTTAAGCTTTGCCTTTCCTGTCTTGGCATTATATCACTACAGTGGCATCTGTCAGGGGAGGGATAAATTAGGTAGCACGTAAACAGTCTGTTCTTAAATTTCATGTGTTGAAAGCAGGAAAAATGGGCAAGTGACTCTGACTAGTCATTTAGCCATCACTATTTGGCTCTTGTCAGCGCGTCTTTAAAATGGCAAGTCTTTTGGTGGTAGCTACCAAAAGAAAGGAAGGACAACCGGTGAACCGGCATCAGGATCATGGGTGCCCAAGGCTGGTCCAACGGAAGAGCAGCTACAATTGCTGAAAAACTTAATGCTGGCTGTGGCAAAACTAACTTCGCCACTTGTGCCTGGAGAGGACTAATTGCCGGCCTCTTGCCATGTGACTATGTCCCCTGGGAGACTTTGCCATTTAAAAACACTATTTGGACTCATTGGTGTTTTAAAAGACTGTTCTGGCTCGCTAACTGAAACTGGCTGCTTTGTCCCTTCTCAACCTCTCATCAGCCCGTGCTAAACTTTAACCCCATGGTGATTTTATTCTGTTCATGGGATCTGAGCGCTCAGATTAAAGCTATCTGGGGATAGCTTGAATGTGGGGGTTCTGTTCAGTATGATAGGAATTATGATTTTTGAGTATGTTTGTTTGTATTTGGAGTATGCTGATTCTGAAAAAAGCTTTATGTGAATGTGATGTATACTTTTAAAGTTATGAATATTATTTTAAACTGTATATTTTTCTGCCTGTGATAATTACATTAACCCATTGTGTTCAGTAATCATATCACAGGCAGAGGGGAGGATTTTGTGGGAATGAATGGGAGTGTCTTACTGTATATTACGTGTTTGATTGGCTGTTCCACAAAACCATGTGGGTGGTACTATTGTGTGTAACTGAGTATATAAGAACAATAAATCCACAGCTCTGTCTGTTCATGTTTGACCCTCAACATAGAGCGTCGTCCCATGATTAGGAGCTCCGTTACACTGGCCATGATAGAAAGGTGTCATAACACATAGTACATCAGTTTGCTGAATAGTCACGGACTTGTTAGAGTACACCGCCGAAAGCACGTTCAGTGAGTGGTAAAAATAACTATAGAGCAATGGAAGAAGATTGCCTGGTCTGATGAATTGGGTTACCTTTTTAGATCACGTGGATGACTGGATGTGTGTGCGTTGTTTACCTAGGGAACAGATGGCAGTGGTTCTACACCACTCAGAATGTTTTGCCACAAAGTGCCAATTGGAAGTAAAATAAAATTAAGTTAATGACTTCCCACTATGGGAAGGAGGCAGTCTTATAATCTGGACAATGTTCTTCTAGGAAAACATTGGTCCTGGCATTCATGTGAATGTTCCTTTGACATGTACCAACTATGTTGCGATTGTTGCAATACACATACACCCCTTCATGGCAAAGGTGTCCCTGATTGAAGTGACCTTTTTTCCTAGCAGGATAATGCACCCTGCCACACTACAAAAAAATGTTCAGGAATCGTTTGAGGAACATGACCGTTCAAGGTGTTGCCTTGGCCTCCAAATCTCCCAGATCTCAACCCTATTGAGCATCTGTGGGATGTGCTGGAGCAACAAATATGATCCATGGAGGCCCCATCTCGCAATTCGCAAGACTTAAAGCATCTGCTGGTAATGTCTTGTTGCAAAATACCACAGGACATGTTTAGAGGTCTTGTGGAGCACACGCCTCAATGCTTTAGAGCTGTTTTGGCCAACCCAAGGGGAACCTACACGATATTGGGCAGCTAGTTTTAATGTTGTGGCTGATCAGTATACATTGTTTCCAAATATATTGATATTTTGATATCCGAGAAGTGCTTTGTCTTTCTGAGTACTTGCAATCTATAGTGACTTGTTTTTCTATTTTGTAGACCACCGCCAGCCAAAAAAATGAAACTCTTTGGCTTTAAAGAAGATCCTTTTGTATTTCTCTCTGAAGATGATCCAATATTTCCTCCCATCCAGTAAGTGACTTTTTTTTTTTTTTTTTTAATACACAACTTATCAAATTACCTATGTAATATTGGTAATACCAACCTTGTTATTGCATAATGTGATTTAGTATCACAAGGAAAATAGTATTCTTTGAAGTACTGCTTTAAAGAGCAGTCTCTGTGTAAAACGGATTACCTACTGGTTTGACATCAGTTGAGACACCGCAAAATGAAATATATTGTGTTTGTGAGAGAGAGACGCGCGCAAAAAATAAAATGACTTAATAATGCAAGCTAAATGAACTGTAAACTCTAAAATGTATACTAATGTGTGTTAGATTGTGATTACTATCTTACTAGCAGAATGAGCATACTAACTATTAGACGTGCATTAGTTGGAATGGTTTGTTTGATTCATCAGACATAGAGTACATTTTGATAGTTTATAAAACTAATAAATTTTAAAATCCAATCAAAAGGGATATGAGTCATCAAATAAATTCCTTTAAGGAAGAATTAAACAAATGTGCGTGTTTCCTAAACTCTTTAGCTTTATAATGGTGATGGACTTATAGTGTGTAAAAAGCCATGCATATTAACAGAAAATTATATAATTAGACATATTGAGTATTTTTCTGTAGCTGCGCTAGTTTTGTGACAATAGGAAAACCATGGAAAAGTTTTATACATATTTTATTTATATATATATTTTTTTTCATGTTAAATGAGTGATATGATTGTAAGCAGTGGTGGATTAAATTTTAAAATGGTGGGTGACCCAATGTAGCATGTCTCCTTGTTCGACACCATAAACCTTGGGAATGGGAATGTGGGAAAAGAAAATCGTATATGACTACATGTTTTCAACTAGTTACATTGCCTCTTAGATGGACTTCTGTCTCATTATACAGCTTGAAATAGTCAGCTGTAATTGGCTCTGTATAACTACAGTTAATTTTCATTTTTCTGCTAATTAAAAGATGCTTATAATTTTGGCAGGAAATTCTATGCATTAGATGAATCTTTTCCAAAGAGAAATTTACTGACTCGAACTCAGGAAGGAAAGAAGAGGCAACTATATATGGTCTCTAAGGAACTGAGGAATGTGTTACTTCACAATAGTGAGAAGATGAAGGTAATTTGTGTTCCTTTCTCCCTTGTCCCTTAACTATATTACATGGTCTACTTTATTTGCCTGTTTTAGGTATTTAAAAAAAATATAAAAAATTACTGATGCCTGCTTTGAAATAGTTCCTTCAAATGGCCTCAAGTGCCACATATTTCCTAAGTTAAGCAAACAAAATACCCAATGTTTTCCTCAAGACAACGTTTCTGGGGGGGGAGAAGCAAGTGTCGGAGCTGATAGAACACGCTTATGAAGACCTCTGGGTCTACAGCATCTTGTCAGTTGAGGCACACATTGCCTCCCAACCCATTCCCAGTGGAGATGGGACAGAGATCCAAAAAAGCTAAGTCTGCGATCCAAGCAGGCTTTATGAGAGGAGCCCACCTTAGACAAACTGGATAGTTTCCTTCACTTTGGACTCTACCACCCATCCTCGGGCGAAGGCAATGCAATCCCATCTAAAAATGGAGATATCAAAGCTCTCCGGGAGAAGATTAAGCTACTACTGAGAGAGGAGCTGAATACACCAGCAGGCCACATCACAACAGTTGGGGGGAATGTGAGTAACTGTACTCAAACTCGTGCTGCCAGTGCAGCACTGCCCAGGAAGCGCATCTAGCAACCATCTGAGGAGTGGCCAGTATAGTTATCCCTAGGCTGTAATGTAAACACTGCTTTTTCTCTGAAAAGACAGTGTGTACAGCAAAAAGCCTGAAGGGAAGGCGTATACTCACTAGAACAAATGCTATAAGCTGTAGTTGTTCTGGTGACTATAGTGTCCCTTTAAGTCATACAGCAACCTGAGTTTTCGTTACAGGCTTGCTTATGATTACTACACTATGAATGGGCGCGGGGCCGCAACACATGGCGGCGGGCACCTGGTCGCAGGGCTGCGACCCCTGCGACCACGGTATGCACACACACTTAAAGGACCACTACAGACACCCAGATCACATCAGCTCAATGAAGAAGTCTGGGTGCCAGGTCCCTCTAATTTTAACCCTGCAGCTGAAAACATAGCAGTTTCAGAGAAACGGCTATGTTTCACTGAGGGTTAATCCAGCCTCTAGTGGCTGTCTCATTGACAGCCGCTAGAGGAGCTGGAGCGATTCTCACTGTGAAAATCACAGTGAGAAGACACTGAACGTCCACAGGAAAGCATTGAGTAATGCTTTCCTATGGGCGGTTTAAATGCGTGCTCTCCTCTTGACGCGCATGTGCATTTGGGGCGGAGGGCTCCCCAGCGCCAAGGGAGTCCGGCGCTGGAGAAAGGTAAATGCTGAAGACACCGACGCATACACACTAGCTAACAGACACACACACACACACTCACAAAACATACACACACTCACTAACAGACATCAAACACACACAGTAACACACTCACTGACACTCAATAACAGACACTCACTAACGCAGACACACTCACTAACGCACTAACACACATAATATACATACAATATGAGGTGGAGTGTCTTCTTGTTTACAATAAATGGAACAGTGACAAAGCTAGAGCTTATGGATAAAGCTCAATCATCCAGCATTGTGGGATTTGGGTTCCCACTCCCTTCTTTATACTGCCAGGAGGTGATGGATAGTAAGATGTCCTCTCACAGGTAGGTATAAATAATAAATAAGTGCTTTATTAGTAAAGTGCACAAGAATATAAAAAAGCAGAAACCTTACAATTGAAGGTAATCTTGACTATCTCTTCAAGATTACCTTCAATTGTAAGGTTTCTGCTTTTTTATATTCTTGTGCACTTTACTAATAAAGCACTTATTTATTATTTATACCTACCTGTGAGAGGACATCTTACTATCCATCACCTCCTGGCAGTATAAAGAAGGGAGTGGGAACCCAAATCCCACAATGCTGGATGATTGAGCTTTATCTATAAGCTCTAGCTTTGTCACTGTTCCATTTATTGTAAACAAGAAGACACTCCACCTCATATTGTATGTATATTTTGTTTGTTGTGAGGGCGAGGGGTACTCACTAAGGTGTTTGAGAATCTCTTGGTTTACTTTGACATTAGTGTGCTTCACTATCAATACTGTATTTGTTATTTTTGCACTAACACACATGTCTTTTTTAAATTTAATCCCCCCAGCCTCCTTACCTTTTGGAGAGCTGAGGGGATTCCCTGGGGTCCAGTGGTGCTGCTGGGCTCCTGAGCGGCCGGTCCTGCAGGCGGGCGAGGGAGCACTCTCCCGAGTGCTTCCTCTTCTGCTCCCGAGTCTGCCACATAGAGATGCCGGCGCCGGAAGATGTCATCATCCGGTTCCGGTAACAGTGCGGTGTGCGAAGGAGCTGAAGAGGAAGCACTCAGGGGAGAGTGCTCCCTCGCGCGCCCGCCTGCCGGCTGTCAGCAGGGCCAGCCTCGGGGGGGCCTGGGTGCGGCTCCTGGGCCCCAGGAGAAGAGGCTGGCCCCGGGTAATGACCCCGGTATGTACGCCACTGCGTGCATGCGCATTAGAGCTCCCCATAGGAAAGCATTGAAAATTCAAAATGCTTTCCTATGGGGAAATGAGCGACGCTGGAGGTCCTCACACAGCGTGAGGACGTCGAGCGACGCTCTTGCACATGTTTTCTGTGCCATAGAGCAGGAAGTGCCCTCTAGTGGCTGTCTAGTAGACAGCCACTAGAGGTGGAGTTAACCCTGCAAAGTAATTATTGCAATTTATAAAAAAAACTGCAATAATTACACTTGCAGGGTTAAGGGTAGTGGGAGTTGGCACCCAGACCACTCGAATGGGCAGATGTGGTCTGGGTGCCTGGAGTGTCCCTTTAACTTGGCAAAAATACAAGGCCATAACTAAAATGTAAGGGTCCACACGTCATGGGAAATTCCCTGACTTAGGACAAGATGGCATCTTAAAGTCTGAGCATCTTTATCTACTTAGGGTTACCGCAGTATATTATGTAATGAAAGAGTCATAGCATAGCCTTGAAGCTTGTTTATGCATTATTGTAATTATATTTTGTCTAGGACCAAATGGCGTAAACATATTATGCACTGAAAGTAGGTAAAAGGTTATTGCTTAAAGAAACATGTATGAAAAACAATGTTCCATTTCTAATACCTTGTCAGTTTGCAATATCTCTTAAAGACAAAGTACACAGTTTGAGAAATACAATATTTTAATTTTCCCATAACAGTGGTGATCACAATGACTTTTTATCATGTTTATCAAGTACCTGCATACCATAAATAAAATAAATAAAAAAAGCATGTGTTTCTGTTTTGCATTTTCAGAATTGCTTCTTTGATTCCATAATTTTGTCTTTGGAGCTATGCTTTTTTAGGGTGTCATTCAATCATGTTTAACGACGGAAATATTCAGTCATGATTCCCTTTTATTCCAGAAGTTGTGTCCTTAAGGGTTTAACAGTTGTCTATTAAGGATTTTGTCACAGTATTGCATATCTTTAATTGCCATATAAAAGAAGTTACAAAGGGTTATTTCCTGAAATATGTTCGCCTTTCTAGTTAACACATAAATGTTTCAATTAGCTGATTAAGAAGAAAATTTTGAAAGCATGAAAACTAATTTAGCACATTTAAAGCTTCTGAAAAATTTAGAGATGATGAACCTTAAGTGGTTTTAGTTCTCCAATTTTACTGTTAATTTTATGCCAATGGTTCCAAACGTAATCAGCAGTGTGACTTGATTTAAAAAAAAAAAAAAAGTTTTGCCTCTGATTAAAGCAATATGCTACACTATAATAATTCTTCTTTCTTTTCATAGGTTATTAACACCGGTATCAAAGTGCTGTGCCGGAATAACGATGGTGAACAATATGGATGTGCTTATAGATTAGCCCAAGAGGTACATTTTAAATTGTGACTGTTTTTACTTTATGTTCAATACTACAATCAAAATGTAAAGTAAGATGAGTTTCTGTCATAGGTGGGGGTGCATTGAGTCTTTAAAAAAAAAAAAAAAAAAATGCATACATTATAGGGTGCTGCCGGGGCCAAAATATACAAAATACAGAATCCAGCGCACTCGCTTATTCACTAAACAATGATTTACAATCTTAGAGATTGTAATAGTTTTATTTTTTTTAAAAAACCTCCTCACCTAGGCAAAAAATAATGGGGGTCTAGTTACATTATATGATCATATATTGCAAAAGCCTGCCACACTGTCAATGTACCCCATTCTTGGCAGGTCCTACATTAGCAGCCTAAATCTTGCTCTTATGAGATTAATCCACTTACTTGGGAAATACTTCCTTACTGGGACTCTCTGCAAGTCGAGGCTAAATAGTCATGGAATGAGGCACCTGTGAAAGGGAGGGGTGCAAAACCAAGGAGTTGGCCTGGACTCCCAAATATACAAACACAACCAAGAGGGCTGCACTCACCTAAACATGCATACATTATAGGGTGCTGCTGGGGCCAAAATATACAATATACAAAATAAAGAATCCAGCGCACTCGCTTATTCACCCCCATTATTTTTTCCCTAGGTGAGGTGTTTTTAAATAAAACTATTACAATCTCTAGGATTTGAAATCATTTTTTAGTGAATAAGTGAGTGTTCTGGATTCTGTGTGTGTGTGTATGTATATATGTGTGTGTATGTATGTGTGTGTGTGTGTGTATATATATATATGTGTGTATATATATATGTATATATATATATATATATATATATATATATATATATATATATATATATATATATATATATATATATATATATATATATATAGTGTGTGTGTGTATATGTACATACATACACAAAAAAATTGTTTCTTGGCACTCACCCTTTCATTTATATAATCCAATGTAGCCTAGGTGTAATCCCACGTTGAAAATATGTACACAGAAAATAAAGAGATGCACTCTTAGGACTTAATAAAAGAAAAAAAGGAGGTAGTTTATTCCAATAGGTATAGCATCAAAAATTGCCGACGTTTCGACCCATTCGGGTCTTTCTCAAGGTCAATGTACCTGGCTACAAAAGAGATAGATAGATAGATATAGATATATATATATGTGTATGTGTATGTGTGTATATGTATATGTGTATATGTATATAGAGAGAGAATATATATATATATAGAGAGAGAGAGGCTATGGGGTGGGGAAACCACCACCACTACCCCACAAAAAGGTTACAGAGGTACAAGGGGCATAACCCCACAATAAATATAGAAAAAAAGAGACGAAAAATGGGGCAGACAGTCCACTCACAAAAAAGTGGGTGGAATGCTTAGCCTCATTCAAAGTACCTCATAATGTAAATAGTCACATAGAAGAGGACAAACAACCTTTATTAGAAAAAAATGGTATATAGTCCAAATACTATTACCATACACTAAAATAGTGTATTGATTATAAGTTAACCACCAAACTTATAAAAGCCTGGGAGAGGCTAATCCTGCAAGGTATGTTTGACTTAATAAAGGTGTAAAAATACACCTAAAATAATAAATGGGTAACAAAGCAGGTTAGTCTAAATCCATTCTAGGAAAGGACCCAACTGGGTAAATGGATAGAAAAAGGATAGTCTTAGAGCAGTGTCTGAGAGAATCTGGAAAGGGCAGGGTTAATAGCAACTAATGGGTCGCGCCCAAACTAATATCAAGTAGCTTATACTAAAGAGAAAAGGAGCTAATACCCCACAAAGAAAGGAAAGATAGAACCCCCTCACCCTTGAGTCACCCTAAAAAAACTAACTATCCTAAGAGAAACAGCAAAACTAACTGCTGCTTCGTGGCAGCCTATCCAAATCCCTAAGTCTGTATCAGGAGAAAATATAGGCGCAAACTCATGCGCTGTGGAAACCCAGGTAAATGAAAGATGAGAGTAAAGAAAATCAATTGAGTATAATAGCATCGGCTAGAAAATATCTCGACGCGCGTTTCGGCGTTTTAGATACGCCTTTGTCAAGAGCTACCTGGTAAGTGACACGGGAAGCAGTTATAAAGGGGATATAGACACACCCTTCAATTAAAGCCCTCCAATCAAAAGACCACAGGTTGTGAAAGAGTGACAGGTGACCTCCCCTGCATATTGAACCAATCGGAGGAGGTGGGAGTGGTCACCCTATTCACTCAGTATACACTAATGGCAAAAAACAAAACAAAAAAAAACCCTCTAAATAAAGAGTAGATACATGTTGCAATTAAGGCTCAAAGCTAAAGTAAGTATGTTTTTTTTAAAAAAAGGTAACAAAACATCAAAGCAGATTAGCACAGTAACAACATTCATCCAGAAAGGAGTATAAGGATGCAAGGTTAAATGATAATAAAAATAATAAATATTCAGTTCAAAGGCTAGAAAGAATGGCAAATAATCGCTTTAAGGGTATATTGAGAAATAATAAAAGCCGTATAAGCCTTACTAAACTCCAGGTGTTATATCAAACGAGACTTTAGAGAATAAAAACCATATAGACCTTGCTAGACGCCAAGTGTGTATTGAAAATAAGCTGTTTAAAGGAGACTCACACCATAAAAAGGTTAAGTTTAATACCTGTGTATATAAACGATTGACTGGTATATCTATATAAATGTTATATTGTATATAGACCGGGCTTGCTAAAGAGTAAAGTAACTCAAAAGGAAGGGTTACAGAATATCCTTTATATGACACATTAACATCGATGTCCCATGATCCACTTGCCAGTATTAAAGGTTGTAACCATACACTGTATACTAAAAATGATCACAGGGAAAGATGAATGTGCCAATAGGAAGACCGATTATATTATATGTATTATGCAATATAGGAAAAAACAGATTATAAGAGATATAATTTTATTTAGTTAAAATTAGATGAAATTTATTAAAGGCAAAGAGCACTAATTCAAATAAATGGAGAAAAAGAAAACCCCTCATTGAGTCCTCTTGGATTGAGGGTATTAAGTTTATAGATCCACCTGCATTCTTTCTGTACTTTGAAGAGTGTCACTATGTAACCATTAAAAGGGTGACCCAAAGTAAAGTGTGTTAAAAGCATTTCACATACCATGTCAGGATAATGGGCATTAGTTAGAATATCTAATAGTGATAAACTAATGACTTAAAAGAGGAAAGTTAAAGCTATTACGATAAAGGCTCCAAACACAGAGAAGGACCATGGGCATGCATGTAAAGAAGATAGCATCAAGAGGCATATACAGCAGGTCATATATATGCCACAGGCATATTATAGATATAAATAAAAAATAAAAATGGTAAAATTAATAATAAAGAAAAAGCAACAAAAATATTAAAGAAACATGGACAGCACAATATTTTCGTTAAGTCCTCTTGGTGTCACTGTATCTAATCTATGAATCCATTGTGCCTCACACTGAAGTAGCTTCTTCGATCTGTCACCTCCTCTGGGCCTCGGGGGGACATGGTCAATGGCCATAAAATGTAGCATAGGGAGTCTATGTTGCATATGTAAGAAGTGTTTAGCAACTGGCTTGTCACTACGTTGATTCCTAAACGCTGTCGTTTTGGTCGACCGATGTCCCCTTATGCGTTCTCTCAATGTCAAATCGGTCTTGCCCACATATGAGAATCCGCAGGGGCATGTGATCATGTATATCACATGGTCAGTGGTACAAGTAATATAATGTGGTATTTTGATTTTCTGACCACTATGGGGATGAGCAAATGTCTTACCACTGACCATGTGACCCCACGTCACACATCCACTGCATTTGTAGCAGCCTTTCTTGGAGATAATCTCAGGTTTACGGTAGCAAATTATTGGGTCACTTTATATATATATTCCAAATTCATGGCCACGTGTGACTTTTTATTCAGTATATGTATAGTGTATTATTATAGGGTACAAAAGCTAGATGTGTGCAGTTGTACGTGTTCTAAAGCAAGTTGCTTCCTTGTGAACCCTATAGCCCTGGTTGCTGTATTTGTGTTTCAGCATCTGTAAATCAAGCTATAGAGTGATTTGTTTTTCCATTAACTAAATAAAGTCTATTAAAAGCCACAGCTGCAATACTGTCACACTAACAGAAACCAAGATGCACCACTTTTAAAAGTTTGAACCTACAAAAGCACAATATCTTTTGTAGAACTCAACTAGTTTCCTTTCATATTATTTATTATATATTATAAAATATTTCACCAGGAAGGCTACATTAAGACTTCTCTCGTTTTTAAGTATGGTTTCAACCAGTCTATAAGATAAGAAAGATCCATTTCTGTGTAATACTGTAGATGCAGAAACTTTAATATGTTTTAATTTAATCATATGATATTACTATTTAATGGATACTTTATATAGAACATTACTAGTGTCACTTAAGATTGGTATCTATGAAAATAACACTGGTGTCTAAATATTTAGGTCTGGCACCCAAAGACTACTAAAAACAATGAACCCCACATCAAGTCATGCTGCTTCCAGACTGCAAATGTGTTTTATAAAGCACACTTTCCCTATGCTTATATTTGTATCAGAGTGTTTATGTATAACACTTTTTTTAAAATGCTGTGTGGGAAAAGCCAAGCTCTGTGTAAATGTTACATATGCAGGATAATTAATTAAACACCGGATTTTGTCAGAATGATGCCAAGTGCTCAAAGTGCATTAAGACCTACCAAGTGCATTAGCACTGGAAGATTGTGAGTCTTGCAGTTAGGCCAAGAATGCAATTCAGATTTTATATTGTTTTAGAGCAGGTACAAAAAACCGTGTGTACATATTGTGATTCCATGATTAGTAACAAACAATCAGTCTGTGTATTTTAATGTGTTGACTTCCTTTGACACCTGGGTAAGCTTGAATGCAAATTATCTATGTTCCTCTGTAGATCATCAGTTGCATACATGGCTTCGACTGAATACATGTTAAAGCCAAGTTTTCCTTGCAAGATTAGAACTGTGATCCTTGTATTAAAATAATATATTTTCTTACTTTAGTGTCTGAGCAGGTCAGATGTATTGCATTTGTGGGAGAAGAAAAACATGTTTTCTTCTAGTTATTACTGTGGGATAGCTTTTTGGCAATCAAAGAAGTTTAGTCTAAAAGGGGCACTCTAAGGGGGGAGGAGAACCGAGAACAGTCTAATGAGCGGGTGTGCTTATTGAAGTGCCCCTTTAAATGTTTTTCCATAAACATTTTTTGTGCTGTGCATTGTGTATATTACATTGTAAGGCTGCATGGCAGGTTTTGTATTTTAACATGTTTTCTATTCCTTGCAATCTAGGGCATATATAGCCTTTATCCTTTCATCAGATCAAGAATTGTAAGTGTATCTGTAGATGATATCAAGATCCTTCTAACTCAAGAAAATCCATTCTTGAGTAAATTTAGCAAGGAGACACAAAAACAGGCAGAAGACCTAGGTAAGGAATCTTGTGAAACATATTTCATGTTTTGTATGTTATTCTGTATGCGCGCATGTATGTTTTTGTTTTTTGTTTTTATATATTTTATACTATAATATCTCATCTTGATAGACAATGAAGTAATCCTGGTACATGGAAAAAAATTAGCTTGGTTTTCCTTAACAATTTATATATATAAAAAAAGTTATTATCTTTTCAGTACGTTATCATGGGACTTTATCAGCAATTTGCTGTGCTCCCACCCTTCTAAAAAAAAGATGAGGTACCAGACTGTAGCGGACCCAGGGTAACCCCACTGGTTACCTCAGCTAATTCGCTTCCTTCAGCCACTCAGGAACCACTTCGAGTTTAAAGAGATCCATTTCTCCTCCGGTAACTGGACGACACACATTTCTGAAGGGACATCACTGACTGAACTGTTTATTTTTTCGTCACACATGGTTTTACATGCAGAGACCCTCACATGGGGTCTCAAATACAATACACCAGGGGTTTCAATCCCAAGAAGCTGATGCTGGGGATGGAAGAGGGACAAAGCAGCTCCAGTTCAAACGTCCTGCTGTAACCAGAAAAGGGAGGGGGAGAGGCACAGACAAGCAATACTTTTCTATCTGGTTTCATATTTACTTGTTTCTACATTTGCTTTAATGTTGGGGCTGTGAGCCCTCTGCCCTGCAATACCCATCAATTCATGCATAATTCATGCATGTCTAGGTCCGATGGGGAAACTTCCAACTCCGCTATGCCAACAAATTCAGAATAAATCCACATAAGTGCATATGCATTAAACATACTTTTTCACATTTTGTTAGTTCATCAAAATATTTTATTGCCAACTTTTTTGTTTAGTTTTAGCACTTCGTTAGAGGTAATACAATTGGATCAAGAAAGCTTTAAATGTTTTTCACACATTAGACTTTCTTTATTTTGACTTCTTAAGTGATGGTAAAACTGCATGCACTATGTTGCATTTGCTGTTTTATTTTGTGCAACCAGCCTTCGTTATATAACGTGAAGCTAGACATGCCCTGGTTGCTGGCTGCCATTTCATGTGTAAGTAACAGAGAGCAGCCAAAGTGAACACGTTTCCATTTTACTGCGTAATGTGCACAAAAATTGTTTCATTTTAGTTTACATCTATTTTGTATTTCAGGCACTAAATGGTCCAGAATTTAGTCTAATTTTCAGCTGTTACAGAACACTACTGAACTGCTGAAATCCAGACTGACTGAATGTGCTAGCCAGCAGCCACATGAAAACCGTTAAACCAAACATTTTAGGGGTGATCAATAAAACACCAATATTGCTATTTTGCAGAAGATTATCTCCTCCACTAATATTAACCAGGAGATTTTTTTTTTCATCTCCCTTTTTTACTTCCTCTGCAAAAGACCAGGAGAGATTGATGCATACGTTTCATAACTTGTTTGCACCTTCAAGTATGATGAGTCAATTTAACCCTTTAGAAAGTGTTCTTCTCCATTAAGATCCACAGTATGTTTTGAAGGTAGTATTTAATCTCTCATCTAGAAAGAAATTAATTTCGTTTTTTTCATGTTTTTCAGTTATGGGAAGCATTGTCTTAAAATATGAACCTGACCCACTGTAAGTAAAACATGTATTATTTTCTCTTTTACAGTTCATGAAAATGTTGCTTTACAGTTTACTGAGCACTCAAGTTACGTTTATTTTGACCCCAAAAAATGCATGAGTTATGCATTAAACTATTAGTGACAAATGTACTATATGCTCAACCAATAAAACCTAACTGTGTGATATACACACCCACCCCAGTTAACAGTGGAGAGCTAGAGGCTAAAAACCACACAGTTAAGTTTTATTGGTTTAGTAGCATGTTAAGGTGGGAGGAATTTACACATAGCTGGTAGCAGCTGTTCTGACTTATTAATTTGATTTTGCACTTTTAAGCGCCTGTTGCACAAATACACACTGTCACTTTTACTGTATACATTATGCTCAGCTGGTTAGTTGCTTAAAGGAACACTATAGTATCAGGAGCACAAACATGTATTCCTGATACTATAGTGATGAAATCACTATTTAGGTTCCCAGACCCATGCTTCTGTTTGAAAGGGTATTTTGCTTATTTCCAGTGCTGCGCCGGTCTCTCCACAGCTGGCCCTGCCTCTGTGACTGAGATAATCAAACCTAATGATCTCTGTAGGAAAACATTGCGAGTCTAATGTGTGTGTATGGCAAAACGCCACGATGCGTCACTCTGCTTCTCACCTCTAGTGCTGTCTGAGTGATGGTTACTACAGATGTTACTAGGCAATAATGTAAATACTGCCTTTTCACAGAAAAGCCAGTGTTTACATTAAAAGTCTGCATGGATAGGCTATTCAGAAATCAGAATAACCACAGTAAGCTCTAATTGTTATGGTGACTCTAGTGTCCCTTTAAAGTGTGCCTTGTGAAAGATTACTTGCACGAATTTTATTGTAAAAAGTAGAAACATTGGTTTGCATGCTCTAATTACTTTGCAAAATTATTTCTTGTTCTTTAATTAGGAAACTTGATACTCTCCAGTGCTCTATTGTTCTTTGTGGCTGGAGGGGAAAAACCTCAATCCGATCTTTTGTGCCAAAAAATGAGAGGCTGCATTATCTAAGAATGATGGGCGTGGAAGTATTTAAAGAAAAAAAGGAAGTCCCAGAGACTAGGTCGGCTGAAACTGGCCAGCAGAGGGAAGAAGATGCACATATAAAGGAAGATAATGAAGATCCACAGGGAAATCAGGATTCAGGTGCTGTAAATATTGGAGAAGACACAGATGACCTAGGTCAAGTAGAACCTTTATCTGAAGATGAAGAAAAATGTGCAGTGGATTCTAACCTAGATATCACAAAATCCAGTGGGGACGAAGATGAAAAATTAACAGAATGATTTAAACAGTGGCCACAATGTATCATAGATTTATTGTTGCACAAGGTGCAGTTTATCTGTAAAGGACAAACTAGTTGTTTGTCATTAATATTATTGCAGCCCTCCCTACCAGTGCTATATTTTGAACAGTAAAATACTTTTAAAGACTTTTTTTTTTTTATTTGTCTGTATCATCCCAAATACAACTTAATACAATGTGAATTTGCTTATTTTAATAAAGAATTTAAGAGGTTTTTTTTATTTATTTTTATTTACTGGTTTAGTTGCCTGTGTCTGTAGTTTAAAAAACAAACATAACAAAGTAATCCATATTGTATGTGAAACTGAGAAAACTATGCATTTTCTCTGACAATCAAGCTTCTTAATGCCATTTTGTCAAATATAGATACTAAATCGGAGTGGAAAAATAAGCAACATTCCAGTACAAACACATTACAATTAATCCATGTAAAACAATGCTCTCTGTAACGGATCACCTGGCACCCCGACTGGGTACCTCCGTTGAAGGATGCTCCTAGCGCTTCCTGAGGACTCCAAGCACTGCAGCAGACACCACAACCACCGCAGACTCCGCAACCGCTGTAGCTTGACTGGAGCCTCACCGTCTTCCTTCCACCCTGGATAAGCTTCTGTCCTCCAGGACCGTGTGGGAAAGACCTCTTCCTTCAACCCTGTATGAACCTCCAGCATCCAGGACTGTGTGGTGAAGACCTCTCCTCCAAGGAGAGCGTGTCAGGAACAAGCTCTTAAAAGAGCTAAGTGATTCAAGCTCAGGGGAGTATGCAGAGCATCACAATCCCCAGTGTGATTATAACAGCTCCCTCCAATAACGAGACAAGGCTACATTTAGAGGGATCAAGAAGAACTGTCTAAACCTTTATTTCCCTTGGGACCAGCCCATAGGGTCACCACATTAACATTGCTGTGAAAACTCAATAAAATCACACAGTCAAACCATAGCAGGCAACACACAGTGACTTATCACAACACAATGGCACATTTTTAAAGGGGAGGTGGAGACAATATTTAACAGAAAATATCTCACGTGCCTGCACACAGTAAAGGAGTTTAAGCATGCATGGGATAGGCATAAGGCTATCTTAACTATAAGATAAGGCTAGGGACTAATGAAAGTATTTAGAAGGTTGGGCAGGCTAGATGGGCCGAATGGATCTTATCTGCCGTCACATTCTATGTTTCTGTGTTTCTATATCTGGATAATTCAGACCCCCTCGTTGGTATTTTCTAGATAAATTTTTATTTTACTAATTCTCGTTTTATTTAGATTGCCAAATATAGGGCTAAAAGGTAGATTGTATCATAGTAAGCCAGCTATCTGGGATTTGCAAAGGTATCATCCTAAATAGATATAACCATTTAGGAATGATATATGAATTGATTATATTTATTCTACCGGACCAAGAAGATTCTAGCTTACGCCACTCTTTTAACTTTATATTTGTATATTTTAAGAGAATCAAAACATTTCCATAATTTTACTAACTTGTGTTGAAATTGTAACGCCCAGATAGGTAAAGGTGTTATCAGACCATATAAAATCGTATCTGTCTTTTAAATCTCCCGGATTATAATTGTCAACCTTATTAATTGTAGTGGTTGATTTTGATACGTTTAATTTATAATTAGATACTTTTGAGTAGCCATTTATCTCAAGCATAAGATTAGGTAGAGAGATTTCTGAGGCCGTGAGTGTTTGTAGTATATCATGAGCATACAATAATATTTTTGCTTCTAAATTTTTTGTTAGGAAGCCCTTAATAATTGGATTTGATCTGATATTAATTGCTAACGGTTCCAAAGTAAGAATATAAAGAAGAGGGGATAAGGGACAGCCCTGCCGTGTGCCATTTTGCACATTAAACCAACTAGATAGAATATTTACGCCTACAGTTCTTGCTGTGGATTCAGAATAAAGGGCCAATATAGCATCGTGGATCCAGCCCACGAAGCCAAAAGAAATCAATACTTCGTCTAGGAATCCTGAAAAGCCTTCTCCGCGTCCAGTGACACGGTCAGCAGAGGGACTCCCTGACCCTCCGCACTATCCAGTATGTCTATAATCCTTCTGGTGCAGGTCTCTGAGGATCTTCCCTGAATAAATTCTACCTGGTCTGGATGGACAACTCTTTCCACACATGGTTTGAGTCTCTGTGTTAAGATTGCTGCATATATTTTCATATACGTGTTAATTAATGAAATTGGTCTATAATTTCTAACATCTGTTGGATCTTTAGTAGGTTTTAAAATTGGGAGAATATTGGCTTGTAGTAGTTCTCTTGTTTTTTTTTTTGTTTTTTTTGCCAGTTCATTAAATAAGGCCGTAAGAGGCAGAGTTATTTCTTTTATCGTGATTTTATAAAAAAAAAAGGTTACTAAATCCGTCCGGACCAGGGGTCTTCAGTAATTCAGGTCTATCTATTTCCTTAGGAATTGCTGTATCTGCTAAGTATTGTTTTATTTCTTTATTGTTTGGAGGAGCATTAAGATTATACAATTTACTATAAAATTTGTGTATGGACTATTTTTTTTCCGGAAAGGAATATGTAATTTGCTTGTCAACTAGTTTGTTAACCCTGTTTGTTGTGTTATGTTTCTTTAGTCCCTTTAATTTCTTATTGGCTCTATTTCCTTGGTAATAAGTGTCTTAGCTTATTGTTTATTTTTTATTTTTTTTCTTCTGTTTTTATGTTTGCTTTTGAAGTTCTAATAACTTTGCCCTGTGTTGGGACAATGGATTATCTTTATTAGAAACATTAAAATATTGTATATTTAGATCAGTTAGATCTTTGGTTAGGATGTTTTTAGCTTTCTTTTCTATTTTAATAAGATATCCTCTAATAACTGCTTTGTAAGTGGCCCATAGAATAGATATAGATATCAGGATTAGAGTTTGAGCCAAAAGAGTCTAGATAACTAAATTATGGAGTCCTGGTTTGTTTTAACTTTGAAAAGAGACTCCTCTATTCTCCACGTACTAGTAGATTTCTGTAATGATTTACCTATTTACCTATTTGTAAAATCAGACCATGTGTTTTCTTTGATTTGGATTAGTTCAATTTCTTTAAGAGTGTTAGCTTTGACTAAACATAAGTCTATTCGTGAATACGAATTATGAACTTTGGACAAGTGTGTAAAGTCAGATATATCAGGATGAAACACTCGCCAGCCATCAAACAGCCCATGTGTAACACATAACGGTCAATATCTTAGATTGCTTACACACTTGCCTGTCTGATTTCAGCTGGTTATGAGATTTCTTATCAATATTAGGATCAAAAACACAATTAAAATCTCCTGCAATTATTAAGGTACCTATAGTTATATTTGCTAATCTATTCATGATATTGGGGAACAGTGCAGTTGGGTTAAGATTTGGCAAGTAAATATTGACCAAAGTTGTATATCTTAGTCTCAATTGTGCATATAATTATGAGAAATCTACCACTGGGATCTCTATCAATTAATTTTAAATCATGTTTTATGTTTGAATTGAGAATAATCGCTACTCCGCGCTTCTTATCATTATTGAGGGATGCTTGATATATATATTTATATTTTTCTCCTCCCCATTTTTGTGGTTCAGATTTCAGCCAACGGGTTTCTTGCAGAAAGGCTATTTGTATCCCATTAGATATCAGAGTATCATAAAATATTTGTTTTTTCCATCTTGTATTTAGCTCCTGTGCATTAATGGACATGAGTTTTAGCATCTAAATTGTTGGGTTTTGTTAAGACTTGCGGTATTATAACCTATAAATAATGTGATCAGGTAACTGGAGTTAAGATCAGCCATTGTCAATTTTGCTGTATAATGTTGACTAACACGACTAACACTACAAACACTATAAAAGGAAACAAGAGAAATTAATACAAAAAAAAAAACAAACATAAGATGAAACATCACAATTTCATCAACAAGTAACAAATTATGTCCCCATGATCTAGAAGCCATGGGTTCCTCAGTCTTCCAAAAATAGAAAGGAAAGATTAGGAATAACTGTGAATATTCACAGAAAGAGGGGTTGGGTCTAGAGTCCCAGGGACTTGGCGAGACAATGTATTTGATTTAATGAGAGTCGAGAATGGAGAGAGAAAAACAACAAAAAAAACAACACAGGGTAGTGTACTAGTGTATTGCCACAATAACATTAGTATAACATTATATTTGAAGTTGCCAAACCTATTATATAGAAATTTGTCAATTTCTTATATCATCCTTGTGCTAGTTGTGAGATTAATAAATTTAATTATACTGTACTTCAGCCTAGTATTTACACAGGTTTAGTGTGTTAAATTTAATGTGTCAATTTATAACTGTGCTCAATAAATATCAATATTTTGGCGGCGCTCTATAAATATCATAATAATAATAATATAAATTTTGTAGGAATACCAACAACCTCCGTATTATCATTAAATTTTATAACAGTGATTATTCCCCAGCAGGGGAGATAAAATTATATGTACATTCATTCAGAATAAACAAAAAAAATAAAAAAAATTATTTACAACTATATACAACAGTAATATAGGCATTCTTGTTGACTAAGTGAATAGGTAATACTTTAAGACAGGGGTTCTCAACCCAGTCCTCAGGACCCCCTACCAGTCCAGGATTTGGGGATTACCTGGGTGTGTCTCAGGTGTTTAGAAAAAGGGTAAAAAACACCTTAGACTCTAAGGTGTTTTTTTTTCTAAACACCTTAGACACACCCAGGTAATCCCTAAACCCTGGACTGGTAGGGGGTCCTGAGGACTAACGTTGAGAACCCCTGCTTTAAGATTATATATGCCCAATTCAAACTTTCATATAGGAATACCTCCATTTGCTATTTCAACCTCATGCTAATTGTGCTAATAAGGAAAAACTTTATGGTAAACTACCATGAATATTCAATAAATTGTATTTAAGTGCGAGAGAAAAAAAACAAAAACAGAACCCGCCCATAACAATATTAATATTAATAAGTTCCGTTAAAGAGGAGACTAATGCAAGGATTTAGTCTTCAGCCAAGCCTTAAGCTTGTCTGGGTCATCAAAAGTCTCAATGTTGCCGTCCATATGTATTACCATCTTCGTGGGAAATCCAAATCTAATGTTATGTCTCTTGAGAGTATTGATTTTTGGTATAAACATTCTTCTTTTACTTCTGGTGTTAAAGGATAAATCAGGTAAAGCTATTATTTTTGAATATGGCCCGTCCTTGATAGTTTTTTCCCTGCTAGCTTTTAGTACTTTCTCTTAAAAATCATATGAATGAAAACAAGTAATTATATCTCTAGGAATTTCAGAGGCTATGTTTGAAGGTTTGTTTATCCTGTGACATCTATACATTTTTTCATTATATCCATTTAAATTCAAACCTAAGGCTTGAAAATAGTCATATAGCATTTTTTTGTAGATTTTCTTGCTTATTTGTTTCAGTGAAGTTTTGGAATCTAAGATTATTCCTGCGAGATCTATCTTCAAGATCTTCTATTTTTTTTTCAAGATTATGAATTTTTGATGTCAGAGATTTTACTTCTTCATTTAGAGTTACGATCTGAAAGTCCGTAATTGATACACGATCTTCCATAGCCTGAAATTTATCTGTTAACTTAGCTAGTTCGCTTCTAATTTCATTTCGCATTTCTGTAGAGTTTGTTAGGATTTCCTTCTTTATTTCTTCTAATATAGCTTGTAAGCATGTATTTAAAATTTTGGTGGTAACTTCTTCATTATCCTTACTAGTTTCCATAATAGAAGGATCAGAAATTGATACTGAAAGACTAGATGTATTACCTTTTTCCTTAGCTTGCGGAGAGAAATATACAGCTAGGTTTTTATCTTGTTTTGTCTCTTTTGTCTCGTTTAATTGATGATTTTGAGTCTGAGCCTATTTTTTTTGGTAGCCATTTAGGATTATGAAAGGGAGATGAAAATAGTGTGAGAACAGTGTGGGGGTTGGGGAATTTTATGTTATGGTATAATACTAGAGAATATTGGAGTTTAATATCTTTCAGGTTCTATCTTTATCTTTAGTCTCCTTTATCTTATGCCTTATGAGAGTGTTAGCTTGTGGGACCTTTCTTTATCCCCCTTCACTACTATCTCCTTCTTTCTTTCAGTTTTCCTATCCTTCTCTTCTCCTTATTTCTTTTTTCTTTCTTTTTTCTCTTCTCTTATTCCTTCCTTCCCCTACTCTCTCTCTTGAATAGGTGAGTCAGAAAATTAACCTTTTGAGATATTTGGTATTGTTTAGGATACATTTTATTTGGATATATTGACTTGGCGTGTGCCCTGATGCATACTGAGCAAACTTGTTACAGCCTACAGGCACTGAAACCACCAGTGCCGGCATTCAAATTATTAAAAATGTGTGCTTTACCCAGAAAAACAATAGGATAACCTAGTTTATCTTTTATTAGCGATGCCAATTGTAAAATGCAAAGCCCCCATATTTGCGCCCTAGACCCACCAACTTGTGCACATCTTCCCTATGATGTTGGGAACTAGAACAAACAACATTCCTACAAATGCCAAAAATGTTTTGGTATAGTACGTTTTTTTGCTAAGCCCAGGGTCCCTGCTATTCATAATCATTGACAAAGAGAAGGTTTTATTGTCTAAAATATCCTGGGAAGCAATAAATAAAGAAGCTAATATCTTTACGTTCAGGCTATCTTTACTAATATTAGGAAATTAGATGAGCAAGGGTAATCTTTGGTGTGGTAGGGGGATTGGAAGGAAGTTATAGGTTACCCTTTGCCAGGGTTAGAAGGCATACATGGCCAGTGGTAGCAGGTATAGCTGGAGTCATGGCCAAATTGGCTGATTCCAGTCCCTCAAGTCTGTTGTTAATCTGGCTTATGGTAAGAAAAGCTGAAGTAGTCATGGCATGTTATTCTGCCATGCTATTACAACAGGATCCTTCTTTGGCATCAGCATTATCAATATTGGTCTTCATGAGCCTAAGCAGTTCTGCTGTTCTAGCTGTAGTTATCTGCAGTAATCTTTGGCCTAGTCACATGAACTAGTGGAGCTTAGACTTGTAGCCGCTTGTCTCCTTGAAGGGATACTAGCCCTAGCTTGGAAACTAGTGGTTGAGAAATCTTCTCCTACATCTGAAGCTAAAAAACAAACAAAAAAAAAACAATACTTTGAACTTTTACTGCCAAGTTGCTTTAATGGCTCACTCTATCTATGCATTGGGCCAAGGGGTGAGAGGCCACCGAACGTTGTGGCAGGGTGTTGGCGTTTCAGTGACATGTATCAACATATGATAGACAGTTGAGGCCCTAACGATGTAACCTTTCGAGTCATTAGCTTTGAATTGGGCTAAGGGGCAAAATACCTCTAACTATAAAGACTGGGTTTGGCCTCGCAGGACCTCTAGTCTAAGTCCTAGAAAGACTACTCCATTGGACCCTATTCTTATCTTACAGCAAGTAATATTTAACCTTTACTCAATGGACGTAAGGAGTCTTAATTATTTTAACGAAATTGATGTGATGTACCTGTTTATTCTCACAAGTAAATAATTCTAATCTAGTAAGCCAAACGGAGATCCAGACCTAATAGAAATATGTAGTCAACTTAATTATGTCATAGTTAAAATATAGTATAGAAAGGTATTGTAACGGCTACCCTGGTGTAGAGAGGGTACCAGCTGTTAGGGACGTCCTTTTCTTCCTGGCAGTCGCTGTGTAGTGATGGAGTCGCCTATTCCCTTCTGCTGGATCAGGAGTGGAAACCAGGTGCAGCTCTGAAAAGAGCTAAGTGATTAAGCTGCAGAGATTCCCCTTTCAAGAACGAGACAAGGCTACGTTTTGAAGGGTCAAGAAGAACTGTCAAAACCTTTATTTCCCTTGGGACCAGCCAATAGGGTCACCACAATAACATTGTTATGAAACCTCAATAAAATCACAAACAGTCAAACCATATCAAGCAACACACAGTGACTTATCACAACACAATGGCACATTTTAAAAGGGGTGGGGGGAGACAATATTTAACAGTAAATATCTCACCTGCCTGCAAAATTAGCAATATGCAAATCTACCCGAATATGCAAATTAACCAGTCTTGCAATTCAGGTAGTGCATATTGCTGTTGCTACCAACAGAGGGCACTAGACAAGCTCCATAGCCAAACCCACCTAGTTGGTAGCAAACCTCAGCAGTACAAGAGAGCAGGCAATACATTAAACACAGTACACACACACACACACACACTATAAACAATTACATTACACACACCCTGCACCTATAATGGGTACAGGGTGACTAAAACATAAGATAAATAAAGCAGCCTACATAAATAGTCTGTCTGAAGGTAGACTAGGGGCTTTAAAGCCAGATACATGAAAGAGTCATAGTCACAGGGGAGGAGGCTGGCAAGTAGGCCTCTCCAGGACCAAGAGGCGAAGGGCACTTCGTCACAGGAATATTCACATACCTTATGTCAGATTTTGAATTTTAGAATTCCATTTTCTCAATATGTTAAGATGTACATAATAACTCTAAACGAGAAGGTCCATAAAATCTTTGTAAAACAAAACAGTGGAGGGAACTTCACTCCATTCCCAGAAAGGGTGCTTACTGAAGTAGGACCAGCAAATTCTTAGCATATGGTATTCAGAAGAAGGGGCTTCAGGCACTTACAAGGTTAAATGATAAAGCAGATTTATTGGATCAAAAATGCAACACAGTGGGGGCGGGACCTGGTTTCTCTCTAGCTCTCGAGGCATTGGTAAAAAACCCCAGCAATTTTGCACAACAAAGCCTGTTATTGGTGACCTTAAGCTGCAAGCTGATTGCCAAGCAAGCCCAGCACAAACCTTTACACCCGGGCCGGATTATTCGGCTACACAGCTGCCATTTTTTTTTTCCTGAGACCTTCTTGGGCTGGTGTGTGTGGCGAGGTGGCTGATGATCTGTGGTGGGCCGCACCAGTTCCTGTTTGATGCTTCGTGTCCCCCCGCTCTCGGACCGGTAGGCATTATCCCAGTCCCCACTTGGACAGCAAAGCTGTTCCTCTAGCCGACAATCCAGCAGCCTTTGAAGCAGCATCACGCGCCTAAAATGGCCACTTTGCAAGACCCTCATTGAGGACATGCTGAAAGTTGGAGAGAGCTCTTCCTAGCTAAGTTTGACGCTGTATGCCAAAGTTCTGGTATCGTGTAAACAGCAGACCTTCCATACTCGCCCCTCCTGCTGCACAGCCAGCAGCCTGTCCTTCATCTGGGCTAGCTCATCATACACAGGCACGGGGGTTGACTTGGTACACAGTAAACCTACAGGCCTACATTCCTACAAAAAAAATGGACAGAAAGAAATGCTAAAAGGTCTCAAAAGAGAAACAAAATTGAGACCTTAAGCATCACCTGGATATATATATATATATATAGAGAGAGAGCATGTAGGGGTAGAACAAGTATGTAAGTGTGTATTAAATCTACCCTAAAGGTCAGGGAGATCATAAAGTGCAAAAAAACAAAATAGTATATAATAAAAAATAAATAAACTAAGGTATATACAGAAAACTCGTGCCATTATATCTTATAAAGAGAGAGCAAACAGGAAAAAAATCACCCTGTCAGTTGAAAGATGATACTCCGTACAAAATAAAGCTTTATTAGAAAAATAGGCTAACCTATGAGTATCAATCCTGGCAGTGTGTCTATTCACATCTCATCCAAATTACTGGCTAGGAAACCCCAGAGAATACTGAGATTTATGATATCATAATAACAAAGTATCAAACTATACAGTACAGGGGGGGCCCCCCTGAATCAAATCCTTCAGCTGAAGAATAAACTGAGGGATAGAAATCCCTAGGTCCCAGGACAGAAAATAAGTCCTATAAGCCAGATAGAGAACCAAAATAAAATAAAAAGTTAGATAGCAGGGAGGAGGAGTAAGAAGTAGAGAGATCAGTTCAAAATGAGCTGATAATGTTAATTATAAAGCCTCTCTCCCTGTTAAACTAACTAGATAGATATAGTGGTAGAAAAGGGAAATGCAATCAAAGAAAGAAATAAATTTTGCTATAGAGCATAATTAGATCAAATGCCCCATTCCCATTTAAAAGAAGAGAAATAATGAGGTAGAAACGCTACATTCCTACTATCCTGGAAAAGGGGACTGGTGGACATTGAGCACAGGCTCCCTTACAGACAGGGGCCGAAATGACGTGGAACTGCTGCCCTGGGGTTCGAACCGCACCTTAAAGCAATATTCCAGCAGCATCCAACTATAAGGCTGGATGTGAATCACTGATATTAAAGGATCACTATAGGGTCAGGAACACAAACATGTATTCCTGACCCTATAGTGTTTGCATCACTATCTAGCCTCCCTGGGCCCCTCATTCCTCCATAAATATAGCAAAATCTTACTGTATTCCAACCTGAAGCTGTAGATCTGCATGTTGTTTGACTCAGAAAAACAAACAGTCTGTTGACATCATTAGAAGTGGTAGCCTGATCCAATCACAATGCTTCCCCATAGGATTGGCTGAGACTGACAAGGAGGCAGATCAGGGGAAGAGCCAGCATGATTCAAACACAGCCCTGGCCAATCAGCATCTCCTCATAGAGATGAATTGAATCAATGAATCTCTATGAGGAAAGTTCAGTGTCTGCATGCAGAGGGAGGAGATACTGAATGTTTGGATGCATTTTAGGCAGCCATGACCCAGGAAGGATCTCAAACAGCCATCTGAGGAGTGGCCAGTGAAGTTATCACGAGGCTGTAATGTAAACACTGCTTTTTCTCTGAAAAGTGTTTACAGCAAAAAGCCTGAAGGTAATGATTTGACTCTTCAGAACAAATTCAATAAGCTGTAGTTGTTCTGGTGACTATAGCGTCCTTTTAAGATCCGTCCAGGTGGTTAATTCACTATTAAGTGTGCAACACTCAGCCATAGATCGAGTTACAGACTTACATACTTTCCTACTTACTATTGTGCTTGGAAATTCATGTTACATATAACCTTTCAGTCGCACACATTGCAACCAACATACATGTCTCTCTACGTATTTCTAACTTCACTCACATCGCGTGACACAGCTTTAGACATGTCTACTTTGCTTGATTATTGCTTACTTTTCTAACAAAAATTGTGCTGTTATATCATTTGCCATGACTATTATGTGTTTCTAGAAGAGAGTGAAGACTCCTCACGCTCCTTGTGACACCACCAGAGTTTGCTCCTCACAAGCCCCTTTGAAAATGGCTAGTCGCGCACCTCTCTGAGATAATCCATTGAACATTCCAAATGGAAGTCCATAGAGGGAAACTGTCATGGCGTACCCAGTCCCTCTTAGGCAATTGTATATAGTTGATTTTTGTCTTTATTTTTTTAAATTTTGTTTGTTTCTTGTTTACTTTGAGTGTTTGGTGTACCATGTATATTGTTTGAATAAGATGCAACCTATGCAACTATCTATCTTATAACTCACAACTACAATCCTCACAATACTATTCCTCAAACCTCACAATAGTGACATACCCTAGTAAATTGATGCAACTTCACTAGGAATGTATTCTCGGATCCCATACAACAGTGTATCAGTCATTCCTCCTTTGCCAAAGGAAAAACAACTAACAAAGAGACATAAAAAAGTCCCCGCTATTAGACACCTGAGCAAACACACAAAGAGACTACACCAACCATTACTGAGGCTGAACCATATATTGACCCATTCTGTCTGCCACCCAATTGTCAATTACCCCAAGCCTGTGGCACATTGGCATTTTGACTGACAGGGAAATAGACACTCCTCTCACGTGCTACTCTGGTAACTCACCACCACTGAGATTAAAAGCAGCACCTATTCCTGGTGGACAGTGACCTTCGCTAACTTGTTGCAGGAAGCTACATTATTAGTTAGAAAAGTAGATGTGATTAGATTAACGCAGCAAATAAATGTGATGATATACAACATGGCTCTTCAATTTATGTCTTTAATTACCAAGGGGCTCAGTTCTCCCCACAAAAGGCACTTGGCTCTCGAGGAAGCATGGAAAAGCAAAAGCCCACATTCTATTCTTTCAAAAAACGCATTTTAAATGGGGTCACAACCCAAAATATTTCTCCACAAAATATCCAATAAATAAAAGAGGTGCATCAACTGAGTGATAAGGATTTCTTTTACTCCAATATCGGATTATTGGTATGCCCTATACACTATAGAACAGGGGTCATCAAACTGTGGCCCCCCAGATTTTGCTGAACTACGTCTCCCATGATTCTCTGGCTATCTATGTAATTCAAAGAATCATGGGAGTTGTAGTTCAGCAACATCTGGAGGGCCACAGTTTGAGGACCCCTGCTATAGAACATATATGGTCTGCACAATTACCAACCTCAAGTCAACTTTACCAAAGCATAACCACGCTCCTTTCCTCACAAAGTTAAAAGGGGACCTCCACGCATGATCTCATGGGCAGGCCGCATTTATGGGGTCAATTATGATGTTGGTCCCTAAATTACTTTGTCGTTCGCTTACTATCTATATCACCTCCCCCTTTCTTCCACACTGAAATGCAACGTATCATCCATTCCTCCGTTAGGGCGTTAAATAAGAGCCAGTCTATCCCTCAGACTACTGTGGAGATATGGTAGTTCCAAATATAACCACATATTTTAAAGATACAATTTTAGCCTAAACCATTTCCCTTCATGTCCTCAAATGAACTTTCCAATGGATAGACATGGAATCTTACCCTGATTCCCAAGAATCATTTTAACGCAGCTAGGCCTTACTACTGTGGCAGCCACCTCTAATAGTCTGTTAGATGCCAGCCGCTGTGTGTTAGAGCCTTAGGGCCAAACATTCCGAAATCACGTGAAGATGACTGGCCAATCAGAGCCATTCTTAGGCAATTTAAACTTAAAATAAATATTTCTCAATGCCCTGTACTGGTTTCCTTTTTAGTTATCCCTATTTGTATTGATTCTTGTTTATTTTGAACTTGGCTTGTACTTTAACTATTCGGACCTCCGTATCCCTTGATCTTTGGCTTGTCTAACTAATTACGTACCTTCTATTTCCCTAATATTGGCTTGTTCTATGCTATTATATTTATTAACAGTAAATCCAGCCACTCTAAGGTCCAGTAAGATGTTTTAGGATTTCTGGTTATAATTATTTTAGTTAACTCATGTTCTGTGTATTGAGTATTAGTTTATCCTGACATAGCTTCACTAGCACCCTTGCATGCAGCAAACCCAAACCCAAACTTGCCCATTATCCTGTGGGTCACTAAAAACATCACACATATTTCCCAGGTGATATGCGATAATTGGGTAACCTAATTTCCTACTCTACAAAATACTTTTACATTGCCATCTAGATATATCTTTTACAATCTTCAACTCAAAAGTGTCCTTTTAAAACACGTCAACCTACTGTGGCATAGCTAATACTCCTGAAGATACAATGCATATACCCCCAGAGTCTAATCCACTTATTCCTAAATAGCTATTGATACGATGCTCTCAAAACGTATCCTAGTAGCAACAAAACCAGACCTGGTTATATGTTAGCTTCAAATAATAAATTTGCAAACCACCAGTGTTAAAGTGATCAGTGCAAACAAAAAAAATTAAACAACTTAACTTATAGGTACACAGCATCCCACGGCATAGCTAATACTCCTGAAGATACAATGCATATAACCCCAGAGCTTGTCTAATCCACTTATTCCTAAATAGCTATTGATATGATTTTCTCAAAACGTATCCTAGTAGCAACAAAACCAGACCTGGTTATATGTTACACTAGGAAACAAATAATGGGGTGGAGTATGATACTGATGAGTGGATCAAGTTGCCTAATGGCCTAAAAGGCATAACTTGGTGCTATAACCACACTGAGGTAAACAAAAAAAAAAATTTGTAGATTGTACTGGATACCTGATAGTTCTAGTTACTGGAGTTGCCTTCAACCTATAAGAGCACCTATTCATATATGCACCAAATGTTCTTCTTCTTCGTTGGACACTTACTACACCTTATGTTTTTTCTCTTTATTTGTACTTTCCTAATATACAATATATATGTAGCCCGTGAAGTTACACAGGCTGCATTATCTGAAATGCCCAGTAGATGGCACATGGACTCAGTATGCTGTTAATAAAACATTGAGCTTTGATCACATGACTTGCTGAAATCAGGAGATGAGTGTGGCATCATCGCAGGGCCTGTCAGGACTTCCTGCACAGCTCTGAGGGAGGAGGATTCTAAGAGTGACCACATGCTGAGCCAAGGAAAGGACATGTGAGAGACTGTAGCACAGAGATAGGACCTGGCTGAGAGAACTTGTTTCACCCAAGATCACACCAGCTGAGAGAGGGACCTGCAGAAAAAAAAAGAAGACAAGCACTGAGTCCAGACGTCTGGCGAATCCAGTGAGAGGAGACTGCTGCTGACTGACCTGGTTAATCGTGTTGTGAGGGTAAGCCAAGCCTCTCCCTGTATCACCACAGGGCACCTGTCTCCTCACTCACAGTAAAGACTCTGAGGTCCCATGACGGACATTACACATCTGAGGCTGCTTCAGTGACCCTGCGAAGCAGGACTTATAAGGGCCCCAACTCTCCTATGTGCACCAACGGCCGCTAGGGCGAAGATAAGGGGGTGGGGCGCAGGTGTGCTGGTGGGTGAGTGAGGAAAATCCACATTTGCATTGTTATCTGTGTTACTCTATTGTATGTTGGTTCAATTGCTACTTACCATATAAAGTTAGTTCCAGTTAGACTGTGTCAGTCTCATTGCACCAAGTATGTTCCCAGTGGGACCCCACATCCCTACCCCAGATGGTCCACTGGGTGGAGGCACTGCCGCAGACATGTACCCCAGCTCCCAGATAGCGGAGACTCAGGATCCGCCTGTCAGGCATAGTGAGTTAACTAGGTTTGGGGACCCCAAAGACACTAGGGTGCACCCCCAAAACCCCGTTACATATACTAGTTATCTGTAATTTGTGGGTGCAATATATTATAAATGAACTGGTGGAATCATGAGGGAAAGTATCTGTCCTGTGCTGTATCAGAAGGCAGTCTGGATTGAGAAGTGGACAATCATGTAAAGAAGAAGAAAATTAAACCTATTTTTTGTGTATGTTTGTGTGCTGGCTTCTTTAATGGCCTAACCTGAAATTTAGCTGTTCCTCATCATGAAGTCCATTGTGGCTGTTTAAATGATTTTGTTTTTGGTGTGTCAATGTCGTACAAGAGGTATTTTGTTTCTTTTTGCACGTTAATGGAGCTAATATGGAAAAAAAAGTTTGTTTCACATTCTTTTCTAGAGTAATCTTCTTTATAAACTGCATTCCAATATCTGCAGTAGGCTCTCTCGTCATGCTGCCTATGTAATTAAATATAGATGAAGTTTGTATTTTCTTAGCATAAATATTTTCATATATGCTAGTTGTTTCCAAGTAGATCTAGTTTCCAGACTCTATGTCATTATCATTTTTATCTTCTACTCTCTAGATATTTATAGGAAATGTACTTCCTGAGCAGACCTCTGACAGCAGAATAACATGCAGCTCTCAGTTGCATTGGCTCATGGTTCAGGCTGCAGTTATCATTGAACCTCGGTCAATGTAAGCCACTTAGATGCCAGGGTAAAAATCAGGCAAACAGAAAACACACGTAGGCTTGAATCTATGTAGGTACAGACAGGGCCGCCATCAGAAATTTTGGGGCCCCTGACAAAGCACAAGGTCTGGGCCCCCCCTCACTCCCGGGCCCGCCCACGCCCTACCTGGTCCGCTGACAATGATGCAGGACTGAATGTGGTGTGTATAGTGGAAGTGAATTAGAATATGTGTAATGGATGTAGTGTTTGTGTGTATTAGATACTGTTTGTACAGTGAATGCAGAGTGTGTGTTTGTGTAGCGGATGCAGTGTGTATAGTGAACACAGAGTGTGTTTGAGTAGTGGATATACTGTGTGTACAGTGATGTAGTGTGTGTTTGTGTAGTGGATGTAGTGTTTGTATGTACTAGATGAAATGTGTTTAGTGGGTGCAGTGTCTGTAGTGGATGTAGTGCATGTATTAGACGCAGTGTCTGTGTATAGTGAATGCAGAGTGTTTCAATGTGTGGTGGATGTAGTGTGTGTACTGTGAATACAGGATGTTTGTGTAGTGGATGCTGTGTGTACAGTTAATGCAGAGTGTATGTTAGTGTAGTGAATGCAGAGTGTGTCAGTATAGTGAATCCAGAGTGTATGCATAGTTTAGTGAATGCAGAGTGTGTGTTAGTGTGTAGTGAATGCAGAGTGTGTCAGTGTAATGAATGTAGTGTGTGTGTTAGTGCAGTGAATGCAGAGTGTGTGTTAATGTGTAGTGAATGCAGAGTGTGTGTTAATGTGTAGTGAATGCAGAGTGTGTGTTAGTGTAGTGAATGCAGAATGTGTTAATGTGTAGTGAATGCAGAATGTGTTAATGTGTAGTGAATGCAGAGAGTGTGTTAGTGTAGTGAATACAGAGAGTGTGTTAGTGTGTAGCGGATGCAGAGTGTGTTAGTGTAGTGAATGCAGAGAGTGTGTTAGTGTGTAGCGGATGCAGAGTGTGTGTTAGTGTGTAGCGGATGCAGAGTGTGTGTTAGTGTAGTGAATTCAGAGAGTGTGTTAGTGTGTAGCGGATGCAGAGTGTGTGTGTTAGTGTAGTGAATGCAGAGTGTGTTAATGTGTAGTGAATGCAGAGAGTGGGTTAGTGTGTAGCGGATGCAGAGTGTGTGTTAGTGTAGTGAATGCAGAGAGTGTGTTAGTGTGTGGTGGATGCAGAGTGTGTGTTAATGTGCAGCGGATGCAGAGTGTGTGTTAGTGTAGTGAATGCAGAGTGTGTTAATGTGTAGCGAAACAGAGTGTGTGTCAGTATAGTGGATGCAGTGAGTGTGTTAGTGTGTAGTGTATACAGAGTGTATGTTGTATTAGTGTATGCAGTGTGTGTGTTGTGTTAGTGTATGCAGTGTGTGTGTTGTGTTAGTGTATGCAGTGTGTTGTGTTAGTGTATGTAGTGTGTGTTGTGTTAGTGTATGCAGTGTGTGTGTTGTTAGTGTATGCAGTGTGTGTGTTGTGTGTTAGTGTATGCAGTGTGTGTGTTGTTAGTGTATGCAGTGTGTGTGTTGTGTTAGTGTATGCAGTGTGTGTGTTGTGTGTTAGTGTATGCAGTGTGTGTGTTGTGTGTTAGTGTATGCAGTGCGTGTGTTGTGTTAGTGTATGCTGTGTGTTAGTGTATGCAGTGTGTTGTGTGTTAGTGTATGCAGTGTGTGTGTGTGTTGTGTTAGTGTATGCAGTGTGTGGGTTAGTGTATGCAGTGTGTGTGTTGTGTGTTAGTGTATGCAGTGTGTGTGTTGTGTTAGTGTATGCAGTGTGTGTGTTGTGTTAGTGTATGCAGTGTGTGTGTTGTGTTAGTGTATGCAGTGTGTGTGTGTGTGTGTTAGTGTTTGCAGTGTGTGTGTTGTGTTAGTGTATGTATTGTGTGTGTTGTGTAAATGTGTGATCTGGGGGGGGAGGGGGAGGAAGGGGCATTTTAACATTAATTTTTAATTAATTTAATTAAATGTTTCTCCCCCCTCCCTGCTTACCTGTATCCAGGGAGGGGGGAGCTTCCATCTGTGGTGGCCCGGTGGCATGGGGGCCCTCCCGGCTCCCTGTTACCGTCCGCAGAGGGGGCCCAGGCAGCACACATCTTCTCCTCCTCTCTGCTCTCTCCTCATAACTCTCGCGAGACCCGCGGAGCGTTGCCATGGTAACCGGGTCTCGCGAGAGTTATGAGGAGAGAGGAGAGGAGGAGAAGCTGTGTGCTGCCTGGGCCCCCTCTGCGGACGGTAACAGGGAGCCAGGGGCCCGCGGCTGCACACATAGATAGCGAGATTCGCTACCTATGTGTGCAGAGAAACAAAGTGGGGCCCAGGACTGCCAGAGCAGTCCGGGCCCCCCAGGGCCGCCGGGCCCGTGACAACAGTCACGGTTGTCACCCCCTGATGGCGGCCCTGGGTACAGAGTCATTATAGTATTTGGAATACAGGTTTATATTCCACTATAGTGTTCCTTTAAAAGTATTGATTTTTTTTTTTATTAAAATGGTCTTATTTGCTCAAATACAATCACTGATACTATATACATATGCTCACTCACACTCAATAGTCCACACAATCACACACTGATCCAGACACACACACTGACCCAAGCACACACACCCACACCCAAGCAGACACACACACATAAAATACTGACCCAAACACACACAAACATACTGACTGAAACAGGCTGACACACACACACACATACACCATGAAGTCCCCCACTTGCCTTCATTCAAATGGTCTCTCTATGGGTCCCAGTCCAGGCCTGGCTGCCTTGACACTCTTTTCTCTCTGCCCCCACTATCCTCCCACCCACTTGACCCCGAGTACAGGGCAAGGAGTGGGAGATATTGTACGATGTGCACGTGTGCTGATGGGATATGAGAGGTGTGGGGGGTAGGGGAGGGGGTGGCTCTCTGATCTTTGCGTGCTGAAAGTGAAGGCACTGGGCACTAGTTTACAGCTATGTAAGTGCTCCCTAGTGCCCGGTGCCATGACCTGTGTGTGGTAAATTACCAAACTCTATAAATTATTATGTACGCACACACATATAACATATGGTCCGTCTACTTTAAAAAATATTTATTCAGAGACAAAACAACAACAACATACAAATAATGACACACAATCTAACTAACTATACCAACAACAGCAACAACAATCTAACTAACAATAACAACTAACTCTTATAAAGGCACAGGATCCCACTCACAGTGGACTGGACTGGTGGGGGATATCTTGGTCCACCACAGCACTGACCCGAGCCTGGATCCACACAAACAGGCCCTGGTGAATGGGCACCGACACGAGTGTCTAACGCAACCTACCCTGTCTAAAATGGCGGTTATGTGCAAGAAGATGGCCGCAATTCACCATGCTGAACCCACACATCACAGTACTGTACTGCCAACATGCTCTGAACAGCATTGTGCAACATCCTGCTGGAGTGTGCAAGGGAGGCTGGCAGATGGCATCAGTATGGAAGCGACACCACAGCGGTCTACCCCTCAAACTTACCAGGCCGCAACAGTGCCTGAGACGGACATGACTGAGTCCCATCAGAAGCAAGGCTCCTGGTTCGAGACAGAAAAGAGGCAGGCACCCACCTACCTGTGGTCAGAGCCGCACTGGCAAAATCAGGCTGCGGCAGCGAGCAGTTCCTCTTGAAGGCGTCTAAAACCGCACATGCTCACTCTAGTTCAGAAAGCCAGCAGACGTGAAGAGATGGTGGCCTTGCAGCTTGGCGACACGACACCCTACACAGGCCCAGTCTCGGCCCACATCTCGGACTTACTCATCTTATCCCCGAAGTTGGCGTGGGGTGAGGGGCATGAACTGCTCCTAGGCCACTCTGCACCCTAAAGTAACCTGCATGTACCTTGCAGCTGACTTTCTTTTATGTTATTTTGCTGTGCTCAAAATGCATGTGATCTGCCCCTGCTCCCTACACCGGGTCTATGCTATAACTATAACTGCTAGGCTGTTCCATAACATAGTAGCTGTGGTTTTATACAAGCCTGTAGCCTAACCTTGATTATCTATCCTACTTCAGCAGGTATACTGAATATAGCTCTGTTGTATCAAGTGCAGGATTCTGTCTTATGCTAACTAACGTATATACTAGTAATCAATGCCTGTTCATGTATAACCTGCAGAGTATTCAAGTTTGTCTTTGAGCTACTTTTATACCAATCTGACACTTCTTGTTTAAAAATCATTTCTCTTACACATTAGAATCTGTCTGACACCTCTTGTTTAAAAATCTTTTATATTACCTTAAAAAAACAGAAAACATGCAAAGTATTTACATGCCATGCTAATGTACCATTATGTATGATACTGAATGCTTGTCGATGCTATCGTGGCACCACAAGCCTGTTTGTAATTACCTGCACTGCAAAAAAAAAGAATTGAAAAAAAAAAAAAAAGACAATTGTCATCTCAAAATTACTTTGTTAATATAATAATAGTTTTATCAAGATTTGAAAGGAAATAGATTTAAAAAATAAATAAGTATATGTTAAAATTCATTACCACCTTTAATATATGATATGATCATTGGGCCAAATACATGTACTTTGGTTCGGACAGCGTTTGAAAACCTACAGTTAGTCTATAGTCTTCCCTACTTCATTCCCTGCACCGAAGCTGGGAAGACCAGAGTTTTCAAATACTGTCTGAACCAAGGTTCTATAGGTAAATAGCTGAAGGATCCTGTCATATTCTAAAGATGGGGATGAGTTTTCACATGCACTTCACTTAAAAAAAAAATACATTGATTTCCTCTCAAACCTTGATAAAGGGATTATTATATTAAAATAGAGTTTTGAGGTGACAGTGGTCTTTTAAGCTGCAAAAAATATATATATATATAAATAAAACAAAACTAAAAAAAGGATAATTACACATAAATAAATAAAACCAAGTTGAAAAATTCAAGGGCAAAACCTGCAAAGTGACAGAGCTGCTTTAACCTACTCAACAGTGGAGAACACTAATAAGTATATTCTTGGTGTTGATAACTGGAATTGTGTTGCCCACAGGGGCATTGCTAGGTGACAAAAAGACCAGGAACGATATCATCAATGTTATTCATTTCGCTCTCATTGGTTTTAATGTTGTGGCTGATCAGTGTATGTAAGTTTTCATTGATAATGGGAACCATCACATCTTGGAATTGTTTAATACTAGTAATGTGATTTACCCTCTATAGTCATCAAATAATTTTGGTGTCTATAAAATAAAATAAAATAAAATTTAGAGATCCATACCACTGTATGTACCTGTATCCTAGAACTGAGTGCCTGCATCTTGGCATCCTGTCAATCATTGTTAGAAGCTACTTTTTTCTGTCACTGAGTATATCTGGAGACTGAAGAAATGAAACAATGATTCCATTTCTCCTGAATGCAATGCTTGTTTTGACTAAACTAGATTTTGTCATAAGTTACTAAATCTTTAATGTACACATCCAAAAAATGGTGAAGTACATAAAAAAGTGAATAAATTATAGATGATTTTCAGTGCTTTATTCAATTATATAGTTTTCAAAAAGTGACACTTCCCCTTTAAAATAGTCTAATGCAGGGGTGCCCAAAAGGTAGATCCCCAGATGTTTTATAACTACAGATTCCATAATGTAAAGACATTTGAAAGGCATGCAAAGCGTCATGGGAGTTGTTGGTTTACAACATTCGGAGAACTATCTTTTTGACACCCCTGCTCTAATGCAACCTAGATTACCTACAATAGCTATGTATGTCAAGACAGTGTTACATATATTGGAATGTTGCAGTTGGTATTGTCCTGGCTCTTCATACAATTCAGGTTGCTATCAAGCTAACGTGATGTATGGAATACAGGAGACATATGAGATTTTCCAAGCAGGGGCTTTGTTAGTGTGTATTATCTTCAGTGATTGCAATCTCATTCTGATCTAGAATAACTACTTCTCCAACAGCTTGATGGTCCCTGGTGCCTACCTTAGGATTATGCTGTCATGACTTGACAAGGCAAGCACAGCTCAATAAATATGGGACCTCTATGGGGTCTGACTGCTCGATAGTTAAGGCTCAAACAATCACTGACCTGTCACTAATGAATACAGATGTCCATATCGTGTCACACAATCTGTTTATTCTCCTGGTGGGTGATTGCCGGCTATGTCAGGAAGAGCTGGCTACTTGCACATCTGACAAATCACAGAAGAGTATTGCACAGTTACTATATGCAGCAGGATCCGCATCAACCTATTGTTAAACTTTAACCATTTTTAATATATATATATATATATATATATATATATATATGTATACCAGTAATAATCATGTCAGCAAAATGTCTTGAAGAATAATGAGCTGACCTACTGTAACGTCATGCTGACTACAAATTGAGAATATCCATTTACAGGAAGGTCTTACAGAAAGAGCTGGAAGTGGTGTTCAGCACCAAAGGCAGCAAAAGAGTTCCCTACTTGGGTGTGAGCATCTTCTCCTATTTCCCACTGGGGGGTGCTATAGTAGTTATGGTGTATGGTAGACTTGGGTGCTGCAAAATTTTTGTTTCGTCCGAACCAAATTTAGTGAGTTAGTCCATTTGTATTTGGATGAAATTTGGTCATTTTTTTTCATTTCAGAATTTCATTTGGATGAATCAATTTCAATTGATCCTTGCCTTGTTTAATAAATAACTTCCTAAATTGGTATCCCCTTGTGGGATTGCCATTTTTCAGTGTACCAAATTAGGGAGCTGTTGATGCCTTCTTTTTGGTATCCTTATTGCAATCCCAAATAAGGATTAGGAAGCTTTCTACTAAAAAGCTGAAAGACCAAAATTACAAAACACCCTTTCTTAATTTTGGTCTTTCAGACAACTTTACTAATACTAAGTAAAACTTACTTAATATTAGTAAATAAGGGAGGTTAAATTCTCCCTCTTGCACCTACTCGCTGTGTTGTGAATAGGGGCATGTATACTAAATAGAGAGCAGCCAGTGGCCTGCCCAGTCATTAACTCAATAAAGGGGACCTGGCCTTCATGCCTCCATGGCGAGGCACATACTAAACTAATTAATTCGGGGGGCATTGTGCCCCCTGTGCCACATGAGTGGGGGCCATTAAAATAAATGGAGGCCTCCATCCCCCACCCATGGCCAAGGGTGGGGACTATTAAATAAAATGAACGGGTGCTTTTATTAGATAGAGCCTCCACCCACTAACAGTATATCTACCCCGTTGTTATTTGGGGCACCCACCCACTGCCACTGGGTGGGTGACACAGTGTCCCCTTGTATTATTTTAATAGCCCCCATTCATTTAATTTAATTGCCCCACCCTTGGCCACTGGTGGGGCTTGAGGCCCTAGTTTATTTTGATGGCCCCGACCAGTATATCCCTCCAGTAAATTATTTTAGCATGTGCCACACCATGAAGGAATGGGGGCCTCTGCCAGGTTTTCCTTGATTAGTAACTGTGTAATAATAGCTGCTGTGGCGAAACCAACCTCGCCACTGGGCATTGGAGAAACCTGTTTGCCCGCCTCCTGCCTGCTGACTATGGCACATGGGAGATTTGGCCCTTTAAATACAGTATTTGGGCATATTGTATTTTATTATGCTTCTGCTGGCCCTTTAAGAACCATCTGGGGACATACTGTGGAGTTACTGGGTGGACACCATTTCATGTATCAGAGGCACATGGTGAGAACAATGGATGAAGCACATGGTGAGAACAATGGATGGCGGCCATTTTAACTCACAGACACTGTTTGGACTTTTCTACACGGTGCCTTCTCGCCAGTATTTGGTGCATGAAGACATCGTTCAGTAGTTTTAAACTATACAACAGGGGACACATTATACAGTAATTATTTTTCATATAGCCTGTATATGTTCTGCGGAATCTGCATTAAACTGCATCTTCCAAACTACTGAACGGATCTGGGTGAAATTTGGATATGTGGTTCACCCAGACCCCCCAGTTCCAAAGATATACATTTTATATATTTTTATGGGGTTATTGCATGTTTTGGGGTCCCTGTGATATGTTTTATAATACTGTATTTCTCTGCCTGTGATAATTAGATTAACCATTGTGTTCAGTAATCATATCACAGGCAGAGGGGAGGATTTTGTGTGGGAGTGTCTGTGTGTATTGTACGGATTGATTGGTTGTATTTCAAAACCCTGTGGGCAGTACTATGTTTGTGGATTGCGAATAAAAGAGGCTGTATGTGCCAGTACAGTCAGTTCTGCTTGACCCTCAAAGTGTCGTCTCGTTCTTGGGGGAAATTGGATTGTATGTTGATTGCCAGGAGTGTAAGCTGATTGTATGCTTTTCCTGTTCAGCTGCTTACAGCATTCATATGCTTGAGAGCATTCGTATGCTTCTCCTGTTCGGTGGTTGTGGTGTCTGTTGCAGTGCTTGGAGTCCTCAGGAAGCGCTCAGAGCATCCTTCAACGGAGGTACCCTGTCGGGGTGCCAGGTGATCCGTTACAGCTGCCCCTTTTTTTATAACAGTAAGCAGCCAGTGGTTGGTGGGTAGAGGCAAGATGGAGAATTTAACCTCCCTTACACTAATATGGGGATCATAGTTAATTTCAGCTCTTTCCTTTTATGTAAGATATTTATGGCTAATTTTCAACCAAATAAATATCTTTTACCTAATTAAACCTATCCGCTCCTAGTGTGGATACAAAATGATAGGCCTTTACCAAGGAGAGATAGGTGATGAGGCAGTGGAACAAAATCTGAAAGATTTGTAATTTTATTTCCAGTATTTAAATCTGATTCATTAGAGATATTCTCTCTGATTTGTAGGCCTCCCACTTCTGTCCCTTAGATGTTCTCTCTTAGGAGGAGGGCAGTCTTAATCTATAAAAGTGGATGATGTCAGGGAGGAGACAGATGAGGAGGGTGTGTTCAAAAAGACACAGACTTTTTCGATCCCATGAGTATACCTTTGTTGTATGATAAACTACTACATTTTGAAGAGCGAGAGGTGGTATCACTCTTAATAGAATTAGTGTCTGAATCAATAAATAAAATCCAAAGTTATGATATAGCTCCAAAGAAAAGCATGTTATTAAAACCCACAGCTTAACAAAGAAAACTGAAATTATTGGTTTTGTGTGTATATATATATATATATATATATAGAGAGAGACTTTTTCACAGTGGAAACATTTTAAATTGTGCTCAGCCAAATCAGTTTGTCAGGAAAAAATAAATAAACACAATTGTGTGGGTAGGCCGGACGTTGTCTGTACAGCAGTTTGACTTGGAAAATTATTGTCCATGCAAATTATTCCAAATTTGTTCCAGATGATCAGAAAGTGTGTGGAAATGGGCCAATCATGTTCTGCAAAATATATACATAACATAAATATTATATATGTATAGCACACTGATAGGCACATATGTATGCCTTTTGGGTCACAGATAAAGTGTAGATGGAAAAAAGGGAGGAGCAAGAAAAAAATATTCCTCGGCCTAGGCCGAAACTCACAAGGGAGATCTTTTCATCTTCTCTGCAGGCCCATGCAGCAGAGCTGAAGCTATCAAAATGCTGGCTCTGCTGTGTGCCATGATTAAAGATCTCCCTCACCGCCCCACTGTCTCTTAACTTTGACAGCTGACAGGGGAGAGAGAGAGGAGAGGACACGGGAGAACTAGCTAGCAGCTCCGCTAGGTACTTCCTCTAGCGAGGTAGGAGCATTGCTGTGATTACTAGGGAAACACTCTGATCTAGCGAGAGTGAACTCTGGCCCCACGAGATGCAGGCTAGAGTTCACTTACCCCTTGGACCACCAGGGCTTTACCACAAGACCACCAGGGTTTGAGCAATGTCCCCCATACCAGGCCAAAAGTAAGGGAGGGGGATATAAAGTATATATTTTTAAATTTAAAAAATAAATATATATATATATTTGCCTTAATCTGCCACACACACACACACACACAATAACTCTCAACACATTCACACTCTGTACCCCACACACACTGCCTCCTCTCTCTCTTACTCTCACACACACACACACACACACTCTCTATAACCCTTATATACACTCTGAATCTTCTGCACACACTAGATCTCCTATACACACTCTGGGTTCTCCACAAACACTAGATAACCTACACACAATAGATACCCAATAGGCACACACTGACATACACACTTTGGATCTCCTATGCACACACTAGATCCCGTGTAAGCAAACACACTACATTCCCTAATCACACACTCTTTACAACCTCTACACACACTACATCACCTATGCACACTCTCACTACATCCCCAATACACATTATGCCCTCTCTACACACACACACACTCTCTCGCACTCTCTATAGCCCCTAGCCACACATTTTACACTACAAACACAACACAACTGAAACCAAACTTTTTACACAAAACACTACACCACAATTAGCTCACTCTAAATACACGCAATCCCAGAAGCAGGGTCCAAACACATGCACAATACACTTTCTTGGCCTTTTTGTCCTCTGGTGTCCACTAAGAGGAGAAGAGACACCAGAGACAAGTCACAAGCAAACACAGCGCAAGCATGTTAATAAATATGCTTGCACTGCACAGAAAAAATACAGTGCCTTTTTTCTATGCAAGAGCTCCTCAGCCGGACTCTGCACATTGAACCAACATGCTCACTTTGAGAGGGGACAGGCTTGTCATTGGTGATGATAAAACCCTCTCTCTGGCCCTGCCCCCTTCTCAGTGGGCAGCTGTGATTAAAAAATGCCCATGCCAAATTTTTCTCCCAGTCCGACTCTGGGTGTCTGTGTATATATATATATGAATATTATAATGTTTAGATAAATTACATACATTTAACATTAATTGCTTTAAACTCAGATGGTTTACTTACACTAACTATTGTATATACAATCGTTTTAAAAGTTTTAAATAATTATTCAGGTCATCTTACCTTACATTACAAAGTCATTAGACAAGACTTGCTCAGCTTTTCAGGCTGAATTGTAAAATAATAACACTGAATTAATGTTTGCAGTAATTAAAACTGTACACTACTGTGTTATGGGCTATGTTTAGAATAGTTAAATAGGTAAATAGTTTCATTATATTTGTGTGAGGCTTTGAAAGAATACCATATTATGTGAAGCATATATGATTTGAGCACAAGGGGGCAGCATACATTCACTTGCAGTAGATTGACTAGTAATTGATCGGGCATTCCAAAGGCGTTTCAGTAAGTGGGATAAGCATAAACTCTGTTGTGATTCTGCTCAGCTGCAATATAATTGTGTTTATCCTAGGATGTGATTTTGATTTGTATTATTTTCGTCCCTGTGAAGTAAAAAATACAGTTGACTCATTATTGGCATCATCCCATGTACAATGTAAATAGGATCAGTAAATTGTTAATATGCTAACTGCATTTTAGATGTTTGCTCTTTAATGTGTACATTGATGATTGCATTTCCTGCTAGGGTAACTGGATTAATGAAATACACATTTTAGTGGCGGCTCAACATTCAGAGTGCAGATGATATAAACAGACTTTGGGAGAAGTATTTGTATTGTCCTTTAATGTTTTTAATAACTGAGTAAAATGTTATCATAGATTAAAGGAGCACTGTAGCATCAGGAATACAAACGCATTCCGAATGCTATAATGTTAGCCTACCTGTGACAAACTAAACCTCGTCACGGGTTCTTGGAGGGTCCTGCAGGCCAGCCTCTTGCCTCAGGACTATGGGCCCTGCAATATACCTTGCCCAATGCACTTGAAAAGGCTCTGTTCATGTGAGTTATGTACTTTTGTACTCCAGACAGAGAGACCGACCGTTAGCCCTGATTCCCTGGAACTGTTTTGGGCATAGGACATTGTGCACGGTCAGTCAAAAAAAAGACTTCCAGGAAATTCCTGAACCGCTGATCACCCAGGTCAAGGCTACCAAGGCTACCAGTGTTTTATGTATTTTTAGGGTACTTTTGGGGTGTTTTAAAAAAAATGTTTTTTCTGTGCTTGGAGACAATTGGATTAAAATTAGTACAGTTACTGATCCAATTATCTCCCAGGCAGAGGGGAGGGATTGTGTGCTCTGTGTGGGAGTGTCGTGCCTTGTAACTTGTGACAGACCGCCTGGCACCCAGACCGGGTAGCTCCATCACTTGTGAGTACCATAAGCACTGCAGTGGAGCACCATAACCACCTTACACCCCACGAACAACCGCAGCTTGGTTGGGGTCTCTCCGTCCTCCACCCACCCTGGACCCAAGACCAGGATCCAGCTTCCAGTAGGTAGACCTCTCCTAGTCCAGAGAGCGTAGCAGGAACAGCTCTTATAAGAGCTTAGTGATTATACTCAAGGAAGTATAGTGATTATAGCAATCCCCAGAGTGAATCTAGTTCTCCAATCCCCAAACATGAGTCTAGACTTCATGAAGGGTAAAACAAGTGTGTTTAATGGAAGCCACAGCTGGCCTTTTATGCAAGTCCCGAAGCAAGGTATACGCCCACATGGACAGGGACGGGGACAGGGACACAAAGCTTACAAACCAATCAGAACAGTAATTAAATGTACAACACTCCCACACACAGCACACAATCCCACCCCTTTAGTTGAGTAAAGTACATTATGTAACTCAATTATCTCCAGGCAAAAAAACCACACATTTTACAAAGTTTCACGTGTACCCCAAATATAACATATCCCCATCCCCTGATAGCCCTGACCTGGGTGAACAATATATCCAAAAATCACCCAGATCAGAGCAGGGGTTCAGGAAATTCCTGGAAGTCTTATTTTTGACCGACTGTGCACATGGTCCCATGCCCAAAACAGTTCCAGAGAATTAGTGCTAACAGTCGGTCTCTCTGGAGTACAAAAGTACATACTTTACATGAACAGAGCCTTTTAAAGTATTTAAGCCAGGTCTATTGCAGGGATCATAGTTAGAGGGTATGAGGGTGGCCAGCAGGCTCCTCCAAGAACCAGTGGCGAAGTTCAGTTCATCACATAACCTTATTGTTATTGGTCTGTGAAGTTGCAAATCAGTCTACCAACAGGTCCATGTGGGCGTACCCCTTGCATGGGGATTCTAATATAAGGCCAAGTGTGGCTCCATTAAACTGAGATTCGTTTACCCCTTCATGAAGTCTTGGCTCATAAAGGCGATTGCTATATCACAGTACTCTCCTGAGTATAATCACTAGCTCTTATAAGAGCTGTTCCTGTTACGCTCTCTAGACTAGGAGAGGTCTACCCACTGGAAGCTGAATCCTGGTCTTGGGTCCAGGGTGGGTGGAGGACAGCGAGACCCCAACCAAGCTGCAGTGGTTGCAGGGGCCGTGGGGTTTACGGTGGTTATGGTGTTCCAGTACAGTGCATAAGGTACTCGAAAGTACTAGGAATCAGCGATTGACGGAGGTACCCGGTTGGGGTGCCATGCGGTCCGTCACACTACCTATTTGTATCATGCCTCCCAGAACAAAAGACACTTTTACTCCCCTGCTGTGCCAGTCTCGCTGCAGCTACCCCGACACTGCATCTGAAATCATCAGTCCTGATGATCTCAGCCAATCCAGTGCTTCTCCATAGGGAGACAAGTGAGCATGTGATGCAAACTGCCAAACTGCCCCAATGAGCAGCTCCTCATAGATACATTGGGGATGCTGAAAGTCGGTCCTGTAATCTTTTAAGGACCAAACCCAAGAGGGCCCTCTAGTGGCTGTTAGAGTGATAGCAGTAATAGGCAAAAGTGTAAACATTGGTTTTCTTGGAAAAGGCAGCATTCATACTGCTGGCTGAGGCTGCAGGATAGTATAAGTTGTAAGAAGTTTTGGTGTCCGAGGCGGCTCTCTAATAGGTGAATTATGCGGCTGCCTAAGGCCTCACAGCACTCCATAGGGCAGACTGATTTGTTGGGTCCATGACTGAGGGCCTGACATCAGGTGTGGGGCCCCTCCACTTAGTGCCAAACTGCACACCCTGTGTTTGATGTCTTGCTAGCTCAGTCAATGGCTTCAAGTGCCGGAGCTGACAAGACCACTACCATATGGTTTGCAGGCCCTCGCTCTGCCACACTTACCCTATCACATTAACTCTTCCTAATCCTGTCACACTCATCTGCTTTCGCACCGTCACATCACCCCCAGCCCTGCCACTCTCACCCTATTATCATTAAAGGACCACTATAGGCACGCAGACCACTTCAGCTTAATGAAGTGGTCTGGGTGCCTGGTCCATCTAGGATTAACCGTTTCTGCTGTAAACATAGCAGTTTCAGAGAAACTGCTATGTTTACAAATGGGTTAATCCAGCCTCTAGTGGCTGTCTCATTTTCACAGTGAGAAGACGCCAGCGTCCATAGGAAAGCATTGAGAATGCTTTCCTATGAGACTGGCTGAATGCGCGTGTGGCTCTTGCCGCGCATGCGCATTCAGCCGAAGACATCAGAAGAGGGAGGAGAGTCCTAGCGCCGAGGTAAAAGATTAACCCCTTCCTCCCCCTTCAGCACCACGGGAGTGGGACCCTGAGGATGGGGGCACCCTCAGGGCACTATAATGCCAGGAAAACGAGTATGTTTTCCTGGCACTATAGTGGTTTTTAAATCCCTCCAATCCTGTCACTATACCCCAAACCATTCCACACTTACCCTGTCACATAATCCCTCTAATCCTGTCATGCGCACCTCCAGGGCTGGCGCTACCATAAGGTGAATAAGGCATTCGCCTGGGGCGACGGCCAGTTTCCTGGTGGGCTGCCCTGCTGCTGTCTGGGGTTTGTGTGCTGGGCAAGTGGCTTCTTGGCCACCCCCAGGCGCTGGGCTCCCTCTGCAGCTCATTACCTGCTTAGGGAGCGGGGTTTACTGCAACCCCAACACCTGAGCAGAGCACACTGCTTCCTGCAGGCAGGGGAACCTAGGACATGACCCGATATCCTGGCTGCCACCTGCCTGTGAACACAGGAAGCACTCTGATGGGAACAGCAAGCACAGCTCTTCTTATTTTTATTTTTTAATGTATTTATTTATTTTTTATTATATATAAATATATATAATGATAATTAGATATAATTTAATCAATATCATTCTACGTGTATTTTGATATTAATAGATATATATATATATAAAATTTAATATATTAATATTAAAATACACTTAGACAGTGTATGTGTATTTATGTGTATGTATGTGTATGTGTATATATATATATATATTTAGATCATATATATAATAAATATATGATCTAAGTATATATAATTTAATTTTCAACTGTTTTAACATTTATTAATTCTTTATCAGGCAGCAGGGGGAGTACCTGTCATTACAGACACTCCCCCTGCTGGCACTGCCTTGGACGGCTATGCCGTCCATGTGATCGTGTGGTCCTTGAAAGGACCTCGCGATCACATGGCCCAGGGGGGTCGAAACGGACAGAGGGGGACTCCCGTGGATCTCCGGCGTGGGATCGTCGGCGACCAGGTAAGTAAATAGGATGGCGGGGAGGTGCTATGCCGCCCCCCAGCGTTTAGAGCCGGGTCCCCAAGGACGGCATAGCACGCCCACCATCCTTAAGGGGTTAAATTATAATTATAATTATAATATATTAATCTAATTCCATTAAAAAAACAAAAAACATTTTACTTAAAGTTCACTGTAACGTAAAATTAAGTTTCACCATTATTATAAATTAAATCCCACCAAATGCATTGATGTATATTTTAGGCAGTATGATTGTATGGATATATGTATTAGGCTGTGTGTGTGTGTGTCTGCTTGCTTTCACTTAATGTCTACCTAGTGCGTCTCCTTCCCTAAATGTATCCTCACTGCAATTCAGAGTTTAGTGAAAAAAACCTCTGAGGAAATGTAGTTGCATCCATGAGGGGGCGGCAAAATGGATTGTTGCTTAGGGCGGCAAGAATCCTTGCACCGGCCCTGCGCACCTCCCCTTGCCCTCCACGCTCCCTCCTAAAACCATGCCATACTTACCCCTACCCTGTCACACTTTCCTTTCCAAACATGCCACACTCAACCTATCACACAAACCCTCCTTAATTATGTCACATTCACCTCCCCCTGCCCCATTCAACCCAACCCTGTGATATTTATCCTGCCAACCATGCCACACTCACTCTATCACCAGTGGCGTACTAAGGGGGGGGGGGTGGAGGGGGTGGTCCTCCCCGGGTGCCACCAGGGTGGGGGGTGCTTTGGGAGGGGGCGCCAGCCCCCCCATGCTGCAGCCGCCCGTGCGCTCTGTAGGGAGCCTCAGGCGGCTGCAGCTTTGCCCGGGCGGTGCGTCCATGAGGGCGGACCGCACCGCCCGAGTGCAGCCTGAGGAGAGGGGCTGACAGGAGGGAAGCGCTCAGCGCTCCCTCCTGTCACTCCCTCTGTTGTAGCGTGGCCGAGCCCAGTATAGTCCGCGGGTACAGGGAGCAGCTGTCTCCTGTACCCGGCTGGACTAACAGGAAGTGCACAGTGTGCACTTCCTTTTAGTCCGGCCAGGTACAGGAAACAAAAGCTCCCTGTACCCGCGGACCATAGAGCGCTCGGCCACGCTACAACAGTGGTAGGGGGAGGGGAGAAAGAAATTAGGAGGAGGTGGGGGGGGAAAAGAGAAATTGGGAGGAGGTGGGGGGGGAAAGAGAAATTGGGAGGAGGTGGGGGGAAAGAAAAAAGAAAGAAAATTGGGAGGAGGTGGGGGGGAGAAAGAAAATTGGGAGGAGGTGGGGGAGAAAGAAAAAGGAGGTGGGGGGAGAAAGAAAAATTGGGAGGAGGTGGGGGGGAGAAAGAAAAATTGGGAGGAGGTGGGGGGGGAAAGAAAAATTGGGAGGAGGTGGGGGATTGACATTCATCACACAAACATACACACAATGCACCCCTTGCACACAGAAAAACACACAATGCATTACACACACAGACACACATACACAAGCAATGCAACCGTTACACACAATGCATCCCTTACACACACAGAAACACACAATGCATTCATTACACACACTCAATGCACCCCTTACACACATTCAATGCACCCCGTACATACACAGAAACACACCTTGCAGCCCTTATACATGCAAACACAATTTCACACAATGCATTCCTTACACACATATCAGGACATCCCCTACACACTCCACCCCCTGTGAACAAACTCATTGGTGGAACATGAAGGTGGACCCTGGGACCCACACCTTGAGCTGTGTAAAGGGCCCACAAAAAATAGAGCTGCTTCCCGTTCTCCCAGAACATTGATTTTTGTGACCACGGTTACAAACCGCCTCCAGAGAGCCTGTTCTACACCAGACCAGTGGAGCCAGACTGCAGCTAGAGCCCATCATCATCCTCATCTGGTTGTAAGTAGGCAATCTAGTATATTATTCGTGGCACTAAGCTCTAATTTACCTCACATTAAAGAAACACTATAGTCCCCAGAACCACTGGAGCTAAGCAAAATTGGGGCGGAGCCAAACTGGCACTGGGGACGGGGCTTAATATGGCCCTTACCCACTGCTGTTAGGAGGTGCAGCAAGATGGAATCTCTGCTTCTCCACAGGCTTCAGAGAAGGACTTTAGGGAATCCAGTCCTCCTCCATCCATTACTGTCTGTAAGTAAGAGTGTGTGTCTGTGTGTGTGTGTGTGTGTGTGAGACTGTCTGTGTGTAACTGTCTGCCTGTAACTGTGTGTGTGCGTGTGACTGTCTGCCTGTAACTGTGTGTGACTGTCTGCCTGTAACTGTGTGTGTGCGTGTGACTGTCTGCCTGTAACTGTGTGTGACTGTCTGCCTGTAACTGAGTGTGTGACAGTCTGCCTGTAACTGAGTGTGTGACTGTCTGCCTGTAAATGTGTGTGTGGGGCTGCAGGGATTTTGTAGAAGGGGGCGGGGTTTTTGTATTATCTTTATAAGTGGGATAAGCAGGGGATTTGTGGAAGGGGGTTGCGGGGGTTTTGTAGACGGGGCAGTACAGGATTTGTAGAAGGGGCAGGACAGAGGTTTTGTAGGAGGGGCAGGACAAGGGTTTTGTAGGAGGGGCTGACAGTGTTTTTTTTTTTTGGGGTGGGGGCGAGGGGGTGCCAAGCACAGGATCCGCCCTGGGTACCAAATGCTCTAGGTACGCCCCTGTCTATCACATTAGGCCCCTAATCCTGTCACACATTACTATCTCCCTCGCCCAGTCAAACTCCCTCCTTCAACCCTGTCACAATCATCCTTCCTCATTCTGTCACACTCGCCCCCTAACCCTGCCTAATTCCCTCTCTTACCCTGTCACAATCACAGCTACTCCTTTACTTAACCTGCCACAGTCACTTCCTGCTGATATTCATTATGTACACTCAGTCATGAAACATAGCTTTGCCATAAACTCAATGCACAAAGGTCACAGGTAGCTCCCCATACACAGAAACAGCTCCCCATACAGTCCCAGAAACAAACATATATATGCTCACAGAGACATACATTCAAACACATAAGTGTGTTTGTGTGTGAATGCATGTACGTATACAGAGTGTGTACATGTTTGTATATTAGTGTGTATATATGTGCATGTATTAGTGTGTGTGTCTATGGCTGAAATGTGAGGGTGTTATGGTAAGGGCATTGCTAAGGTAAAGTGGCAGCATATATAATATGCACACATATGCAAAACATAGGGAAACACATATAAAGAACATGAAATTGAGGAAATAGCTAAAATGACAATGAAGGGGGAAGTTATCATTATAGGTGACTTTAATCTTCCTGATGTGAACTGGAAAACCAAAATAGCTGCTTGTGCCAGGAGCACACATATTCTAAACTCCCTACTGGGATTGTCTCTAAAACAAGTCATTGAGGAGCCAACTCGTAAGGAGGCCATACTACATTTAGTGTTAACAAATGGAGATTTGGTATAAGATATTACTGTAGGTGAAAGTTTAGGATCCAGTGATCATCAGTCAGTGTGGTTTAATATAAGAACCGTGACTGAGTCACACCACACAAAAAAAAAAGTTTTAGACTTTAGAAAAAGACTTCTAAAATTAGAATATGTGTAAAGGAGTCATTATCAGACTTGAGCAATTTAAATGGAGTCCGAGAGAAATGGGATTACTTAAAAGTTGCACTGCTGAAGGCAATAGAAAATTGCATTAGGCTTGTTAGTAAAAGTAAAAAATTCACAAAACCACTCTGGTACTCAGATGTGGCCAAAAATCATAAACAAAAAAAAAGATAGCATTTAGTAATTATAAAAAAACACAGAGTGAGGAAGATAGACAGATCTATAAGATTAGGCAGAAAGTGTCTAAGAAAGTTACAAGATCTTCCAAATCACACACAGAAGAAAAATAGCACAGTCAGTAAAGAAAGGGGACAAAACATTTTTAGATACACAAATGAGAAAAGGAAAGTAAAACAAGGATTAGTTAGATTAAAAACAAAAGAAGGAAGGTATGTAGAAGAGGATAAAGGTCTAGCTGACTGCCTCAATTAATATTTGTGTTCAGTATTTACAGATAAAAACATGTGAGTTTACAGAGAAAGAAGTTCTGTTTCAACTGTCAAAAGTAAAGACAAATAAGTCAATGGACTTGATGGAATTAAAAGAGAAAGTTATTAAAAGAGCTTAATGGTGTACTAGCAAAACCATTAACAGATTTCTTTAATAAATCATTGTTAACAGGAGTAGTCGAAGAAGATTGGAAGTTAGCGAATGTTGTGCCCATTCACAAGAAAAGGTAGTAGGGAGGAGTCGGGCATCTATAGGCCTTACTTCAGTAATGGGGAAAGTAATGGAAACCATGTTAAATGATAGGATTGTTGAACATCTAAAATCACATGGATTTCAAGATCAGAGACAACATGGGTTTACTTCAGGGAGATAATGCCAAATTAATCTTATTGATTTTTTTGATTGGGTTACTAAAATAATAGATTAGGGTGGTGCAGTAGACATTGCTTACCTAGATTTCAGTAAGGCTTTTGACACTGTTGCACATAGAAGGCTTATCAATAAACTGCAATCTTTAAGTTTGGATTCCAATATTGTTGAATGGGTAAGGCAGTGGCTGAGTGACAGGCAACAGAGGGTTGTTGTCAATGGAGTATATTCGAAGCATGGGCTTGTCACTGTGTGTGTGTGTTTGTGTCTGACTGTGTGTGTTTGTGTCTGACTGTGTGTGTGTATGTGTCTGACTGTGTGTGTGTTTGTGTCTGACTGTGTGTGTGTGTATTTAGAAGGTGGGGCGGGGGGGAAGGGTTGGGTGGGGGTGGCGCGGGGGGAGGGGGGCGCCTGAGTTTTGTCCTGCTTAGGGGGAACTTCATTGGCGGGTTGGGGGCCCTATATAATAATAATCCACCCCTATCCCACCCATTGGCAGCAAGTAAGGGACCTAAATAATTGTCAACCCCAGCCTCCACTCATTGGCAGAAGATGACTAGGGGTCCTCAAGCCCTTCATCCCAATAATATTGAGGGGGGGGGGGGCAATAAACGAAAAAACCTATAAAATAAAATATTTTTTTCTTCCATCTTAATTTTTCATATCTTCAAAGATAATACATAAATCCATTATCTTTGTGCTCCTCGTAGAGATGCATTGAGTCAATAAGAAAGCATTGGATTGGCTGAGATCATCTGTAATTATGCAGGGCAGAAGCAGCGGCTGTTGCCAGAGTGGTGCCAGGGGACTAAAAGTATTAAACTGTGGGTGGATCCAATAATCTAAGCAGATAGACTCCAACGTTAGGAATACATCTCTGTTTACTTACAGGAAATTTCCTGTACACTTCTTTCAAAATTCCCTGCAAGTATTTTTCCATCTTTTACATCTACCTGTTTTGTAATCTCTCTTACCTCTGTGCCTTGTGGTTCTCTCTCCTGCTTCCCTTCTCCAGTGCATGACATGTAAACATTAATATGTTTCTATTAAAATGACCAACCACATTACATTCATGATGGCTTGATATGATCAATAGCACTGCAATAATATAATGTAGCAATATAATGTAATATAATGTAATGCATTTGTTCAGGACTCAAATCAGATGCTTATAAGCTTTGCAATATCAGTCTACCTGTCTATAACAATATCCATCTTTCCATCTATCTATCTATCTATCCATCCACTTTCCTTATTCAACTTCCCGTGATTCTTGTCAATCACTATTTGTTATATAAAACTTTTCCCCTTTATTTTTTGCATAAGGAAAGTAATAAAGAAAGGATGCATTGTTCTTTTCTTTCAGAAAAATGCATTGAGTAACCAGGCTTCTGTCTGCTCGACCTAAGCACAAATAATAATACAAATGGAGCTCAAGGAATTCAGTCTCACATGTTAAGTAACAGATAGCAGCAATCTGTCATATTTTTCGATTTCCTACATAATGCAGAAAATAAATTTTATGGCAGGACAGGAGGCTTCATATTTGCTTTACCTTCTTTACTGAAACCTCCAGCAGCAAAGAAACAGTTAATAGAACTTTTCAAAACAACCAATCAGAACAAAGCAACAGTAGTATAAAACCCCTAAGCAGGCTCTTCCACTTCCTCCTTCTTTGCTGCTGCCTCCAGGTGAGCACTCACCAACTCAGAGTTGTCTCTGCTCTTGGTTGTTTTTTTTTATCCTACATGCTGCTTGTTTATTTAAACAGTCTATTTAATCAGTCTGTTTGCTAGGTTTGTTTAGGCAGCTTAATTGCTGGATTTATTTAGGCAGGGTTCTTGCTGGATTTGTTTAAACAGTTTGTCTGCTGTTTTTATCTAGGCAGTCTATTGCTGGGTTTAGCTAGGCAGTCTATTGCTGGGTTTAGCTAGGCAGTCTATTGCTAGGTTTATCTAGGCAGTCTATTGCTGGGTTTAGCTAGGCAGTCTATTGCTGGGTTTATCTAGGCAGTCTATTGCTGGGTTTATCTAGGCAGTCTATTCTGTGTTATTTCCTATACCACTTCATGCTATGTAGCTGCTGTATAACTTGTTAACATCTGTTGCTGTATTGAGGCTATTTATCTGATAGATTCTGGATACTGCTCATTGATTTATTGTTATTCTGGGTTACTTTATGCAGTTTTTCTCACTCTTCTGTATGGGGAATGGGTGCCCCTGCTATGATGCTTTGGCTCTGCTTGTAATCTGTTTCCCCTCTCCGGGTTCCCCTGCTGGGCTCTCTCGCCAATACCCTTTCTCCCTTATTCCCCACCTGCTCCCCGCAGCCCCTGGTCGCTTGCTGAGCAGCTTTTCAACCGTGGCAGTGCCGCGCGATCACCACGCGGTAGGCCGCGTTTGCTTTTTGTGGCCGCGGCGGCCATTTTTTCGGAGCCACATGGGCTCCGTGCATTGCGAACAGCCCAGTCTCACCCACCGAGCTGCCCTGCTGCCTGCTATCCCCCTACTTACTGTGCCTGTCTCGCATGATGCATATGTAACAGATCCTGGATAGCAGGATCTGTCCCAGGCACTCTCACAGCTCACAACTGCAGTTTACTATGATGTCTGATGCAATGTGACTATGTTCTCTATCTTAGCAGTAGACTTGTCACGCTTTTTTTTACTAATTGTGAATCTCAGATTTAAAGGGGCATGTTACTGCTCAAATGAAAATCATTGTTTAAAAAAATCATTGTTTAACAAGACTATGCCACATGTGATATATGCTAATCAAGTCTTTCTCTTAAGGTTCAGTCATTTTCTCATAAAAATTAAATGGCCTGTTTTTCAGCACCTAGCTCCCCTGCCTAGGATTTGCTGCCCTTCCTGCAAGGGACTTAAATTTTTCCACTATACATACACTTCAAAAGTGTATCCTAATATAGTACCTGAGTGGTCTGTAGATGTCAATCAGCTTCTAGCTGTATGGACCCTTCTACCCCTCAGGGGGCTAACTGGCCCCACATACAGCCCTGTTATAACGGGGGGTGACCCCCCCCTTTCCATGTTTCTGGGGCTCTACCCGCTACTGGACCATAATAATGGACGTGTGACACCATTGTGGGCTGGGTGACCCCCTCCCTCTGGCAACATGGCTACCAATGAGTACCCTGCTGGCTCGACGGCGTCCTGTAGAATTAATGCTGAGGGTGAGCCCCTCCTGCTTCCTACACTAATGCTCCGGCAATGTCCTGTTATTATCATACCGAGGGGGAACCCCTCCTACAGTCTGCACTGCTGGACCTGCAGCGTCCGGTTATTCCCATAAAAGAGAATACCCCTCCCACTGATTGAGCTTCTGTTCTTACAGTGCCCTGCTATACGCAGATACTGAGGGTGACCCCCTCCTGTGGACTACTCTGCTGGACCTACAGGGTCCCGTTATAACCATAATGAGGGTGACCCCCTCTCGCTGACTACACTACTGGGTGTACAGACCTCTATGATACCACACTGAGGGTGATCTGCAATGCCCGGTTATGGTTATATGAGGGTGACCCCCCTCCTGCCGTCTGCACTGCTGGACCGGTAATGTCTGGTTACTTTATAATACGGCTAACCACTACGGCACTACTGTACCTACAGTGTCCGATTATGTTCAGACTGAGGGTGACCCCATCCCCTGCTGGCCTATACTGCATGGTATGCTTGTGCTTGTTGGGTGACCCACTCTTGCATGCTGGGTGACCCCCAGCTGGCCGCACCAGGTATCACTCCGACAGTGTTACCTTTATGGAAGTTATGAAGGACAAATCTCCCGTACCCAGAAGGCCATTTGGCCTGTCCTCATACCACCCCGATGACCTCACTGCCAGAAACCATTGGTACCCTACAAGGGACACTCCACCGGCCATCCTAGACGCTACACCAAGCACCCCTGGTACTCGTTGGCTAACGGATGGTTTCATCAAGAGGATCAGTCTTCATGACGGAGTCCGGAAAGGACACCGCAAACACCTGACACAGGGTTTTCGCTCTATCCGGGACTAAACACTGGATGTCGATGACACGTGGACACAGATGTTTCCTCGGGACGAATGGTGCTTTACAGCTTGAAAAGCGGAGAAGACTAAATTCCCATTGGGAATAGACCGATATGACTTATAGGTATCGCCTAGTTGGTTTCTACCCTTGAGAACCGCAAAACGGCCCCTGTCCAAGCTGGACATCAAACTGACGGATTTGGCATCCAAGTGCTGGGTCTGCTCTCCGGAGTTACCCTAACGTACAAATTGAGCTGACACGTCTCTCTTCATAGGGTTCCCCCTTAACTAGCCCCAGAGGTCTCTCGGACCGTGCCCGGACTCAGGATCAAGGTTGCGGAACCTTGGACCGTTCCATGAGTGATACGCATGATCAAAAGAGGCGTCCATTCCGACTCATTCCGAAGTTCCCTGCTGGGCGAAGGGAGCGGTGGAGTGGACTCCCGCCCCATCCCCATGCTACATGCTCCCAGTGCATATGTCGCCTGTTGACACTTCGAGGCGGAGGGCACTCATCCCCTCAGAGAGCTGCTCAGCGTGGACGATTGGTTCTCTCCCTCAACTGGACATGAGAGAAACCCGCATGGATTTTGCCATTAACATGGACATATTGAATCTGACTCACTCCCATTCAACCCAGTTTCTGGTCTTTCATGGAATATTCGGTCCAGGCGGTGCTCCGCCTCCCGAGGACCAAGATGTCCGTCTTCATCTGTAATCATGCCAGTACTCGAGACCCCGGAGGGTGAGGCAACCAATCATTGGGGTCTCTCCATGGTAGGCCAGGTCCCCCTATGTCACACTTAGGGGCCCAACCCGGTCGATTGACTGGTTGTTATTTGCCATGGAGGCCATACCTCCAGGATCCGGTACTATCAGCCGATCCAGCATGACGCTTTCTCAGGTCTTCGGCCTGGTACGACTAAATCATGTGACCTTCGGACGAAGCGCATCTAAAATTGATGACTCCGACATAGGGGGACCTGGCCTAGCTAGGAGTTTCGGACCCCAACCAACTTTGGCCTGGACTCTGGAGTCCAGAGGAGGGATCTCTTCACGCCAACTGCAGGTTTGTTCACCATTTGCAGCTTCCCCAGGGGAAGTAGTATTGCTCGCTACCGTCCGGCATGGATTTATCACCGGTTGCCCACTACGGACTGCAGTCGGATCTCACGTAGGATCGCTATCTATAGCTTCTGGACAAGTATTCGTCATTTGTGACAGAATGTCTGCGGGACGAGACACTCGTGTGGCGGACGGCTTCAGCCGACCATGGAGAGACCCCAATGATTGGTTGCCTCACCCTCCGGGGTCTCGAGTACTGGCATGATTACATTCGGTGCGAACCGCCATACGGAGCGGTTCTCCAGCTGGCTGCCGGACCCTCAGCGAGACGAGGGACGTGTTTTCTAAGCTTGGTCTCCTTCGGGGCGTACGCATCCCGTTTACCTACAGGATACTTTGGGCTTTGCTTCAGACCGAATTCCTGGGAGTGTTGTTTCGCCTGGCCACACCACTTCGGAGGAGTCCTCCGTGCTTTCCCCTTTTTGCTGGAGTTTGCCATGGGAAGGCAATTTACGACTCCCTGTCTCTTAATGTCCCGTGTGGGATCCACAGGGGTAGCCTGCCATGACTGGTGTCTGGAGAGATGTTTGGGTCCCTATGGCGGATCCTTATCATGTCTGTCCTCATTGTCTGGCTGAGTTGCCAATCCTCAGGGGTAGGATTGTATGGGGCCTATGTCAGCTAGTGGATGACTCATGTGCGTTTTCTCAAGATTATGTCATTGCTAAGGATCTCTTGGTCTGCAGTCTACCAAGAGCAGTATACCGTATGGGAGCCCTATCTCTCGCTATTCCTCAATTCTAGTGGGTTCGTGTGTTCTGCACTTCCTTGAGGAATGACCTGATGACAAGGACTTCCCTTCGCCAGTTTTTTTCCGCTTACGGTTTTCCCTAGTACATCTTGTATTTCATCGCGTTCTGACGTCATGGTATCGACGTAGTGTCTTCTTCCATCTTGCCGTTCAGTACATCGGCTTCTGCTCCACACATATTTCATTTCTATTCATCCTCTGTGTCGTACCCCTATTTTCCGGATAGGCTACGGCTCTGTTGACAGGTTGTACACGACCATGTAGATCCAAGATCTGGTTCTTTCGTCCGTCTACTCATGGACAGCTGTTGATTTCTGCGTTTTGGACTGTTTCTGCATCTTCGCTTGCCCGTTGGATTTAGTGGATCCTCTCATTGGCTGACCTTGAGAGTTCCTCTGGGACACTTTTGATTCGGGGGGTGCTGTCACCTCAACAACTTTGGTAGCCGTTGGGTCCCTTCTGCATTTTCTCTACACCGCTGCTTGGTTTAGGGAATCGTTTTTTCCATTCTCTTTTTATTTCAGTCCTCTATCTCATATTGCTTCTGGTTCTACTATTTGGGTGTTAAAATTGCAAATATGAAACCTCCTGTCCTGCCATTTTTTTTATGTTCCCTCCCTGGATTTGGGTCTTATTCTATTATAAATAATTGGGGATATTGTTATGTTTTGTGAATGCATGGTTTTACATAATAAAGGTTATTTCTATTATTCAGTGATGATTGTCCGTGTGCGTTTTATTCATCATGTTTGTGTTGTAATTATGTTTCGTCAATGCCTTTTAGTTTAGGTACATACTAGATACTAGGTCTTCATAAGATCTGTAGACTTTGTTTATTCATCAGGTATTATGATGTGCAATGATATTGTATGGATATGACATCTTGCCTTGACAGTTTACTTTCACAATGTTTTCTGTTTTCTTGCAGTGTAATCTGTTTTTTCTCTGGGCTTGATGATTGTTTCTCTGGATGTGTCTGCTACAAGGTGGATTCGTTGGTTTCCTTGCTCTCCTGCTCGACCTCATCAAAGAAAGAGGAAGTGGAAGAGCCTGCTTAGGGGTTTTATACTACTGTTGCTTTGTTCTGATTGGTTGTCTTGAAAAGTTCTGTTAACTGTTTCTTTGCTGCTGGAGGTTTCAGTAAGGAAGGTAAAGCAAATATTCGCCTCCTGTCTTTAATAAAATTTAGATTATTCCCTCACCGAGCCTAGAATAATCCCTAATTATACACAGCCAGGCTGCAGCTCCAGTAGAATCTTTCTTTAACATAGTGTCAATATTTGAATATATGCCTCAAATGAATATCCACTATACAAACAATCATAGCTCTATAATAAGAAATTACATGTGATAATAATGCATAATCATGACAACACTGTTATGATGAAAACAAATGGCCACATTCATCATACAACTGTAGTGTTCTGCTGATGGAATTCTTCTGATCTACGGTAATACATGGCTTGTGCAGAAATTGCAGATGAGCAGTGCAATGGGTTTGTGTTTCAACAAGGCAGTCTGCTATATCAGAATGTTGATATTTACATATGATATTCAGTAGCAATGCCACTTACAAAAGCTCAAGATATATACTATGACATAAAACTGGGAACCGTTTACTCCACATTTGCTCCCCATTTTCAAACTAGAAGGGTTAATATTTTTAGTATCACGATTTCTGATTTTTGCAAATTCTTATTGCAAATTATTATGGAAACTCTTTTCTGCTAAATTCCATGAAGGTCACTCAAACACAGATTCAGAACCCATGAAATAAATATGGATGAGGATTATTAGCATATAATAATTGCATGTCATGTCTAATAAGTGTCTTGCTCACAATATGGTGGTTATCTAGGAATCTGTTCCTATTTGGGCCTTTAGGGCGGTTTTAAACATTCTACTTTTGAAAGTACCATTAGTCTTTAATGACCTAATGCTCTTTCAGATTCTGCAAATCAAAGGTTTGATTATATAAGTGGAAAGATGTAGTTAAGCTTTGCTTTGTGTTTAGCAATTATCTCCATAAAAAACATTCTGAATGCACAAAAAGCTGGGGGTTCTTTAAGTACCATGAATACTATATATGTCATGTTGCAAAGAGTCTCTGGGAGCTGTCCCTACAGTTAATGTTTGTCACACAAACTGCTGGTCGCGCTTACACTCTGTGTGTTCCCATGCAGCTGGTCAGGATCCAGGGAGTGCCGGGGCAGCCTCCATCACAAGTGACAGCCTTCACATCCGGCATGTTAACTGACACTGGCTGTTTAAAGTTATCTAAAGACTCTGCTTATGAATATGATGCAGACTTGTGTGAGTCATCACATATATTTTGCACAGGCACATTCTGACATCATGTGATCGCTAATAGCGAATCATAGCCCTGTTAGGGCTATTTAAACTTTGGTTAGGCATTTGTTCAGTGACCTGTTGTGGTTTCCCTCTCTAGCAAATCCAAGAGCGTGTTTTTCTGTTTATTCCTCTGTCTTATTGGCTAATAACTTGATTATTATGACTTCTATTATCCTTGACCTTGACTTGTCTCACCGTTTACCTCCTCTGTGTTCTTCTGACCTCAGCGTGTCCTGTTTTTTCTAGTTTTTATGTTAAATCCAGCCACTTTAAAGTCTGGGAACATGTTTTATGGTTTTCTAGTATTCTGTTATTTGGTTACTTGGGTTCTGCCAGTTGGAAATCAGATTATCCTGACAATGTTAAACTGCTTTTAAGCAGTTTGACAAAAATGGAAGCTCTCCTAGCTCCTTATGCCTTACACTCCTTACATGACTAGTACAGCACGTTTGGCCTATCATAGCTCAATTTCACTCACATCTACTTCTTCTCATAGGAAAGCATTGTATCCAAAGTTTCCCATAAGTTTGTACATAATGTGACTGATGACTTAAAGTGGCTCTGAAGCTTCAGTTACCAAATTCCTATTATTCATTTCTGATCTATTTCTCTTTAAAACATCTTTCCTGGGGGCGGGGCCTAACCATCATGGAGGAGAGTCGACTCTCATGGGCTCCCGCACAATCTTGGCAATCTAAACAAGCTACAGATGTTTACAGCGAAGCGGGTACCAGTCCCGCATACCCACTTGCCCCCCACAACAATGGGATTGCATTGGGGTACCATGAGACCTAATCGAGGCCTGCTGGCACCGCGGTTAACATTGTGGCCTAGAGTGCATCGGACGGGGGGAGGCAGCCGCTCCCACGACCCAGAGTTGTCTCAAAGTTGCACACAGCAGGAGCAAGCCCCGCAACCTCCCCTCGGACCGGTGGGGGTGATACCGGTCCACCCATGAGAGGTTACCCGAAGCATGCTAAGGTAGGGGGTGCCCCTACAGGGGCAGGAAAAGAAAATGCACTCTCACCCAAAATGGCGGACACAGCCTGCACCGATGGTGACCCGGCACACGGCATCCTGACAAAATTGCAGGAACACTTTGAGTTCTGGAGAAACATGGAGCACAAACTCCAACAACAACACCAAGTGAACGACTTGCTGACACCCTCCCAATCGGCACATCATACCGTGGGAACCACTCCATGTGTCTACACAGAGGCCGGAGCACCTAAGCAACAGATACACCATCATACCGCGACGTGCCCTCGCTTCCAAACGTCGCAGAAGCCAGAGGAGGTTCAAACCAGGCCATCAGGGGACCCTACAGACACCGACCGCTCTCCCAGAAAAAGGGGCTCATTCCCGGACACCCCCGTTTGCAGCAGTAATGCAGGACCCTGCATCCCAGCGAGCAACCTATTCACCCCCTACTCATCCATCTGCCTGAGCCGATGGCACCTTGGATACCAGTGTTACCACGGGACTTTGTCTCACCTAGGACTGGCGAGGGTTAAGCGAGACTCAGGCTTGTATTTCCAGCAATCAACCATCAAAGCTTGGTGATTGCAACCTCTCTCTGTTAGGCAACACATCAGCCACAGTACTTTCACAGGGCTTACCAGGCAGTTATTGTTTCCTACTCATCTATTTGTAATAATTTGTTTAGCCTCTACTCATTTTTAGCTCATGATACAGACCTAGCTAGCATGTGTTAGATCTCAGTTTCTGTTCTACCTTCTGACCACTATCTACCATGCATTATCATCTCTCTATATAATAACAAAAAATGTGCGGTATCTCAGACAGACATAGGGCCTACGGGCCTACTTGTCGACAATCTCTCATGCTTTACTATGCAACGTCATTGTTACTCAGTGATTTACGCATGGCACAACAAAAATAAAGAATTATAAAAATAAAAAATCTTTTATGACATGTAAAAAATAAATAAAAATCTTTCCTCCACTTGACAATTGTGACAAAAGGGTGGAGCTTAACGCAAGCCCTTCTTAATTTGTCAAGCTAACAAAGGGTGAAGCTTGCCTAAGCTCCACCCTTTGTCAAGATTACCAAGTGTAAGAAAAATACGTAAGATAAATAGATCAGAAATAAAGAATGTAGAGCAGATTCTGAAAGAGGAGAGTAAACAATAGGAGAAAGGTAAATTTGTGTTGGCAGAGCCACTTTAAGATGCAGCACTCTGACTGGCTTGTGGATATTTCCATAGGAAGAAGAATTTAGAATAATCTCAAGCTATTTCTTTCTACAATGTCTTCATCATAGGAATGCACAGCACATTTTATTAGGATGTTCCCTGAGAATTCTTTCCCCATACTATTTTTTTAACGCTACACAGTTGCAAGAAAAAGTATGTGAACCCTTTGGAATGATATGGATTTCTGCACAAATTGGTCATAAAATGTGATCTGATCATCATCTAAGTCACAACAATAGACAATCACAGTCTGCTTAAACTAATAACACACAAAGAATGAAATGTTGCCAGGTTTTTATTGAACACACCATGTAAACATTCACAGTGCAGGTGGAAAAAGTATGTGAACCCCTAGACTAATGACATCTCCAAGAGTGAAATGTCAGCCAACTGGAGTTCAATCAATGAGATGAGATTGGAGGTGTTGGTTACAGCTGCCCTGCCCTTCCCTGTGGGAAGCAATACGTGGGACGTACATACCTGTGGGAAGCAATATGTGGGACGTACATGCCTGTGGGAAGCAATATGTGGGACGTACATGTAGGAAATTAAAAGAACGGATTTTGGAACATAAAAACAACATTAGAAAAAAATATAATAAACACTCAGTTCCCACGCATTGCAACTCATGTCCAAATTTTAGCTGGAAACATTTTCAATTTATAGGTTTAGAAAAAATTAATAATCACTGGAGGGATGGCAATCTTATTAAAAAATTAGCACAGCGAGAAACGTATTGGATTAATACACTAAAAACCCTCCAACCAGGAGGATTAAATGTAGACATAGATTTGTGGTGTTTCCTAGATTAATGGTTCCCTCTTCTTTTCTCTCTTCCTGTCTGCCAGATTGTGTATACCGTTATATACATGAATAAGCCAAGGAATAGTTCCGCTCTCTTTTTTCCAAATATAGAATCAATAGGGGAATGCTCTCTCTAATACACAGTTATATCCTGCATCCCCCCTCCCCCTTTTTTTCTGAATATTGGGGTTGTTTTAGAGGCACAAGATGTGCCTTAGTCTGATTTTAATTTCAAGTTTTTTTGAAGGTAGAAAAACTACCAGTTCTATTATATATATTTATATATATATATATATATATATATATTTTTTTTTTATACATGCTCCATGGCTTTTTTACAGTTTTTTTATCTCCACAATGGTAAAATTATATTTGATACATTTATGGTATCATTTTTATTTTGGCTTATTCAGATTATATTATGCTGTGTTATGTTGCCTTATAAAGTATGGAATCAGGCATCTATGCACACAGACATATACAGGGAGTGCAGAATTATTAGGCAAGTTGTATTTTTGAGGATTAATTTTATTATTGAACAACAACCATGTTCTCAATGAACCCAAAAAACTCATTAATATCAAAGCTGAATATTTTTGGAAGTAGTTTTTAGTTTGTTTTTAGTTTTAGCTATGTTAGGGGGATATCTGTGTGTGCAGGTGACTATTACTGTGCATAATTATTAGGCAACTTAACAAAAAACAAATATATACCCATTTCAATTATTTATTATTACCAGTGAAACCAATATAACATCTCAACATTCACAAATATACATTTCTGACATTCAAAAACAAAACAAAAACAAATCAGTGACCAATATAGCCACCTTTCTTTGCAAGGACACTCAAAAGCCTGCCATCCATGGATTCTGTCAGTGTTTTGATCTGTTCACCATCAACATTGCGTGCAGCAGCAACCACAGCCTCCCAGACACTGTTCAGAGAGGTGTACTGTTTTCCCTCCTTGTAAATCTCAAATTTGATGATGGACCACAGGTTCTCAATGGGGTTCAGATCAGGTGAACAAGGAGGCCATGTCATTAGATTTTCTTCTTTTATACCCTTTCTTGCCAGCCACGCTGTGGAGTACTTGGACGCGTGTGATGGAGCATTGTCCTGCATGAAAATCATGTTTTTCTTGAAGGATGCAGACTTCTTCCTGTACCACTGCTTGAAGAAGGTGTCTTCCAGGAACTGGCAGTAGGACTGGGAGTTGAGCTTGACTCCATCCTCAACCCGAAAAGGCCCCACAAGCTCATCTTTGATGATACCAGCCCAAACCAGTACTCCACCTCCACCTTGCTGGCGTCTGAGTCGGACTGGAGCTCTCTGCCCTTTACCAATCCAGCCACGGGCCCATCCATCTGGCCCATCAAGACTCACTCTCATTTCATCAGTCCATAAAACCTTAGAAAAATCAGTCTTGAGATATTTCTTGGCCCAGTCTTGACGTTTCAGCTTGTGTGTCTTGTTCAGTGGTGGTCGTCTTTCAGCCTTTCTTACCTTGGCCATGTCTCTGAGTATTGTACACCTTGTGCTTTTGGGCACTCCAGTGATGTTGCAGCTCTGAAATATGGCCAGACTGGTGGCAAGTGGCATCGTGGCAGCTGCACGCTTGACTTTTTTCAGTTCATGGGCAGTTATTTTGCGCCTTGGTTTTTCCACACGCTTCTTGCGACCCTGTTGACTATTTTGAATGAAACGCTTGATTGTTCGATGATCACGCTTCAGAAGCTTTGCAATTTTAAGAGTGCTGCATCCCTCTGCAAGATATCTCACTATTTTTGACTTTTCTGAGCCTGTCAAGTCCTTCTTTTGACCCATTTTGCCAAAGGAAAGGAAGTTGCCTAATAATTATGCACACCTGATATAGGGTGTTGATGTCATTAGACCACACCCCTTCTCATTACAGAGATGCACATCACCTAATATGCTTAATTGGTAGTAGGCTTTCGAGCCTATACAGCTTGGAGTAAGACAACATGTATAAAGAGGATGATGTGGTCAAAATACTCATTTGCCTAATAATTCTGCACTCCCTGTAAATGTAAATATAGATTATTGGTGTGTTCATTTTTGCTTTTATAAATAAAATTTATTCATAAGATCTGTAGACCAGCAATGTCTCTTTAACTACCTTGTCACTCCCCTTTGTACACCCCCACCCATATTCCCATTTAGAAATAGTGTTTCTGGGACTTTTTTTCAACATTCCAATTTGCCACCATGATGGACAGCTGAAACGAAGGTGGAACGCATAGTTGGAACGCATGACGTCATCACGTCGGTCACGTGACCGCATGGGATACACGAAACCAGGAAGTAACCAAATTTGAGCTGCAGACAGCTGAAGACAAATGGAATCATCTGTGGAACACCTATTGGGACTAATTGGGGGTGGTATATATTAGGGGATGTTTGTAACTAGAATTGTCTGCATTTATATTTAACACTGCTGTTAAAGATTGTCCCTGAGGAAGTCCCTAACAGGGAAGAAACGCGTTGGACTGATATTATTTACTTTGATGTAAGTAATAAATGCTTTTTTTACTCTTTATTCATACAGTTATTTTATTATTTTTTCAAATTTTTTTTAGTTTCATATGAGAAACTATTGAAGCAAGAAGACACACCAAGCACACTTCTTAAGGCATTTCTTGGGATGTTAAAGTGTGAGTGAACATTTGGCACTTACTCATATATCCATTTTACCACAGACAATATTGCACTATGCCATGTATTCCTTATTCCCATAGCTTGGAATAGCCCTATACCATATACTTACTGAATTGAAGATAGGAGGAAATCCTATATTGCTAAGGGAAGTTATTCTTTATTTGTTCTTTTCACTATAATCACTTTAAGTTGTAATTTTTTTATATCACTGTATGTGGATCTTAGAATCATAGTCATAAATTTACGAGTGTGTGAGAGATTCTATATATATTTCCCTATAAAAACCACACCAGTTCTGGGTTTGCTTTTCACAAGAAGCATTGCCTGATGTGAATGATGCCTCGCACAAAAGAGCTCTCAGAAGACCTACGATTAAGAATTGACTTGCATAAAGCAGGAAAGGGTTATAAAAGTATCTCCAAAAGCCTTGCTGTTCATTAGTCCACGGTAAGACAAATTGTCTATAAATGGAGAAAGTTCAACACTGCTGCTACTCTCCCTAGGAGTGGCCATCCTGTAAAGATGACAGCAAGAGCACAGCGCAGACTGCTCAATGAGGTGAAGAAGAATACTAGAGTGTCAGCTAAAGACTTACAAAAGTCACTGGCAAATGCTAACATCCCTGTTAGCGAATCTACAATACGTAAAACACTAAACAAGAATGGATTTCATGGGAGGATACCACAGAGGAAGCCACTGCTGTCCAAACAAAACATTGCTGCACGTTTACAGTTTGCACAAGAGCACCTGGATGTTCCACAGCAGTACTGGCAAAATATTCTGTGGACAGATGAAACCAAAGTTGAGTTGTTTGAAAGAAACACACAACACTATGTGTGGCAAAAAAAAAGGCACAGCACACCAACATCAAAACCTCATCCCAACTGTGAAGTATGGTGGTGGGGGCATCATGGTTTGGGGCTGCTTTGCTGTGTCAGGGCCTGGACAGATTGCTATCATCGAAGGAAAAATGAATTCCCAAGTTTATCAAGACATTTTGCAGGAGAACTTAAGGCCATCTGTCTACCAGCTGAAGCTCAACAGAAGATGGGTGTTGCAACAGGACAATGACCCAAAGCATAGAAGTAAATCAACAACAGAATGGCTTAAACAGAAGAAAATACACCTTCTCAAGTGGCCCACTCAGAGTTCTGACCTCAACCCTATTGAGATGATGTGGCATGACCGCAAGAAAGCGATTCAAACCAGACATCCCAAGAATATTGCTGAACTTAAAAAGTTCTGTAAAGAGGAATGGTCAAGAATTACTCCTGACCGTTGTGCATGTCTGATCTGCAACTACAGGAAACGTTTGGTTGAAGTTATTGCTGCCAAAGGAGGTTCAACCAGTTATTAAATCCAAGGGTTCACATACTTTTTCTACCTGCACTGTGAATATTTACATGGTGTGTTCAATAAAAACATGGCAACATTTCATTCTTTGTGTGTTATTAGTTTAAGCAGACTGTGATTGTCTATTGTTGTGACTTAGATCACATTTTATGACCAATTTGTGCAGAAATCCATATCATTCCAAAGGGTTCACATACTTTTTCTTGCAACTGTATAAGGTGAATATTTCTGTGACAGTAGTCACCATCACCTGGACCTTCAGGCAGACTATTTATGAAGGTTGCTGGACTTTTCTTATGTTTTAGTCACCCTGTACCCAATATAGGTGCAGAGTGTGTGTAATGTAATTGTTTATAATGAATGTGTGTATACTGTTAAAGGGAGACTATAGTCACCTGAACAACTTTAGCTTAATGAAGCAGTTTTGGTGTATAGAACATGCCCCATGCAGCCTCACTGCTCAATCCTCTGCCATTTAGGAGTTAAATCCCTTTGTTTATGAACCCTAGTCACACCTCCCTGCATGTGACTTGCACAGCCTTCCATAAACACTTCCTGTAAAAGAGCCCTATTTAGGCTTTCTTTATTGCAAGTTCTGTTTAATTAAGATTTTCTTATCCCCTGCTATGTTAATAGCTTGCTAGACCATGGAAGAGCCTCCTGTATCTGATTAAAGTTCAATTTAGAGATTGAGATACAATTATTTATGTAAATTACATCTGTTTGAAAGTGAAACCAATTTTTTTTTCATGCAGGCTCTGTCAATCATAGCCAGGGGAGGTGTGGCTAGGGCTGTATAAACAGAAACAAAGTGATCTAACTCCTAAATGACAGTGAATTAAGCAGTGAAATTGCAGGGGAATGATCTGTACACTAAAACTGCTTTATTTATCTAAAGTAATTTAGGTGACTATAGTGTTCCTTTAAATGTTTTGTCTGCTCTCCTGCACTCTTGATGATTGCTACCAACTAGGTGGATTTAGCTATGGTGCCTGTGTAGCACCCTCTGTTGGTAGCAACAGCAATATGCACTACCTGACTAGCAAGGCTGGTTAATTTGCATATATTTGCATATTGCTAATTCTGCATACTGGAGATATTTTTTCTGTTATTTGTCTATCCCACCCCCATTATAAATATGTAATTGTGTTATAATAAGTTGCTGTATGTTGTCTGCTAGGATTTGACTGTTTGTATTTTTATTGAGTTGTCACAGCAATCTTTATGTAATAATCATATGGGCTAGTCCTGAGAAAAAGTTTTAGAGTCTTTCGATCTGGTTGCTGGATCACTCTAGCCATGGGATAGATCAAAAGATCTAGACCTGAGGGCTGCAGTTGCCTTTGTAAAGGCAATAACTATAATCACTGTAAGCAGAGCTCCAGAGGAATAGGCAGAGGGGACAATACCTGCTTGGAAGGAAAGTTGCAGAGGAATAGGCAGAAGGAACGATCCCTGCCGGTAAGGAGAGCTGCAGCCTGTTCGGGTGGAAGAGCTCCGTAGAGACCCCAGTCAAGCTGCGGTGACTGGGGTTGAAGCGTGTGGCGAAACCGGCCTCGCCACGTGTCTTTGGAGGGGGCTGCTTGCCCGCCTCTTGCCTTTGGACTATGGACCAGACTTTATGTGAAGGTATTAACCCAGATAGCTATGCCATGGAGCCCATTCGTGTAGTTAAAGACTTCGGCTCCATGGCAATTGAACTGTGTGAATAGGATCTGAGCGCTATTTGGTAGTTTTGTGCGCTCAGATCCCAGCTATCTGGGGATATGTGACATGTCTGTGTTTTATGTGTAAATGTGACTTTATGTATTTTAAAGTGTTTTGTGTCTTTTTGCAACCATGTGCTTAATGGAGTCTTGTGTCTGTCCTGGGAGATAATTGAATTACTCTCCAGGATAGAAGACTCTGAAACTGGTTTGGGCCAGAAAGCCATGCTTCATTTAGTCACAAAGGACTTTCCCTTAACTTTTGAACCCCTGGTCTGATTCGTGCCATTTTTTAATATGTTGTTCCCCTGAATGGATTGATTATGAAAATGTATGTTTTATGTTTGTGACATGTATATTTTAGAAGTTATAAATATTGTGTAAAAACTGTATTCCTCTGCCGGTGATAATGAGATTACCCATTGTGTTCAGTAATCATATCACCTGCAGAGGGGAGGATTTTGTGTGGGAGTGTCTGGGTGTATTGTACGGATTGATTGGTTGTTTTGTAACGCCCTGTGGGCTGTACTATGTTTGTGGATTGGGAATAAAAGAGACTGTATGTGACAGTACAGGGAGTTCCTGTTTTAACCCTCAAAGTGAAGTGTCGTCTCATTATTGGGGGAAGGATTTATTGTATGCTGTTCCAGTTTGACTGCTAGTAGAGTAAACCTATTCGTATGGCTCCTATTCAACTGTCTACAGCATTCATATGCTTGAGAGGATTCATATGCTTCTCCGGTTCGGTGGTTGTGGTGTCTGCTGCAGTGCTTGGAGTCCTCAGGAAGCGCTAGGAGCATCCTTTAACGGAGGTACCCAGTCGGGGTGCCGGGCGATCCGTTACAAAGAGTTCCAGGGTCCTTGCAAGTGACTAGGAAGTGGACTGAGCGGAGGTACTCGGTCGGAGTACAGGAGCTCCGTCACATTCTTATAAGGATCTGTGTGGGGTGACTGTAATTTATGAACATACACAGAAAAATATATACGAACACACACACACTAAGACTCAAACATACACACAAACATTTACATAGACACAATTTTTATTTAATATGTTTTTTTTTTTCACTGGGAGCTTCACCCAAGCTTCCTTTTCTTGCCATGGAAGGGAGCTGTGTTAGAATCTCACAGTGATTTGCTGCTTGGATCTTCCATTCGATTGCCCAGCTCCCTGCAACTATATACTGATTCCGGAACTGGGTGATTTCACATCCTGACTCCAACATACGTGAGGGAGCTGCATGCTCAGTGCAGATCCCAAAGCAGCAAACTCGCTGCCAGCTCTGCAGCCAATTACTACAGCACCAGAGCATGACAGCGTTCCCTCTTTAGCATGCTACTGGGTGTAATGAGCAAGGAGGGTTGGAGTGATAGGAGTGTGGAGTGAGACTGCAGTATAGGTGAGAATGATGGAAGGTTGGCAGGAGAGAGCGATAAGAGGATGTGTATATAGAGGTATGGGTGGGAGTAATAAATGGATGTCAAAGAGTGGAGGAATGGGGAGAGAGGATAGGCTGGGTGAGAGTGATAGGAGAATGTGGATTGAGGCACAGGTGAGAGTGATAAGTGGATGGGGAAAAGGGAAGGGACAGGTGGGAGTGATAAGAAAATGGTAGGGGATTGGCAGCAGTGATAAGTGGATGGAGAGATAGAAGGATGTGTATAGAATGAAATAATATTGGGATAAAAGAGGGGTATTGGTGGGAGGATAGGATAGTAAGAGAGGGTTAATGGGAGAACTAGAAGTGGGGGGAGTGATGGCAGGATGGAGAGTTGGGGAATGATGGGATTGGGAGAGAAGGGATGGATAAGTTAATAGAATTGGAGGATGGGGCAAGGGTGGTAGGGAATGATGGTGGGGGAGGGAATTATTGGGAAGAGAGGGATGGTAGCTTGTGATAAATAATAAGAAAAAGGCATAAGGGGAATTGAAATTAGGTGGCACTGTGTCATGAATAAAGCACAGACCTCTACATAAAATTCAAGATTTAGCATGTGGGAGCTCTGTGCTACATTTACTAAAAAGAAGGCGATATCCATGCCTCTCATTGCTCTCCTATAAATGTCAGGAAGCTGCTTGAAATTTAAAGAGGCCCTGTGAAGAAATTACAGAGTTATTTCATTTATTTTACTTTTTTCCAATCGCTACTATTAGCAGTTTGTGCATTTGTTCATTTTTAAGACTTGTCGAAATAAACCGGCCTCACACCTAAACTCATAGAACTGTTTCTGGGCAGGAGTCTCATGTGCGGTCGGTCAAAATTGGACTTCCATATCAGGGGAAATGACATTTGGGGATTTTGTGTGTTTTGGGGTACTTTTCAAGTTTTGTGGAAATTGTGTTTTTTCTGCCTGGAGATAATTAAGTTATTACAGTATCTGACTCAATTATCTCCTGACAGAGAGGAGGGAATTATCTGTTTGTTTTGGGAGTGTCCCAGTTTGTCATTGTATTGTTATTGGCTGTACACTTTGTGTCCCTGTCCCCCACAAGGTCCACGTGGGAGTGCCCCATGCATCGGGACTTGCATAAAAGCCAGTGTGGCACCCATTAAAATCATTCATGTTACACCCTTCATCTAGTTTCGGCTGATGTTTGGGTACCTGTCTACTTTATTGGGAGAATCTACTTGGGAGACTGTCATTCATATGGAGAATCGTTCGACTTAGCACCTGAACTGCAAGCTATAATCACACAGGCTCAGGCAGTTCAGGAGGAAATAAACGAACGGGTAGCTGTTATACCAGCGTTCGTTACAGGCCTATACATGGAACTGAAAGTGAATTGCAACATTTAGGCTAAATTAGTAAATTTGCAGCTGAATATGTCTGGATATCTTGGTAATATTCCCCAGTGTCTAGACTGGATGTGTTGGAGGACTTACTGCTACTGGTAATGCCTTATTGTTTGTCCTCTATGATCTCTGTTGTGCTGGAGAAGTATGTTAGGATTTTGTCTTTCCTCACCTAATTTCTCTTTCTCTTCCATTTTGCCTTTAAGATGTAACTTTTTTTTTTCTTGTTTTATTAAATCAGGAAGTTCTTTAGCACTAGTAATTCTTGATTACGTAGCTTCATATGTGTTCATATGTGTACCTTGCTCTGACTTGTACATGTTGCTGTTGTGCTAATATAACTTTGCTAAGTGTCAACACTGTAAAAACTGCAGGGATGGCCACATACACTGGAAATGTGAATGTTACTGGAGTTGTTGTTTCTGTTCTCACAGCTGCACATTATCTGGTAAGGAAGTTCAGAATGCAGAAAGAGCTGACGAGAAAGGAGTTATAGGACATGTACTTGTATAGACTGTAAGCTCGTTTGAGCAGGGTTCTCTTCAACCTATTGTTCTTGTAAGGTTTCTTGTAATTGTCCTATTTATAGTTAAACCCCCATCTCATAATATTGTTAAGCGCTACGGAATCTGTTGGCGCTATATAAATGGCAATAATAATTGTAAGAGCCCCCACCAGCAGATTATGCAGAAACAATCCAGTGAGAGGGAAAGACAGAAAAATGAGCTGAGATATTTGTGCCACTTTAAAAACTTTAAGATAGCCAATTAGCTATAGGAAGACTTAAAAAAACAAATGGCATGGAAGTAGCAGTCTAACTTAAATACTTTATTTGTCAAATTGACTGCTCAGTGTGAAGCTGCCTGAGAAAGAAGATCTAGATAATCATCTGAATGAACTGTTAGTTAATTGATTATTTAGATTATATTGGAAAGGAATTTGAAGACAAAGTAATTCTGGTTTTATTAAATCTTCTAGAAAGCTACAATTCATGCATTAAAAACTGGAGAGACTCTATCTATAAAATAAGTTAAATTACTTGTTAAGAAAAGCAAGTAAGGAGAGCAGTATGTGGCAAAACACAAGCATTTGCAATACAACACTGATAAACATCATAGGAAACAAATTGGTTTATGACAACAGCCAAGGTAATATACATTTGCATGCAAAAAGGGCAAACATACAGAATGTTTTATTTGTGGAGGAAAATCTAATCTTGCTAGAAATTGTTCCAAAAGGCTTCCATAAACAAGAAAAAACTTATACAGGGAAGAAGAGAACTGTGATGGAATCCCCTCTACCTGTGGTTCATGGAGGGGCTTGGAGGCCCTTCTGCCAACAGACAATGGGCCGGTGTTCTGTCAGAAATCCAAACCACGTCAGAAATTTCGACCCGTATCATGTCCAGTGTAGGCTGGGAGCATGCGCAAGATCACCACGTCACTCCCTGTGACACTGCATCAGCTGGCATCGTAACTCTTCCTCAGTGAGCTTCTGCAAGGTAGGTAAGTAAAGTAAGTTTCACACTCAGATTATAGTGAAAAAAGTGATAAGTGCTCTCAAAGCACCTATTCACCAACAAGGAGTTCCTTTTACCTTGTGAACAATAGAACAAAAACAAGCTAGTAAATTAGGTGGACAGCGCTAAGAATTATTATAATAAAAGCATACATACAAAGGTAGCAGCAGATTTCGCAACCTTTGTATATATGATTTTATTATAATAATTCTTAGTGCTGTCCACCTAATTTACTAGCGTGTTTTGGATTCTGTTGATCATCTAAATTCAATCTGCACACTGAGCGCTTGACCAGGAGATACACTGAATCTCTGTGGAACTGGAACCACTGACCGGGCGTCGATTGGTCCCTCAAACACCAATCACGATACTATTTGGAGGAGATGTTGAGTAGGTGTCAATGGATACCAAAAACTTGAGAGTGCTCCTCTGGTAAGAGCTCCTTAAGTAAGACCGGGACAAAGCAGCTGCATGCATGAATCTCCTGACTGGATCAGAGAATAGCCACCACCTGGTGAAACTTCAACACGCTGCTGCTTATCCACAAATTCTCTGATCAGGGTACTATTTGGACAGTGGGGGTCTGGTTGACAAGCTGTACAGGGACACATAATATATGGAGGTACTGTCCAGGGATGGAAATCTGGTTCTGTGGGACTTTTTGCACATCAAGCCTCTATGTCTGGGAGGACACAGTAGGGATTTATCTTGTTAGTTGGAATAAACACAAGAACCCAGACAGAGTGGCTCTGGAGAGCGGATTACTGTAATTGCGCTGGTATTGTGGGGAAGAACACCAGGAGGAAATATCTACATTTGTTCTGTATTAATAGATATGTGTGCAATAAAGGTTGTTCATTGTAACGTTGTTCAAGGAAAGTTCTGTGTAGAATAAATGTTTAGAAGTAGACACGAAACCTTTTCAAAAGGATCACAACAGTGAATAATATGTTGTCTAATAGAGACAGGTACTAGGCAACCTATTCCCAAACAACATCAAAGAAACTCCGTAAAGCCTAAGCAACTAATTTACTCAAACATATGTGGTCAAATACAGCCTATGCCTTGTGGGCATAACAATTATAGATTGACATTTGTTGGTGATTATTACAGATATTGCATGACTTATCTCATGAAAGACAGAGCAGAAACTACAGAGACGTAAGCATGTATTGCAAGTGTTGAGAACCAGTTTGGGAGAAAACCTCAAACTCTTCTAACAGACAATGGTGGTGAGTACACATCACACCACATTACTGTATATTTAGAAGTTATAGAGCCTTTGCATGCTTTACCATACCGTTCAGAACAGAATGCTGTATCTGAATAAAATAATTACTCTAATTGAGATGGCCAGTGGCCACATTAATATTGGGTGGATGCAATAATGGCAGCTAAGTGTCTACAAAGCAGACTATCTAATGGTTTCTTAACGAGATGTGTTCCTGAAAACCACACATTATGCTTATTATTTCCCTCACCTACTCTATCTAATAGCCAGGAAGGATACATTTCCTTGTTTAAAATGCACTCATACAAAAGGCAGACTAAATTGAAATCTTCTGGGGAGAATTAGAGCACTACCTAAACATTAATAACATGTTCCCCTCACTGCTCAGCCCTGGTTTTCTGTTGGGGCTCCTCCCAGATTACATGATACCTCACAAATGATTCCAAACTTTTATTGCAATAGTGCGACATATAACTATCCTTCAGGTCTGGAATCACTTGGGACACCACCTTTGCATTTATTCTGTAGCGGATGGCACTCGGCTGTCCTGTAAATTTCATGTGAATAGCTGCATTCATGTAAACTGCTGGTTTTATATGTGTTTAAAAGAATTGTATTCCTCTGATTGTTCGATAGAATCATTCGAATAAACTAAGGGAATGAAACTACCGAACAATCAGACCTCCCCTGTGTGAAGTGTGTCCTCAATTACCCATTGCAACATTGTTGCAAACGGGTAATTGACAAGTTAAGTAGCCGTCCTTTGTTCTCGGGGGTGGCAGCCATTCGACAAACGAACACGTGGCGGCGGCCATTTTAAAACTCCCGAACAGCGGTGTTTTGCCGTTGAGTGTCTGGAACTCAAATCGGACACTCGACTAGGCGAACACCGCTGAAACCTCCACAAGCCCGGTCCGTTCGGTTCCTAACTACCGAACTGCCCCTCGCTCGGTAGATAGAAAGAACCGAACGAGGGGATTCAGGCGAATCCTCCCTAGCCTCTATAGCTAGAGGTTTTCGTGCCATTCATTCCCTGACTCCAGGACCGACCGCAGGGACCATTCACATGGAACCGTATTCGGCTGTTTCACTCAGTGCGGTCGGTCATTTTATTCCCTCCATAAATTTCCCGAACCCCTGGTCTGATCTGGGTGATTTTTGGATATGCTGTTCACCCAGATCAGGGCTACCAGGGGATGTATGATTTAATGGGGTACCCCTACGTTTAGGGGTACATCCAGAAATGGGGGGAATTACTGTACTGGATAAGGGGATTATGATGCTGGCTGAGGGGAGGAGATATGTGGGAGGTTACCAGGACAGGATTGGCTACTGTATTAATGATTGTAAATCCCTCCCTTGCATGGGAGCATGCTTTAAAAGGCCAGTGTGGAATAAAGCTTTCAGTTCTGCTCCTAAAACTGTGTGTCATCCAGTTATTGGGATTGCTGTTGGGATACTGCTGTGCTACTTTGCCTGCTGGAAACCTTGCCTGTGGATTTACAATTTACTTGTTCCTGAGCCTCACTTGGATTATAAGCGGAGATAACCTGGGGAATATTGCATCTCCGCTACATATTCTTAAACATTTTTTTATTTTTTTATTTAAAATGGAATATATAAAAACCATAAACAAAGAAACCTTAGCTAAAAAGTTTCTTCAAACATGGAAATCTTACATCCCTACACTGGGCACCTTTTAAAAAAATCTAAGATCAGTATGCTAGAGTATACAGCATGGTTTTAAGCAGAGGTGATAGTGGGTTGTGACCCGTTACAAAATATATCCAAGGGAAACAGAGTGCACCAATGACTTTTCACAGTTAAATATATATATTTTTAATGGTTTATATTATCTTGTAACATGACCAAACTGGTCAACTTTTTTCTCGATCCTAATGACCAATCTAAACCCAAAGAAAAAAAATACACCTATCTCACATTTCGGCCCCCAGTGAGAAATCCCTTCTCTTCCTTGTCAGGGGAGAGGATTGGGGGTTGAACGTATCTGGAAGTGGCTCATTGTTTGAGGGATATAATTAGCTTTTTGTTCATTTTTAAGGATTGTAAATTCACAAAATGTTTGGAATGTTGATTTTTGTATCATCTTGCACACTATGAGCTTGCTTAACTGCTCATAATTATTACTCTTTCATGTATACTAACAGTGTATTTGACAATATCTGACATTCCTAATAAAAATTCATTTGTTTTTAAAAAGAAACAGACTACCCACAAGAGCTACATATAAAACTCCATTTGAACTCTAGATTGGTAGAGCTCCTAACATTAAACACATCAGAACATTTGAACCGAAATCCTAGGCATATGTCCCAAATCATAAAATGTCCAAACTTGACAGCAGACTTGAGAAAGGTATCATTATTCAATGTTAAAGAAGATACACAAGCTACAGTAATCTAAAAAATCAGGAGGCATAAAAGTGAGGAGTGTTGTTTATTGTAACCTCTTAAGGACCAAACTTCTGGAATAAAAGGGAATCATGACATGTCACACGTCATGTGTCCTTAAGGGGTTAAAGAAGGGGAACAAGCAATATTTTGGTCTTAACACATTCTGCTGTTTTAAAATCTGCAGTCATCTCAACACTTATCAAAATGGATGGATTAAAAACTATTTGTTTCAATTGTCTATGGATCTGTTTTTTTATCGATAAGGTAATTTGGATGATTACAAATTGCCGAATTCGGATTAATTTGGCTTCGGAACAAAACAAACTGTGCAAAACGCCATATATGTTTCTTGCATTCCTTTAATGCATTATATGCATAAACCTCCGGAGATGTATTTTTTGCATTAACTCTTCTATGCCATACATATAACATTTATATTTTATAATTTGTTAAATATTTCAGTTTTCTTTTCCCAAGATTCCCCCAATTGTATACTACATAATTATACTTTAAAGATTTTAACATATAATACGGATATATATTTGTAGCACTCAGGATGCAAAGGTCAATGTTATTAGCTTCTTGATATATCGAAATAAGTATTCTTATAACATATAAATTTAACTGTCACAGTAGTGCCTTTATTGTCCTAAATATACCGCAATATTTTTAGTAACGTTCCTTAATGGATGCATTTATGAGGAAGATTGTGATGTTATATAGGTTCATAAAAAGCTTTGCCATTAGACGTACAATACAACCTAAGTGTTCTCACAATGGTTTCAAGCAGTTATTTAGATAAAAAGGATATTTATCACAGCTACAGACACATTTAAGATGAAAGTTGAAACATTTACCAAATATTGCTGCAATGAATAGTGATAAGAGGTTGTCAAACTGGTGCTCCTCTCAACATGGTAAGAGGAGAGTGAGAGAAAACAAAATACTAGCACAAAGTTTAATATTTTACTTGATGTTGCTGTTTATTAAAAGGATGTCGCTCTCTTTAATATAAGTTTTCAGTTGTCCTTCAGACAGTTATTTCATACATGGTTGCCATCAGAAAATGTGTGGGCCCTTACACAGATCAAGGACTAGGCCCACCTCGATGTCTGACCACAAGGCACGCCCTTGAGTCCACTCACAGGGAGTGAAGTGCATGTGTGTAGGGATTGTGTTGTGTTTTATTGTAGAAGATGTAATGGGTGTGTGCTTATGGAATGCAGTGTGTACGGATTACAATTTGTGTAGGGGATGTAGTGTGTGTATGTAAAAGATGCAGTTTGTGTGTAAGGGATGTATTGTGTGTGTCAGAGATGCATTTTGTTTCTGTGTGTGTAAGGCAAGTAGGGTCTATTTCTGTGTGTGTGTGTGCGCATTGTGTGTTCCTGTATTGGAGTAAGAGGTGCATTGAGTATTTCTGTGTGTCTGTTTTTATGTAAAGGATGCACTGCGTGTTTCTGTGTGCGATGGATTGTTTGTTTCTGTGTATAGGGGTTGCAGTGTGTGTAAGTAATGTATTCTGCTTTTGTGTGTGTGATGATGCTTTTTGTTTGTGTGTGTGTGTGTACTATTTTTTTCAAACAATGGTGGATGCTATTTTGGTGAGTTGAACCATATATTCAGAAAGGAGGCGAACATGGAAAAATAAAGGTAAAAAAGAGAGAGAGAAACATACTTAATATAGTAGCTGAAGAGTACCTGTTTGATGCCATCCACCCCTGCAACACTCCAGTCATTAACAAACTCAGTAAGTACAGTGTTACTTAAATACGCAATCTTTTTAATAGAATCTTCATCCAACATTTCTACTGCATTTGCCAATATGTGTAAACAATAATGCTACACTATTGTTTATGAGTAACAACCTCTTGTTGCAAAATGAGGCAAACATGATTCTTTCATATTTTTCTGTATGTATTTTTATGCTGTGTTGGAGCTATTTGTCATGGTTTTATAATTTATCAATACATTGAACATTTTAACAGTGGTTGCCTGCTTGATGTTTGGTGGACCAGTCAGGTACAATTTCTGTCTATCCTTGGTGTTAACAAATGTGTTTGAATCTGTATGTTGCATTATTTAAACTGCTCGTTTTGTAATTATCTTGCTAAAACACTGTGTTTACATTTAAAACTTGTATGATGTACCAGATGGCTATATCTGTACTATTTCTCAACACTGTTTTGATAACAACACATAAAAAAATTGAAAATGTATGTACATATTTCTATTCCATATATTGATTTAAAATGTAATAAAGTATTCATGGCTATCAGCATCATTCACAGTTTTTTTTTTGTTTTTTTTAAATATACAATGTGATCAGTACACTTAATGAATTCTTTCAATTTGTTCCAATACAGTATACATTTGTGTAAGGATTTGACTGTTGTCCTCACAGCTAGTAAAATATCTATTTTCTTCTAATCTTGCATTTTTATGTGTGATATATTACATTTTCAATTAGTTCTTAAGGGGTCAGGTAGAGAACAATTCATCAATAGAAAGAAGAAAAGGAGACAATGGCTGATTGGCATTCTATCCTTTTTCTATTAACGTGCCCAATCTTCTCAGAAGTCAATTTCAATGGCTCACCTAGTGATTACATTTATCTATCTTCGTCCCATTATTCAATGACATTCTCCTTTATTCTTCCTCTTTCTCTTCCTCTATTATAGGTGGCAGTATCCATGTTATGATCTGTTTTTAGAATAGTCCCTTTTGTCTAGAACCATAGATCATGCTTTATTTTTACTATCTTCTATTAGATCTGTCCTTTCATTCTTTTACTCTCACATCTTAAATCATCTTATGTCTCATGAAAATAATTAACTAAAATGCGTATTATTTTGATCGGTGCCTGTCACCAGCATTATAAAAGTGTTGTAAAAGGGCAAGAATATATATATTTGAAATATTATTATTATTATTTTTATATATATATATATATATATATATATATAATATATATAAATAAATAATATTTTACCAGGATGGATACACTGAGATTTCTCTCATTTTCAAGTATGTCCTGGGTCCACAAAACATTGCATTGTTACAATAGGATACAATACATTTTAGATTGGCCTTTTATTGCAGCCAGCCTCTGTGCAATAATCATGCTCTCTAATCAGCATCTTGATATGCCACACCTGTGAGGTAGATGGATTATAGTGGCAAAAGAGAAGTGCTCACTAACACAGTTTAAGACAGATTTGTGAACAATATTGGAGAGAAATAGGCCTTTTGTGTACATAGAAAAAGTCTTAGATCTTTGAAAAATGGGGACAAGAACAGAACAGTTGGGTTTATAATTTAGAGATAGAGATAGGTCTCATAGGTGTTTAAGTTTACATTTAACAATGTCCGGTTTTCATACTAACTCCTTATCTCTATCATTAGATGTTATCACTATTCACACATTATGTAAAAAAGTCTATTAGATGTAATATTTTATATATATGGCTTGCATGAACTCTGTCTTGATGGAACGCGGAAGTAGTGAATGATGCGGACCTCCGGTTCCGGGCGCACACAGCCGTGCCAAATTCAATCGGGAGAAGATTGGATGAAGACTCACATCTGAGAGGTACCACTTCTACACCTATGGGATTGGAGGAGCGGCGACAACACCCACGGATCCACCAATGAACTTAGTGATTAGCCCTATAAATATAGACTCTTAGTAGGGGGTTATTAGATTACTTTTTTGTCATATTTGATTTTATTGTTGGAATATATTTGTCATTTAGTCCCTGAGGAAGTTCTCTTGGTGGAACAAAACACTTTTATATTCTTTATTGGTGGTTATTGTCCACCTTTTATAATAAAAGCTTTTGATATTTTTTCTCAACCTACATCTACTGGAGTCTTGCTTTACATCTATTCCATTGGAGTGGAAGGGGAAGATTAAACCACCCATTCATATCGGGGAAGGCAACCTAGAGTGCTCTTTACATCTCTATCTTGTGAGTGTACTAAATTGTTGCGCATGAACATTTGTATATAATTGTGTTAAACTATATGTTTTTTTATTTTCCTTGTTTTAGATTTGTGCATCCGTATCCCACAAGTTCTCTGTTTTCCTATATATGGTGCCTAAGTTGGTTAGGGCTGAACTGATGTAGGACAGATTTCTAAAATCTATACAGAACTTTAAACTGTAATCTGAATGGTTTCAGACATCAGCTGAGCAGCAACTGTTAAAAAGCTGTAACTTTCACTGAGGATGCTCACAGGCAGTTAGTGCTGGTGCAAGGATTTATACAACTCTGAGCAAAAAAAATATATCAACGTTTTCTCTTTCCGTTATCTTCTTCTCTTTTTTTTAATCTTTCTACATTAATCTTTTTCCTACCAGCTGTGTGTGTGTGGGGGCTTCAGTGTGCATGTTAAAGGTTGTGTGTATGAATCTGCACACAGGATATATGTGCTAGTTTTGTTGCTTGCACTGTCTGTCTGGTGAGGCTGTGTGTGTTATAATGTGGCTGTTCTTGTAGGTGTTAACTGTCTGTGTCTTGATGAGTTAAGTAACAGTTTGTTGTGATTGCGTGTATTAGTTGTGTGTGACATGTGTTGTAACCTTGTCAGGGCTGGTGCGTCCATAATGCGGCACAGGCGGGTGCCTAAGGGCACACCGGCTCTAGGGGCACAAGATTTCAATGACCGGCAGGAGGGAAGTGCTCCCTCCTGTCAGGCCACCTTCTGGACCCCCAAGCGCGGCGTGCAGCAGTGGTATAATCAGAGGCGGCGAGGGAGCTCTATTCTCCCTGCTCCCTCACGCGCCGTTTGCTGATGCTGTGCGAGCCGGAATATGACGTCATATTCCTGCCCCCGCATCAGTAGACAGCCCGCGAGGGATTATACCACTGCTGCATGCCACCCAGCAGCCCCACTGGACCCCACGGACATTTCCACGCCAGCTCTCCAGGTAGGCAGGCTGGGTAGAAAAGGTTTATATATAAAACTAATAATTAGTGAGTGAATGTGATGTGAGTGAGTACATGTGAGTGTATCAGTGTGTGTGTACATGTGAGTGTATCAGTGTGTCTGTCAGTGTATGAGTGTGTTTCTGTCAGTGTGTGTTTGAGAGTGTGTCAAATCAGTGATAGTATGTTTGTTTGTCATTGAGTCTGTTTGTGACTATCAGTGTGTCTGTCAGTGTGTGTGTGTAAATGAATGAGTGTGTGTCAGATCAGTGAGTTTGTCTGTCAGTGACGTCTGTGTTTTTCATTGAGTGTGCATGACTGTCAGTGTATATACACCACTGAGTGTAGCGTGGCGGAGCGGAGCGCGGTACAGGAGCTTCTGTTTCCTGTACTCGGCCAGACTGACAAGAGGTGCTCAATGAGAGAGCACTCCCTGTCAGTCTGGCCGGGTACAGAAAACTGAAGCTCCTGTAGGGGATCTGCTCCGCTTGGTAACGCTACAAGAGAGGTAGAAGGCACACCTAGAAGGAAAGTGTGACCACTAAGGGGATGGGGGTGCACCAAGGGACAGGGAGGAGATGGGAGAGAAACACCAAGGGATGGGGAAAAGAGGGGGGAGGGGAGAAAAACACTAAGGGACAGGGAAGGGAGGGGACCACTAATGGACGGGGAGGCTGGTTAAGAGGCACATAGGTAAAGATGTTATTTTTCTGGGGGGTGGGGGGGGTGGAGTGGGCGGAAAAATGCTTCTTCGCCTATGTACCCAAAATTCCTTGCACCGGCCCTGATCCTTGTGTTGTGTATGTGTGTAATTTGTATGGGTAGCTGTGTGTGGGAGGTTGTTAGTATGTGTGTTAGATGTGAGTGTTTGTATGTTATGTGTGTATATGGCTGTGTGTGTTTGTGTATGATGTTTAGATGTTCCATCATTTCAAAAAAAGTGATATGCCTGTGCCAGAAATGAACACAATAGGGGTCGAGCATCAAGAACATGGTACTTGACCAATGTAGTCACTGTATATAAATTTTTAAAATTGTATCTCAATATAATTCATAGACATGGGCTCCAGAGGTTTATAAAAAGCAATTGATGATTACAATGGTGTAACAAATGTGGATTCTACTTTTTCTTTGTCAATAGATAACAGCTTTTTTGGCTGTACTTTCTTTTCCCCAGGGGTGATTGAATAATTGTGTTAAGTATAAGCTGTGTTCAGAAATTATACTACGCAGCTTTTCTAGGGAGTGAAAAGGCTAACACATGGCTCCCCTCCTGTTCTGCACCTGAGATTTCCTGGCATTATTAGGCTATTAATGTCTCCGAGGAACAGTGTGACAATGACCTCCATTTATCAGATCTGACATTTATTACTCAATTTATAAAGAGGGTAACTCTGGGCTCAATAATACACAGGTCAGCTACCCATAACCAGAAGCAAGATATGCATAAAATATTCCATTGTCAGACTGATTGAAACACCAGCCTTCCATATTAACATTTTAATTTAAATTTAAACCATTGAATTAAAAGGATTTCAAAATACAAACAGGAATTGTGTAATAGAGATTAAATTACATTAACAATGCCATATAGATTGAAAAAGTGATTAGTAAACCTACTCTTTTTATGACTATTGCTTTACGACAGTCTATGTTATGTAAATTCAAGATAAATTGAACTATCAATCATTTCAAACATTCACACATGAGCCTTAAAGCTCTTTTCTTTAACAATAGCCACATTATCTGCCATGCTTTAATTTGTTGTCTATGAATTCTTTGCTATTGTGGGTGAACTTAGATTGACTCTGTTGGAAACAGACTATTACATGCTGTATGAATTTATAAAAAAATAAATAAAAGAACAAGGCACTGCACTCACACCTTTATATAGTTACATAGGCCAAAAGAAGACATGGGTCCATCAAGTTCAGCCTTTCTCACATTTGTTTTTGCGGTTGATCCAAAAGAAGGCAACACATCCAGTTTGAAGTGCTTTCAAACTAGGAAACAAATCCTTCTTGACTCCATGATGGCAGTCAGATCTCTACTTGGATCAAGAAGCTATTAAGCCACAAATTAAAAATTATATTTTTGGAAGTATGCTTCCAGTTGCTGTTTAAATATCTATGCAAACTTTGATAAACCACCTCTTCAGGCAAATACTTTCACATCCTTATTGTTTTTACTGTAAAAAAATCCTTTCCTTTGCCTTAGACTAAATCTCCTTTCTTCAAGTCTAAATGCATGACCTAATGTACTATATATAGCCCTATAAAACAAAAACAAAGAAAAAAGTTACTTGAGCTCTATCCAAAATCCCTATGCACAATTAACCCCTTAACGCCATCAGGGCATACTATGCCGCCCCACATTTGAGCCAAAATGCTGTTAGGGTGTCATAGTACACCCTAACAATCGTGAGCTCCCTGGCCGCCATTTACTTACCTGTACTGGCGATCCATAGCGATCCCAGTCCGGGGGACTGCCTCAGGAGACAGTCCCCCTGCTTCCTTTCCGGCCCACCAAGGCTATGTGATCGCAATGGACGTTGCAAATCACATGGCCTCACAGCAGTCTATGAGACTGGCTGCAGGGGGACTGCCTGAGTGTTCAGGCAGTCCCCCTAATGCCTGGAAAAAAACTTAAAATCACACATTAAAATAATATCTTATACATGTATAATATAATATAAATTAATTAAATCTGATTAGCATATTATACATATATAATTTAATACTAACTGTATTTTTGTAGTAATCTAAATATTGATACCAAAATACACTTGGAATTAAATCATATATGCATTATATATATATTGTAACAAACCACCTTTTTTACCGGTAGGATTGTCACAGATCTTGCAGTAACCACAGCCTTCTAGGGTATACAAAGTCCAGGACACATTCAGCTCAGTTTTCCTTTTTATTTGACAAAAGCAGGTGCTTTAAATAATAAACAAACAAAATCCCTTGCCCTTACTTGAGCTCTTACTAGACAGAAATTACTATCTGTAATTGGGTGGCTTTCCCACTTACCAATTTTCCAAAAAAAAAGAAATGGCTTTGAAATAAACACAAGTGTTGTTCGCTCTCCTAGCTGGCTTTTTCTCCCTCACTCTGCAGCAGGCTGATCTCTTCTTTTAAAGGCCTGTCTACCAATTGACTAGCTACAGGTGAGTGCCAATTAGTAAACCCTTAAGTCAGATCCAAATTGTGGTCTGTTACACAGCAACTAGTGATGTTGGAGTATTGGCCCACCCTGCTCTCCAAATACTCCGCCCCAGGGACCCATACCATGTTTTGCAGAACATCAGCAATGTAGATTGCAAACTTTAACATCTCTCCCTGGGGCATTTAACTGAAAATTCTCAGGTTGCTGTTTAGCAAATCAGGCCTGATGTATCTTCCATCAACCACAATTCCACTTTTACGCTCACATATCCTCCCCCCCAGCTCATACCCATGGGTTTGAGCGACCATGGAAATCAGAGAATGTACCCTCGAAAGCCCATCAGCATTACCTTGTTGCATACCAGCCCTGTGTTCCACAGTGAAATTAAAAGATTGTAAACTCAAAAACCATCTGGTTACTCTAGAGTTATTTTCCTTGTTCTGATACATCCATGTCAGAGGTGCATGGTCCGTTATCAATCGGAACTTTCTGCCTAGCAGGTAGTATTTAAGAGAGTCTAATGCCCACTTAATAGCAAGACACTCTTTTTCAACAATAGAGTAGTTCTTCTCATGTGGGTTTAACTTCCTGCTCAAAAAGAAAACAGGGTGTTCTTCACCCTGGTATTCATGTGAAAGAACAGCCCCCAAGCCCACATCAGAAGCATCTGCCTGAACTATAAAGTCCCTGGAAAAATCTGGGGTCACCAAGACAGGATGGCTACAGATAGCTTCCTTCAGACTCTTAAAAGCCTTTTCTGCCTCAGGGCACCATTTAACTATAACTGGGGATTTTGCTTTAATAAGGTCTGTTAGAGGTACAGCAATGGTAGCAAAATATGGGATGAACCGCCTATAGTATTCAATTAAACCCAAAAATGCCTTTACTTGTTTTTTTGTAAGGGGCCGTGGCCATTTTTGTATGGCTTCCTGTGGTTTAACCAAACCCCTCCCAATAGAATAACCTAAGTATTTTGCTTCCTCTAAACCAATTGTACACTTGGAAGGATTGGCAGTTAAGCATCAAGCACCGCTAGAACTTTGGGGAGGTGGGATTCCCAGTCTGCACTGTGGATGACGACATCATCCAAGTATGCTGCAGCATAACGAACATGAGGTTTAAGAATTCTGTCCATCATTTGTTGGAATTTGGCAGGTGCCCCATGTAACCCAAATGGCAATACAGTGTACTGAAACAGGCCACTGGGTGTTGAAAAGGCTGTCTTTTCTTTGGCTCTTTCAGTGAGAGGGACCTGCCAGTAACCCTTTGTTAAATCCAAGGTTGTTAGATAACGAGCTTTACCCAGTATTTCTATTAACTCATCAACTCTGGGCATTGGGTAAGCTTCAAATTTTGAGATGGTATTTAACTTGCGGTAGTCATTACAGAACCTCCATGTGCCATCAGGTTTTGGCACCAATACAATAGGACTACTCCAGTTACTCTGGGATTCTTCAATGACTCCGAGTTTTAACATGTTCTCAACCTCTAAGTTTATAACCTCCCTCCGGGCCTCAGGAATTCTATAAGGTTTGAGGTTAACCCTTTTCCCTGGTTTGGTTATTATGTCATGTTTAATCACTTTAGTCTTTTCTGGAACTACCGAGAAAACATCCCTATTTCTTCTGATGAAATCTCTAACCTCTATCCTCTAGCCTCCGGCTCTACTATAGGAGGTTCTGAAGGTTTTAAAGCAACCAGGACCTCCCTGTCCTTCCATGGCTTTAACAGATTTATATGATACAACTGTTCAGGCTTTCTTCTTCCTGGTTGTCTGACTTTATAATTGACATCACTCACTTTTTCTATTATTTCATAGGGTCCATGCCAAGTCGCAAGGAACTTGTTCTCCACAGTAGGGACTGTGGTGTATCACCAAACTCTATAAATTATTATGTACGCATACACATATAAACTCTGGTCCATCTACTTTAACAAATATTTATTCAGAGACAAAACAACAACATACAAATAATGACACACAATCTAACTATACCAACAACAACAACCTAACTAACAAGAACAACTACATCTTATAAAATCCCACTCACAGTTCACCATGATAGAAATTAGGCCATGTCTGCTTAAGGGACTGCTCAGTAGCACAGCCAAGAAGGAACAGAGAGGAATGGAGAAAAGGGGAAGTGGTTATCTCTTTCCTGACTTGTAAAGGTATTGAATTACCAATTAACATTTCAAAAGGGTAAAGCTTATCCCACTGTAAGAAAAGCAAACATGAGCTTGGTCACATGACCCCTGGTCACCATATTAGTTTGATGACAGAATGTCACCACAGGGACCAGAACCAAGACCCTGTCTCCAGGTTGGAACACGCTGACTCTAGCATTACGGTTATAGCTGTTTTTCTGAGTTTGCTGGGCTTCCAGCATGTGTTCCCTGACAATAGGCATGATGGTAGCCATTCTATACTGCATTTGAGATATATGCTCAATTACACTCCTGTGAGGAGTAGTCTCCTGTTCCCAGGTCTCCTGATCAATATCCAATATTCCCCGGGCATGTCTTCCATATAACAATTCAAAAGGAGAGAAGCCCGTGGAACTTCCCTAATGGAAAACAGTAGATATGGCAATAAAAAAAATCCCAATTTCTTCCATCTGCATCAATTACCTTACGTAGCATACTCTTAAGGGTTTTGTTGAACCTCTCTACTAAACCATCAGTCTCTGGGTGATATACTGAGGTCTTAAGATGTTTAACCCGCAAGAGCCTGCACAACTCTTGTGACTCTGGACATGAACGGGGTCCCCTGGTCTGTCAGGATTTCTTTAGGGATACCCACCCTACTGAACATCAACATAAGTTCCTTAGCTATTAACTTTGCAGAGGTATTCTGCAAGGGAATGGCCTCAGGGTAGCGAGTTGCATAGTCGAAGATGACTAATATATATTGGTGTCCCCTAGCGGACTTTACCAGTGGCCCCACTAAGTCCATAGCGATCCTTTCAAAAGGCACATCAATTATGTGTAAGGGTACAAGTGGACTACGAAAAGTCTTGAAAGGAGCCCTGTACTGGCACTCAGGACATGAGGAGCAATAGTTTGTAATAGCAGCAAACACTCCAGGCCAGTAAAACCTTCTAAGGACTCTCTGTCTAGTTTTTTCGACTCCCAAGTGTCCCCCTAATATGTGGCTGTGAGCCAACTTTAGCACTATATTTTGGCAAGTCTGAGGAACCAACAGCTGCTTAATGTCTGAATCCTTTTTTTCGACACAGTAAATTAGGTCATTTTGTACTTCAAAATAGGGGAACGGCAGTGCTTCTCCTGGCTGATTAGCAACCCCGTTTACAACTTTAATATCATTTCTAGCTGTCACTAAAGTGGGGTCTTCCCACTGAGCACTTTTAAAATTACCTGGACTAATTCCAATATCAATTAAGTCCTTATCCTTGTCTACAATATTAGTAGGCTCCTCACTAGTTTGAGCTGGGTTATCTCCTATTAATACTGGTTTAGGGCAGTATTTTTTCCTTTTTCTTATTTTTCTGTCACAGTGGTCAATATCGGAAAAAGGGAACACGTTATCCTCGGCAGATTGACTAATTTCTGATAAATTTTGATCTCTCTTTTGTACAGCTGCCAATAATTCTAGAAAATGAGGAAAGTCTCTACCGATCACTACCTCATGGGCTAATCTAGGTACTACACCCACTCAGTACTTTAAATCCCCATACTGGAGGCGTCATGATGTGCATACGTGCTGATGCTTGTGCTCGTGCCCAGTGATGACGGAAGAGGAGGGGGGACCCGCCAAGACCTAGCGTGAGCGGAGTCTTCGCGGGCTTTTCTCCGTTAGCCAGACCCTGCTTTGTCTGTAAGAACCAGTTTGAGGCGTGCAGGATTCCTGCAAAGAGATTACCTTACCTGGCGGTGTACTGTGAGTATTTTGCTGCTGGCTCTGGTCTGGTCCGGTTAGTATCTCATGCTGCTGCAGTTACAATGAACACGGTTGATGTTCCCACTATGATGGCTCACTCTTGCTGTTGAGCCAGACTCTGTTTTACCTGGAAGAACCCGTTCGAGGCGTGTTGGACCCCCGAGATTACCTTAACTGGTGGTGTACTGCCGGCTCAGGTCCGGTTCGGTTGGTATCCCTTGCTGTTGTAGATATATGAATTCGGTTGATGGACCCACCATGATGGCTCATTGCTGCTGTTGAGGTATTAGGCTTAATACAGATAACATATATACTATATAGTGGCCTAGGTTATTATAGAACTATTTAATTATTTGTGCCTAGTTTTTAGCTTTTTTCTGCAATTGTTTATACTTGTTAGCCGCTGAGACCACTGAGTGTATTTGAAAGTCATTCAACTATTTGGGCTAGATAACTATTTGGCCATGAAAAAAATCATATGAAATAAAATCCTCTACGAGGAAAGACAAAAAAGACGCTTTACAAGACAAACCACAAGAAAAGACACAGGATAAGTCTTTAACAACATATTTCTCACCTCAGCCACATCAGACTCTAAAGTATAGGACGACTGATATGGATCTCAGTTCAGAGAGTATGGAGTCAGAAGGTACAAAAAATCCTGATAAGGAACCGATTACTATTTCACTGTTGCATACAAGTTTAAAAGCCAATTTAGAAGAGAAAATCTGAACTGGCCGTAATGGCTACAGAAATCAAAGCAGATATAAAAAAGGAAATAAATATCTTGACAACAAAATTGGAGGGTCTTGAGGTTAAATTAAAAGATATGGACTTCCAAGTAAATCTCCTGAATGATAACTATCAATTGGCACGTCGTAAAATTTCAGACCTCGAACTCAAAGTAAGTTTGGAAGACCGATCGAGGCGGAAAAATTTACGTTTTAGAAATCTGCCGGAGAAGGGAACCCAGGACAATGCCAAACACATTGTGATAGAATATATATCAGCCCTGGGGATTACATACAATCCTTCAGATCAACTAATTGAAAGGTGTCAGACTATTCAAACCAAAATCTCTTCAGAATGATTTACCTCGAGATATTATGGTTTGTTTTTTTGCATTTGATTTCAAGGAAACGATTTTAAAAGCTGCCAGATTAAATCCGGTCTCTTCAGGTCCCTTCCAGAATGTCAAGGTGTTTCAGGACTTATCATTCGAAACTAAAGCCCAACGTAAAAAGTTTGGCTTTGCTACCCAAATTTTATGAACTCAAAATATAAGATATAGGTGGCTTTTTCCTTCAAAATTTAGCCTATCGTATGAGGGCAAAAGGGAAGTGTTTGATTCAAATGGGAAATTGACAGATTGGTTGAAAAGAAACAAAATTTTGGTTTAGCTATGTGTATATATATATATATTTTTTTTTCTTTTTTTATAAGATGATCACTAGTTTTTAATAATGGAGATGGTGTCCGAGGAACACCAACAAGTTAAATTAGGTTGAAAGATTTATTTATAAAATTTGGTAAATGTAAAATAATCAAGCAACCAATTTTTGAGTGCTTGATAGGGCACTATGATATAGATAATCAGAAATATGGGAGAAAGCTTCAAGGAAAATTTAACACATTTTAATACTAGTGAACTTACTGATGGCACACACATTGGATTATTTATATAAGATATGTGTACAATTTCGGGTTATAATGTGAATAATGCACCTATATAGTAAAAGAAGTGTGATAATAATGGGCAAAATAAATGTAACAAAGGAAAATGTCACTGTATCACAGTATATATTACAAAATGAATTATATATTTATTTATTTATTACCCCCTATGGCTATTTTTGCTATTAGATATTTTTATGCAACGTTTGTACTGTTAAGCAGTGTTCGGGAATTTTGTTAACCTATGAAAATAGACATATAAGGTCTGGATTTAGAATTATTTAGAACTATTTGATTATCTGTGATTTGTTCATGGATTTCAATTAGATATTTAAGGTATATACTAACGGGAGATTGCCCCGAATGTAGGCTCTGCGGTCACGATACAGAATCTCCCCTCTGGTGTAGTAATTATACATTATTTTCATTATGCCCTCACAGGCATTAATGGATTCATTAGTTTTATATTTATTTATAGTTGTTTGTTGTGCCTTGATGATGGACTGGTATACATTCCCTTATCAAAGCGTTTTTATGTCAATTTGTTTCTATTTTTCTTTTTATGTGTTGTTTCTTATTCTGAGCAGGAGCTTTCTATCTGATATTATCCATGCTTTTCTATGTTGAAGATATTGTCGATAAATACTCAGGGGCTTAATACTAATAAGAAAAGAAATTGATTGTATAATTCTCTGGTAGATCATAACATACAACTTGCTTTTTTACAAGAAACCCATTGGCTTAAAGATTCTAGACAAAAATGGGGTGGAGATAACTATCCATTAATTATTCACGCCTCTTTGGTAGAAAAAAAAAAAGAGGGGTAGCATTGGTATTTAATAAAGATCTTAAAATTGATGTTATACATTTGGAAATGAATCCGGACGCCAGGTTTATTATTTTGGTTTGTAACATCAATGATAGGACCTATACTTTGGTTAATGTATACCTCCCCAATGTTGACCCTATGGCCAAATTCTCTTTAATTATGGATAAAGTTGATAAGATATCTAAGGGTTGCTTGATTATTGCTGGCGACTTTAATTGTGTTAATGACCCCAAATTGGATAAGTCAACAATATCTTCAACTACGAATAATAAAATAATTAATAAACAGGCCAAAAAATTACAGAATATTTGTAAACAATTTAATTTATATGACATTTGGAGACTATTACATCCATTCCAAAGAGATTACTCCCATTTTTCTAGTGTTCATGGTACCTATTCAAGGATTGACTATTGTCTAGTTGACTCAAATACAATCCCTCTTATTAAATCTATTGATGTTAAGGATAATCCCTGGTCTGATCATAGTTTTTTAATTATTTGATCTTGGCAAAAAGTCATCATTGTCTCGCACCACTTGGAGACTAAATGACTCCCTTATTAAAGATGAATCCAATAGGGAGGAGTTGTTTAAATTATTAGAATATTTTTGGTCTGAAAATAATCCAGCCGACACTTCTATGATTAATTGGTGTACTCACAAATCTGTTATGAGGGCTACTTAATTAAATGGGTTGTATTTACAAGAAAAAGAATGGTAAGAATTTAAAGGATTAATATATTGAATTTTATTCATGCTCTCATTTAAATAAACAATACTCTAATCCAGAGTTGAGGACTTGTTTAAACCATTTAAAACAACAAATTAATTTGAAGGAGGAAGAAAAGATTAAGTTTAACATAAATAAGTTACATTTAAATAATCATACGGGTAACAGAGCTAATAAAAACTTAACAAAAAGACTTCGAAATCAATATGCGAGGAATAGAGTAGAAAAACTGGTGATTGACCAAATAGTTTACTCTACCCCTTCCCTAATAGGGCAAAAATTTAATCAATTTTATCAGGACTTATATAATTTAAATTTATACCCTGAAATAAAGGATATTCAATATTTCCGAAAATTACTTCACAGGAACTGGTACTTTTAAATAAGAAAATTACTATGGAGGAAGTTAAATACCAAATAGATAGACTTCCTATAAATAAAACTCCAGGGCCTGACGGCTTCATAAATTTATATTATAAACATATGAAGCCACATTTATTAAACCCTATTACTCAATTTTTTAATCAATTAGCTGAAAATAAAACCATTCCAAAAGAATTATTACAATCTAATCTTGTTCCCATATTGAAACAGAATAAGGATGGTACTGACCTGTGCAATTATAGACCGATTGCGTTAATTAATGTAGATATGAAGTTATATTCGGCTATTATTGCTGAGAGAATTAAAGTTATTATATCGAAACTTATCCAGCCTGACCAGATCGGGTTTATCCCTGGAAGATGGGCATCAAATAACTCCCGGAGATTGATTGATAGCATTGACTGGTCAAACAGACATATTCCCCTCCTGGCCCTGTCATTAGACATCAAAAAAGCGTTTCACAGGGTCGGGTGGGGATATTTAAGTGAAGTCTTGAAGGCATCCGGTTTTACGGGATGGATATATGGTGCTATTTTAGCTCTATATTCCTCCCCTTCAGCTAGAACAGTGGGTCCGAATATAACTGCAGGGTGGTTTGATCTTAAAAATGGAACTCGACAGGGGTGTCCTCTTTCACCCTTATTATATATCTTATCGCTTGAACCTTTAGCCATTAATATTAGGAATAACTTATTAATTAGCAGTGTTAAAATAAAACTATGTGATGCTAAAATTTCTTTATACGCGGATGACTCTTTAATCACCCTGTCGTTCCCTGAAAAATCTCTCCGGCCCTTAATGTTTGAAATTGAGAGATACTCCAGTATATCTAATTTCAAGTTAAATATTTCAAAATCAATAGCCTTAACCATTAATATGCCTTCAGACTTGGTTGATAATTTATCCCAGAATTATAAATTTATCTGGACAGACAAGGAATTAAATTATTTGGGTCTAACAATCCCTGTAAGTGTTTCGACTATAATGGAGAGAAATGTTTTAATCTTAATGAAAGAAATGAACCTTAAATGTAAAAAAAAAAAAAAAAAAAGGCAAAATTTGGAAATGTCATGGATAGGTAGAATTAATATTTTAAATTCCTATATCTTACCTAAATGGTTATATCTTTTTTTCTATGGTCCCATTAAAAATGCCTAAGCCTTGGTTAGCAATGATTCAATCATGTTTCAATAAATTTATTTGGAAGAACAAAAGACCTAGAATTAATCAAAAAAAATCTCAAAAATTATCCCAAGGTGGCCTTGGCTTTCCTAGTATTACATATACTTATTTTGCTAATATTATCCGTCATATTTACATTCTCCAAGATCCTCAGGTTCGTAGGGAACCATGGTATATTTTAGAGTCGGAAGCTGTCCACTCTTCTAGACTGTATCATTATATGTGGATGGATCTCAAAGAGATTCTGAAAGAGTCAAATAGTTGGATTCCGTCCACGTTGTTTTATACTCTAGAAGACTGGGCAGAAATTAAGAAAATTTTGAATATTGTACAACTAATACCTAGATCTTGTAATCTTAATATTTTGGAGTGTATTATAGAGGACTTCTCATTGACTTCTTGGGGAAATATTGATTTATTAACTATTTCAGATATTATGCAAGGAGATAATATTCAGTCTTTTCAACAGATTGTTGATAATATACATATTACTCCCAGAGAGATTTTTACTTATCTGCGAATCAAACATTTCATACAGAAATGTGTTATTCCAACTTCTTTTCTGTTGGCTAAGAAATTGGAAACTCTATTTAGCCATCGAACGGATTCTAAGGTTACCTCTGTTGCTATCTCTTTGCTTGATGAATCTAGGATAATACCTCATAAATTGATTAATATCTGGGAGAAGGAATTCAATCTAGTGATCCCCCTTAGGGACTGGCTAACTTCTTTAACCAATGTAAATAAATATATACATTGTTTAACTCTGTCTGAATGCCATTTTAAGGTAGCACACAGATGGTATTTTACTCCAACAAGATTGACAAGAATGTATGAAACATACGATTCCACCTGTTGGAGGTATGGCTCGTGTTTGGGCACATATATGCATATATGGTGGGACTGTCCATTAGTCAAACCGTTGTGGATATGGGCGTTTAACATCATTTATACAGCTATACATATTAAACTTAATCAAAATCCGGTCATCGCCCTTTTACATCTGAATTGGCAATTAAAGTCGCACGAACATATCTGCTTTGTTATACATTGTTTTGTTGCGGTCAAATTATAGCCAGACAATGGAAGTCTTCTAATCTATTCCAGAAATCCCGTTTGATCAAATTATATTTCAGTTAACTATGGAAAAATATATAACTAATACTACTGCTCTTTCAAAAAAAAACTATATGGTATTCAAATTGGCTTCAAAAACTTTCCAACATTTAATGGTAATATATTTCTGGTCCCTTTTCCCCCATTTTTCTCATTTAAATATAAAAAAAGAAGAGGAAAAGAAGAAACGGGGGAAAAAAAGGAAGGGAAAGAAAAAAAGAAAGGAAAGAGAGAGAAAAAGAAGGGAATATTGATATATTAGTAAGAAAGTACTCCTGCTCTGTATAGGTGGTGGTTTACTTATGTTGTCTTGGTTTTTGTATTTATCTTTGTTTTTCTTTTTGTATTCGATTTATTTTGCATAAATAAGATTTTATATCAACTGTCTGATTGTAACACATTAATTAAATACTTCTTTGTATTGTTATTCATTTCTGTCATATATGATATACTAAAAATTTCTTTAATAAAAGATTAAGAAAAAAAAAATCCCCATACTGGGTTCCAATATTTACTTCTGCAGTGGGGTATTCTTTTTTATCACCATGAACACAGATAATACCTATTTTCTGTACATGATCAGGTTTTACACAAGGTATTATAGACTCTGCTACCAACGTAACCATACTACCGGAATCAAGTAATGCTTTAGACATTTTTCCATTCACAGTTACACAGCATTTATGAGGGTTATCATCATCGTCATTGTTAACAGTACCATAACAGTTGAGTAAAAATGAACGTGCTCTCTCATCTTTGCCCATATTGCATTCCATAGGTTCATCCCTCAATGGACAGTCTTTGGCCATATGACCATCCTCTTTGCACTTGAAACATTTGACAGTAAAATCTGACCACCAATTAGTTCCTCTCCCAGGCCTATTGGACCTGGATGCCCCCCTGGTGTTTTGTGTATAGAGCTGCAGCTCTTCAGCTCCCCTCAAACCTTGAACAGTCTTACCAGGTCTTGCAGAATTTTGGGGCTTAGGATTGCGGGGGTTTTCCTGTGAAGTAGGACTTAGCAGTTACCCTGCAGCCACATATCTTTCCACCAAGGCAATCAGTTGGTCAGCTATATGGGGGTCACTTTGGCTGACCCAGCGACGCAGGGCAGCTGGTAAACCACGCAAAAAACGGTCCATTACTAAGGTTTCCACAATGTGGCATGCTGAATGGTTGTAGCAATTCTGTGCAAGGTGTATGAGGTCAAACATTTGGGAACGCGCGGCTTTGTCTGAAGAATACGACCATGAGTGGAACCTTTGGGCACGTACTGCAGAGGTTACACCCAGTCGTGCCAAGATTTCAGCTTTCAATTTGCTGTAGTCACTTGCATCGGCTGGTTCTAGGTCATAATCTGCCTTCTGCGGCTCTCCACTTAGGAACGGTGCCAGTATGCTTGCCCACTCACCAGCCGGCCATCCCTCCCTCTCAGCAGTGCATTCAAATGCCAGAAGGTATGCCTCAACATCATCTGATGCAGTCATTTTCTGAAGGTAGTGGCTCGCCCAAATCACCTTTGGCCCCTGGTATCTTCCATCAGGGTCTCCATTCAGTTTTTCAGAGATAGCTTGGATTTCCTGTTGTAGTCCCTGGGTGACTTTCTGCTCCTCACGGACTACTTTAAACATCTCTGCTTGTGTCACAGCAATCTGTTTCACCAAGGACTCAGTGCACGCCATCTGTGTTTTGGCCAGGACTTTAGCACACTCTGCCTGGGCCAGCACCAGTTGCTGCAGGGCTGCACTGTTTTCTGCAGCTCTCCTGTTAGCCTCCTGCTGCACAGAGGTGGATTGGATCAGAGCCTTGATGACATCCTCCATGTTGAGCTTTAAATGACTTCTACCCTCAGGCTTACGTGGCTGCCCGTATTCTCCACCATATTCGACAAACCACCTCTTTTACCGGTACGGTTGTCACAGATCTTGCAGTAACCACAGCCTTCTAGGGTATACAAAGTCCAGGACACATTCAGCTCAGTTTTCCTTTTGATTTGATAAAAAGCAGGTGCTTTAAATAATAACAAACAAACAAAATCCCTTGCTCTTACTAGACAGAAATTACTATCTGTAATTGGGTGGCTTTCCCACTTACCAATTTTCCAAAAAAAAGAAAAATAAAAAAAAGAAATGGCTTTGAAATAAACACAAGTGTTGTTCGCTCTCCTTCACCTCTCCTAGCTGTCTTTTTCTCCCTCACTCTGCAGCAGGCTGATCTCTTCTTTTAAAGGCCTGTCTACTAATTGACTAGCTACAGGTGAGTGCCAATTAGTAAACCCTTAAGTCAGATCCAAATTGTGGTCTGTTACACAGCAACTAGTGTTGTTGGAGTATTGGCCCACCCTGCTCTCCAAATACTCCACCCCAGGGACCCATACCATGTTTTGCAGAACATCAGCAATGTAGATTGCAAACTTTAACATCTCTCCCTGGGGCATTTAACTGAAAATTCTCAGGTTGCTGTTTAGCAAATCGGGCCTGATGTATCTTCTATCAACCACAATTCCACTTTTACGCTCACAATATGTATAATATGTTACTCATATGTTTTAATTAACTTAGAATATATTATAAATATATTACAAAATATACATTAAATAAAAACGAAAAGAACAACTAAATATATGTACTGTCATAAGCGTGTCTTGATATATTTTATATTAATATATATATATATATATATATATACACACACACACACATTTTATATATAAATATATATCTCAAAATACACTTCGAATTATAAATATATACACATAATAAAAATAATAAAATATATAATATATATGCATATGTAAACTATATGAAAACTTACTTTGGCTAGTGTTTGTAACTAAGTGGCTACTACTGGAAACACCCCATTCTGAATACCCTTGGTTGTCTACTTTTGTGAATGATATGCCATGATGGGGGTAATTCTCATTCCTGGGCTACCATATGGTCTCAAAGGCAACATAGGCCACCTAACCAATCTGGCAAACTGAAATGGCAAAGCCCTATATTTGTCACTGTAACCTTCCAAAACCCCATAAAAAAAAAAAAATGTACATTTGGGTACTGTTTTACTTACGAGACATTGCTGAATACAAATATGAGTGTTTTAGAGCAGTAAAACTTAAAATGACAATGATATCACCAGTGAAAGGGCATTTTGCTTGTAAAGAATGCAAAAACAAAATATGAATGCTAATTTTGGCCAGCATTTGTGACTAAGTGGCTACTAAAAAAGACTGGACCTATCCCATTTTGAATACCCTGGGTTGTCTACTTTGGCAAATGGAATGCCATGATGGGGTGTAAATCTCACTCCTAGGCTGCCATACAGTCTGAAAGGCAAGATAACCAGTCTGGCAAATTTGAATGTGTAAAGAATTACATGGGCAAGCCCTATATTTGACCCTGTAACTCTCCAAAACACCATAAAACCTGTACATAGTAGGTCCTTTTGTACTTATGAGATATCGCTGAATACAAATGTGTAATTTATTGCAGTAAAAACTAACAGTATTATGATATTAACACTTAAAATGCCATCCAGAACTTGAAAAATAACATTTCTTAATTTCTCAAAGGTGTTTACATTTTATTCATATTAAGTTATCTTTCATATGTAAATACTTGATATGAAATGAAAATCCTGTTACTCCTGAACAAAAATATATATAATATGGGAGGGTGTACTTAATATGAAATAGTGGAATTATGGTTGAACAGACATTTAGCACAATACAAACATTCACAATTAAGCCCTCCTTTCAGTACTCCTTACCACTAAGTAGCAACAATGACTGTTTTTTTATAGTTTATGTATTGGGACTGATGTATACTACAGAGAAAATATGTACTTGTGCACTATCCAAAATCCCTATGCACATTTAAATACAGTTGTAACCAAAATTATTCAACCCCCCTTGAAAATCAGGTTTATTGTCAAAATGTACAGACTCTCGGTTGTTTGAAATGAACAAATGAAACAAAAGCAATTGAAATATTTCAACACAACGAATGCTTAAAGTTATTTCTCCAAATTCAACTGAAACTGCAACTTATAATGACTTCCACAGTCTCAAAACCCCTTCATGGCAAAAAACTTTAGTACTTAGTAGAGCACCTTTTTGCTCTTATGACCTGCTGCAAATGAGATGCATAGCCAGACACCAGCTTCCTGAGGAATCTTAGCCCATTGCTCATTTGCAATCGCCACCAGTTCAGTAATATTCTTTGGTTTGTGTGCTGCAACAACCAAATCCCACCTGAGAGTTTCTATGGGGTTCAAGTCAGGTGACTGTGATGGCCATTGTAGAATTTTTCAGGACATCTTCTGCAACCAGCAGTTTTCTTTAAAGATTTCCTGATACTTTAATGGACCCATCTTTCCTTCCACATGCTGCAGGTTTTCAGTGCCAGAGCATGCAAAGCAGCTACAGAGCATCACCTAGCCACCACTATGCTTAACTATAGGCAGAGTGTTCTTTTCAGAGTATACTTCATTTTTCTTCCTCCAGACATACTGCTGATTCATTCGGCCGGAACTTTCCAGTTTTGTTTCATTGCTCCACTGAACAGAATCATAAAACTTCTTTGGTTTGTTTATATGATTTTGAGCATACTGGAGCCTTGCGCTTTTGGGTCAGTAGTGGTGTATGATTTGGAGAACTGGCATAGAAACATTCTGCTTTTAGTACTCACCTTACTGTGCTCACTGAAACCTCAGTGCCTGTTGCCACCAAGTCTTGCTGTCGATCCTTTGCAATCACTCAAGTGTTTTTCACAACCTGCCTTCTCAGAAATATGGTTGCAGCAATTGAAAGCTTCCTTTTCCTGCCCCGTCCAGAAAGTGTGACCACTGTTCCTTCAAATTTAAACTTGTGAACTATGCTTCCAATGTTGTCTGTAAGAAAATGCAGTGCCTTTGCTATCTTTTTGTATCCTTGTTTGTGAAGGGCGATGATCTCTTCTCTTAACTTTGTGGACCATTCTTTTGACTTTGCCACATTTTTAACATGCAGTCAACATGTGAGAATCAACAAACCCCTAGCCAGTTCAGGTATTTCAAGTGTTCTGCTAAAGCACACCTGGTGCAACTAATGACGTCCTTGATTAGTCACATTTGGTGTGCATTAGGTGTTCTTGAAACAACATATGCTTTGCATATTCATGCTGTTGTGAGGGATTCCATTCAGGGGTTGAATATTTTTGACACTGGAGAAGTCATTATAGGTTTTCCATTAAATTTGGATAAACCTCTTGAAGCATTCATTGTGTTGAGCTGTTTCAGTTGCTTTTGTTTGATTTGTTCATTGCAAACAGCTGAAAATCTGTAAATTTTGACAATAAGCCTGATTTGCAATGGGAGTTGAATAATTTTGATTACAACTGTAGTTGATTTAAGCCAGTAGGGTCTGGCAGATTGCCAGTCTTCGTTAATTTACACTGACGCGATCAGCCTAGCTGTTTGCAGCGATATATCTATATATATAGTGGAATAATCTGGCCACACTTTGCTCCTTAAGTACTCATATGTGAATACCACCAGGCCCTGGAGCTTTGTTTACATTACATTAACTTTCTTTACTTGCTGCAGCTCCTTGTCTTGAGTCAACCAATGACATTTTTTCTGCACTTTTTTTGCAGCAATCATTTGCATATATCTTGCCATAGGTTCCTCCTTAACATATACTGAGGAAAATAGTTGTTTAACCCCTTAAGGACCAAACTTCTGGAATAAAAGGGAATCATGACATGTCACACGTCATGTGTCCTTAAGGGGTTAAAAGGTCTGCCTTTATCTTGGCCTTCTAAACTAATACCATCTCTGTTTTCAATGTTCCTACACTTTCAGGTTTTTTTTTTTTTTAAACTTTCTGTGTTTATTGGATTTCCAGCTTTTAATAGTAAAAAAAATGCATACATTACAGAGACATTTGGTACACATGGTTTAACAGACAGAGACATTTGATACTTAGGGTTTAACCATGCATATACAGGTGTAGGTACAGCTCCACCGAACCTATTGCTTTATTGCTGTGGTTTGTCATCAGGTTTGTGTTATACATCGGGGTGCATCTAGAATGTGCTATGTTCAGTGGGTGTGTTACTTGCTCTCCGTCTTGTGGTCATTTCTTGTATCTGTGTGGATGAGCGCGTTTCATTAGTCAGTGCCTGTCTGTTTGGCTGTCTGTTATGTCCCATTGTCTCTGAACTTGATGTACAAGGTAACATAAATAATGTAACACAAAAAGTAACACATATATTCAAAAGTATAAGTTCAAATACAGTTGGTACAATTCCTTGGTCTCGGGGGTGGAGTTGTGGTTCTGTTTAATGTGTCAACGGTTCCCTTTTGGTATTTTGGTTCCCTGCGTGGGCTTGTGTTGGGTCCGTTTGTTGTGGGTCCTGTGTGCTCCTTAGGTGTGATCTTGTGTGTTGGGCCTGCTCATGTGTTGCCCGGTCAAGCTCCTTTGTGGGCCATCTGCCTCAGTTTGTGCCAAGGATCTCCTCCTTTCCCAAAGGCTGAGGTCCCCACTCCCTCGTGGCATGGGTTTGGGGTCCTAATGTGTGGCCTGGTGTTTGGTGGGTTTTTGTTGCTTTGGGGTCTCACGCTATGGAGAGTTCGTTCAGCCACGGGTCCCAAATTTTATAGAAGTAATGAGATGTTTTGTGGATCTTGGCTGAGAACCTATTCATCTCCATGGCCTCCCTGGTTTTGCGTATGACTACAGCTAATGTGGGTATATTGGGGGTGCCCCAGAGTTCTGCTATTGCTCGTCGAGTTGCTAAGGCCAGTCTGTTCGTGAGTTTGTTTTTTGCTCTGGTCAGGGGTTTGCATGGCCTGGACAGGAGCCAGATTCAGGGGTCTAGGGGTATATCTGCATGGAGGAGGTCGGAGATCAGGTTGCCACTTCTGTCCATAGTGATGTCAGCTTGGGGCATTGCCACCAAAAGTGTATATATGTGCCCCTATGTCCGCACTGTTTCCAGCCCAGGTCTGAGTCTGTCTTTCCCATATGATACAGCTGTGTAGGTGTTAGGTACCATCTCAGCATGGTTTTGTAGGCCTGTTCTTTATGATTTACGCTTATGGATGCCGTGGTCTCCCATATCTTCTGCCAGTTTGTTGGGTCATCTGGTGGGCCCAGGTCTCTCTCCCAAGCCGCCACATATGCCATCGCTCCCGGTGGTTGGTGATTAATAGTGTGTAATTATCAGTGATCTGTCCCTTATGGGTTGGGTTGTGTATGCATGTTCTTGCGAAAGTTGTAAGTTTGGTGGTGGCTGCTGTCATGTGTACTGGGAGTTCTAAGAAGCTTCTCAACTGTATGTATCTGAAGAGGTCATAGGTGTTGTATGCTTGGTGTGTTTGTGGTAGCTCGTTGTACTACAGTAATTTCCCACTAACAAAGAAGTGGTAGAGCCTGTATAGGTCATTGTATTCATAGTGTGCGAAGTCTTTCGGGTTCATGCCTGGGGGGGGGGAAGGCTTTATTGCGCTGTATGGGGGTTAGTGGTTGTAGCAAACTCACCCCTTTAGGAGAGTTTGCCAGGAGCTTTTAGAGGGGCTTGCTTGCTCGCCTCCTGCCATGTGACTCTGGCCCTGAGGGTATTGCCCTTTAAAGACAGTATTTGGGCATGATGGATTTTTATTATGCGGCTACTGGCCCTTTAAGCACAGTTTATGGACTTCTATTAGACTGTGTATAGATTGTGTATAGGAAGGTGTACCTCTCCCCCGTTTCCTGTCCCATTGTTCTCCAGCAGGGCGTTGTCCCAGGCACACTGCCAGACTAGTTGGAACTGGTTTGGGCTGGAAAGCCATGCTTCAGTGGACCTAAAGGGACCTCCACAAAAAACTTTAAACCCCCATAACTCACAAACCCTGGTCCGATCTGGGTGATTTTTGAATATGTTATTCACCCAGATCAGGGCTATCAGGGGATACCAGGGGTGCACCCTATGTATTTGGGGTACATCTAGAACTTCGGGAAAATATGTACATTTTAATTCTGTTAACAGATAAGCTGATGGGAGGAGATGTGTGGGTTGTACCTTGTACTTTATTGGTTAATGTACTAATTATTGTGAATCCCTCCCTTGCATGGGAGAAAGCTTTAAAAGAAGGTTGTTGGGAATAAAAGTTCAGTTCTGCTCCTGATACTGTGTGTCGTCCAGTTATTGGGAAAGGTGATGGGATACTATTGGATTTTATTGCTGATTGTGCTTGTTATGCTGGTGGATTATTCTCTCACTGTGAGTACTGTGCCTGGGATTATTCCTTGTTCCTGAACCACACCTGGACTACCAGCGGAAATAGTCTGTGAGAGACCAGCATTCCGTTACATTGGTGGCAAGCGGTGGGATGGCGTCCTGGTGTGAGAGGAACAGCACCCTGGAGACACCAGAATTATTATGGAGCAGCATAGAGCCAGCGAGTCCCTGGACAACGCTCGAGGTGGAGGATGAGTTTAACAGAACCTCTTTGCCCCACTGAATAAGCCAATAGTAGAGGCAACCAGGTTAGACTGCATAGAGGGTGCCCGACAAGAGATCTGGGAAGAAACCCTAGAATGTGTCTAGCGTTGGCGAGGTGAGCGTCTCCCCAGCAAGGAGCAGCGACTACAAGCCCGAATGGCCCTACATATGCCTATGCTGGGAGAACAGCCCCGGGAGGAATTGGTGATGCAGCTTAATGCACTGGCATGGAGGGAACTGGGTTTTGACGATGCATACCAAGCGCTACGTTGGTACGTGGTTCAGAGTGTTCCCGGAATGGCCAAATTCGACAGACCGGAGGACAAGGATTACAATAGCCCAGGTTTATTGTGGGGGTCTTTGCAGAACTGGACTTTGGGACATATTTGCCTACAGAGAGGCCATGCTGGACCTCCCTATGGCTATAGACCTAAGGCCAGACCTGATTGAAATGGCTGTCCAGGAATGGGAACGGGAGCAGAACTACCAGCACCTGATCAGCTCCAGTCAGTCACTCTATACCCTACAGGTACCACAAGAGCAGTTGGAGTTCGAACAGGATTATGCCCTTTTATTTGATGCAGTAACACCACCTGTTTCTAACCTGATGGGACTGATGGACTGTACACCATTGGGAGCGTTGAGTTTCGTCCCACCTCCCCAACAACTAAACCCGTCATCAGGAGACCTGGGGTCTGTACCACCTACCCCCCAACCAGACCCAGAGGTGGGAGATCTTATTGACTGGTCCTAGGAAGACCCTCAGCTGACAGGTGGAGGGAAGACAGATCTCTCCACTGGCCCTACAAAGATGCGGGGGAGCCGGCCCAGATTGCCAACCACAGATGGATATGTTAGGAGTGGGGACAGTCGGTCCCGCTCCACAGCGTACAACCCAGGGAGAGGAGAGGGTCGTCCTCCATCTCCAGCAGCCAAGTGTGTTATTGGGAGAAGGGACAGGCAGTCTCTCTCCCCAGCGGCAGAGTGCCTTACCGGGAGGGGAAGACAACTGGTCTCACTCCCCAGCGGCTTAGTATAGTATTGGAACCGGAGGAGGTCGGTCTTACTTCCCAGCAGCAGCAGGAGTTATTGGTAGAAGAGACAGGCGGTCTCTCTCCCCAGCGGCAGAGTGCCTTACAGGGAGGGGAGACAAATGGTCTCACTCCCCAGCGGCTGAGTATGTTATTGAAAGGGGAGACAGCTGGTCCAGATCCCCAACCACCTTCACAGGAATGCCAGGATGATGAGGCAAAAGGTCCATCCTCTCCACAGCCAATCCACAACCTGGTCCTGGGGATAGCACTCGCTGACCCCATCCCAGCAGAAGAGTTGGCATCTGGGCAGAGCGCCTCTGCCCTCTCTACCTCTTTGTTTTGGGGCCTGACGACCCACCAACCAACACAGTGGAACCGCTGACTACAGGGCAGAGCACTGCTGGCCTCTACCCACTTGGCACCCGACGTCCCCAGCAACAGCTTTGTCCAACCAGGGGAGAAGGCATCCGGGTTGTTTTTCCACAAGACCCAGGATCTACAACTGGGCACAGGTGGCAGGAGGCCATCTGAACAACTACACCTTTTGAGAAAGGCCGGCAGACTATTAGAGCACCAGACCGCAGGGAGGTCTCGAGTCTGGATAGTCTCAATGGGAAAGGAGAGATATGTAGCAAACTCACCCCTTTAAGAGAGTTTTCCATGAGCTTTTGGAGGGGCTTGCTTGCTTGCCTCCTGCCATGTGACTATGGCTCTGGGGGTATTGCCCATTAAAGACAGTATTTGAGCATGATGGATTTTTATTATGCGGCTACTGGCCCTTTAAGCACAGTGTATGGACTTCTATTAGACTGTGTATAGGAAGGTGTACCCCTCCCCCATTTCCTGTCCCATTGTTCTCCAGCATGGCGTTGTCCCAGGCACACTGCCAGACTAGTTGGAACTGGTTTGGGCTAGAAAGCCATGCTTCAGTGGACCTAAAGGGACCTCCACAAAACTTTAAACCCCCATAACTCACAAACCCTGGTCCGATCTGGGTGATTTTTGAATATGTTATTCACCCAGATCAGGGCTATCAGGGGATACCAGGGGTGTACCCTATGTATTTGGGGTACATCTAGAACTTCGGGAAAATATGTACATTTTAATTCTGTTAACAGATAAGCTGATGGGAGGTGATGTGTGGGTTGTATCTTGTACTTTATTGGTTAATGTACTAATTATTGTGAATCCCTCCCTTGCATGGGAGAAAGCTTTAAAAGAAGGTTGTTGGGAATAAAAGTTCAGTTCTGCTCCTGATACTGTGTGTCGTCCAGTTATTGGGAAAGGTGACAGGATACTATTGGATTTTACTGCTGATGCTTGTTATGCTGGTGGATTATTATCTCACTGTGGGTACTGTGCCTGGGATTATTGCTTGTTCTTGAGCCACACCTGGACTACCAGCAGATATAGTCTGTGAGAGACCAGCGTTCCGTTACAGTGGTGTTGGGTTATTGATGATGGGTAATTTCCTGGTGAGTTTGTCCCATATGGCAATGGAGTTCGATAGTGTTGGGGGTGTTGGTGGCGGCATGGGTTGGGCTTTTCGTGGTACCCAGAGGTAGAGAGAGGGGAAGTCCAAGCCAAATAGGTAGTGTTCCAGTTCAACACACCGTTTGATCCCTGGGGGTGCGCAGAGGTTTTGTATGTGGGTGAGTTGAGTAGCATGGTAATAGTGTTGGAGATGGGGCAGACCCAGACCACCGGTTCTGTTGGGGATGTACATTGTTGTTCGTTTTATTCTGGGTCTTTTATTCGCCCAGATGAATTTGTCTATGTGTGTTTGTATGTATTTGAAACCTGAGTTGGGTATTGGGATGGGGAGGGTCTGGAAAAGGTAAAGAAAGCGTGGTAGCAGATTCATTTTTATCGAGGCTAGACGTCCCAGCCATGACAAAGACAAGTCCCTCCACTGGAGCAGGTCGTTTGTTTTTTGTATCAGTGGAGTGAAGTTCAGTGCATATGTGCGGTGTAGTTCTGCTGGTAGAGCAATTCCCAAGTACAAGATATGTGAGGTGCTGTATCTGAATGATTACCTGTTTTGTATCCCATCTGAGATTTGGTTCTATATTGAGCATGAGTGCCTCGGTTTTATCTAGATTCAGCCGGTATCCCGATACTTCGGAATATTCCTCCATGAGTTTGAGGAGAGGTGGGAGGAAGTGTAACGGGTTCGTGAGTGACAATAGGAGGTCATCGGCGTACGCCGCTGCTTTGTATGTTTGTGTGCACACTGCGATACCTGTGATCGTGTGTGTAGTGCGGATGAGGTGCATTAGGGTTTCGAGAGAGAGGGCAAAGGGGACTGGGGACAGTGGGCAGCTCTGCCTCATTCCATTTTTTATAGAGAAGGTAGGTGGGTTTGTATTTGGTATAAGGAAGTTGGTGTATATTGTTTTGATTTCATCTTGGAAGGGTTTGGGAAAGCCTAGTTTCTCCAAGGTGACAAAAAGGAATGGCCAGAGAAGTCTATCAAAAGCCTTCTTGGCGTCTAGATCCCTAGGAGAAGGGTCGGGATGTTGCGTCGGTTTGCCACCAAGACCAGGTCTTGTATCCTTCTGGTGTTGTCACTGGCTTGTCAGGTAGGGATAAAACCCACCTGGTCTGGATGGGGACCAGTTTGGTGAGGAATGGTAAGAGCCGGTTGGGGAGTATTTTAGTGAATATCTTAACGTCCACGTTTAAGAGGGATATGGGTCTGTAGTGCCCCTGATCTGATAGGGGTTTGTTGGGCTTGGGTAGGAGGCAGATGTTAGCCTGTAGCATTTCTTTGGGGAGTGGTTCTCCTCATAGTAGGGAGTTGTATAGCCTTACCATATGGGGCAGTAGAGTATCTAGGAATGTTTTATAATAGACGCCTGAGTGTCCATCTAGGCCCGGGCTTTTATTTGGTTTGTTGGCTCCAACTGCAGTTGCCACCTCCTGGTCAGAGATGTCCTCGGAGAGTTGTGCAAGTATGCCATCTGGGGAGTTTAGTTTGTTCGAGGAAGGTGTGAATGCGGTCTGTTAGGTTGGCGTTTTGTCTGTGCTGTGGGGAGTGGTCGTATAGATCGGAGAAATATTTTTTGAATGTCTCTGCGATTTTCGCTGGAATGTCTGTGGTGTTCCCTGAGGGTGTGCGGATGTGGTCTATGTGTTTGACCTGTGTACGTTTGCGAAGCCTGTGTGCGAGGAGAGTATCGGTTTTATTGGATTTTTCATAGAACATTTGTTGTGTCCATTGAAGGGCTTTAGTCGCATCGGCTGTCATTGCATTTTTGAGGGTTTGCCTCTGCTGTAGGAGTTGTGCAGTGAGGTCAGGGGTGGGTGTTTGCTTGTGTTTGGCTTCTAGGTTTCTAATTTTGTTAAGAGTTGTTTCTACGTGTGCTAGCCATGTTTTTTGTGTGCGGTGGCTATGCTGATGAGGGAGCCCCTGAGTAGCGTTTTGTGGGCGGCCCATAGAATTGCTTGTGACTGGACTGAGTTCTTGTTCGCAGTTAACTAGTTTGTGAGTTCTGATTTAAGTTGTTGTACTATTCGTGGGTCGTGTAGTAGGATCGGATTGAGTCTCCAAGACTAGGGTCTGGAGATTTGTGGTGGTTGAAATATTAAGGATATTTCGGCGTGATCAGAGCACGTTATATTGCCTATTGCTGTTGCGATCAGGAGAAGTGATGGGGAGACATAGTCAATGCGGGAATAAGTGTTATGTGGGTGGGAGTAAAATGTGTAGTCTTGTGCAGTTGGATGGTGTATTCTCCATATGTCGATAAGTTTTGTGTTGGAGATAAAGTCTGCTAAGAATTTGTCTGATCTGGATGGTTGGTGTTGTGTGGTAGAATGTGGTGGTTGATGCAGTCTGTCTATCATTGGGGAGATGGCGGCGTTAAAGTCTCCTCCTATGATTTTATGGTGACTTGGGTGTAGACTGAGGTGGGCCTGTAAGGTGGGCCAGAATTCAGGTTCCGGGGTTGTAGGGGCATATATGGAGGAAATATCGTATTTAGATGGCCCTATTGTGCCTGTTATCGTTAGATAGCGCCTGTGGTGGTCTTTGTGAGTGGACTTTACTTGTAGTGGGCATGATTTCCTCAGGAGGATCGCCACTCCTTTGTGTTTACCCGTGTCAGAATTAGCGAAGTGGCGGCGCAGGAGGGGGAAGGGGCGTTCTGCGGAGTAGTGTGTTTTGGATGATGTCTGCTTTGGTTCGGTTGGCCCATCTCATGAGTCTGTCGTTTTGTAGGCTTGTTTAGCCCTTTGCAGTTTATAGAAATGCACGTGAGACTAGCTGGCATGGTGGTGTGGTTGGGTGTGTTGCGTCCGGGTATTGGGGTGACCTGCCTGTCTTTTCCATTTAGACTTTCAGAACCCCGTTTGGGAGCTCAGTGTATTACCTCTTGAGACCAACGTAAAACATTTAACCAATAATAGCTAGCTCAGTCCTTACGCTAAACTTTGTAAAAATTTAACAGGTATACAGTTTCATTAAAAAATAGGTGTTTGAGTACTGTTCGTCCGGGTGGTTGATGGCGGTTACTCCGCTCTGCCGCCAAGAGTAGTCCCTGCCGGTTCTCTGTTGTGCCAGTTGGGCATCATCCTTGACGAGTCATGGTCTTGTGCTTGCCAGATGGGTTGCAGCTGCCTCTTGGCTGGACGGTTCTGATGTGGTCATGGTGTTTCCCAGAGTGGTGACTGGAAATGTCTTGGAGGACATGTGTGGTATCTTGCTGGCGTACTAGGAGTTTGAATGGGTGCCCCCAGCGGTACGCTATGTTCGCCTGTGCCAGTGCGTCAGTGAGAGGTTTGAGTGCGCTACATTTGGCAAGGGTGAGGGGTGATATGTCTTGATAAAAGTGCAACGTTGTGGCGTCGAATTTTGGTGGTTTTCTCCTAGTGGCTGTCATAATGGCTTCCTTGAAGTTGAAGTAGTGTAGGCGCACTGACATATCTGGGTGCAGATTGGTTTTGACTGGGGGGCTTCAGTGCCCTATGTGCCTGGTCTTTGGTCAGATCTTGTGGCGTAGCTTCTGGTAGGAGGGATATGAAGATTTCACGTAGCGTGGCAAGTAACAAGTCCGGCGCTACAGTCTCAGGGAGGCCCCTTATCCTTATATTGTTGCGATGAGCAATTGTTCAGGTCTTCCATACCTGTTTCCAGAGTTTCCACTCTGTGTCTCAATGTGGAAATGTCTTCCTCCTGTGCCTTTAAGGTGTCCAGGAGTTCATCTGCTCTCTGTTCCACCTGGCCTGTTCTTTCCCCCAGGTCTGCTATTTCTGCTTTCATACTGTGCAACTGCTTCTCCAGCTCAGCGGCCATGTGTTTCTTGATGTCAGTGGCTGCTTCCCTGAGTAAGAGCTGCAGGTCTCGCTTTGTGAGTGGTGCTGCTGCTGAGGCTGCTGCCTCACTCTGGTCTGAGTCTGAGGCTGTGTCGTTTGCTTGTTGTGGGGAAGATGGCGCCGGTCCGCGCTGGGACTGGAACGTTGTGGCTACCGAGGGTGTTTGATTACAGGGGGCAGAGACAGTTGGTCCTGTCTCCCAGCGGCAGTGTACCTTGCAGGGAGAGGAGAGCAGCGTCCTCCCTCCCCAGCGGCAGGGTGAGCTACAGGGATGCTGGGCAGTCGGCTCAGATCCCCAGCGGCAGTGTGAAATACAGGGAATTGGGAGCCCGGTCTCCATTCCCCAGCTGCAGGCTTAGTTACAGGGGGCAGAGACAGTTGGTCCTGTCCCCCAGCGGCAGTGTACCTTGCAGGGAGAGGAGAGCAGCGTCCTCCCTCCCCAGCGGCAGGGTGAGCTACAGGGATGCTGGGCAGTCGGCTCAGATCCCCAGCGGCAGTGTGAATTACAGGGAATTGGGAGCCCGGTCTCTATTCCCCAGCGGGAGATACAGCAGGGAATTGGGAGCCCAGTCTCCATTCCCCAGCAGCAGGATTCTGTATTGGGAGCAGAGACAGTCGGTCTCCCTCCCCTGCGGCTGGAAGTATATGTGGGAGAGTAGCTTGTTACCCCCTCTCCCCAGCAGCAGCTTAATGTACCCAGGGGAGACAGTAAGCCCCACAACTGTGCAGATGGGACCGTGGTCTCTGCACGTCCAGCACAGGGGGTAGGGACGGTCGGTTCTGCCCCCCAGCAACAGGGCTGTTTAGCCAAAGGGGAAACAGTCGGTCTCCAGCAGCAGGGCTGTATATCTAAAGGGGAGACAGTCGGTCTCCCCCTCCAACAACCAGGCTTCAACCAGGCTACCCTTCCAGTAGCGCTGGCACCAGGGCAGAGTACTGCTGGTCTCTGCCCACACAGCAACCCACCAAGCCAGCATACCCGTACCCAGCACAGCCGTGGTGAGACACCTGGACATGGACAAGCTTCTCCTCTACCCAGGTGTAGTAACCATTTATTGTGGGTGGGCTGTGCTGTTGATTGTGTTTTGTGGGTGGGCTGCTGGACTAACAAGGGCACTGACCGGCAGAAGGTCAGATACCCTGTTAGTCTGTTTGGAAAAGGGGAGAGATGTGACGAGAGCAATCTTGCCACATTGCATTGGAGAAGCCTGGTTGCTCGCCTGTTGCCTTTGGATTATGGCCCCATGTTAAAAAGCTTGATTTTCCCCTGCACAGACAAGAAAGCCGGGTCATTTGGTGCTTGCCCTGTTTGAGCAGTGATACCCCAGATACTTATGCTATGGAGCCCATTCGTATAATGAAAGACTATGGGAAAGACTTTGGCTCCATGGCAATTGAACTGTAGGTGTGTGCCTTGAGCACCATTCAGTAATAATGTGCGCTCAGACTTAAGCTATCTGGGCATATGTTGCATGTCTGTATTTTATGTCATAAATGTAACCTTGTGTATTTTACTGTCTTTTTGCTGCCATGTGCTCAATGGAGTTTTGCCTCTGTCTTTGGAGATAATTGGATTACTTCTAATTATCTCCAGGATAGAAGACTCTGTGGAACTGGTTTTGGGCAGAAAAGCCATGCTTCCTGTGGTCACAAAGGACTACAATCTATCTTTTGAACCACTGGACCAATTTGTATGATTTTGACGTATGTTTGTATTTGGAGTATGCTGATTCTGAAAATGTAATGTAATGTATGTTTTATGTGAATGTGATGCATACTTTTCAAGTTATGAATAATGTGGAAAAATTGTATTTCTCTGCTTGTGCTAAATTACATTACCCATTGTGTAAGGTAATTGAATCACAAGCAGAGGGGAGGAATTTGTGTGGGAGTGTCTGAGTGTATTGTATGTGTTTTATTGGTTGTGTTCCAAAACCCTGTGGGTGGTACTAATGTGTAAGAATGTGTACATAAGCACAATAAACCCACAGCTCTGTCTGTTCACTGCTTGACCCTCAACACAGAGCTTTGTCTCGTTCTTGGGGGAATTTATTGAATGCTGTTCCAGTTCGACTGCTAGGAGTGTAAACCTGTTCGTATGGTTTTTCCTATTCGGCTGTTTACAGCATTCGTATGGTTTCCTGTTCGGCGGATTGGTGTTCTGCAGTAGCTGTGCCTGCATCTCTGGAAAGGGGGACGATCACCTAAACGGTTTTTACCCCTTGTGTGCAAAATGGTCCGTTACAGAGTTAATTTCAAAAGACACCATATTGTGTTCACTATTTCCCATGTGCTCCCCTGCTTAAATGTTGGTAAAAAAAAAAAAGTCAACATTGTTTGTTTTAACCAGATTTAGACAAGCACTTGTACCTGTACTGGTACTTGTAACAGTTGTCACATGAAGGTGCTATTCAACATGTTCAAAAACCAGGTTTCCATTTGCTGAACTGCTAGTTCCTCTAACTCAATTAATGTCCGGGTAATTCAAATCTCCAATAATTAACGTATTTCCCAGATGTGCAGCTTTCACAATTTGCCTAAACAGCTGTTCTCTCATTAATTTTAATATTCGGTGGTTTATAACGTATTCCAGCCAATAACTGATTTCTTCTTTTTTTTTTTTAAGCAGATATCTACCCATAAAATTTCCACATTTTACTTGCTTAATATTTCCTATTTTCTATCCTTTCTAAATACTGTGTAACCATTTAGGTTATCTGCCCAGTCATGGATCTCATCCTACCATGTTTACATTATGCCTATTATGTCATGTTGCTTAGTATACGCTATGGCCTCTAATTCACCCATTTTGGTTATTTCGGCTCCTTGAAATTAAGGAGCATACATTTAACATTATTATGAGTCTCTTGTATTACTATCACATACCTCATCTGTTTTGATTTTGCCTCCCTTGTGCTGAGCTAAAACCCATCTCCTTCCTGTCCTATCTCCATTTTGTAGCTTTCTCTGTCCCCCTACTGCTAGTTTAAAATCTCCTCTAATCTTCTAGCCATCATATCCCCACGGCACAGCAGACCCTCTTCTGTTTATATGCAATCCATCACAGCTATAAAGATTGTACCCAAGCACAAAATCAGCCCAGTGCTCTAAAGAGCTAAAACCTTTCTTCCTACACCATGACTTTAGTCATGAATTAACCTACCCAATCTCCCACTGCCTTTCTACAGTCGTTTGCAACACAAGTAATATTTATGAAAATACTACCTTGGAGGTCCTTTTTTCAGTTTACTTCCTAATTTCCTGAACTAATTATTTAGGAACCTCCATTTTCCTCTAACTTTGTCATTGGTACCAATTTGAAGCATGACATCAATGTCATTCCCAACCCTGCCCAATACTCCATCCACTCTGAGCCACATGCCGAACTCGAGCAACCGGGAGACCGCAAACTGTCCTGTTGAGCCGATCAGAGTGGCAGATTACAATATCTACTCTCTTAATAATAGTGTCCCCTACCACAACAACCAGTCTAGCCTTTCTTACATTTTACACCCGTACTAGAGGGGCTGTTCTCTTAGATGTTAGAAGGAACAACTTACTCCAGTACAGCTACTCCTGAGCTGATGCTCCCAACACCTGTACTCAAATGGGCAAATGCAGGGCCGGACTGGGGAAAAAATTCGGCCCGGGCATTTTTAATTACAGCGGCCCACTGAAAAGGGGGCGGGGCCAGATAGGGTGTGTTTTGTCATCCCCAATGACAAGCACGCCCCATCTCAAAGTGAGCATGTTGGTTCAATGCTCTTCCAGGGCATGAGAAAAGGGCCCTGTATTTGATCTGCACAGCGCAAGCAAATTTAATAACATGCTTGCATTGTGTTTGCTTGAAACTTGTCTCAGGGGTTTCCATAATTGGAATACTCACTGTATCCCATTTATGGAGACACTATGTGTTTGCTTAAAGGATATCTAGTGTGTTCATAGGGGATCCTGAGTGTGTATGTCAGAAATGTAGTGTGTGTGTAAGTGGTGCAGCGTCTGTGTGTAGGGGATCTAGTGTGTGTTTGAAGGACTCAGGAGTGCGTATAGGAGATCTAGTGAGTGTGTGACTGGTGCAGTGTGTTTGGGGGGTGCTGTGTGTGTGAGGGGTGTAGTGTGCATTTGTGAGGAGTATAGTGTGTGTGGGAGGGTGCAGTATGTGTGTGTGAGGGCGCTGTGTGTGAGGGCGCTGTTTGTGAGGGTGATGTGTATTTGAGGGTGATGTGTGTGTGTGTGTGTTGGGGTGCTGTGTGTGTGTTGGGTTGCTGTGTGTGTGTTGGGGTGCTGTGTGTGTGTTGGGGTGATGTGTGTGTGTTGGGGTGATGTGTGTGTGTTGGGGTGATGTGTGTGTGTGTGCTAGGTTGCTGTATGTGTTAGGGTGCTGTGTCAATGTTAGGATGCTGTGTCAATGTTAGGGTGCTGGTGTTAGGGTGCTGTGTGTGTTTTAGGGTGCTGTGTGAGTGTTAGGGTGCTATGTGTGTGTTAGGGTGCTGTGTGTGTGTTAGGGTGATGTGTCAATGTTAGGGTGCTGGTATTAGGGTGCTATGTGTGTGTTGGGGTGCTGGTGTTAGGGTGCTGTGTGTGTGTTAGGGTTCTGTGTGTCAATGTGGGTGCTGGTGTTAGGGTGCTGTGTGAGTGTTAGGGTGCTGTGTCAATGTTAGGGTGCTGGTGTTAGGGTTCTGTGTGTGTGTTAGGGTGCTGTGTCAATGTTAGGGTTCTGTGTGAGTGTTAGGGTGCTGTGTGAGTGTTAGGGTGCTGTGTGTGTGTTAGGGTGCTGGTGTTAGGGCGCTGTGTCAATGTTAGGGTGCTGGTGTTAGGGTGCTGTGTGAGTGTTAGGGTGCTGTGTGTGTGTGTGTTAGGATGCTGGTGTTAGGGTGCTGTGTGAGTGTTAGGGTGCTGTGTGTGTGTTAGGGTGCTGGTGTTAGGGTGCTGTGTGTGTTAGGGTTCTGTGTCAATGTTGGGGTGCTGGTGTTAGGGTGCTGTGTGCGTGTTGGGGTGCTGGTGTTAGGGTGCTGTGTGTGTTAGGGTTCTGTGTCAATGTTAGGGTGCTGGTGTTAGGGTGCTGTGTGTGTGTTAGGGTTCTGTGTCAATGTTAGGGTGCTGGTGTTAGGGTGCTGTGTCAATGTTAGAGTGCTGGTGTTAGGGTGCTGTGTGTGTTAGGGTTCTGTGTCAATGTTAGGGTGCTGGTGTTAGGGTTGGTGCTGTGTGCGTGTTGGGGTGCTGGTGTTAGGGTGCTGTGTGTTAGGGTTCTGTGTCAATGTTGGGGTGCTGGTGTTAGGGTGCTGGTGTTAGGGTGCTGTGTCAATGTTAGGGTGCTGGTGTTAGGGTGCTGTGTGTGTGTTAGGGTGCTGTGTCAGTGTTAGGGTGCTGTGTGTGTTAGGGTTCTGTGTCAATGTTAGGGTGCTGGTGTTAGGGTGCTGTGTGCGTGTTGGGGTGCTGGTGTTAGGGTGCTGTGTGTGTTAGGGTTCTGTGTCAATGTTAGGGTGCTGGTGTTAGGGTGCTGTGTGTGTGTTAGGGTTCTGTGTCAATGTTAGGGTGCTGGTGTTAGGGTGCTGTGTCAATGTTAGAGTGCTGGTGTTAGGGTGCTGTGTATGTGTTAGGGTGCTGTGTCAATGTTAGGGTGCTGTGTGTCAATGTTAGGGTGCTGTGTGTGTTAGGGTGCTGTGTGTGTTAGGGTGCTGTGTGTGTTAGGGTGCTGTGTGTGTTAGGGTGCTGTGTCAATGTTAGGGTGCTGTGTGTGTGTTAGGTTGCTGTGTCAATGTTAGGGTGCTGGTGTTAGGGTGCTGTGTGTGTGTTAGGTTGCTGTGTCAATGTTAGGGTGCTGGTGTTAGGGTGCTGTGTATGTGTTAGGGTGCTGGGTGAGGGTGATGTGTGTGTTTGCCAGGATTTTGTATTGGGGGAGGCAGGTAAATGGCACTATTAATGTTTTACTAAAAAATAAAAATAAATACGTAATAATAAATAATAAAAATACATACTAATAAATACTAATAATAAATAATAAAAATACATACTAATAAATACTAATAATAAATAATAAATAATAAAAATAAATACATACTAAATTCTAATAATAAATACTAATAATAAATAATAAAAATACATACTAATAAATACTAATAATAAATAATAAAAATAAATAATAAAAATAAATACATACTAAATTCTAATAATAAATACTAATAATAAATAATAAAAATACATAATAAATACTAATAATAAATAATAAAAATACATACTAATAAATAATAAATACATTATATCCCCCCCCCTTCTCCCCCCTCCCTCTATTCTTACCTGTAGTCTGGAAGGGTGGGGGGGGGTCGTGCTCCTGCCAGCCATCCCTGGTGGTCCTCGTGGTTAGTGAACTCTAGCCCTTTGGGGCTAGAGTTCACTCTCGCGAGACCCGGCCGGTTGCCATAGCAACGGTCCGGATCTCGCGAGAGAAACCCGGCGGAGCTGCAAGTTAGAGCTCCGCCGGGTCCTCTCTCCTGGCGGCGGGCTCCCCCCCCTCTCTCCCCGCCGGCGGCCGCGTTTGAGCCCATGTGGGCCGGTGAGGGAGATCTTTGATCTCCCCACCGGCCCTTCATGGAAAACAGCGGGGCCGGCGCTCGGATAGCGCCGGCCCTGCATAGACCGGCAGGGGAGATCCTGTGACCTCCCCTGCTGGCCTCGGCCCATGGCCACCGCGGCCCACCGGGCATTTGCCCGGTATGCCCGATGGCCAGTCCGGGCCTGGGCAAATGTGTCAGGTTGTACAAAGTCAGGACTAAGGAGAGAAAAAACAAGTAGCAAGAGAGGTGAGAACGGACAACAGCTCAATTAGCCTGCCCTTCGATGGGTGCCCGCTCAGATCTCAAGCTGATTTTAGCTCAACTTGTGCCATTACAGAGAGAACATATCGGAAGCATATCAGACTGGTCCCACCCTTACGGGCAGTCCAGATCCGCAATGCCAACAAGTTCCCTCTGCACAAGAGATACAGCAACCCCAGACTATCGTTTAAACCTTGTAAGGTATCATCAGTGAGGTATAGCTAAACCTTTAATCATCCCTCCCAGTGCTACCACGTGATACTGTCACCCAGCTACGTGCCTGTTCCCCAGCAGAGGGGAACTAGACATCCTCACTAAACTCTGCCCAGGTTACAGCAGAGCCCTTTTAAGATTGTCAATCTTTCTCAATGTTGCAATTTGATTTTCCAAATCTTCAATATGAGCTTCTAGAGAAGCCACTTGCTCACATCTGCCACAGGACATGTATGTACGTAGTGGGCATTGGATGAGGTATGCCCTTCAACCAACCATAACTTCCCCAAATAACGACAGACACAAAACTTAGATATAACAGGCCACAGCATTTATTAAAACAACCAAATACTGTATAACTCCTTTAATGTATAAAACTGTACATAATAAAATTAACATAAATAACTTGCATAAAGTCATACAGTAATGTAACCGAAAACGTCCTTGCCAATCTATATCCCTCTTCCCAAAGGCTCTCACTTCCCCCCCTTGGCATAATAGAAACTCCTCTTCCCTTTTGGGCTCCCCACCAGTCGACTTTTAGCTCGGTGGGGCCCGACCGTGATGTTCCCCACGAGCCAGCTTCTAGCTCGGTGGGGACACGTCCAACCTGGTACACCTTAATATTCACCATAAGAGACAGGGGGAGGATGAGACCCAGCCATTATTCATCTAACCTGCAAACCATCTCTCCTTTATTTGGCAAGGACATGCCCCCGACATAACCCCAGCTGTTTTAAGCCTAAAATCAGCAGGGGCCACCATCTAAACCACCCAAGGCCTGTTCCACTGCCTCCTGGATCGCCAGATTAAAGAGGTCGAGCCCGACCTCAGTCAGATGCACCTCATCTGGTCGAAACAAATTCACCGCCTCCTTCTCAAAGACCTGATGATGAATGGATATCCCCCTAACCCCCACAACAAATTTAGAAATCTGCCTATTAAACTGCCTGCCTATTAAGCTCCAGCGCACTCTAGCTGTGGGCCTGCCGCCAATAGTTCCTCGCCACTACCTTCGACCAAATTAAGCAGACATCAGGGAACAGGATCAATATCTGGGACAAGCCCCTTTTGACCATGTCCACCAAGCCCCTGACCGGCCCAGGTCAATGCTCCCAAATGGATGACCAGCACAGACAGTGCCCCTAGCAAGTGAGAGAACCTGACCAAGTCAGGGAGGAGCCGAACCCACCTCATGCCTCTGGCGCCAAATCACCATATCTCTGCAGTCGAAGGCGTGAAAAGGAGAAGCTCCCCCCCCCCAGCCAGACCGATGCTCGTTGCCCATGCCCAGTGTATGTAGGAGTGCCCGATCAACCAGACCCTGGGTGGTACCAAACCTCAGGAGGAAAACAAAAAACATTTAGCTCAGGAGACCGGCAGGCTGCACATAAGAAATAAACCTCCTGGATTCCCACCTCCCTATCCTCTGCACCTCTTGATCCTGCATATTCAGTCGAGAAGCCTCCGTCGCGGCGCCAATTTGGAAGCAGTGCCCACCAAACTGCACCCTCAACAGGGGAGGGCTGGCAGCCTTAGGCCTGGGGGGCAAAACCAGTCAAGTGGCCCATTGCACCACCAAATCAGTTCACCATCCATGCCCACCTTTTCCTGGTTTTATAACGGATATTGATGTTATGCTAATCAGTAGCTCTTTGCCATACCGCTCCTTCACGGCTCCAGGCACTGCTTGTTGTGAGTGTGAGCCACTGTAAATTAGGGGCAGAGGGCACTTGCACTGCGGTAAAGATGGGGCTGGACAGGAGGAGAGTGCAGTGCAATCAGTGCACTCCCCTCCTGTGGGTCGCCAGTAGACTGGTGCACCTGCCCAGGATTGAAGTGATAGCCATGAACCCGAGAATTTTTCGGTTGAGCGGCCAGCTTGTGAACTTCCGCAAATGTTCGCGAACCGGCGAACCGCCCGAAACGCCATTGACTTCAATGGGGAGGCGAAATTTAAAACACACAGGGACTCTTTCTGGCCACAATAGGGATGGAAAAGTTGTTTCAAGGGGACTAACACCTGGACTGTGGCATGCCGGAGGGGGATCCATGGCAAAACTCCCATGGAAAATTACACAGTTGATAGAGTCTGGTTTTAATCCATAAAGGGCAGAAATCACCTAACATTCCTAAATCACAATCAATATGGATTGACACCTGACATATGACATATTGACACCTTGACATATGGATTGACACCTGTCCTCAGAGCCCCTGATGCACACGACACAGAGCAGAATAGAGGACTGGTCCCCCTACATCCGGTCACTTGGCAGATATGGATTGACACCTTGTTACAAACTGCTATTTGTAACGGGCCCTTTAAATGGCAAATTGCCCTGCTTCCCTGGGTTGTGGAGAAGCCTACTTGCCAGCCTCCTCCCGCATGACTATGGCCCCTGGGAGATTGTGAAAATGTATGCACTTTTATTTGGTGTGTATGGCCCTTTAAGACTGTCGGTGGGCATATTGGGGCTTATGGACTCTTTGTGTGACTGGTGCTGGCCCTTTAAACACCTTTTTTGGGACATCAGGAAGATTGGGACACTGCCCCTTTAAGGCCGTGTCCCCAGACTTATTGGGGACACGGCCCCT
>OW240915.1:162508650-162529479 GCA_933207985.1 Pelobates cultripes | reverse complement strand
AAATAATAACGCCCAAGGGTGCCTCCCCTGATGTAGATGGGGGGCGGGGGCGGTGGGGTAAAGACCACTCCTGCTGTTCCAGAGATGATGAAGTCAGACTCAGGATATAGAGTAGAAATATTTCTTCTTTATTTAAAATAAGATTAAAAATGTATAAGCTGTTATACAGCGCTATGGAATGTGATGGCGCTATATAAATAATAAAATAATAATAATATAGCACAAGGTCCTTATTAAAGAATATTATTATTATATTAAAGAAGTAACCATGACTGTAGGAAAGTTGTAGGCAACCTTCCGCACTCCAGATGTTGTGGACTACATCTCCCATGGTGCTTTGCCAGCATTATGACTGTAAGAGCATTATGGTAGATGTAGTACTAAATATCTGGAGTGCCAAAGGTTACCTACACCTGCTGTAGGGTAATGATAGTTTATAATCTTGGAGTTTAATTATTACTAAACCTCGAATCGGATTGAATTTAAACCTGAATGGCAAAATGTAGAAAAATATAGATGAAAAAAAAATCACAGCTAGAGTATTTTAGCCCAGATTTTGTTATTCAGCAGGCTGTAGTGTGCTTTAAGTATTCTTGTAATGATAGCCTTAACCTGTATAAGACAGATTTAAATTACCTTTCCAACATCCAGCTAGCAATCTCACTAGACATCATTTGATCAGGGGAGGGCTGGCAGCCTTAGGCCTGGAGGGCAAAACCAGTCAAGTGGCCCATTGCACCACCAAATCAGTTCACCATCCATGCCCACCTTTTCCTGGTTTTATAACGGATATTGATGTTATGCTAATCAGTAGCTCTTTGCCATACCCGCTCCTTCACGGCTCCAGGCACTGCTTGTTGTGAGTGTGAGCCACTGTAAATTAGGGGCAGAGGGCACTTGCACTGCGGTAAAGATGGGGCTGGACAGGAGGAGAGTGCAGTGCAATCAGTGCACTCCCCTCCTGTGGGTCACCAGTAGACTGGTGCACCTGCCCAGGATCAGTGCCGGTGCAAGGATTTTTGCCGCCCTAGACAAAATAAAAATTTGCTGCCCCCCCATGTGACATCACAATGCCCCACCCATATGAACTAACGCCAGTGCTGCACACAGTGTGTGTTTACATTAAAAAGGCTGCAGGGACCAGCTATAGACACCAGAACCACTTCATTAAGCTATAGTGTCCCTTTAATGTGAGGTACATTATAGATTAGTGTCACTAATAATATACTAGATTGCCTACTTACAAGCAGATGAGGATGATGATGGGCTGCAGTTTGGCTCCACTGGTCTGGTGTAGAACAGAATCTCTGGAGGCTGTTTGCAGCTGTGGTCACAAAATTCAATGTTCTGGGAGAATTGGAAGCAGCTCCATTTTTTGGGGCCCCTTACACAGCTCAAGGTCTGGGCCCCAGGGCCTGACGGTGAGTATGCCCATAAGGCCCACTCATAAGTTCCACCCACCCATGAGTTCGTTCACAGGGAGTGGAGTGTGTAGGGGATGTGTTATGTGTTATTGTAGAGGATCTAATATGTGTGCTTATGGTATGTAGTGTATAGGGTTACCAGTTTGTGCAGGTGATGTAGTGTGTTTGTGTGTAGTGTAAGCAGTGTGTATTTGTGTATAAGGGATGTATTATGTGTTTCTGGTTGTGTGTAAGGGATGCATTGTGTGAATCTGTGTTTGTATGCATAAGGGATGCAAGGTGTGTGTCTGTATGTGTGTGCATTGAGTGTAAGAGATGCATGGTGTTTCTGTGTGTATGTAAGAAAAGAAGTGTGTGTGTTTGCATATGTGTGTACGGGTTTGCATTGTCTGTTTCTGTGTATGTGTGCAAAAGATGCATTGTCTTTGTGTGTAAGGGTTGCATTGTGTGTGTGTGTGTAATGGATGCATTGTGTGTTTCTCTGTGTGTAAGGGAAGCATGTTGTGTTTCTGTGTATGTATAGGGATACATTGTGTGTGTGTGTGTGTGTGTGTGCGCGTAGTGTGAAAGAGCTCCCTGTCCTATAGAGCATTGTGTGTGTGTGTGTGCGCGCACGTAGTGTGAAAGAGCTCCCTGTCTTGGCCCCTGTCCTATAGAGCTGCCCTTCTGTCCCGTAGAGCTCTCCCCTGCACCTTAGTGGTCTCTCCTCTCCCCCACCCTCCCCTAGCGGTCTCTTCTCACACTCACCCACCCTCCCTGTGCTCTTCTCACTCCTCCCTCTATGTGTTCTCACACCCCCTGTGTTCGTCTTACCCCCCTCCTCCCTGTGTTCTTCATACTTCCCCCTTGGTCGTCTTACTCCCCCACCTGTTCTTCTTACCCCCCCCTTCTTCTTATCTCCTCCTTCTACTCCACCCTCCCCTCTTCTATTCCTCCTCTTGTATTCCCTCATTCTCCTCTCATTCTCTTATCCCTCCCTCTTTTATCCCCCTTCTTATTCTCCCCTCTATCCCCTTTCTTATTCCCTCCCTCTTTATCTCTTCCTCTTTATCTCTTCTTATTCTCTTTTATCCCCTTTATTCCCCTCTTATTCTCCTCCTTCTTTCTACTCTCCTCCTCCTCTTTTTCTACCTCTCCTGTAGCGCATGAAGGTAATTCGTCATAAGCCGGCCGGAGTGTGTCCTTTCCTGTCGTCGGTAACAGGAAACAGAAACTCCGCGGAACAGGAGTTTCTGTTTCCTGTAACCGGCCGGACTGACAGGAAGTGCACACTCAGTGTGCACCCTCCTATCACTCCGGCCGGCTGGCCGCCACCGCGGACCGGAGTGCAGCTCGGCCACGCTACAGGGGAGGGGAGGGGAGGGGAGAGCAGCCTGAGGCTCTTAACAGAGCGCTCAGGCGGCTGCAGTATTTAAAGGGCCGGCCCGCCGCGGCCGGCCTTACAGGAATTTAGGGCGGCCTGGGGGGCAATTGCCTCCCTGCCACCCGGCCCAGCCCGCCCCTGACCCTCAAAGCCCAACGCAGCCAACCCTAAACAAGAACTCTGACAAATTGAAAATGGGAGTGGAAGCTCCAATCCTTATGCACTAGCAGCGGGCCAGACAGTGCAGGGCGAACCTTGCAAAAACACTGAAAAGACAGGACCGGGCAGATGGCCAACCCAGGGACCACCTAGTGGCCCAAAAGAAAGCGAACGAAAAGGCAAGGCGAAACAGCCGCACCTCAAAGCCCGAGAAACACACCTGTGGGAGCACTTGGCATAATTGCAGCAGGAGAGCACCCGACACTGGCCTCCTTGAATCCACAGTAACACGACCCCTGCACAGCCCCTTAACTGCATGCTTCACCACTCCTTGGTCACATCCCCCCAGCCCTGCAATTTAAACAGAAAAATCAGCCCGGCAGCCTCGAGGACACCGCCGAAGGCGACATGCCGTAGAAACCAATCAAGCGGGCGTATCTTGAAAGACCCCTACCTCGGACTCCAGCTTGTGCCATTCCACCCATACCTTTGAGTATCTGGCCCAAGTGGAACTAGACACCAACCTGCGAACCAGGTCCATCAGCCTGCCGAACCCAGGGACCACAGCTGCTCAAAAATTGTAACATATTCCACCCAGAGAATATGCAAGGAATCAATTACTGTGAAATATTGAGCACTACTCATATGTGCTTTTTAGTATCAGTTATATTCATCTGTATTTATCAATATCAAGGCAACTGATTTCTCTGCATTACTAACATGGAAAGATTTTACTCATATTGCGTTTACACATTTGCTGAATTGTGTCTATGTTAAAAAATTAAACAGTTCTTGTAAAACACATTTGTTTTTATCCACAGATTTATCCAACCAAATGAATCATAAGTTAAAAGAATACTAATAGCTCGACATAATTACTACTAAACTGACAGAGGGGGATGAACTCCTAAATGTTGCATTTTCAGATCAAATATATACATGTTGAAAAAATATATAAATCACATTATCGTCTTGGTAAAAAGCAATATAGCTGGTTTTTCTCATTCAGTCCATGTGGGGCAATCGTGTCCAACGTATGTATCCAAAACGCTTCCCTCTGAAGGAGTAACGTGTCGCGATTAGAAAACCCATTGGATCCACTATTGACTTAACTTCAGGTGAGTCTGCCTCTGATACTCATAATACACAGTCTCAAAGTGAAACTACCCCAGCCAAACCCATCACTAGGAGTGACAGTAATGTGGCTTTTTTAGAGCCAGGTTTGGGTCTAACCAGAGAACCTGGGGAAACTCGAGTGAAAGAAAACATTGGGGGAAAAAATCCTTTAACCGGGTCGTCAGGAGGGGTCAGAAAGGGAAGAAACAGGACCCAGGGGTCGACCACCCAGACGATATTAGACAGTCCTATCATTAATCTGTCATCTAGAATCTTAACAGACATTGAAACACATCTACTAGCTAAAGGACTAACATTTGTTCCAACAACGGGAGTTGACAGCTTTGAATGGGCTATAGATCAATTTAAGTTTAATCGCAAATTAAAACTAATTGATTATTTCAAAACACAGCCATCTCAAGAGAAGCAAACAGAGCTGTGTAATCTACAATCACATTATCGTCTTGGTAAAAAGCAATATAGCGGGTTTTTCTTGTTCAGTCTATGTGGGGCAATCGTGTCAAACGTATGTATCCAAAACGCTTCCCTCTGAAGGAGCAACGTGTCGTGATCCCTCCTCTAGGTGGATCAGGTATGTGATCTATTCCCATAAATCTGAATGAGGGTAAAGGGTGACCCAACTCCAAAAAATGTCGGGCAACTGGGGTACTTGCACATTGATTTTGAAAAGCCAAACGTATAGAAGATCTATGGCCCCTCATCCTTTCTTTAAGATCGTTTGAGGTCTTGCCCACATAAACCAGTCCACACGGGCATACGATCTGGTATATAACAAATGTGGTAGTACATGATATTCTTTGTTTGATCTTGAACTTTTTACCAGATCTAGGATGAAAAAATTCTCTGCCAGGTGACATAGAGTTACAGGCAGTGCACTTAAGGCATCTGTAACAGCCAGGATTAATCATTCTAGATTGTTGTTGAATATTGGTGTACTGGTCAGTATGGACCAAAATGTTCTTAAGACTTTTACCCCTTTTATAACTCATTATTGGGGTTTGTTTAAAAGGCGGTGGTAAAGAGTTATCCTTCTGTAAGATCTTCCAATTCTCATATAATGTAGGCAATTTCTGTGGATTTAGTGTGCAATGCCTGTATAAAAATTAAACGATTGCCCATCTCTGACCGATTTGGACATTCTGTGATTGATTTCCTTGCCTGTTCTAGTGCTCAGGTAAGTATTGAATTTGTATACCCTCTTTCTTTAAATTTTTCGTACATCTGTTGCACTTTAATGGATGCTCTGGTTGAGTCAGAATTGTTCCGTAAAACTCTTAAGAACTGTGAAAAGGGCAAAGATTCCTTAAGTTTCTACGGATGAAAACTGGAGGCATGGAGGATGGTGTTTCTATCAATATTTTTGGAAAATAGTGTGAAACCCAGCTTATTCTCGTCGATGAAGATCCGAAGATCTAAGAAATCAATTTGAGTTTTACTCCATGGGGAGGTAAGTTTAACTGGAGAGTTAAGTGAATTCAATGCTATAATCAGGTTTGTAAATGATTGATCATCCCCGCCCCAGATTATCAGGACATCATCAATGAAGCAAAGATATTTGATGATGTGTTCCATAATTTGCTAGGATATTCTTTTCTTCAAATGAATACATGAACGCATTTGCGTACATCGGAGCCATAGGTGCTCCCATGAATGTTCCTGTTAATTGAATGTAATATCCTGATTCGAAACGGAAATAGTTCAGAGTTAGACATAGATGTAATAATTCCATAATGTACTCAATAGGCCAGGGGTTCTCAACCCAGTCCTCGGGACCCCCTACCAGTCCAGGATTTGGGGATTACCTGGGTGTGTCTAAGGTGTTTAGAAAAAAAAAAAAAAAACCTTAAACACCTTAGACACACCCAGGTAATCCCTAAACCCTGGACTGGTAGGGGGTCCTGAGGACTAACATTGAGAACCCCTTTAATAGGCAGATGATTAATAGAACAATAGTTGTGTAGTACTTCTCTCATTGCTTGTATTCCTTCTAAATGTGGTATAATTGTATAAAGGCTAGAAACATCAATAGTAATTAGTAAGACATCTCCATGTGGTAACGTTATGTGTTGTAATTCATTTATCACGGCTGCTGTGTCTTTAACACACGTTGGTAATTGCATGATAGGTGCTTTGAACTTAGTGTCTAGCCATTTACCAATAGGTTCCAACAGGCCTCCTATAGCTGAAACTATAGGACGACCTGGGGGATGTAGAGGGTCCTTATGTACCTTCGGCAATGTGTACATTATGGGGCATCTCGGATGTGTTTCAAACATATAGTTGAATTCATCTTGAGTTAAATAGCCAGCTTCTAGATCCCTCGTTAGAGTGACTAATGGTATTGCTAAATTCATGTGATGGATCATTTGATCATTTGGCTGAATATTTGTAGACTCCCAGGTCAGATAGATGTTTGAGAATCTCAGATCTGTAATCTTCATATTGCATGATAACTATGGTTCTGCCCTTATCAATTGTGATCCGCCCAGTTGATAAGTCTTCAACTAAATTATTCGATGCGCTGCTTCACTCCTTGAGATATTTGCATAATTGTGTTTAATGTTGTGTTGAGGAGAAAATAGTTTATTTGAATCATTCTTCACATTCTGTGTGAACACTTTCAAAAAAGTATTATTCAAAGGGGGGGTCAAATGTGTTCCGTAGTTTACACAGCTCTGTTTGCTTCTCTTGAGATGGCTGCATTTTGAAATAATCAGTTTTAATTTGCGATTAAACTTAAATTGATCTATAGCCCATTCAAAGCTGTCAGCTCCCGTTGTTGGAACAAATGTTAGTCCTTTAGCATTACCGTCTTAGGTCTGGTGAGTTGTGGAGAGGTATCGTCACTTCCGGTCGATCCAAACTCCATTTTACTTACCTGCATCTCGTGGGCAGCTTCCCCGGTCCCAACGGTTCCTGTTCCTCCGGTTTCGGCTGTCTGACTTTGAAATCAGACAAGGGTTTTGCAGGACGTCTCGTGTCAGCATCCGGTCGCAAAATCGTAAGTTCTATGGCCATTGCAATTGCGGCATGGCCGATTACGTCATCAAGGGTCGGCGGGCGCACGCATGGTAGCGCATTTCGGGACACATTTTAGGCAAATGTGGGCGTGCGGGTACGGCATACAAATTTTGTATAACAATGGGGAACAGGGTTTATTCGGTTGGGGCAGTCTTCACATATCCTGGCTATCTTATTGCCGTTCTGTTGCCGAAACACTGTCCTATATTAGGTGATAAGATATGTTATATGTGCTAGGGCGACCTCCGGTGGCTGGATCATTATAGCTGGTGATTTTTTTTCTTTCCTCCTGGTTACAGGTTGTCAGCACATTTTCTGTATTAAGTTTAAGAAGTCTGACTGACCCCTTGGCAGGGCCTCACCTGTCACGTTATTACTTAATAGTTTTGCCACTTGGCATTAGTTGCAACAGCCAGTTGGGTAGTGCCCCAGGTAACATGTTATTTTGTTTTGTAGCATGTCACAAATACCTGAAGGCAGGGAAGAATTGTCCATCCCTAGTACACCGGCTAGATCGGTCACTCCATCCTGGGGTGACGACAATGCGAGCCCTGCATCACTCAGGGCATGGACCATTCCTAGGATCACTGCCGAACTGAGAAAGAGGAACATTCCTTTCCCAGCTACGGCTAGTAAAGCTGAATTATATAGACTGCTGAATACTCAGACTGATAACTCGGGGGCGGGGGAAGGGTCCAGTAGCAGCCAGTCGGCTGATCTACATACTGTTTTGTCTTCAGTCCTGACCTCTTTGGGTCGTATTACTGCCAAACTTGATAAGATGGATGCAGATAGCCAGCAACAGTCACCTTCAGCACTGGGGAATCCGGTTGATACGGTTCGCCCAGACCCCCTACTGGGTAAAATTCCAACCGGTCTGAAAGACCCACATATTATTAACCCGGCACAGATGGTGCCTGCAAACATCAAGAAGAACATCTTGGAAGGTAAGGATATCAATCTGGTATCACTTCTTATTGCCTCGCAAGATGTCCTTGAAAACAAAACTTATGCATATGGGGACGTGTCAGTTGTGTTAAAATCTAGGGACCCTAGGTTGAATCACAAGCTATCCATACCCGAATTTGTGTTGGCTTTTGGGATCTACAGAGACGTGATATGCTCTGTATATCCTGATAGGAGAGAAGAATTGGATCTCTATCTCCACAAGCTGGTGGATTTGGGGCACAAGTACGGTGGTACGTCTTTTTACGACTACCACTGTGCTTTTTCTGCTCTATCCCAGTTTAATTATCAAGCCGATTGGGGTGTGCTTGATACGGAGCTTTTTTGTCGACACTTTGCAGGCCTCAAAACTCCAGCTTGTGCCATTTGTTTATCCAACTCCCACATGGCGAATCTGTGCCCTAACTCGCCGGAGGTGAATGCATTATTCCCCCCTACTAATATGAGGCCCACTGGGAGAACAGGCAGGGTGCTGGAGGATAAGCTGGGACGCGATATAGTGTTTTGGGGAAAATCACAAGTTTGTAACAACTTTAACACTGGCACTTGTGGATACAGTGCCTGCAGACTACTTCATGTCTGCTCCCAATGTTTCTGGGCTCACTCTAAAGTAATGTGTCCAAATAAATTATATCCTAAGCAGTACCTTTCGTCTCTTAATGTCTCCCTGCTGAAGGAGTTATTGTGTGGTCACCCATCTCAACATCTCGTAGAATTTTTGGTGGCAGGGTTTACTTTGGGGTTTCACACGGGTATTATTCATATGCCTACTGGACTCCTAGAATGTAAAAAAAACTTAGACAGCCCAGGCAACTCCCGACACAATTGACCTACTTCTCCAGAAAGAAATTGACCAAGGGTTCTTAATTGGCCCTTTCGACTCCCCGCCTTTTGCGGTTTGGAGAATTAACCCCATAGGACTGGTCACAAGTAAATCCTCCAATAAGCAAAGGATGATTCTCGACCTCTCTGCTCCCTATGCATCACCTACCCCAAGTCTTAACTCGCTTATTCCATCAGAAGAATTTTCTCTCCAATATGCTACCATAGATCAGTGTTTCCCAACCCAGTCCTCAAGGCACACGTACCAGTCCAGGATTTAGGTATTACCCAGTTGTGTCTAAGGCGTTTTATTTCTTCTTTGTAAAAACACCTTAGACACAACTGGGTAATCCCTAAATCCTGGACTGGTCGGTGTGCCTTGAGGACTGGGTTGGGAAACACTGCCATAGATAACGCCGTCACTGCCATACTCTCGGCTGGGGTGGGGGCATGGCTTAGCAAAACGGATATAGTGAGCACTTTTAAGTTACTCCCTATCCATCCGTCCCTGTGGCATTTACATGGTGTTAAGTGGCATGGTTCATATTTTTCTCACGTTTGGTTCTAAGAGCAGCCCCAGGATTTTTTATATATTTGCTGAGACGTTGTGCTGCATGCTGCTTAACATCTGTAAATGCCCCACCGTAATCCATTACCTGGATGATTTTCTGACCATAGAAAGTAACCTGTTACCTCCCAGTAGCCTCCTTTCTATAACACGACTGTTCACACAACTAGGAGTACCTATTTCACCAACAAAGACGGAAGGTCCGGATACGATCATCAACTTCTTGGGGGTTTTGCTGGACTCTGCATATGCAGGCTAGCCTCCGCGGGGAGAAGATTGAACGCGTCCTTTCAGCCATTGACCATTACCTAGCAGGGGGTTCTTGTAATAGGAAGGAGTTGCAATACCTGTTGGGATAACTTAATTTTGCGATGAAAATAATTCCACAGGGGAGAGCATTCATATCCCGATTACTTAGCTTATTTCCCCTATTACAATCTGATTCCTCCCGTGTTACATTAGATGTACATGCCACAGCTGACCTACGCATGTGGAGGGAAGTCTTGCTGCACTGGAATGGGAAAAGCATTTTTATTCCATAGAAACATAGAATGTGACGGCAGATAAGAACCATTCGGCCCATCTAGTCTGCCCAATTTTCTAAATACTCTCATTAGTCCCTGGCCTTATCTTATAGTTAGGATAGCCTTATGCCTATCCCACACATGCTTAAACTCCTTTACTGTGTTAACTTCTACCACTTCAGCTGGCAGGCTATTCCATGCATCCACTACCCTCTCATTAAAGTAATACTTCCTGATATTTTTAAACCTTTGTCCCTCTAATTTAAGACTATGTCCTCTTGTTGTGGTAGTTTTTCTTCTTTTAAATATATAGTCTCCTTTACTGTGTTGATTCCCTTTATATATTTAAATGTTTCTATCATATCCCCCCTGTCTCGTCTTTCTTCCAAGCGATACATGTTAAGATCCTTTAACCTTTCCTGGTAAGTTTTATCCCGCAATCCATGAACCAGTTTAGTAGCCCTTCTCTGAACCCTCTCTAATGTATCAATATCCTTCTGAAGATACGGTCTCCAGTACTGTGTACAATACTCCAAGTGAGGTCTCACCAGTGTTCTGTACAATGGCATGAGCACTTCCCTCTCCCTATACAACCAATCATTCTGCTAGCATTTCCTGCTGCTCTATTACATTGTCTACCTACCTTTAAGTCATCAGAAATAATCACCCCTAAATCCCTTTCCTCATATGTTGAGGTTAGGACTCTATCAAATATTCTGTACTCTGCCCTTGGGTTTTTACGTCCAAGATGCATTATCTTGCACTTATCCACATTAAATGTCAGTTGCCACAATTCTGACCATTTTTCTAGTTTACCTAAATCATTTGCCATTTGGCTTATCCCTCCTGGAACATCAACCCTGTTACATATCTTAGTATCATCAGCAAAAAGACATACCTTACCATCAAGACCTTCTGCAATATCACTAATAAAAATATTAAAGAGAATGGGTCCAAGTACAGATCCCTGAGGTACCCCACTGGTGACAAGTCCAAGCTTCGAATATATTCCATTAACTACAACCCTCTGTTGCCTGTCACTCAGCCACTGCCTTACCCATTCAACAATATTGGAATCCAAACTTAAAGATTGCAGTTTATTGAGAAGCCTTCTATGTGCAACAGTGTCAAAAGCCTTACTGAAATCTAGGTAAGCAATGTCTACTGCACCACCCTGATCTATAATTTTAGTTACCCAATCAAAAAAAAAATCAATAAGATTAGTTTGGCATGATCTCCCTGAAGTAAACCCATGTTGTCTCTGATCTTGAAATCCATGTGTTTTTAGATGTTCATCAATCCTATCCTTTAACATGGTTTCCATCACTTTCCCACTACTGAAGTAAGGCTTACTGGCCTATAGTTGCCCGACTCCTCCCTATTACCTTTCTTGTAAATGGACACAACATTCGCTAACTTCCAATCTTCTGGGACTACTCCTGTTAACAATGATTGGTTAAATAAATCTGTTAATGGTTTTGATAGTACACCACTAAGCTCTTTTAATAGCTTTGGGTGTATTCCATCAGGTCCCATTGACTTATTTGTCTTTTACTTTTGACAGTTGAAATAGAACCTCTTCCTCTGTAAACTCACGTGTAATAAATGACTCATTTATCCTTTTTTTCAACTGAGGTCCCTTTCCTTCATTTTCATCTGTAAATACAGAACAAAAATATTCATTGAGGCAGTCAGCTAGACCTTTATCCTCTTCTACATACCTTCCTTTTGTTTTTAATCTAACAAATCCTTGTTTTACTTTTCTTTCCCCTCATTTATGTATCTAAAAAATGTTTTATCCCCTTTTTTACTGACTGTGCTATTCTCTCTTCTGTGTGTGATTTGGAAGCTCTTATAACTTGCTTAGCCTCTTTCTGCCTAATTTTATAGATCATTTTGTCTAAATCACTCTGGGGTTTTTTATAATTCCTAAATGCTAATTTTTTGTTTTTAACTATTTTGGCCACATCTGTGGAGTACCACAGTGGTTTCTTGAATTTTTTGCTTTTATTGACAAGCCTAATGCAATTTTCTGTTGCCTTCAATAGTGCAACTTTTAAATAATCCCATTTCTCTTGGATGCCATTTAAATTGCTCCAGTCTGATAATGACTCCTCTACCCATATTCTAATCTCAGAAAAGTCTGTTTTTGTAAAGTCTAAATCTTTCGTTTTTGTGTGGTGTGACTCAGTCACGGTTCTTATATTAAACCACACTGACTGATGATCACTGGATCCTAAACATTCACCTACAGTGATATCTGATACCAAATCTCCATTTGTTAACACTAAATCTATTATGGCCTCTTTACGAGTTGGCTCCTCAACAACTTGTTTTAGAGATAATCCCAGTAGGGAGTTTAGAATATGTGTGCTTATTCCCTAAACTGCAAGCATTTATAGACATGACTCTAAGCTTATTTTTTAACACACTTGCTACAAGCACCTTCTCTCCTTGTTTTGGGGGACAATTGGATTGATGTTTTATCACCCTTTTGCTCCCCCATCCTAGTTTAAATACATCCTAGCAAAACCTCTGAACTGCTCACTGAGAACATTTGTTCTTTTGATAAAGATGCAAACCATCTTTTTTGTACAGCTTATTTCCATTCCAAACAGAGCTACCATGAGAAATAAAGCCAAATCCTTGCTTCCGACACCTTTCACCAAGCCACAGTTTAAAGTCCCTAATACGCATCCGCCTGTTCTGAGTGTTATGCACAGGCAGAACTTCAGAGAATGACAGTGTGGAAGCAACCTGCCGTATATCATTGGCAAAAACACTAAAAGCTTCCTTAACCTCTGAAACCTCATTGCAAGCCAAGTCATTTGTCCCTAGATGGACAAGTACATCCAATTCCCCTTCCTGCTTTGCTTGCTTAACAATATTACAGATACGTTGTAGCGGGGATGCAATATTCCCCAGGTTATCTCCGCTTATAATCCAAGTGAGGCTCAGGAACAAGTAAATAGTAAATCCACAGGTAAGGCTTCCAGCAGGTAAAATACAGCAATATCCCCACAGCAATCCCAATAACTGGACGACACACAGTTTCAGGAGCATAACTGAAAGCTTTAATCCACAGTCTCCTTTTAAAGCATGCTCCCATGCAAGGGAGGGATTTACAATAATTATTACAGTAGCCAATCCTGTCCTGGTAACCTCCCACACATCTCCTCCCCTCAGCCACCATTATAATCCCTTTATCCAGTACAGTAATTCCCCCCGTTTCTGGATGTACCCCTAAACGTAGGGGTACCGCTTTAAATCCTACATCCCCGGATACCCCTGATCTGGGTGAACAACATATCCAAAAATCACCCAGATCAGACCAGGGGTTCGGGAAATGTATGGAGGGAATAAAATGACCGACCGCACTAACTGAGATAGCCGAATGAGGTTCCATGCGAATGGGCCCTGCGGTCGGTCCTGGCATAAGGGAATAAAATACACGAAAACCTCTAGCTATAGAGGCTAGGGAGGGTTCGCCTGAATCCCCTCGTTCGGTTCTTTCTATCTACCGAACGAGGGGCCGTTCGGTAGTTAGGAACCGAACGGACCGGGCTTGTGGAGGTCTCAGCGGTGTTCGCCTACTCGAGTGTCCGATTTTAGTTCCAGACACTCGACGGCAAAACACCGCTGTTCGGGAGTTTTAAAATGGCCGCCGCCACGTGTTTGTTTGTCGAATGGCGGCCACCCCCGAGAACAAAGGACGGCTACTTACTAGGCAATTACCCGTTCGCAACAATGTTGCAACGGGTAATTGAGGACACACTTCACACAGGGGAGGTCTGGTTGTTCTGCAGTTTCATTCGAATGAACTAAGGGAATGAAACTACCGAACAATCAGAGGAATACAATTCTTTTAAAAGACATAACACAGCAGATCACACGAATGCAGTTATGTACAATATATTTGCAGGATAGCCTGGTGCCATCCGCTACATACGTCTTCTGTCTCTGAGCAGTAGCTCTGGGAAGACACCTCACAAGACCACAATTGTCCATCTCCACACCTCTTATAATGGGATCCCCCAACAACAACTGCTTTCTATTAGGCCTCACCATAGTCTCCACAACACCACTAGCCTCAGTGCCTCTCTCCACAACACCATTACACTCTGAAAGTGCAGAAAATTAATTATGAAGAGCAACAGACTGTGCAAAATGCCTTTAATCACAACTCTAAGTCTACCAGATCCTCCAGTAATCCATTTGCCATTCCTAGTATGTCTCTGCGGCAGTGGCTTTGCAGCAGTTCCAGTCTGAGTTTGTTCACCAGATAATTTACAAATATCAGACTTTGATAGAGAACTGTCTACAGATTAGACAACAACCAAACCTCCAAAAAGTGGAACGTGAAACAAATGCATAGCAACTATTACACTGAACTAAGTCTGCCATTCCAATGAGGAGAATAATTTAAATCAAACAAATCTTAACTTTGTATTTATCCTCCTGAATACCTCAGATTACCTCCAGAATATATCCAGCTACACACTTAGAAACAGCACTTAGAAGTAGCAACCAAGCTAATGACAACAGCCCTTATATAATTTCTAAAATCACCACCCACTAGGAATGTTTAACACCTGGGTAGGCCTCTGCTTATTTGCAAACAATAGCTAATTTAAACAGCAATGAATAGCAAGTAATCTAATCAAATGCCTTATAATTACCAGTATGGACAAATAGGTCTGTGTCTGTCTGGACGGATGCCGCGGCCACTTCTGGATTTGCCGCAATTTTTGGCAATGAATGGATGTGGGGCAAATGGCCTGGGGAAATTACTGAGAACCCCGATTTCATGGACACCTCGGTGTTATTTGAGCTTTACCCAATTGTGGTAGCAGCAGTTAAATGGGGAGCTAGCTGGTCTGGGAATACCTTGGAAAAAGAGAAACAAAAAAAGATACATAGCGTAATTCTGTAATTCTCAGACTCATTTGCAGCACACTTCACTAACGCTTGGCAGAAGCTGGACTTTCAGCCAGCGTTTCCCCATCGATAACATCACGGACAGCCCTCCCGAGTGCACCGAGAGAGGAGCTGTCTCTAATAGAAACACGAGGGGATGTGAAGGATTTTCTTCTGCTTGATCCACTATGATGAGTATTTTATTTTATACAGTGTAAGAGTTTTAATAGTTGGGGGGGGGGTTTCTTTTTTGTTTTCACATCCTGGGTAATAAATTTTTGATACAGAATTACGCTATGTATCTTTTTGTTTCTCTTTTTCCAAGGTATTTTTACATGTTTCTGAGTTCCTGTATACTACAACGTTATCTGGATTTTTCCTATTGCAGGACTCTGTAGCTGAATTATACACTTTGGATACTTTTGTGCTAGACTTTCTTATTTGCTTGCATATATATGCACCTTTTTATTTTCAAGGGGACTATCTACTTAGCGCTGAAATTTTTATTTACATTTGTTTTGTGGAATTGGGAAAATTCTTTTTATTTTAGCAGCTATTATTTGAGTACATTAGGCATAATTTCTATTGCTTGATTTGGACCATATGTAAATTACTACGAAGGTCTTTCATTTGTTATACATGCGCTCTCTTTTTTAGTTATATGGTCTGGGAATACAGTGCTTTGCTTCTCGGACAACATGGCAACGTGCCATATTGTAAACAAGGGACGTTCCTCTTCCCAGGCCATCATGCAATTTCTGAGGACTCTCACATGGCTAGCTGCAAAACACAGTTTTCTCTTAACTTGCATACATGTGCCTGGGGTTCTGAATATCACTGCTGATCATTTATCGCGATCTCGATTTCAGGAGTTCCGGGCGGCACTACCAATGCCAACTCCGGTACCGCGTTGGCAGGAGATGGTTTGGGACTAAAGGAACTACTCACTCACAGGCATCAACTCTCTCAACTTTGTCTTTCTGATAACACCAGGAAGGCATATGGCAGGGATTTTCATATTTTTAATAGATTCTTGCTGGACTTTAATATCACAGACCAATTTTCCATGGAAACAAAGATTGCATTAATTTCCTTTTGCCACCTTCACCTAACATTATCATTCAACACCATTAAATTATATATCACCAGTATTCAACATCACATCCTCACCACTTGGCCTAATTGAAAACGCTTTCTGTCATCTTACCAGGTGAAAGCCATACTTAAAGGTATCAAGGACTCCACCCCTACACCCACACCATCCAGATTACCCATCCACGATTTATTGTTCCAGTCACTGTCAAACCTGTTAGACACCTCACCATTCGAAACTCATACTAATCGAGTCATTAAGACAGCCATCTATTTACCTTTTTACGGTTTTCTTCGGCCCAAAGAATTTACCACCGCTAACTACAACTCCCCCAACTTCATCACAAGGTCAAACCTGGTAAAATCACATGATCACTATTTACTGTCCCTACACCATACAAAAACTAGCGCCAAAGGACATATGGTCACTATTACCTATTACCCCACTAGTAATAAATGGTGCCCTGTAGAAGTTTGAGACCAATACCTCGCCTTCTTTGCAATGGCTCCAACACAACCACTGCTAGCCTTACACGGTAATATGCTAACTACAAATAAGTTCATGCTCTATGTAAGAATGTTGTTGGTTCGGTTAGGCTTTAACCCAGCCGAATATTTAGGTCACTCATTTAGAATAAGAGCAGCTACTACCGCTTCTAAAATGAATATCCCTGCACACATCATTAAAATATTGGGCCAGTGTAAGTCCACGGCTTTCACCAGATACATTCCTCAGCCAGTACAAGAGGTGCGCCTAGCATTTAACAATATGATTATGTGATATACTATGGTGTATTGTAGGCTGAATAAACTGGTTACATCTTTTTGCCCTCTTATTTCAGGCCTACCTCGTCAGTTCCGGCACACCACAACTGACCTTTCCATCCCCTGTTTGTCTTATGTCACTAATGCTACGGCTTTATGACATACATACATACTTTCAAGTTTATTTTGATATTAATGTAGATAGATATTAACATTAACCTAGAAAAGCTACAATTTCTGGGGAAATTGTGTGAAGTGTTCTTGCCTCCACCAGTAGTCTACAACTGGAGTGGGCAGAGTAACTGTTATCATTTACAGGGAGTGCAGAATTATTAGGCAAATGAGTATTTTGACCACATCATCCTCTTTATGCATGTTGTCTTACTCCAAGCTGTATAGGCTCGAAAGCCTACTAGCAATTAAGCATATTAGGTGATGTGCATCTCTGTAATGAGAAGGGGTGTGGTCTAATGACATCAACACCCTATATCAAGTGTGCATAATTATTAGGCAACTTCCTTTCCTTTGGCAAAATGGGTCAAAAGAAGGACTTGACAGGCTCAGAAAAGTCAAAAATAGTGAGATATCTTGCAGAGGGATGCAGCACTCTTAAATTGCAAAGCTTCTGAAGCGTGATCATCGAACAATCAAGCGTTTCATTCAAAATAGTCAACAGGGTCGCAAGAAGCGTGTGGAAAAACCAAGGCGCAAAATAACTGCCCATGAACTGAGAAAAGTCAAGCGTGCAGCTGCCGCGATGCCACTTGCCACCAGTTTGGCCATATTTCAGAGCTGCAACATCACTGGAGTGCCCAAAAGTACAAGGTGTGCAATACTCAGAGACATGGCCAAGGTAAGAAAGGCTGAAAGACGACCACCACTGAACAAGACACACAAGCTGAAACGTCAAGACTGGGCCAGAAATATCTCAAGACTGATTTTTCTAAGGTTTTATGGACTGATGAAATGAGAGTGAGTCTTGATGGGCCAGATGGATGGGCCCGTGGCTGGATTGGTAAAGGGCAGAGAGCTCCAGTCCGACTCAGACACCAGAAAGGTGGAGGTGGAGTACTGGTTTGGGCTGGTATCATCAAAGATGAGCTTGTGGGGCCTTTTTGGGTTGAGGATGGAGTCAAGCTCAACTCCCAGTCCTACTGCCAGTTCCTGGAAGACACCTTCTTTAAGCAGTGGTACAGGAAGAAGTCTGCATCCTTCAAGAAAAACATGATTTTCATGCAGGACAATGCTCCATCACACGCGTCCAAGTACTCCACAGCGTGGCTGGCAAGAAAGGGTATAAAGAAGAAAATCTAATGACATGGCCTCCTTGTTCACCTGATCTGAACCCCATTGAGAACCTATGGTCCATCATCAAATGTGAGATTTACAAGGAGGGAAAACAGTACACCTCTCTGAACAGTGTCTGGGAGGCTGTAGTTGCTGCTGCACGCAATGTTGATGGTGAACAGATCAAAACACTGACAGAATCCATGGATGGCAGGCTTTTGAGTGTCCTTGCAAAGAAAGGTGGCTATATTGGTCACTGATTTGTTTTTGTTTTGTTTTTAAATGTCAGAAATGTATATTTGTGAATGTTGAGATGTTATATTGGTTTCACTGGTTATAATAAATAATTGAAATGGGTATATATTTGTTTTTTGTTAAGTTGCCTAATAATTATGCACAGTAATAGTCACCTGCACACACAGATATCCCCCTAACATAGCTATAACTAAAACAAACTAAAAACTACTTCCAAAAATATTCAGCTTTGATATTAATGAGTTTTTTGGGTTCATTGAGAACATGGTTGTTCAATAATAAAATTAATCCTCAAAAATACAACTTGCCTAATAATTCTGCACTCCCTGTATATAGCACATTCAATTGCAACGTTGTTGCACAGTTACATTAAACCATACATTTATAAAAACATTAGCAGGTGTTCAAAAGGCCCTGTTTATGACATCACCTGCTGCTGCAGCCTTGACAGGTCAGAGTATTTTGGTGGTTGCCATCTTCAAACGGTCGTATTTTAAAAAACTATAAATCCTACAGCGAAGAGCTTTATATTGTGAGAATCACAAGACCCAGGCCTACATTTTGATGTATAGTATGTCTCTGAAGTATTAAAAATGAAGGCACAGTCGCAGTTTAGAAATTGCACTTCAAATTTGAGCTTTGCAGAGTGAAGTTTCAATGAATGTCAATGGACGGCGTTGGTTGCAAACAAATGGTCATATTGTGAAAACTATCAGGACTACGGCTTAGCCGTTGACATGTTTAGTGGCAGCAGGGATAGCTGAACGTTTTGATATAAGATTTGTGTAGGTGGGTTTGAAAATGAGGGAGTGGTGGCAGTTTAGAAATCATGTCCTGATTTTTCAGCTTTTGCCAGCTCCCACTCTAGCTTTGCCATTCATTCCTATGGGACAAATTTCGCCACAAGAACGACGATATTCCGTGAACCATTCGGCGAAACGTTCCACAAAGTAATAGCAATCCGATCGGGAACAATCTGCACGTTTTGGTAAATTTTTGTCTATGTAGTGTAAAAACTGTGGGAGGAGTTAGGGTGGCAAATTTGGCTATAATAAGAATAATATATATGTGAGATAACAATAAGTGTTCCTGCAAGAACACTTAATATATATGTGAGATAACATTAAGTGGTCTTGCTATGCAAGAACACTCAATAATATTAATAATATATATGTGAGATATCATTAAGTGGTCTTGCTATGCAAAAACACTTAATAATAATATATATGTGAGATAACATTAAGTGGTCTTGCTATGCAAGAACACTTAACAATGAAATTATATGTATTAAGGTCGTTTGGCCTGTAATTGTGGGAGGGGCTTAAATTAAATAACCCCCCTATATAAGGTACACCCCTTACCTAACTCCATACCGATCAAGGTCAGCGTCTGAATGCACTTCCGGTTCATCCAGTCACCATTTTGGAATACTTCTGTTTTCTCACAAGGTCTTCAACGCTGAGCTGTGTCCAGGAATCCAGTCACAGGCTTTTTCCGCCAGACCAGCTTCTTGCATCGCCACAGATCACATCCTAGTTGACCTACCCGTTACGCCAGGCAACAGTCCCATGGCATCATTCACTGGTCAGGTCCTCACTTTACGGTTACGTTCGGCGATTTCATGCTACACTGCATATACAGTCTGTTCGTTTTTCAGCCGTTAGTTTACACGGCCATATCTCACTCTGTTTTCCCCGTTCTGGCTTTCGGGATTGTATTACTATGTATTTCCCCAATCGGGCACTTTACTGACAACTAGTGATGTACCGAACGGTTCGCCGGTGAACGGTTCCTGGCGAACATAGCATGTTCGCGTTCGCCACGGTGGGCGAACATATGCGCGGTTCGACCCGCCCCCTATTCGTCATCATTGAGTAAACTTTGACCCTGTACCTCACAGTCAGCAGACACATTCCAGCCAATTAGCAGCACAGCCTCCCTAGCAGACCCTCCCACCTACTGGACAGCATCCATTTTAGATTCATTCTCAAGCTGCATGCTTAGTGAGAGGAGGAAGATGTAGCTGCTATTCATAAGATAGGGAAAAGCATAGCTAGGTTAGGGATGAGGTATATGCTTTGCTTTTTTTTCTTTTTCTATGTAATGTAAATGCACTTAGTTGTCTGCCACTGCTGCCAGCTTCTGTGTCAGGCTCACAGTGCATACTGTGCTTATTCCCCAGTCAGTGCCACCACTTAGATCTGGTGTCACAATAGCTTGGATTTAAAAACAACCACTTTTTTCACTGTTATAGATTGAATAGCAGTCAGTGTCCTTAAAGCGGGTGTGTCAGCCCTACAGCGTGTACTCTGCCAGTTTACAGTGCCACTCATATCTGGTGTCATAATAGCTTGGATTTAAAAACAAAAAACTTTTTTCACTGTTAGTTAGTTATCTTCAAGCGGGTGTCGGGCCTACAGCCTGTGCTCTGCACAACTGTGCCAGTGCACATTGCCACTCATATCTGGTCTCACAGTAGCTTGCATGCATAGTACCACTAATCCCAACAAAAATGACAGGCAGAGGCAG
>OW240915.1:162450754-162508550 GCA_933207985.1 Pelobates cultripes | reverse complement strand
CAACCCGGAGGTACGGTAGCCCCTTGGACCAGTGCATAGTTAGTCGCCTCGCTTGGTTGCATAGAGAGGGCCTCACGTGTCACTTCCATTCTGTGCTTTTACAAGTCTCAGAGAGGCCATCATCCCGCCACAATGTCAGTGGCCACATACCCCACTCAAGCCAAATCATAGATAGCGCCTATCAAGCTACTTGGCAATTAGCAGGGATTCACCTGTCATGTGAATAGATAATATTTTCGCCGCTTGGCATTAGCAAGCCAGACAGTATTAAAAGAAGCCCCGTATAACCTTCCATTCTCATTTGTGGCATGTCACAACAACCTGAAGGCTGTAACTCCATCTCAGGGTGGCGACACCGCAAGCCCTTCATCCCTCAGATCCTGGACCATTCCAAGGATCATGGCTGAATTACGAAAGAGAAACATCCTATACCCGGCTACAGCCAGAAAAGCCGAATTATATAGGCTACTTAATACCCATACTGATAACACTGGGGCGGGAGAAGGGTCTAGTGGCGGTCAGGCTTCTGATCTTAAAGCTGTATTGTCCTCGGTTCTATCCTCCGGAGGTCGTATCAATGACAAACTGGATAGGATGGACTCAGAAAGCCAGTTGAATTCCCCAGCGGCCCTGCTATTCTCCCCAGCTCCCAATCTGGTAATAACCCAATTGGTCCAAAAAGCCCACATAACATTAACACTGCACACATGGTACCAGCAAGTATTAAAAAGGACATCTTGGAAGGAAAAGCTGTGAATTTGATCTCGCTTCTCATTGCCTCTCAAGTTGTCCTGGAAAACAGAACATATGCATGTCTGTTGTGTTGAAATCCAGGGACCCCAGGCTGAATCGCAAACTGTCTAAACCTGAATTTGTTCTGGCCTTTGGGATCTATAGGGATGTGGTGTGTGCAGTCTATCCAGACATGAGGGAAGAGTTTGATCATTACCTCCACAAGCTAGTGGACTTAGGGCACAAGTACAGTGGCACATCTTTTTACGACTACCACCGTTCTTTCTCCGCATCACTAACCCAGTTCAATTACCAAGCTGACTGGCGTATGCTGGATACAGAACTCTTTTGTAGACACTTTGCGGGCCTAAAGACACCAGATTGTGATGTCTGTTCATCCACCTCACACACAGCTAATTTATGCCCTAACACTCCTGAAGTGAGTGCTTTCTACCCCCCTACCAACCCGATTCCCGCAGGGAGACCAGACAGGATTCTTAAAGATAAGTTGGGATGGAATATAGTGTTCTTGGGAAAATCACAAGTCTGTAACAACTTCAACGCTGGCACTTGCGGGTACAGTGCCTGCAGACTATTACATATGTGCTCCCAATGTTTCCGGGCTCACTCTAAGACGATATATCCTAATAAATTGTACCATAAGCCTTATCTGTCGTCTCTCAATGTCTCACTGCTACGCGAATTATTGGGTAATCACACCTCTCAACATCTGGTAGATTTTTTTGGTGTCTGGGTTCACAGTAGGGTTTCACACAGGAATCATTTATATGCTGGCAGGGATAGTCAAATGTAGAAAACTTGCAGACTACCCTTGCGGATACTGACACTATTAATGTACTGCTCCAGAAGGAAATAGACCAGGGTTTTTTACTAGGCCCATTCGACTCTCCGCCCTTTGCAGTATCGAGAACTAACCCCATAGGTATTGTTACGGGTAAATCTTCCAATAAGCAAAGGTTGATCATCGACCTCTCTGCTCCCCATGCTACGAGTACACCTAGTCTTAACTCGCTCATTCCATCTGAGGAATTTTCACTCCAATACGCAACTGTGGATGATGCCATCAACGCTATCCTGTCAGCAGCTGAAGGAGCATGCCTTAGCAAGACGGACATAGTAAACGCATTCAAGCTCGTCCCTATCCACCTTTCCCTGTGGCATCTACATGGCGTTAAGTGGCAAGGGTCATACTATTTTTTCACATGACTCACTTTTGATTCAAAGAGCAGGCCGAGGATCTTTGATATGTTTGCAGAAATGTTGTGTTGGATGCTGCTTAACAGTACTCCATTACCTTGTCAATTTTCTGACTGTAAAGAGTAACCTGCTTCCACCCAGTAGCCTCCAGGCTACAATACAGTAATTTATTACCATGACAATTTTCTGACTGTAGAGAGTAACCTGCTTCCACCCAGTAGCCTCCAGGCTACAATACAATTGTTTAAATGCTTGGGTGTTCCTGTTTCACCTACTAAAACTGAAGGTCTCGATACTGTCATCAATTTTCTCTGGGTAGTGCTGGACTCTGTTCATATGCAAACCAGCCTTCCCACGGATAAGATTGAGCGCATCCTCTCAGCTATTGACCAGTACCGGGTGGGGGGTTCTTGCAATACGAAGGAACTCCAATCACTGTTGGGTTGAATAAAGTTTGCCATGAAAATTATACCATAAGGTTGGGCATTTATCTCCCGGTTACTCTGCCTGTTTCCCCAATTTCAGTCGGATTCCTCCCGTACTGCTCTAGATTCACATGCCACCGCTGATTTACGCATGTGGAGGGAATTCTTGCTGAAATGGAACGGAAAAAGCATATTCATTCCAATGTTGACTAACAAGTCTTTGTCGATCTGGACAGATGCTGCTGCCTTATCTGGCTTTGCTACAATTTTTGGCAACGACTGGATGTGGGGTAACTGGCCTGAGGAGATTAATGAGATCCTGGAGTTCACTAACACCTCAGTTTTATTTGAGCTTTACCCCGATTGTGGCACCGGCAGTCAAATGGGGCACCTGCTGGTCGGGAAATACGGTGCAATGCTTCTCTGACAACATGGCAACTTGCCATATTGTTAACAAAGGGACGTTCATCATCCCTGGCCATCATGCGATTCATGAGGAATCTGACATGGCAAGCAGCTAGGCACAGCTTTTTCTTGACATGCATACATATTCTGGGGGTCCTGAATATTGCAGCTGATCATTTATCCCGATCTCGATTTCAGGAGTTCCAGACAGCACTACCAACAACAGCCCTGATACCTACCCCGGTACCACCGTGGCAGGACATGGTTATGGACTAGATAGTCTACTCACTCACATGGGCGTCCGCAGGGGCGCAAGGGGGCCAATTGCCCCCCTCTGGATTTTTCAGCTTGTTCTGCTATTTTTCATATGAGATTGAAAATACTCTGCTTATGGAGAGAGACAGGGATAGGAAGCTACAGGTAATCCCTGCTTCTTTCTCCTGACTGAATATGCAGGGGAGCAGCTCAGAGTGCAGCCAGCAACTCTCAGACTGCAGAGACAGCCTACAGATCAGGTAAGTGAGGGAGAAGGTGGCAGCCTACAGATCAGGTAAGTGAGGGATGGGGGGGCAACCTACAGATCAGGTAAGTGAGGCATAGGGGGGCAGCCTACAGATCAGGTGAGTGAGGCATTGGGGAGCAGCCTACAGATCAGGTAAGTGAGGCATGGGGGGCAGCCTATAGATCAGGAAAGTGAGGCATGGGGCAGCCTATAGATCAGGAAAGTGAGGCATGGGGGGTAGCCTACAGATCAGGAAATTGAGGCATGGGGGCAGCCTTTAGATCAGGGAGTGAAGCATGGGGTCAGCCTATAGATCAGGAAAGTGAGGCATGGGTGGCAGCCTATAGATCAGGAAAGTGAGGCATGGGGGCAGCCTATAGATCAGGAAAGTGAGGCATGGGGGGCAGCCTATAGACCAGGGAAGTGAGGCATGGGGGGCAGCCTATAGACCAGGGAAGTGAGGCATGGGGGGAAGCCTACAGATCAGGGAAGTGAGGGAGGGGAGAGACAGCCTATAGATCAGGTAAGTGAGGGATGGAGGGAGATACAGCCTATAGATCAGGTAAGTAAGGGTTGTGAGGGGGGAGAGACAGCTTATAGATCAGGTATGTGAGGAATGCGGGAAGGAGAGACAGCTTATAGATCAGGTAAGTGAGGGATGCAGGGGGGGAGAGACAGCTTATAGATCAGGTAAGGAAGGGATGGGGGTGAGAAAGCCTATAGATCAGGTAAGTGAAAGATGGGGGATCCACTTACAGATCAGGTAAGTTAGCGCTGGGGGGGGATCCACATACAGATCAGGTAAGTGAGGGATGGGGGGAGGCAGCCTATAGATCAGGTAAGTGAGGGATGGGGAAGACAGCCTACAGGAAGGGTCAGCAAGGAGCAGGTAGGTAAAGTAGGAGAAGGAGCAGAAAGGAGAAGGAACAGAAATGAGCAGGAAGGGACATCAAGGAGTAGAAAGGGGCAGCAAGAAGCAGGAAGGGTCTGCAAGGAGCACGAATGGTCTGCAAGGAGCACAAATTGTCTGCAAGGAGCACAAATGGTCTGCAGGGAGCACAAAGGGTCTGCAAGGAGCAGGAAGGGTCAGCAAGGAGCAGGAAGGGTCAGAAGGGTCTGCGAGGAGCAGGATGGGTCAGCAAGGAGCAGGAAGGGTCAGCAAGGAGCTGGGAGTGACAGAAGGAGCACAAAGGTAAAGTAGAAGGAGCAGAAAGGGTCAGCAAGGAGCTAGAAAGGGCAGCAAGGAGCTGGGAGTGACAGAAGGAGCACAAAGGTAAAGTAGGTAAAGGAGCAGAAAGAATTAGAAGGAGCGCAAAGTACGAGAAGGAGCAGAAAAGGGTAGCAATTAGTAGAAAGGGATAGCAAGGAGATCAAAGGTAAAGTAGGAGAAGGAGCAGAAAGGATCTGCAAGGAGCAGAAAGGGATCAGAAAGAGAAAGGAGCAGAAGGGCGCAAAATAAGCAGAAAGTAGCAGAAAGGTAAAGGAGCAGAAGGAGCCAAGGAGGAGAAAAGACAGTGTCAGAAGAAAAAGAAGACTGTGTCAAATGATGGAGAAGAAAAGGAGATTGATGCAGGAAGGACAAGTGAAGTGAACCGTACACTTTATTCTGGACACCACATCATAAGGCTTTGGTACCTGGGCCTGGCAGGGAAATTTTAGACCTTCTCATCTCCCCAGGTAAAAAATATCAGTGTTAATGTGTTCACTTTTATTTACTGAGTGTCAGGAAGCAGAGAGTGCCACTGGATAGGGGTGTCACTGATTGGCTAGAGCGGTCAGCTGGCACTCTAAGCCAATCAGTAGCTCTCCATTCATAAAAAAGTAAAACATTTTTATGAACCACTCTAGCCAATCGGTAGCACCCATGCCTGACGTCAATCTGCACTTCCTGACACTCCATTTCAGAAGCCGAATACCACTGAGCGACCTGGAGATCTGGAGATCTGGAGATCTGGAGCTGGAGGAAGCCGCTTTGGGGTTAAACCATTTGAGAGCGGAAAGGAAAGAGAACACCCAGGGGCTTCCTGGCATCATAGCATTTCCATTTAGATTAAGTTGTTATGGTGACCAGAACACCATATATTCCTGACACCATAGTTGTGAAAACGCTATTCACCCTGGCTTTATGTGATAATGACTATGCCTTTTCCCTTTCATGACACTGTGAAAAAGGGAGCAAGCACTGTCAAAAGGGAGCAAGCATGGATGTCATTACAAAAAATTCCTGCGGACGCCCATGCTCACTCACGGACATCACCTCTCACAACTTGGCCTTTCTGATAGCACAAGGAAACCATATGACAGGGCATATGACAGGGCTTTTCATATTTTCAACAGATTTATGCTTGAATTCCACCTAATCGACAAATTCTCTATGGAAACTTTAATTGCTTTCATTTCCTTTTGCCACCTTCACCTAAAGCTATCCTCCAACACCATTAAATTATATCTTGCCGGTATTCAACACCACATCCTCACCACTTGGTGAAAGCCATATTAAGAGGTATCAAGGACTCCACACTTACACCCAAGCCTTCTAGACTACCCATTCACAATCACCTGTTCCAGTCACTTTCAGACCTCCTAGATGCCTCACCATTTAAAACACAGACAAATCAAGTCATTAAAACTGCCATCTATTTAGCATTCTATGGATTTGTTCGGCCCAGAGAATTTACCACCTCTATCACTAGCTCCCCAAACTTCATCACAAGAGCACATCTGATTAAATCACACAACCACTACCTACTGACATTAAACCATACCAAAACTGGTGGAAGGGGACAGACGGTCACAATCATGTATTACCCCACCAGCAATAAATGGTGCCCCATGGACGTTTTCGATCACTACCTTTTCTCCATTCAAAGTGCACCACATCAACCACTTCTGACGTTACACGGCAATACCCTTACTACCAGTAGGTTCATGCTCTATGTGAGAATGTTATTGGTACGATTAGATTTTAACCCCCCCAAATACTCTGGTCATTTATTCCGTATAGGGGCCAACACAGGAATATTCCAGTACACATCATCAAAATGTTAGGGCGGTGGAAGTCCACTGCTTACACCAGATATATACCTCAACCAGTACAAGAGGTACGCCTTGCATTCAGGAATATGATTATGTGATGTACTTATATTGTATTGTAGGCTGAATAAACTTGTTATATCTTTTTTGCCCTCTTTTATTTCAGGCCTACCGCATCGTCAGTTCCGGCACACCACAACTGACTTTGCCCCTCCCCCTGTATGTTTTATGTTTCTAAATCTACAGCTTTTGATGCCCTGAACACAAATGGAACGCTGCGCCTCAAGTTGTGAGAGGGGCTTTTTTTTTCTCTTCTTAAGGAGCACCAGCCCCCTCCTCACTACCGTCTCAGGTCTGGCGATTTGCCCAACCCACCACTCTTCCTTTCTATTATCTTTACATAAGGTAGGCCCTCTTTTATTTCAGGCCTACCGCATCGTCAGTTCCGGCACACCAAAACTGACTTTGCCCCTCCCCCTGTATGTTTTATGTTTCTAACTCTTTTGCTTTTGATGCCCTGAACACAAATATTATATACCGTTTTTCTCGCCATTAAATGGTCTTTCTAAAGATACCATTATTTTCATATCATATCATTTACTTTAAAAAAATTATAAAATATGAAGGAATAATTTTTAAAAATGCACTTTTTTGAAATTTGGCCCCCAAAATCTGTTACGTATCTACAACCGCCAAAAAACACCTGTGCTAAATAGTTTCTAAATTTTGTCCTGAGTTAAGAAATGCCCAATGTTAACATGTTCTGCTTTTTTTGGAACGTTACAGGACTTTACTATATACTTTGCTATTTCCAAACCATTTTTTAAATATTTTTGCCAACACTGATATCTGTCAGGAATCCCTGAATTACCCTTCACATGCATATATTTTTTAAAAGAAGACAAGGTATTAAACTTAGGGTATTTTTACTCTTTTCATGCAACCATTATACCACCAATCTATGCAAAAAAAAAAAAAATTGGTGATTTTTTTGACACACATAGCAATTTAAGAATACATGTACGGAGAACTTGGGAGTTACTGCCAAAGAACACCCCAATATATGTCAACCTTTTGGGTAGTTATTCTTTTGTGTTATTTTTCACACACATTGTAATTTAGGCATGGATTCTCATCTCCTTTTATGTATTACTGCCAAAGAACACCACAATATGTATTCAGCAACATATCCTGAGTACAGTGATACCACCCATGTACAGGTGTGTTGGGTTTCACACCTGGTCATCATGCACCGTGTCCTATTTGGGACATTTTTTAAGCCGGCCAATGTAATTTACCCCCATCAAACCATATATTTTTGAAAAGTAGACACCCTAGGGTATTTAAATGGTGGTATTTTAACACTTTTGATGCACTAATTCTACCACCAGTATTTATTAAACTTTTGGGTAGTCGTTTGTTGTGTTATTTTCCTGTTATGTGTTACTGACAAAGAACACCCCAATATGTGTTCAGCAACATCTCCCAAGTACAACAGTGCCCCCAATGTACAGGTTTTATGGGTTTTTGCAAACTTACAGGGATCAAATGTAGGGCTTTCCCCTTTTCCATGTTTGCACATTGAAATTTGCTGGATTGGGTTTGCTGGGCCTATGTTGCCTTTGAGACCATATAGCAGCACAGGAATGAAAATTAGCCCCATCATGGCATACCATTTGTAAAAGTACACAACCAATGGTGTTCAAAATAGGGTACATCCAGTCTTTTGTAGTAGCCACTTAGCCACAAACGCTTGCCAAAGTTTATGTTCATATTTGTTTTTTGCATTTTTTTTTTTAACACATAAACTGCACTTTTACTTGTGATTTTATTGTTGTGATACTTTTTACTGTTGTAAACACTCATTTGTGTTCAGCGAAGTCTCCTGAGTATAACAATACCACCCATGTACAGGTTTTATGGTGTTTTGGAAAGTTACAGGGTCAATATAGGGCTTGCCCAATTCAGTTAAACCATAATGGGGTATTTACAGTCTTTTGTAGTAGCCACTTAGTCACAAACGCTGGCCAAAGTTCCCTCTAGGGTAAGAAAACCAGGTGAAGACAAAGTCCAGTTTCAAAAAGACCTCTGGCCTGTTTATTTTCTGTTGTTATGAAGTAACAGGATACAATAAACAGTAAACCTTCTTTCTCCACAAAACACCTTCTTTCTCCTCAAAACACTTCTCTCCCTTTACCGCAGTTATATAGCTGCTCACAGCCCCTACAGGTGAGGCTAATGACCTCGTTACGCAGTGAGCCAGAACTCTTTGGAAAACCTGGGCTGGACTCATACACACAGGGCCGGTGCAAGGAATTTTGTCTACACAGGCGAAGGAGCATTTTGCCTCCCCATATACATTTTTTTTTTTTTTAGAGAGAAAAATAAGAACAAATTTGTGGTTTTGTAAAGTGTATTTTACTAACATTTATTCAACAAAAACAAAAATAAATAACAATGCATTCAACTGCCTGTAAACTGCAGTAACTATTACTCAAACTGCATGACGTAGTGCAACTAGTATCAAGGTGCTTTAAAACAAACATATATAAATACTATAAAAACTTTTATATAATAAATAAAACTGTACGCTTTAGGTTTCTGCAAGTGCAAATTCACCTAAAGTGTAAAGTGCTTTAACAGATATTGCACACAAACAAAGTGAGAATGGTAGCCTACAAAAACTTAACCCTTCTTGCTTTCGCAGTTACAAAATCATGAAGCAGAGTTTTAAAGTCAATCTCTTTTGCAATCTGATTTTCAATGGAAATCATTGCAAGTCCTACCAATCTCTCTTGAGACATAGAGGACCGAAGATAATTCTTTATTAACTTCAGCTTTGAAAAGCTTCGCTCCCCAGAGGCTACAGATATCGGCAATGTCAACAATATGCGAAGGGCAATAGACACATTGGGAGCAAAGCCATTTTTAAGTGCATATGCTAGAATCTGACTGGGTGTCATTGTAGGCCTCAAGATAGGAGCCAATATTGTAAGTTCCTCACAAAGTTGTGCTCCATCCAGGTCAGCATCTCCTGATTTATCATCAGTCAAAATATTCTGCAAGTCTATACAGTACTCCATAACTGCTTCCCTTGGTACATCTTTAAGTTTTTGTATATTATAAAGAAACTGGAAGTGCTTGCTGTGGTGCTTAATTTGCCCAAATCTCTCATCAAGAGAATTAATACATACATCCAAAATGCTGTAAAAGCACTCAATTTTAAATTTTTTTGCAGGATCACAAATCGGATCATCCGGTGCTTCATAACAAAACATCCTTTTTTTTTAGTTTGTCGCACAAAAGGAGGAAACACAGGATCTATTTCCATTTCTAATGACAGGTCTTTTGCCTCTTCCAGTAAATCTTCAAACCCTTTATCAGAACGATAATTCTTCAAATAATTGGTTGTGGATTCCAGAATATCTATAACATCTGGGAGATACATACTTCTACTTTGGAGAAGTTTGCTAACAATGTTTATTCTATTTAAGATGTTGTACCACAACACAATAAGACACAAAAATTTAAAGTTATTCAGTTCTTTTGAAAGAGATTCAGCATCAGACTGTGCCATTGCCGTGTGAGAGTTCTCTCTTGAAATTTCAGAGAGAGCATCAAAAATTTCTCCAACCTGGAACCTAAATGGACGAATAGCATCTATTCTTGAAGACCATCTGGTGTCAGACAAAGGTTTAAGCCTAAGTCTGCCAATGTGCTTCTTCAAGACATTCCACCGAACTGTGGATCCTGACAAAAACACATAGATTTTCTGTACAATAGAAAAGAAGGTTGCAGCATCCCTGCATGACATGGCTGCATCATTCACAACTAGATTTAATGTATGAGCGCTGCAGGGAATATAAAAGGCACGTGAGTTTAAATCCAGGATTCTTTTCTGAACACCTTGGTGTTTGCCCTTCATATTGGATCCATTATCGTATCCTTGTCCTCTCATATCACCAACTGGGATCTTAAGTTTTTCAAGTTCAGACAAAATTGCCTCAGTTAAACCTTCTCCAGTTGAACTTTGGATTTGGATAAAACCTAGAAATTTTTCATCTATACAGATCTCTGGTTCAGCAGTTGGAGACTCGCCTTCCTTGATGGACACAAATCGAACAATTATAGTCATTTGTTCAATTAATGTAATGTCTGGTGTGCAATCAAGTATTATAGAATAATACTTTGCATTTTTCAACAACTGCAGAATGTGTTTTGTGATTTCTTTCGCTATAAGGATGATGAGTTTGTTTTGAATGTCTTTCCCCAAATAATGTTGGAAAATGTCCTTATTTTTTATTCTCTTCAGATGTTCCTGCATAACGGTGTCGAATGTGGCCAGCATTTCCACAAGTTGCAGATAATTCCCATTATTGTCACTGTATAATGTATCTCTGCTACCTCGGAAAGCCAAGCACTGGCGACCAAGATATTTTACTATGCCTATAAGGCGCTTAACAACATCTTGCCAATGTTGTGTTTCATTTGCCAACAATCTCTGGGAAGCTGCATCTATCGTTTTCCCACAACCAAATCTTCTCGAGAGTTCATTCCAGTCTCTTATAGCGACAAGATGAGAGTTAGACTTTTCATGAATGGAAAGATTTTGAGATAAGTTTTTCCAGTCATTATAACCTCCACGTGTCAAACTTGTAGTGACTTTAGTTGCAAATAGCTTACAACAAAAACAAAATACTTTGTTCAATTTGACAGAATAAACCAGCCAATTTCTAACGGTTTCTTCTCCGTTTGGCAGCCGTCGCTTGTAATTTGCTTTAGTGAAACGTCTATTCGCTGCATCTTTGGGGAAAATGAAGTTAGTTTTTTGCTTTGCAGGCCCTTTCCTGACAAGAGAATCCCTTAGTGAGGTGGTGAGAACAGCTGGCCAATTAGCTGGATCCGACAAATCCAGTATTGCCAAAGAAGTAGATTGTTCCTCCTGCTGCAGTTCCTCTCTTTCTTCTTCTTCGTCATTTGATTCTTCTGGGTCAATAGTCTTCTCAAGGTAGACAGAGTGTGATGATGTGGAAGGTTGCTCATCATCTTGTTGTTCTGGTATTTTTCCAGTATTTGCATCATCTACATTAACAACCTCTTGGACTGAGATGGGCTTTTTGAATGATGATGTTGAAGATTCATCGACATCGATTTGCACGGGTTCGCTTGCAACATTGGAAACTGGTTCTGATGCAGTAGTTGTATCTTGCTTTCTCCTTTTGTGAGAAGTCAAGTACTCCTTTAAAGCTTCAGACATCCGCTTCCCAGCTTTCTCTTTTTCTGCTCGTCTTTGTCTGAACACTGCCCCTGATGATTTCTTTTCCTTAAATAGTTTCGGCATTTTGAATATACTTTTTCAGCTATATAAAGAATAAGAATGATGTTTAATTTCACACACACAATTAGGAATTATAACATTATAAGAAAAAGTGAAATTTCATCCATAGCTCAACCTGCCTTTCTCGCTCTGGTCATGTTCCTTGATGCAGGTTCTTTCCTTCTCTTCAGCAGCTAGAACAGGCCAGCCTTGTCCAAACCGTTCCTTCCTTTCATTGTGTTCCTCTCAGAGTATCTGCTTTGCTTCTCCACCAACTCAATAATCCCTCAAAGTTCAAACCTGCTTGTTGCAGGGCTTGACAAATTTGTTTGAGATCTAGGGGCCAGCTAAAAAAGTTGGGAGCAAGGTTTTCCCAAAAAAACCAACTATTTTTAAAGGGACACTATAGTCACCAGAACCACTACAGCTTAATATTCTGGTGTCTAAAGCCTGCCCATGCAGGCCTTTAAATGTAAACACTGCCTTTTCAGAGAAAAAGCAGTGTTTACATTGCTGCCTATTAACACCTCTAGTGACAGTCACTCAGATAGCCAGTAGAGGTGATTCCTAGTTCAGTGCTGCACAGTGTGCATCTTTACGAGTATATTGTCGCAGTGCAACGTTTTGCAGCGCATTTACAATAAACTTCCAATGCTTTCTTACAAGAAATGAGGGGGGGGGGAGGGAGGCGGAGGTGGTAACCTAAAGACACACATATTTTGTCATACACTCACAAATTATTTATTTATTTTAAGCACACCCAGCCTCCCTACCTTTGGGAGAGCTGGAGTGGATTCTTTCACTAGGATGCGGTGTGGCTACTCTCTATTCTCCCTGCCTTCTTTCTCTGCTCCATTGCCTGCTGTTTAGTGATGCTGGGGCCAGAGTGACGTCACATTCCAGATGCATGCATCACTAACCAGCATGGGAAGAAACAGAGCAAGAACTGCAGGAAGATTACTGCTCCATGCTCCCTCGGCCAGCCGCATCTGGTGAATGGGTTAACAAACACCCAGGCGTCAGGACAAAATTCCTAGTCTAGTCCTAGCATTTGTCGAGCCCTGCACTAGTACAAGTACTATTTCCCGACATGTTTTGTGTTGTGATTACAATGCAAAATCCTTAAACATTTACAAAAATAAATGTAAAAAAAAAACAACCTACAATTACAGACATAAATATACTAAATTAAGCCATGCGCTCAAATTCTCACTTTTCCTGGGCAGTATTAATGACCATAGTACACAACCCCAATACAGACAATAAATCACTATGTACATTTAATATAATTTTAACAGGCAGATGAGCTAAAATACTCATACTAAAAAACCTCCAGTTATTTAAATGTACATAAGGATTTGGAATTGTACGCAAGTAGCTTTTTTTCTTTTTTATAAATTACACACACACACACATTTACTGCAATTTTCACAGTGGAATTAATAGCTTAGCTGTGTATAAAGTACATAAACATTAAATAACCTACCCACCCTGAGAATACAGCGAACAGAGTGGAAAATAATTGGTTGATAAGGTATTAAGGTGAAAGACTGACACAGGTTGGGGACAGAGTAACTAGCGTGACAGGGTATTAGTGGCATAGAGGCTAAGAGAGGCATGGGATTACTGCCCTTTGCACGTAGTGCTGCAATGTAAAACATTGCAGTTCCAGAGAACTGCAATGTTTACATTGCAGCACTAAGTCTGCCCCAGTAGCTGTCTACCAGAAAGCCACTTGGGGCGCTTGTGGAATCGAAACAGACTTTTGGTCTGTTATCTGATGCTGGACATCCTCACGCCTTGTATGAGGACCTCCAGCGACAAATTTTTCCCCATTGGAAACCATTAATTCAATGATTTCCTATGGGGAGGTCTAATGCGCGCTCGACATTTGCTGCGCGCACAGCATTTGCTGCGTATACGCATTAGACCCAGCTAGGCGCAACGCTGAGATAAGGTAAGTAAATAAAGGGATTTAACTCTTTATTTAAAGGGGGAGGCAGAGGGATCAGTAGTGCCAGGAATACAGGTTTGTATTCCTGCTACTACAGTACTACACTATCCCTTTAAGCAGATACAGTGAAGCAAGACTAAACAATTAGGGACCAAGTGAAATGGGGCTTGTGGGACACAGTGACAAAGGAGTGAGAAATGGGATGCAGAGGGACAAATGATAATAGGAGATTTGGGGACAAAGTGACAAGGAGTAGGAGCCTGTAACCCCATGTCACTCTGACACCTTAAAGGACCACTATAGTGCCAGGAAAACATACTCGTTTTCCTGGCACTATAGTGCCCTGAGGGTGCCCCCAACCCTCAGGGACCCCCTCACGCCCGGCTCTGGAAAGGGGTTAAAACTTACCTTTTTCCAGCACTGGGCGGAGAGCTCTCTGCCTTCTCTTCTCCGCCCTGTCGGCTGAATACGCACGCGCGGCAAGAGCTGCGTGCGCATTCAGCCGGTCGCATAGGAAAGCATTCATAATGCTTTCCTATGGACGCTGGCGTGCTCTCACTGTGAAAATCACAGTGAGAAGCACGCAAGCGCCTCTAGCGGCTGTCAATGAGACAGCCGCTAGAGGGAATGGGGGAAGGCTTAACCCATTCATAAACATAGCAGTTTCTCTGAAACTGCTATGTTTATTAAAAAATGGGTTAATCCTAGCTGGACCTGGCACCCAGACCACTTCATTAAGCTGAAGTGGTCTGGGTGCCTAGAGTTGGTCCTTTAATGCCCTGACAGGGGATACAGAGTATAATTCAAAAATTAAATATAATTTTTCTTTAAAAACTTACCCCATTCAAGTGCTGACAGCCAGGTCTATAGTGAGGTGGATCTGAGGAGACTGCAGTCTGCAGACACTATGGGGAGCAGTCTAGCACGCAGAAGAGGTCACTGTTCTCCTTCCAGCCAGGTAAGTCTGCTGTCCCTTCTGCAGGACTTGGACAAGATGGAGGAAGGGGGAGAGGGCGGGCAGCGGAAGTCTGGCCCCCTACTCACTGTGAGATATTGCACTCCGCCATACTGGAGCCCACCTGGGCCTGTCTGCTTCCCTTTCCTCCCTGTCTCACTCCCTCTCGCTGCACTTCACATGGGCGCCGCCATATTGGAGCCAGCCAGCAGGGGGAGCCTGTCCCTGCCAGCATCGGACCGCAGGGGACTCTGGGGGAGGTGAAAGTCGCGCCCCTCCTGACATCATCAGGAGGGGGCGGCACATCACAGACCGATCGGACCGTCTGTGGAGAGAGCCAGGCAGGAGAGGTAGGCTGCGGGCGGCTGTATAAAAATCCGAATCCCTAGCCGGTGGCTGGGGATTCAGATTTTTGCGCCCCCCCTGCTTGGGCGCCCTAAGGCGGCCGCCTGGGCCGCCTTATGGACGCGCCGGCCCTGCATACACAACCACTCTGACAGTGGGTGGAGAATCGGCCCACCCTGCTCTTCCGAATATTCCACCCCAGGGACCCAAATAACAACAGAGGAAAAAACCTACATTTAAACTTAACTTTCCCTGGGGCTGCATGTGCTTACCCACATGTCAGGATAGTGGCTGTGCAAAAGTCTGGGTGCCAGATATACACCCCTGACCACCATCCCCAACACTCTGTTACAGTATATATATATATATATATATATATATATATATATACACCCACACACACACATATATATATACATGTAATACGTGTGTATATGATACGTGTGTGTGTATACACACACACTTTTATTTCCTTTATATGTATATAAAGGTCTCCGGCAGTCCCCCCGACTGTGATCGCTGCAGATTGCTGGTCCACGTAAGTCCAGTGTTCCTATTTGCCGCGGTCGTACCAGGTACGTCTGCGGTCCTTAATGACTGTTTTTTTGTCGGATGTACATAGTACGTCTACGGTCGTTAAGGGGATATACATAGATATATATATATATATATATATATATATATTAAAAAAAGGCACTATACCTTGCACTCAAACTCCAAATTTCCAGACCGGGTGCACTCCCAGGGCTCCAAATATCCAAGTAACAGTGTCAAAGGTTGCACTCACGGATTCATTAAAAAATTACTTTTATTAAGCTTTCCTAAAAAATCGACATTTCAGTCCTATTCAAGGACTTTCATCAGGATTATGTAAACACGTTTACATAATCCTGATGAAAGTCCTTGAATAGGACTGAAACGTCGATTTTTTAGGAAAGCTTAATAAAAGTTATTTTTTAATGAATCTGTGAGTGCAACCTTTGACACTGTTACTTATATATATATATATATAATTTCATTCTAAGTGTATTTCTCCGGGGGTCACCGGCAGTGAGGGGGGTATTCCAGCAATGCCTCATAATCTCTCTAATCATAATCTCTCTAATTCTATGAGACACAGAGGAATGGGGTGGGGAAACCACTCACTTAAAGTAGGTGGAACCCTCTCACACTCAAAGAAACCTCCTAAAGGCTAGCGTTTATGCCGATGCTCTTACTTTGATTGAGTTTACTTTTGTTTACTCACCTGCGTACCTGTCATGTCTGAGGTCTCTTTGGAATATGCTCGTTAGGGTGATATTGGGCTTAGACGATTAAGATGCCTTGAAGCAGCAGTGGGGGATCCCAGACTAGTCTTTTTTCTAGACAGTTAAATAGGAATACTATGTTGCCATTTGTCATCTTCGTTTAGGATCACTTCTGTATGCGTGTGGACCTCTGGTACACAACTGTGAAAGGATCACTTCTGTATACGTGTGGACCTCTGGTACACAACTGTGATACGTGCAGATTGTTTACGTACTGTATAATCCCCAGACCCAAACAACCTCTATATCCTCTATACGGTTGTTTCTAGAATTTTATATTTTATTCCTTAAAGGATTAGTACTATACGCTACATTGAACCCTGTATAATTTACTGTGGTATTTAGGACAGACCTACCCAGGTTTCACTGTATCACTGTTTTTTCATTTATCACTTCTTATACACGGGTTGGGTTTGCAGTGATTTAGCACTTATGGTTTAATTTATTTTGTTTATTTTTCGGCTTAATAAAGGTTTATACCAGTTACATGAAATTTTAAATTTAGAAGGTTTCTTTAAGTGTGAGTGGGTTCCACCTACATTAAGTGAGTGGTTTCCCCACCCCATTCCTTTGTGTTTCATATATTTACCCGGGGTTATGCCTCTGAATACCTCCTGTAACCTTCTATGAGGCATTTGTGCTGGCTAGTCCAACACTATAGCCTCTTTCTCTTTATAGATCTCTCTAATTCCCCTAGGACATATCAGGTACGACCGCGGTCCTTAAGGACCGGTTTTTGTCAGACATACCTGATACGTCCATGGTCCTTAAAGGACCACTATAGTGCCAGGAAAACAAACTCTTTTTCCTGGCTCTATAGGGTCTTTGCGATCCCCCCTCCCTCTGGGTCCCACTGTAACGGACCGTTAAGCACACAAGGGGTTAAAATCCGTTTAGGCGATATTCCCCTTCCAGATAGATGAGCAGCTACTGCAATCACCAATCTCCTGAACAGAAAACACACGAATTCTCCAACTTCCGAACAGGAAACACACAAATTCTCCAACTTCCGAACTGGAAACACACGAATTCTCCAACTCCCGAACTGGAACCATACGAATGCTGTAAACAGCCAAACAGGAAAAAACATACGAACAGTTTACACTCCTGGTTTACACTCCTGCCCTAAGAACGAGATGACACTTCGTTTGGAGGGTCAAGCAGTGATCTGATTTACTGGGGCTACCTGCCCAGCTATTATGCAGGTCTTCCACCTGGTGGACACTCCCCTAGGGGACCAGATGGAAAACTGGGATACATAGTGGACATTGACCAATCACAATCTTACACATTTAAATATTCCTACAATGCATAATAATCCCTCCCCTCTGTCCTGGAGATAATTGGGAAGTAATCCAATTATCTCCAAGGACAGAGGCAAAACTCCATCAGCCACATGTTAGTAAAAAGACCTAAAATTACACAGTGTTACAATTCCTACATAAAACATATACATTCAACATATCCCCAGATAGCGTAGATCTGAGCGCACATTATTACCGAATGGCGCTCAGATCACATACATACAGTTCAATCGCCATGGAGCCAAAGTCTTTCACATAGTCTTTCGTTACACGAATGGGCTCCATGGCATAGCTATCTGGGGTAACACTGCACACATAGGGAAAGTACCGAATGGACGGCGTTCGTATGAATTGCAGGAGAAGGGAGGTCGGCGGCTCAGCGGTGTTTGTGCAAATATGTGTCCGTTTTGAGTTCCATAGATTTGGAGCTGAACACCGCTGGCCGTTCGGGAGTTTAAGATGGCCACTGCCACATGTCCGGTTATACGAACAGCGGCCACCCAGCGTTCACCAATTAAGCTGCGGTTAACCACAGCCTCTGGGAGGTAAATCACTGGCACACTCCTTGTCCAGGTGGTCCCCCCCATTCGTGCATTGGTTCGGTAGATTCAATCTACCGAACGCCCAGGCAGAAAGGCACGAACAAGCCTTTCTAAAGGGGAAAAGAACAGTGTTTAACATGGGGCCATAGTCCAGAGGGAGCAGGCAAGCAACCAGGTTTCTCCAGTGCCCAGTAGTGAGGTTGGTTCCTCCACACCCACTCCCGCCGGGCTGAAGGGGGAGGAAGGGGTTAAAATCTTACCTTTCTCCAGTGCTGGGCTTCCTCGGTGCTAGGGACTCTCCTCCCTCTTCCGACATCATCATCCTAATGCGCATGCGCAGTAAGAGCCACGCACTCATTCAGTCAGTCCATAGGAAAGCATGAAAATCACAGTGAGACAGCCACTAGAGGCTGAATTAACCCTAATGTAAACATAGCAGTTTCTCTGAAACTGCTATGTTTACAGCTGCAGGGTTAACCCTAGATCAGTGATGGCGAACCTATGGCACACGTGCTACAGGTGGCACTCGGAGCCCCCTCTGTGGGCACGCGGCCACAGGTTGCCGGAGGGATGGAGGGTGCGCTCGGCCGGCGCATCCATAAGGCGGCACAAGTGGCCGCCTTAGGGTGCCCCGGCCCGGCGGGCGCAAAACCAGAGTGACCGGCAGGAAGTGAGCGCATAGCGCTCCCTCCTGCCAGGCACTCTGTCTAGCATGGTCGAGCGCGCCGCGGTACAGGAACTTATGTTTCCTGTACCCGGGTGGATGGAAATGAAGTGCTCACAGAGAGAGCACTTCCTGTCTGTCCGGGTACAGGAAACTGAGCTCCGTGGTGCGCTCGGCCACGCTACAAGGTAGGAGATCAAGGACAGGGGGGGGGGGTAGAAAGAAAATTGAAGGGGAATAAAACTGAGGGAGAGATGGGGGGGAAGAAAACTGAGGTAGAGATGGGGGGGACTGAGGGAGGTATGGGGGGAGAAAAGTGAGTGTGGGATGGGGAATGAAAACTGAGGGAGGGATGGGGGAAAAAACTGAGGGAGGGATGGGGGGAAAGAAAACAGTGGGGGGGGGCGACATACACACAGCAACCCTGCCTTACACATATCACCCCACACAAACACACACACATCACCCCACACAAACACACACATCACCCCACACACCCCATCCACACACCCTCCACACACACACACACATCACCCCACACACACACCACCCCACATCACCCCACACAAACATCACCCCACACACACACATCACCCTACACACAAACACATCACCCCACACACAAACGCATCACCCCACACACAAACACATCACCCCACACACAAACAAACACATACACTATACCCCTCAATGCAGTGTGTGTACACTCAGCAGTCTGTGTGTGTGTACACTCAGTAGTCTGTCTGTGTGTGTACACTCAGCAGTCTGTCTGTGTGTGTACACTTCGGAGTCTGTGTGTGTGTACACTCAGCAGTCTGTATGTGTGTGTGTACTCAGCAGTCTGTGTGTGTATTTAGCATTCTGTGTGTGTGTGTACTCAGCAGTATGTGTGTGTGTGTACTCGGCAGTCTGTGTGTGTGTACTCAGCAGTCTGTGTGTGTGTATTTAGCAGTCTCTGTGTATGTGTGTGTACTCAGCAGTCTGTGTGTGTGTATTTAGCAGTGTGTGTGTGTGTGTGTGTGTGTACTCAGCAGTCTGTGTGTGTGTACTCAGCAGTCTGTGTGTGTGTACTCAGCAGTGTGTGTGTACTCGGCAGTCTGTGTGTGTGTGTATTTAGCAGTCTGTGTGTGTGTACTCAGCAGTGTGTGTGTACTCAGCAGTCTGTGTGTGTGTGTTCTTAGGAGTCTGTGTGTGTGTGTGTGTACTCAGCAGTCTGTGTGTGTGTGTACTCAGCAGTCTGTGTGTGTGTGTGTGTGTATTTAGCATTCTATGTGTGTGTGTGTGTGTGTGTGTACTCAGCAGTCTGTGTGTGTGTGTATTTAACAGTCTGTGTGTGTGTACTCTGCAGTCTGTGTGTGTGTGTGTGTATTTAGCAGTCTGTGTGTGTACTCAGCAGACTGTGTACTCAGCAGTCTGTGTGTGTATTCAGCAGTCTGCTAAATACACAGACAGACTGCTAAGTACACAGACAGACTGCTAAATACACATACAGACAGACTGCTTAATACACATACAGACAGACTGCCAAGCACACACACACAAACTGCTTAATACACACACATAGATATTAATTAGTTTGGACAACTGTATGAGTTGTTTTTTCTAAACTTAAACCTCAGTATTCAGGTTTAATTGCCGTTTTGGCACTTTGAGGGAAATATTACGGCTTGGGCACTCGGGCTCAAAAAGGTTCGCCATCACTGCCCTAGATGGACCTGGCATTGAGCGGAAGTGGTCTGGGTGCCTATAGTGGTCCTTTAAGGGGTTAAAGTAAGTTACATCTGATTGAAAATTAAACCAGTTTGTTTTCATGCATGCTGTTTCAGTTACAGCAGGGGAGGTGTGGCTGCATAAACAGAAACAAAAGTGATTTAACTTCTAAATGGCAGAGATTTGAAAAGTGAGACTCCGTGGGCATGATCTATACACAAAAATTTCTTCATTAAGCTAAAGTTGTTTTGGTGACTCTAGTGTCCCTTTAATTTGCTAAATATCAATAAATGTTGGCACTACTTCATGCGATAATAGTTTATTGCCTGGTATATAATAATTAATGATGTATACAATAAACCAGATATTGAGAAGATATGAAAAAGGAATTGAACATAAGTTTATCAAAATTTCAGCAGTCACAGAGCACTTAATTCATCATGTGTGCCTCCCTTCTGATACACACACACCTGGAACTTAAAATGTGGTTTGAAGCCTACTTTTCTTGAAATTTGTAGTACTTTGCAATGATAAAAACTGTCAGTTTGGCATTTTTACTTAATGGTATAGACATTTTTCTGATATATGCAAGGCAGGTACATAACTGGGTGGATTGTGGCATCATTTAGCATGCACTGTCTCACTGAAGAGCTTGCAGTATTCATTAATTCAGGGTTGACAGCATCTATACAGATGTATTATCTTCAAACCCATTCAAGTGCTGCCTTAAAAAAAGAAAGAGTGGGGGGATGCACATTTATTAGATATAACATATATTTGTAACTAGTAATATATATTTCATCTCCACTTAAGATCAATTTGGAGGGGTTTTAATTTTAGGCTCAGATTTGGGTTTGCTCAATTTTGATAAGAGTAAATGTTATTACATTAATTTGACTCCAAATGTTATTATGCTAATGTACTCAAGCTATTTATACAATCTACCAGTAATAGGACAAGACTTTCACCATTTCTAAAATTCAGAAATGTTTAGGGTTTTTTTTAGGATTTCTCTAGAAATAACGCTTTTACCTTTTTTTATTTTGAATTATCTTAAGAAAAAATAAAACAAAAACTTAAAAAAAGGAAAATTAAGTAAATAAAAAATACATATATATAATAATATAATAATATATATAATGATGTAATTTCTATAAATACAGAGTATATATTTATATATATATATATATATATATATATGTACACACACACAAAGATAATTCATGCTGATATCACCAGCAGTGGAGAACGATTAATGTATATTTCAACAGTCACATTCATCTAAAGACAGGAGAGGGTGGGCTGCAGCTGTGAAATTCACTTCATTAAGTAGTGTCCAAGGAACCATCTCTCAAACAAAGCACAACACAAAAACAATGAAGCAATTCTTTACAAAATAGACTATTGACTTCCACACTAAATAACCCCTTTAGGTTAGTAAAATGATGAATACAAAGCTGGAATAATAAATCTTGTATAACATAATAAGAACAGGCAACATAATTACAAAGAGAAATTCATAAAAAAAGGTACACAAGGAACATTATCATTGCAAGGATGTAGAAAGATGGTAAGGTTTGCTTTTATCAAGAGATTAATAACATTTTTAACCCCTTAAGGACGGAGACAATTATACATGTCCTGATCAAAACAAAATCAAAACACACTACTCTTTTACCAGCAATGCCAATACCCACCTTTGGTGCCCTAATACCTAATATAAATGTGGGCACATGGTCCAAATATGGCTTAACACATCTTCAGCAGCTCATACGTGACCACAAACTTCTACCATTCGAGTACTTACAAGAAACATGTCACTTGCCCAATGCAGCCAAGTTCCCATATATGCAAATCAACGCCTGGTGGGGAAAAAACAGAGAGGTACACCCGCAGTTTGTAAATGGGCAGCAACTATGTATGCAACAAAAACAACCTCTAAATATCATTTCACAGGTACGTCATACCAAACACCATAAGACAGACATCCATAAACATGCTAGCATTCATGCTAGCATGGGAAAAAGATTTTCAAAAACCACTAACCGATATCCAATGGTCACAAATTTCCATGGCCAATAGGAAACTCACACTATGTACGTCACACATAGAAACCTTGAGAAAAATACTCTATCGCCACTGGATTGAAGCATATGAACCCACTGGATTGAAGCATATGGACCTCGCCAAATCAGACATGTGCTGGAGATGTAAACAATTACGGCGGACAATGTTTCACATATGGCGGATATGCCCAGGCCTAGAAATATTCCAGAAATTGGTTACTCACCTTATCAAACAGGTAGCCGATACTGACTTACCACGTGATCCAGAAATATACCTCCCGCAACTTATCCCAGACTGTTTACCAAAACCCTAACAGTATCTGATATACCATATCCTCACGACAGCCCATAACGCCATAAGTAAAAAAATGGCTGCAGAGTAATGCCCCTTGCATAGACGCATGTATTCAGATGATCGCCGGTACGAAGAGCTTCGAAATTATGGCCAGATCCGCAAATCACCCCAAATGTTTGTGGAGAGAGGCCTGGGACTTCTAGGAAGTACAACAACCCACCCCATACAATATCCTGGCCCCCACGGCTGTGTCCACATGGGACTGAACTGATACACACAGAGGGCCCGCATTGCTGGGGGTTAGCGTATTAAACTAACGCCATTCCACATAGTACTAATCTGTACTAAACTATACTATCATATCCTCGCATACGGTGACCTATTTCGAATCCGAATGGTTCGCAACACTTTGGTTAGATTGTCTAGTGTACAATTAAGGACCAAGCACACTATAGCCCATGAGTATGAGCCTCTATCCCCTCCATGGAATACCGACACAGGCATCCAAAACCCAAGTATAGGCGAGAAACTTTTCTGGGACATTTACATGCCCTGACCACAAATGTTACCCAAGGCAAACTCATCCCGACAAGATTCGAAACCTCACCCATTTCCCCCCCCCTTCCTCCTTTTCCCTATACTCCCTAAAACCTGGTTTACATGTTAATTTATGTTTATTGTGTTAATTTATATCTCTTCTGTTAAATCATAATGATAGAAAAACTAAAACAGCTGTACGCAACCAAAGTGCACACTCCGAACAACAAAGAGAGACAATCAATGTATTATATGTACAGTGCCTATGGTCTATTGCTATTTGTTATAAGTAAGGTTTTACAATATCTGTAAGATGTAGCAACATGAATATGTTACACTGTATACCGCATACTTGAAAAATTACAAATAAAAAAAACAACCAAAGCAAAAAAATCCTCGAATTTAACTTTATGTCTGTACAACCATTTGTACCTGTTTCATATGAAGTGCACATACACTTATTATATATAATCTTGTTCAGGAGAAACAGGGCTTTTTACATAAAATATTCATTTATGAGCATAATTTTGTATGAATAAAATCTTAGAAAATGTGAGAAATTAAGACATTTAGTTTTATTTTTTAGTTCTACGGGGCAATTTAACTGTGAATGTCCTAATACTGTTTGCTTTTACCCCATGTACAGGTTATATTGTGTTTTGGAAAGTTAAAGGGTCTAATATAGTATGTTACATTTTTCAGTTTATACACATTGAAGTCAATGGGGACCCGAACTTTTGGGCAATAAAATGCCTCTAAAAAAGTCCTGGAAAGGGCTAGAGGGCTGCAAAAAGTAATATGGGGGTAAGAGTAGGACAAGTACCCTGCAAACAAGTGTGGATAGGGAAATAACTTAAAATAACATAAAATACATAAGAATTAAAAATAATAATCTTGAACTAGGAGGAGGAGGTGGATGTGGAGTAGGAGGTTGAGGAGGCGGTGACCGTGGCGGTGTAGGTAGAAGCGGCAGTGGAGGAGGTAGACAACACTGTTTTTTATTTCTTTGGGGTTTTTTTTTTTTTATTGGGGTAGCCCCCAAAATATTGGGACATATAAAAAAATAAACAATTGCGCCTGCGGTGCATTTCTTGCAGTCCAATAACGCCATCAGGTTTTTAACCCCTTAAGGACGGAGCCAAATGTACACGTTGTGAACAAAACAAAATGTAAACAAAATCTGGCATTTGCGCTACATGTCTGTCCAACCGTAATTCACCTCTTTCATAGTAAATGCACCCACCCTTATTGTATATCATTTTATTCAGGGGAAACAGGGCTTTCATTTAATATCAAATATTTAGCTATGAAACATAATTTAATATGAAAAAAATGTGAGAAAATAAGATTTTTTTGATTTTTTTAGTTCTACATGACATTTTAACGGTCAATGTCATAATACTATTTGCTTTTACTGCAATAAAATACACATATTTGTATTCAGTAAAGTCTCACGTGTAAGACAGTACCCCCTATGTACAGGTTTTATGGCGTTTTGGGAAGTTACAGGGTCAAATATAGCACGTTACATTTGAAATTGAAATTCGCCAGATTGGTTACGTTGCCTTTGAGACTGTATAGTAGCCCGGGAATGAAATTTACACCCATAATGGCATACCATTTGCAATAGTAGACAACCCAAGGTATTGCAAATGGGGTATGTCCAGTCTTTTTTAGTAGCCATTTGGTCACAAACACTGGCCAAAGTTAGCATTAGTATTTGTTTGTGTGTGAAAAATGCAAAAAACGCCAATTTTGGCCAGTGTTTGTGACTAAGTGGCTACTAAAAAAGACTGGACATACCCTGTTTGCAATACCTTGGGTTGTCTACTATTGCAAATGGTATGCCATCATAGGGGTAATTTTCATTCTTGGGCTACCATAGGGTCTCAAAGGCAACGTAACCAATCTGGCGAATTTTAATGTGAAAAAAATGAAACGCAAGCCTTATATTTGACGCTGTAACTTTTGAAAACACCATAAAACCTGTACATGAGGGGTACTGTTGTACTCGGGAGACTTCGCTGAACACAAATATTTGTGTTTCAAAACAGTAAAAAGTATCACAGCAATAATATTGCCCGTGTAATGCTGTTTGTGCGTGAAAAATGCAAAAAACATCACTTTTACTGGCGATATCATCGTTGTAATACATTTTACTGTTTTGAAACACTAATATTTGTGTTCAGCGAAGTCTCCCGAGTAGAACAGTACCCCCCATGTACAGGTTTTATGGTGTCTTGGAAAGTTATAGGGTTAAATATAGTGCTAGCAAATTAAATTCCCTTTACTTTCGGCATGGGTTGTCAGGCAGGTCCCGCTAATTGTAATTAATTAAGATACCTAATTATGTAAAAATATTACATAAATATATATGTAGAATTAATATATGTATATATATATATATATACGTATGTGTATATATATGTATATATCTATATAATTTTTTTAAAATATTTTTATTTATATATAGGTATTTATATAGTGATATATACGTATATATTTATGTATATAGATATATATATTATTCCGTTCTACGTGTATTTTGATATATATATATTAATTTCACAATACAGTTAGAACGAAATAACACACATCTATATATTTTTTAATTATTTATTTTTAATAATTTTTTTAATTTTATTTTTTAACATATTTACATTTTTATTTTTTTTATATTATATATAAATATATATATATAACAATAATTATATATATATTTAATCATTATCAGTCTACATGTAATTTGATATTAATATATATATATATAATTATATATATATTAATAGTAAAATACACCTAGACGGTGTACGTGTGTGTATGTATATGTGTATATATATACTTAGATATATATATTTTTTTTACACTATTTATTTATTTTAATTTTATTTTCAGCCAGCAGGGGGACCACCTGTCATTACAGGCAGCCCCCCTGCTGGCAATGCAGGAGGCAGCTACCCCCGGCCATGTGATTGTGGGGTCCTCGCAAGGACCCCACTCTCACATGGTCGGAGGGCTTCGAGGAGGACGGACGTGCCGCGGGGGGCTCCCTGGGAGTCCCCCCCACCGCGATCGCTGGCGTGGGATTGCCGGCGACCGGGTAAGTACCGAAAGACCGGAGGGCGTACTATTACGCTCGGCGGTGTTTAGAGCCGCTTAGAATAGGGCGTAATAGTACGCCCTCCGGTCTGAAGGGGTTAAAACTGTCTGTCTCCACCAGATGGAATGACAGCATTTCAAAGGCCAGGAATTTTGAAATTCTGGCATTCAGGGCTAGGGATTGCGGGTGGGTAGGGCGGTACTTCCTCTTTCTCTCCAGTGTTTGGGAGATGGACAGCTGAACGCTTCCATGGTACAGAGTGGAGAGCTTGGGGACGTGGTGGACGTGGTGGTGTTGCTGCCACATGCTCTGTTTGCGGGGTGGAGGAAGAGGTGGAGGAAGAGACCAAGACAGCAGCAGAAGAGGAAGCAGGAGGAGCCTGAGACCTTTCTTGGTTTTTGATGTGCTTACTCCACTGCAGCTCGTGCTTTGCAATCTTTAGTGATAAAGATTATGATCCCAGGTATGTCCTGGGGCCCTCCCAGTGTAAGTAGTCAGCTTGCGATTTGACAACTTACCTGGGTTCCACTGGGTGTTGGTAGCACCTTCCTGTGCTTGCAGGTCCTGAACAGGAGCCTCAGGCACCTGGGGGCCTGCTGGTAACTTCCTCCCATGGAAAGTTGTCCAGCTGGAGTGGTAATGCTGCGTGGAGTGTTAAAGATTCAAAGTGCAAGTAATCCAAATATTTCATATACAGTATAATGGCAACCTATGGAAAACTTGTGTGGTATACTTTAATAACTCATTATTCTTTTGCAGGCCAACTGAACATCCACAATGACAAACATGCTTCAGAGTTGGGTTTTTCATTTTTTTAAGCTTGTTTTTTGATATTTATACACTTTTGGAAATATTTTTTTATTCACATGTTTAAAATCACTGAAAAATTTAAATTGTAAAGTCTGCAAAGGACATATGGAAATTGTTTTAGAATCGTATCCAGGCAACAGCTTTCCCTGTAAACTGACCTCTCAGTTTGACTTGTGAGGGTATTGCACCAGAATTACAATATTGTTTAAGTACGTCTTAGCTATTGATAACTGATTTAAATATAGCAGCTTGTTATCTGGTAGTTTCTAGTGTAGAAAATATCAATCTGTTTTCTATCACTTAGATCTGTTTAACAAGTGTTGTAGGTGTGCACAGGTAGATTGTCTGGCACGTTGTTTTGGTGTTTGGTTTTTAACATTGTAGTTGTGTCTTTACACAATATTGAAATGTACATTAATGCTTCTGTATATGAAGCGATCACAATAACACTTATTTTTCACTTTTTAAAAAAAAATCAGGCTAAACAAAAATTGGTAATTAACAATATGACATCTGAAAAGCACATGAAAGGATGCTGTATGATTTTAAAAAAAAGAACACACTACATGAAGGTCCTGTTCACTAGAGTGTGTAGTCATGAATGTAACCAGTAAAACTTTGTTTTTACAGCCACTGGTAGGCCCATACATATTTTAAAACTTGTTTAATTTTGTTATAGCATGACTTGTAGTCTTGTTTTTAACTTGTCTATAATACATATTTTTGTATGACAGTGTGTTTTTTCATTGATTATTGAATTTTAATGGTCTAAGATAATTAACATGTTAACAGGCAAACGTAACCCGAATGATTTGTCTCAGTCTTGCCTTTTAAACTACCTGCACCATAGGCAACATTTATTTGTCTTTAGACCTTCTTGAGAAGCGGTAACTAGCCAGTATTGCACACATACACCAGATATGAAGTGCACACCCCAAATGTACTATTTAGCACCAAAGAAATGTGAATTTTTAAAACTGCCATGTAACCACAGTATTTGACGGTTCTATTTGACTCTCAGATATAAAGTGCACACCCCAAATGTACTATTTTGCACCAAAAAAAATAGAATTTTTAAATCTGCACTGTAACCACAGTATTTGATGGTTCTATTTGACTCTTAGATATGAAGTGAACCGCAGGCCACAAATGTACTATTTAGCACCGAAACAATTTGAATTTTTAAAATTGCGATGTAACCACAGTATTTGACGGTTCTATTTGACTCTCAGATATGAAGTGCACACCCCAAATGTACCATTTAGCACCAAAAAAATTAGAATTTTTAAAACTGCGATGTAACCACAGTATTTGACGGTTCTATTTGACTCTCAGATATGAAGTGCACCGCAGGCACAAAAAAGTGTGATTTGTTTTAAACCAACAATGTAACAGTAGTATTTAAGGGTTTTATTAGACTGCAAGAAATGCAGTACGCAAATGTACTATTTAGCACCAAAAAAATTGCAGTATTTAAAAATGCCTAGATGTTGCCCACTGAGCTACCAGAACGGGATTAAAGTGATGTGCCTGGCACACATGCAGTTGCAAGTGCACTGCACTCTCTGTGGCACTGGGCTCAGGGCAGTATAGCATCCACAAAAATAATCGCTGTAGTTTGCAGATTCAACACCAGAATTCTTTCCTAATCTGTCCCTCACAGCTGCAGCATCCTCTCCCTACACTAATAACAGCTCATGTGACGTGCAGTGCTACGTGACTCAAGCTTATATATAGAGGCTCGGTCACATGCTGCACTGGCCAATCACAGCCATGCCATTAGTAGGCATGGCTGTGATGGCTTCTAAGGGCACATGAGTCAAACGCTTGTTGATTGGCTGCCCTGCAACAGAGGTATTCGTATAGGTGTTAAGTACCATCGGAGCATGGTCTTGCAGGCCTGCTCCTTATGATTCACGCATATAAAGATAGAAGCCGTACCTTCCCAGATATCCTGCCAGTCAGACACTTCATCTGGAGGTTCCAGGTCCCTCTCCCTGGGCCGACACATAGGCCAGTGCCCCTGATTAGTGATGCTTAGTGATTAGGAGTGTGTAGGGGTCTGTTATCTGACCCTTGCGGACCGGGCTCTGGGTGCAAGCTTTTTCATAGTTTGAGAGTTTGGTGGAAGTTGCTGTCCTGTTTTCTGGGTGTTCTAGGAAGTTTTTTGTTGGAGGTATCTGAAGAAGTCATGGGTGTTGTATGCTGTGGCATGTCGTGGTAAGTCGTTATAAGGGATTATGCTGCCTCTCGCAAAGAAGTTGTTCAGCCTATAAAGGTCGTTTTGTTCATAGTGAGCAAAATCATCGGGTGTCATGCCTGGCGGGAATGCCCTATTGTGCAGAATAGGGGTCAGGTGTAAGATTATTGATGATGGGGAATTTCTTGGTGATTTTGTTCCATGCGTCTATAGAGTTGATGAGTGATGATGGTATGGGGGTGGCATGGGGCATGATTTCCTTTGTACCCAGATGTAAAGAGATGGGAAGTCGAAGCCGAAAAGATTGTGTTCTAGATCTACCCATCTTTTGGTTCCTGTAGGAGGGTCCTGATTTTGAATTTGGGTGAGTTGCGCAGCATGATACTAGTATTGTAATTGAGGCATGCCTAGTCCCCCTGATCTGTTGTGAATGTACATTGTCGTTCGCTTCACTCTAGGCCCATATAAATTTATCAATTTGTTTTTGGAGGTATTGAAGTCCGGTGTTGGGATTGGAATGGGGAGGGTTTGGAATAGGTAGAGGAAGCAGGGCAGTAGGTTCATCTTGACCAATGCTAAGCATCCCAGCCATGACAGAGACAACTCCTGCCATCTGGTGAGGTTGTCTATGGCTCGTCTCAGCATCAGGGTATAGTTAGGTGTGTATGTTTGGTGTAGTTCTGCTGGTAGGTTGATGCCCAAGTATGATATGTGGGAAGTTTTAAAGCGGAAGGCGTATGTGTTGCCCAGTGCAGTTTTGTCTTCCAGTGTAATGTTGAACGGTAAGGCTTCTGTCTTATCTTAATTTATACCCCCGAAACTCCAGAGTATTTGTTCAGGAGATGTAGTAGTGGTGGTAGGGAGTTTAGCAGGTTGGTAATTGTCAGTAGGAGATCGTTGGCATATGCTGCCACTTTGAGGCAGATGATTGCTGCTAGCATTTCGTCAGGTACCGGGTCACTCTTTAGAAGGGTGTTGTAGAAGCGTAAGAATATCTTGAAATGTTTTGTAATAGATGCCAGAGCATCCATCTGGATCTGGGCTTTTGTTTGGTTTTGTGGTACCTATTGCTCCTGTCACTTTGTCATCAGTGATTTTGGTGGATAGGTGTGCTGATGCCTCGTCTGAGAGTGAGGGTAAGTGTATCTTATCTAGAAAGGAGTGTATTCAGTTTTGCAGGTCAGTGTCCAGTTGTTGGTGTTGGGGGGGGTGATCGTAGAGGTCGGCAAAGTACCTTTGGAAAACTTCTGGGATTTTTGTAGGGATGGTCCTGTGCGTGGATGGATGCTGATAATTTGTTTGGATCGGGTGCGCTTGTGCAGTCTACAGGCTAAAAGTGTGTCCGTTTTATTGTATTTCTCGTAGAACATTTGTTTTGTCCATTATAAGGCTTTCATTGTGTCCATAGCCATAGCCCGTTTAAGAGCTTATCATTGGGTTTGTGTCACATCATGTCATGTCCTGCGGAGATGTCTGGCTTTGGCTTCTGGTATCCAGTACTCTTTTTGCTGTCCTTGCTTGGTTTTTCTGGTTTTCTGGTCTACGTCTGGTTTTCTTTATTGCTGGGATTTCTGGGTTCATTCCTGTAATCCATCTCTGGGATTCCCAGTCTCCAGGTTTCCTTTAAATGTTTGTTTTATGTTGCCACACCCGTTTGTTTTCCACTTTCCTTTTGTTTCAGTCTGGACCTGCAGCAGTGTTTCAAGTCTCTGCCCTTTCTTGCAGGTAAGTGCTATATTGTGGTTTTAGTATGGTTGTTTTAGCATGCATTAGGCAGTGTAGGACCTGCCAGATATGGGGTACATTGGTGTTGTTGGCAGGCTTATGCAATGTATGATCATATAATGTGACTAAATCCCCATACTTTTCATATATAGTGCTTAGTTATGTCTCCTCTTGTTTTACCTTGTATTTCTTGTCTTGTTTTATTTAGTCTTGCATACCCAGTCCATGTACAGCCCTGTCCAGTCATGCCAATGTTATGTTCTTGTTTTCCTCATGTCTTGTGTATATGTTCTGGGTTCTGCTTTCTGTCCTGTTCTGGGTTCTCCTAGTTTTGTCTTGTTTTCTTGTATGGTGCCTATCTCTAGTCTTGCCTTGCTTCAGTACTGGATACTTCCCTGCTGCCAGGCCTCCCTATTCAGCTCCTGGGAGGTCTGCTTAATTACCTGCTCCTAGTTCATGGGATCCACATGAGCTAATCAGGGTTCTGGTATGTGGCTGCACAAACGCTGGTGCTCAACACCAGGGGGTGTGCGGTTACCCAGAAGCAGACCCTGCTAATCCACCTCCACACTGTGACTCCTACTCTGAACATCAGGCATACATGGGTCCCGGGCACCGGTCTGCCACCCGTGACAGTTTGGAGCTGTATAGGTAGGTCCTGTGTGAGGGTCTGTTTGTGTTGGGATTCTAGTTGTTGAATTGTTGCTAGCAGTGTTTCTATTTTTTCGAGTTGCTTTTTTTTGCATGGTGGCTATGCTTATTAGGGATCCTCTAATCACCACCTTCTGGGATGCCCCCAGTTTGGTTAGTTGTGAAATAGTTTGTAAGTTCTGTTTTAAGGCGTTGTATTATTTGTGGGTCGTGGGGTTTAGTCTCCAAGACCAAGGTTGTGATATTTGTGGCAGCTGGAACGTTAAGGAGAGGTCAGCGTGGTCTGACCACGTGATGTTGCCTATTGTGGTTGTTGTGGTGTGGGGGAGGAGGGAAGGGGAAATGAGAAAGTAATCTATCCAAGAGTATGGTGCGGGTGCAAGTAAAATGTGTAGTCCCGTGTTGTTGGGTGGTGTAGTTCCGTCTGAGAAAGGAAGTCTGCCGCTAGTTTATCTGCTCTGGATGGTTGGGGTGGCAGCTGGGGCTGGAGGTGATGTCCCTGCCTATCTCCTGAGGGGGACAGCGTGGCGTTAAAGTCTACGCCTATGGGGGGGCGGGGCCTGACCGCCATGCTGACCGGTCGCAGGCCGGAGAGGCTCCTGATCAATCAGGTCCAATATGGCTAAAAACTTAAGCAACACAGCAAACTAAGTGACCTGAAAGCTATATCAAGCAGCCGGGCAGAAGCTGGTGCCACCGCAGACCCTGAGATCGGGAGTGCCAGAGCCCTCTGCGGGCGATACGGGACTTCGGGGTCTGCGGCCTATGAGGGTGGAGAACGGGACGGACGGCCGCTGTCCTGTTTGCGAACCTGGCCGCCACGCAACAGCCTTGTGATGCACCTCACAGGCCTCGCCTCCCCCCCCATGGACCGGGGGGGTCATCCCGGTCCCCACCGGAGGGAATCATCGCCCTACAAAGCCCAGCACCGAACCTACCTGGAGGCGCGCACCATGAGCCGGGCCTCTAAAATGGCGGCACTGCAATCTGCACTACACCACAAACCTTGCATGCCTGCAGACAAAAACAACCCGCCGCGGTAAAACCCGAGAGACAGCATGGGAAACCATGCCGCACTAGGGCACTACCAAATGGACATACTGAACCTGGCTGAAAATCAAGCCTAAACCAGAGTGACGCCCAGAAGAGTAGCCAAGAGGCCTGTTACAGCTTGCTGGCCCCAAACAATCTGTGCTCTAGCAGGACAGTGTGCCACCCCTTCACAGACTGTGGACGCTGGACGATGCTGTGCAAAAATGGAGACAAGCACAGAACACCATAATCACAGGCTCCGCAGGAGGCAGCAACCAAAAGGTTAACACAGGACTTAATGTCCCCGGACTCAAGCTGTGGCCATTCTGTATACCCTGACTGTCTCGCTCTGATCGGTCCCACACAGCTGAATGGTATATCTGAGGTCTGCTCAGCCCCAGTGATCTTCAGGTCAAGCCTCTACTAAGCTTATATTAAATTACACCATTCTATGTTGTTTTACTCTGTTATATAATGGCAGGGTGCCCCAATTGCCTTTCCAGCAATGCCTGGTCCCCCGGTGGTATATACAGCTTGTAATTAACTACAGTTCAACTAGCTCACCATATTAGCATGTAATAGTGCACTCCCTTACCATGCCACGTTTTTGTCCCCACCTAAGTAATACTGACCGTTTGCCCATACGATGTGGAAAGATAGTCATGTATGTAAAAGCTTGTGCTGCAACTAAAACTTGTTTTACGCTTAAAAAATTGTGTGCAGTTCCTCTTGACAATTTGTGTTTCAACTCTAAGCCTGTACTCAATCATAATGCATCTTAACCAAATGTCACTGTCACGCTATGAATGTTTCGCTGCACTTCAAAAATAAAGAATATATAAAGTCTACGCCTATGATTCTGTGGTGTGTTGGGTATAGGCTGAGGTGTGCCCGTAGTGTAAGCCAGAGCATAAGGGGGTGTGAAGGCAAATTAGGTGGGGCAAATAGTCCCTGCTGTCATTGGGTATCGTCCTTGAGGGTCTTTGATATACCTTTACATTCATAGATACATGCACATGCAATACCATTATCTGTTACATGACTTAGTATAGGTGCCCCTCCCTCTTGTTTTTCTTTGGGGGGGGAGGGGGCGGTTGTGATAATAAAAATTAAAATATAAAATGCTTGTCTGGTGGAAAGGTAACCTTGTTCATTTGGTGGGTTTCATCAAGGTCTTGCATTTTCCCCTCCAGGCTGTGTCCCCCCCCTTCTTTGTGATATATGTGCCCCCCTCAGTCCCGGTGACTATGTAGTTAAGCTCAGGGGACTGCCCATTGGTATCCAGCAAGGTGTGTGCTCCCTGTTCTTCCCATCGGGGAGTGCCCCCCAAAGATTAGCAATACCATAATTGCAACCCCATGGTGATCGTATAGCATTAAACAGGTTTTAAAAATGCAATAACTTGGGAAAAGGATAAGCGTGAGAGTTCATCTCAATAGTAACTTGCGGTAAGTGGTAGTCCTGCGGAGTAGTGGGCCAGAGTGATTTGTCCCTGAAAGCACGTTGAAGTGCCTGGATTGTGGAGAAGCACTGTCCACGTGTTAACTGAAATTTTGCTCTGGCTCCTGATGTTGCTTGCAGCTGTCTCTTCTTGCAGTGGTTCCAAGGAGGTAAAGGATTCTTCCGCATGGGTGGTAGTGCTGGTCTGGGTCCTGCTGTGATGCTTGGCGCTGTTGTGGGAGTTTCAGGCAGTTGCAGGCCCAGTGGTGCAGCGAAGCTTGCCATCTTGGTAGTGTTGGCCTTGCAGACTAGGAGTTTAAATGGGTTGTAGAGATTTGTACGCCAGTCCGGCTTGGGACAGAGCAGTGGTGACTGGCTTAAGGCACTTGTCCAGGGTAAGAGGCGACAAGTCTTGGAAGAATATTAGTATCGCAGTGTCAAATTTTCTGCGTTGCTGCCATGATGCAGCAGTAGTGCAGGCGCACGATCACGTCTCTTGGTGCCATTTGGTTGGGGCTGGGAGGTTTCAAGGCTCTATGGGCCCTGTCTATCACCAGTTCCTGAGGTGTCATGTTACGGAGGAGGGTAAGAAACACTTCTTGCAGCGTAGAGAGGAGCATGTCTCTGGTGACGTCTCTGGCAGGCCTCTTCTGGACCGATTGTTGAGGTCTCCATGCCATTTTCTAGCATGTCAATGCAGGATTTCATTGCTGTCAGGGAAGCTTTATGTGTGGTAACTGTCCAGTAGGTTGTCTGCTCGTTGCTCCACCATGCCTGGGTCACTGTGGTTTTGTGTGGGGGTGGGGTCTGTGCTCCGTTCGTTGGGCTTTGATTGGCTTTTTTTTGGACCTAGTGCCTTATGCAGCTATCTTGGTTCCCGGTCAGTCTCCGCCTCCCTGTTTTTTATATTTTTAACACAAAAACTACACTAATTTGTGTTCAGCGATGTCTCACAAGTATAACAATACCCCCCCATGTACAGGTTGTATGGGGTTTTGGTAAGCTACAGTGTCAAATATAGGGCTTGCCCAATTCAGTTTGCCAGATTGGTTTGCTGGGCATATATTGCCTTTGAGACCATATTGCAGCCCAGGAAAACAAATTACCTCCATCATTGCATACTGGTCACAAATGTAGACAACTAAGGGTATTAAAATTGGTTATACCCAGTCTTTTATGTTTGACATATTCACAGTGCAAGACCTGACTAACTTTAATAACTGCAAAAATTCTGTTTTTTACAACAAGTACTGTATTATATCTTGTAAACTCATTCTCTGGACTTATGAGATAGCCACAGTGGTGCCAATGAGAACATAGGGTGGGTCAGTTTTCGTTGGGATTTCTTTTGCCTAGTGGTATTGATTTTATCGCGCAATTTAATTCTTCAGTGGTAATGGGCATGTCTATGGACTGTGCCACGGCGTCAGGGATTTTATTTTTTAGCCTGGTTGATAGGTATCTTGTTATGTCGTTTATATCCGGAGGTGACTCCCTGAGGTTGTAAAGTTTGGTATAAAAGTGTTGGAAGGCTTTCATGATGTCCGGGAGGGTATGTGATATAGTGCCCGTTTGTGTTTTGATTTTGGAGATGTACGTGTTTTGCCTGGACTGTCGTAGGGCATTGGCTAGTAGTTTGCCACATTTACCTCCCTGTATATAGTAGGAGTGCCTGGTATGGAGGAGCTTTTTCTTGGCCTGGTGGTGCAGTAGTTGTGTCAGTTCTGTGCGTTTGGTTATGAGGGTGTTATAGGTTGATAGGGAACTATCCCGGGTATGAGTATGTTCAAGGACTCTGATTTCTCGTGTGAGTGTGTCTATTTTCTGTGTTCTCCTTTTCTTGAGAGTGGCCGCTATTGCTAGGAATTCTCCCCTTATGACGCATTTGTGCGCTTCCCAAGTGGTCATGGGGGAGATGGTTGGTAGCGTGTTTTCTTGGAAGTAGTTGGTAAGTGCAGTTGTCACACTAGTTGTGATTGTGGGGTCATTGAGGAGGAAATCGTTAAGTTTCCAATGAAAGGACGTCAGTGGGAGCATAGGGATCTGTATGACTAGGGATAGAGGTGCATGGTCTGACCAGGTGATTGGACCGTAGGAGCAGGAGATGGCCAGATGCAGGTGATCTTGGGGAAGGAACATCATGTCTATCCTGGAGTATGAGCGTGAGGCTGAGGAGTAGAAGGAGTAGTCTCTATCTTGTGGGTGTGTGGTTCTCCAGCAGTCAAATAGTCTAGCTTGGTCAAGGAGGTGTGTTATCTGTTTCCTTGCAGCATTTTGGTATTGTGTGGAGTGGGAGGTCGTATCAAGGGCAGAGTCTAAGGACATATTCAGGTCAAGACCCATGATCAACATGCCTTCCATAAAGGATTCAATTATATTAAGATACTTCTTGAGGGCTTTGCCTTGGTGTCGGTTGGGTAGGTATAGGTTAGCAAATGTAAGGACGGTCTGGCCTATCTGTCCCTTTACCAAGAGTAGCCTGCCCCCATCATCAGTTTTGTGAGCCTTGTAGGTGAAAGGAGTGTGTGCTGCAAAGAGTATGGCTACCCCCCTGGCCTTGGCGTGACTATAGTTACTAAAGAATCCTGTTGGGTATGTCCTGCTCTTGAGAGTGGGCGCTCTGTCCTTCTTAAAGTGAGTTTCCTGTAGGAAGACCACGTTAGCTCGTAGTTTGTGCATCTCTGTAAGAGCTATGGATCTTTTCTCGGGCGTATTGAGGCCTTTAACATTGAGTGTGACTAATTGTATGGTAGCCATCAGGTCTGGATACGTTCGTAGGTGTGCCAATGAGAGTGTCTGTGGGTGAGGGGGGGATGTTTGGAGGGGGGGGATTTGGTCACCTGGAGGGAGGAGCAAAAGGGGAAGGAAAGCAAAAGAAAAAGAGAAACAACAAGAGGAGAAAAATATAGAACAATTAACTTATATACAAGCGAAAAATCTATAAATAGATCGGAGTAGAAACTGTCCCCCGAGATTGCTAGGAGGCACCGGTTGAACACCGGGCGTCAGCCAGCAGTCTGAGGGGAGACCTCTGGTGTCGGGCCCAGAGTGGGACGTTGCCACCTGGGACTTTTGTGACACCGTGGTATAGGTCGTGTCGACCTAGTACAATGCAAGTCGTCTAGTAATCATACGATAGTATGCAAATAGAGATGGGGGACGGAGGTGGTCTCGGGCGACTGGTGTCAGCCAGTGACTCTCGTAGGAGAGCAACGGGAGTAAGAGTCATCAACTGTCGTCGCCAGAGCACACACCCGTAAATACATTCCACAACATATCAGTTAGTTAGACATCTTAGATGAGGAGGCTATAGAAACAGTATAAACAGCGTTATTCTAGATAAACTTTTTTTTTTTTTTTTTTTTTGTGGGTGATGCGTTAATGATATGTCTAAACTTCTGTTGGTGGGCCAATAGGAAAGATCCCGGTAATGTGCAGCATTTACCTGCCGCCAGCCTAGCCATTGGGTCTGCATAGTGAGAGGGAGAGGTGGAAGCCGTATATCAGGACTGTATATTTGCCTGCTATGCCGCTGCCGGGGATGGTAAGTGTCACGGGAAAATAAGCGAGATTACCCTGTTGAATGTTATTCCTGCTGAGGTCGCGGAAATTGCGACAGCTGGCTGGCATTATAGGGATTGGCATTTAAGACATTTTCGCTCTGTATCATACCCAAGGGGGGTTCATCCCCTAGCAACATGGGTTTAGCATTATATGGATACGGTCACCTGGTTCTTAAGAGAGTCCTGATAGCCCCAAGTGGAGATGGCTCCGAGGAGCGTTAACAAGTCTCTGGCAGCGTGTTAGAGATGGTCATCTCAGCATGTCCCTTGGTTGTTCGAGTTGGGCTTCCTTTAGCAGCTGGTGTCCCGGAGATGGCAGCTGCCAGTGGATCATATAGCCTTGGCTGGTAGCAGGTCGTAGTGTGTGCGCAGGGTTGGAATCTTTTCAGTGTAGCGACGGGTCTTGGGTATCTGATCTTTTCTTCTTGGGCGTTTGTTGCCATCGGGATCTCTGCGGCAGCTGAGGTGGAAGTGGTGTTTGCAGCGGTCCGTACCAGTCCATGATGTGTGGGTCTGTGAGGTTGAGTGCTTGCGTAAAGAGTGGTATGTCCGCATGGGAGTGTATCGTGTGCTGAGTGCCCTTATACGTGACACTCAGTGCCAGTGGGAATCCCCACCTGTATCTTAGGTTTCTGGATCTTAATTGGTCCGTAATTGGTCGCAGAATCCGTCTCGCTTGTAGTGTCAGCCACGAGAGGTCGGGGTAGATGGTTATTGGGGCATCATGAAATAGCATAGGTTGTGAGGTCTGTTTCAGCGTGTGCAGTATATCTTCCCTGCATGTGTGATAGTGAAGCCTGCAAATGACATCTCTGGGCTTGTCAGTCGCTATACCTCTGGGCTTCAGTGCCCTGTGTGCTCTATCTAGTAGGATGTGATGGTCTCTTGGCTTACCCAGAATTAAGTTGAATAGTTCATTCAGCGTCTGGTAGATATCTTCTTGTTCGTTTTCTGGGAGACCTCTGATCCTTAGATTGTTGCGGCGCCCCCTGTTGTCTAGGTCATCCATGGACCTATGGAGCGTGGACAGGTAAGTGTTCTGGTGTTCCACTGCTGCCTGCAGGGAGTTCAGCTGCGTATGCATAGTATCTCGGTCATCTTCCAGGGTGCTCACTCTGTCAGCTACTTGGCGAATTTCAGAGTTAAATGCATCCATTTTGGCTTGGACTGAGGCCTCTAGCTGGGTCAGCATGCCTGCAATGTCCTGTTTGGAGGCCAGATTTCTGAGGATGTCCTTCAGGTCCCCGTCCGTCGGGGGGCCCGAAATTTCCGAGTCTGCTGGGCTGGAGGGGGACATACAGAGAGGTGAGGAGTCTGCCGCCATATTGGGGCCTAGTGCGCCCGCATTACTATCCGCCCGGTCGCGGAAATACTTAGTGAAAGCGCTCGATTTACCCGATGGGGTTTTGCTGGAGGCTTGCTGGGAAGATGCAGCTCGTTTTGGGTGACCCATCTTTCGTTTTGTGGCCCGATCTGGTTGGGTGTGTGTCTGGTGCCGCCGGAGCTGATTTAGAACGCGGCCATGCACCAGCTCGGTCGGCTCCGCCCCCCTCCTTCGTTGGGATTTCTTAGCCATTTCCTGGTCTATGGAGTAGCTGCGTATTTACAGCAAATACAATTGAGCAAACTATTTTTTTTTTTTTCTTTGATATTTATTTTCATATTTTTAATGCAACTCCATCCTGGTACATCGCTTAATGACACAGCATTGATATAAATACTCTTTGATTCAGTGGGAACAACCCATAAATGAGGTGCAATTCTCAAACTGCACATAAGGTCACATGTCATGTATTCATCTAATTAACAATTACCGGTTTAATAATAACTGGTTTAAAATTCAATGTGCATAGAAAAAGCATTAAAAAGTACAGAAATAAAACTTCAAATTGATTTGCTTTTTATCACAAGGACATAAATGTTTTGCTATAAGAATTACTAGGTTATGCATTACACATCTCACTTAAAGGGACACTATAGGCACCCATTGTTCCACTAATATCATCCTCTATATACATTGGTGGCAACACGTAAATGTATACTGCCTTTTTTTAGAATTATAATTAAGTAATATTTCTCTTAAATATATCTATTTATTAAGCAGAATATACAGATAATCAAGAAACGCTTCTATTAACGTTTAAATTAGAATAAGTGAAACACTAATTTACTGCAGAAAATTAAAGAAAGGGATAGTGGGGAAAGTATATTACCACTGTTTGATAGTATTGATTATCTGCATTCCTGTTGATAAAGTGGAGGTTTGCATTGGCATTAATGTAGGACTAAATCTACCAAGTATTACTAATATACATGTTGCAATGTTTATGGATACTTACTAAAATCTGGTGTAATCTGATATTTAGTGTATTTTCAATCTAAGGGTTTGGTGATCTGACCTCAATAATAAACCTACATTAAATAATAGTATTGTGATCACATGATCTATGTTGTCTTGCAGGAAAGTCTTGGGTTTGTCATATTGTAATATGGTATTAGTTGCTTGGTTCAATGTTTGGACATAATATATAACGGAAACACCTCTGTTGTTTACCATTGCTTCTGACTGGTAACTATATTGACAAATTCCTTGACAAAAATAACAATACTAGATTATAACCGACTTGTTTAACCCCTTAAGGACAGAGGACGGTTCAGGACAGTCATCGGCATTTTCCCATTGCCGACCGCTGACGGTCCTGAACTGTCCTAACGGTCCTAGTTACTTACCTGAATGCTGTTGTTCTCCGTCGGCGATCAGCATTGCTCCCGGTGTGGGGAGACTGCCTGCAGCCCAGACATTCTCCCCACACTGGATAAGAACCCTTGGGGCCATGTGATCGCTCAACACAGCGATCACATGGTCACAATAGGTGTCCATGTGTCTGCCTGCAGGGGGACTGTCTGTGCTGACAGGCAGTCTCCCTGCATGTGTAAAATCATTAAAAAAAATAGTTAGTATTAATAAAAAATAAAAAAAAGTGTGTGTGTGTGTGTGTGTGTGTGTGTGTGTGTGTGTATGTATATATATATATGTATATATATATATATATATATATATATATATATATATATATATTAATATAAAAATACACTTATAATTAAATTACACACGTGTGTGTATATATATATTGTGTGTGTGTGTGTATATATTATTATAAAATATAAATAAGTAATTTAAATTTTTTTTAAATAATAAAAATTGAAAACAAATTATATCTATATGAAATTTTATTCTAACTGTATCTTAAAATTATATATATATATATATATATATATATATATGAAATATATATGAAATATACATATGTCCATATACAAAATTACATAAATAAATATACACGTAGACTTCAAATATATAAATATGCATATATATTTAAATTCTACGTGTGTATTTATGTAATATTTTTACATAATTAAGTAATTTTATTGATTGCACTTTGAAGGACCTGTCTGCCAACCCAGGCCGAAAGTCCAGAGAATTTAATTTGCTAGCACTGTATTTTACCCTGTAACGTTCTAGAACACCCTAAAACCTGTACATGGGGGGTACAGTTTTACTCGGGAGACTTTGCTGAACACATATTAGTGATTCAAAACAGTAAAACATATCACAGCGATGATATTGTCAGTGAAAGTGACTTTTTTTTGCATTTTTCACACACAAACTGCACTTTTACTGATATAATTGTTGTGATACGTTTTCCAGTTTTTAAACACTAATATTTGTGTTCAGCGATGTCTCCCGAGTAAAACAGTACCCATCATGTACAGGTTTTATAGCATTTTTGAAAGTTACAGGGTCAAATATATGGGTCAAATATTTTTACATTGAAAATGGCCAGGTTGGTTACTTTGCCTTTGAGAGCGTATGGTAGCGCAAGAATGAGAGATACCCCCATGATGGCATGCCATTTGCAAAAGAAGACAACCCAAGGTATTGCAAATGGGGTATGTCCAGTCTTTTTTAGTAACCACTTAGTCACAAACACTGGCCAAAATTAGCATTCAATTTAGTTTTTTTTACTTTTTTCACACACAAATATGAATGCTTACTTTGGCCAGTGTTTTCGACTAAGTGGCTACTAAAAAAGACTGGACATACCCCATATTGATTACCCTGGGTTGTCTACTTTAAAAAGAATATGTACATGTAGGGTGTTATTCAGAGATTTATGACCGATAATAGTGTTACAATGTCATTATTGATAAATTTTAACAATGTATGTTTTGAAACCGCAATATCCTACTTGTACCTATAGCCCTATAACATGCAAAAAAAAGCAAAAAAGCCCGTAAACACTGGGTATTTTTAAACTCAGGACAAAACTTTGAATCTATTTAGCAATTTTTTTCATTCGCTTTTGTAGATGAGTAAAAGATTTTTCAAGTAAAAGTCAAAAACATGTATTTTTTTTTTTTTAATTTTTCACCATATTTTATTTTTTTTAAATTAAAATACATGAGATTATATAAATAATGGTATGTAAAGAAAGCCCCTTTTGTCCTGAAAAAAACAATATATAATTTGTATGGGAACAGTGAATGAGAGAGCAGAAAATTAGAGCCAAACACCACAAAAGTGTAAAAATATGCCTGTCGCAAATGTACAACATCGCAAAAACAGTCCAGTCCTTAAGGGGTTAAATTAAATTGATTATATTCCACAATTAGTCTGTTATTTTCATGGAATTTTATGCATATTAATACATAAGGTCAACGAATTCAGATATTTTTTTTTTTTTTTCCTTATATTTTAGTGCCTGCCTGATATTGTTTTAGATTTTTTTCCTGGTGCATCTGTGATTCAGGCCTTGGTACACTTGTCAGCATGAATATCTCCTGAAATTAATTACGTGTTTCTTATTAAACTCGTTTCTATCAGTCTTGGTTAAAAGTATTGTGGCTATTTTTATATCTATTATGGTTTATGTGCGTAAATTGGGGTTTTTTTATTACACACATAATATCTCACATAGTATATAGTTGTAATTCTTAAAAATCAAGTCACAGTATATTGTATAGATAATTGAGGTCCAGCGTCTTCAAACTCCACATAAGAAAGCATTGATTCAATGCTACCCTATCCTGAAGCTCTAATGTGCACGCACGGCCCTCACCCTCATGCATATTAGGTTTCCCCATTGGTATAATATTGCTAGAGGAGGAGATGGATCCAGCACAAAGGGTCCTCAGCGCTGGAAACAGGTAAGTGTTAAAAGGGTTTTTAATCCTTTAAAACAACGGGGGCAACCGAGGCAGAGGGACACTATAGCATTAGAAATGCAGTTTTGTATTCCTAATGCTATAGTGTTGATGTACCTATTTTTTCCTTATTCATACAAAGGCCCTATAATTCTTCTATTTCTAAAACTACTGGTGAAGAGAGTAAACGGGCTATTCCATGGGTAGCAATCAGTACACAATTTGTTGCATTTCGTCGTCTTCTGTGGTTAACGACATTGAGGGTGCTTAAAGAAATTTACCATGAAGAACATCACTCATCTGAATTCTGCTGTGACTGCATTGTCTGTCACCTTTTAATCTCTGTAAAATCTTCCACTAATCATCACACAGAGAACAGAAGAGTAGAAGCTGTTGTTATGCATAGCACATTTGAAGGAGTCAGTGTGTTGGTTATGCTTTAAATTCATTTTATTTATTTTTTGTATATGCATCAATGGATTTGTGCTACAATTATAACACTTGGAGTTGCTTAAGAGTAGTCTCTTTTAAGAATTTTTTATGAAGTCTCTTTTAAGTAGGAGTTGAAAACCTGAACAATGTAGACAGAGATTGGTATTTTTTGTACATTCAGTACATCTGTTAAACTTATAAAGGTTAAAAAGCAGATTGTTCTGTTTTTCTTTTTCCGTGTGCCACTGTTGAGTTAATTAGGGGAGGGGTTCTTTAAACCCTTAACAACGTTAACCCTCAATGTTAACCCCTTAACAGTGTAATATGACATCCTGCAGACCCAGGCAGTCGACTTGCAGCCAATCAGTCCTTCCAGGTCATGTGATCGCGTCGACACTGCCTACCAGGGGACTTCCTGGGTTGTCAGACAGTCTTTCTCTCTTTCTCTTTCTCTTTCTCTCTTTCTCTCTTTCTCTCTTTCTCTCTTTCTCTCTTTCTCTCTTTCTCTCTTTCTCTCTTTCTCTCTTTCTCTCTTTCTCTCTTTCTCTCTTTCTCTCTTAATACTTTGTTCTTTACATAGTTGAATGTGAATAACACAAAAATTAAAAAATGGAAATCAAAATTTTCAACCCATGGAGGTCTAGATTTGGAGTCACACTCAAAATTAAAGTGGAAAAATGCATGCTCCTTATGAGGTGACGGATGGTCTCCTGAGGGATCTCCTCCCAGACCTGGACTAAAGCATCTGCCAACTCCTGGACAGTCATGAGTGAGACATGATGTGCTCAATTGGATTCAGGTCTGGGGGACGGGGGGGCCAGTCCATAGCATCAATGCCTTCATCTTGCAGGAACTGCTGATACACTCGAGCCACATGAGGTCTAGCATTGTCTTGCATTAGGAGGAACCCAGGGCCAACTGCAGCAGCATATGGTCTCACAAGGGGTCTGAGAATCTCATCTCGTTACCTAATGGCAGTCAGGCTACCTCTGGTGAGCACATGGAGGGCTGTGCGCCCCCCCAAAGAAATGCCACCCCACACCATTATTGACCCACTGCCAAACCGGTCATGCTGGAGAATACTGCAGGCAACAGAACGTTCTCCACGGCGTCTCCAGACTCTGTCACGTCTGTCACATGTGCTCAGTGTGAACCTGCTTTCATCTGTGAAGAGCACAGGGCGCCAGTGGTAAATTTGCCAATCTTGGTGTTCTCTGGCAAATGCTAAAGGTCCTGCACGGTGTTGGGCTGTAAGCACAACCCCCACCTGTGGATGTCGGGCCCTCATAATGGCCACATGGAGTCTGTTTCTGACCATTTGAGCAGACACATGCACATTTTGGAGGTTATTTTGCAGGGCTCTGGCAGTACTCCTCCTGTTCCTCCTTGCACAAAGGCGGAGGTAGCGGTCCTGCTGCTGGGTTGTTGCCCTCCTACGGCCTCCTCCACGTCTCTTGATGTACTGGCCTGTCTCCTGGTAGACCATCCATGCTCTGGACACTACGCTGACAGACATAGCAAACATTCTTGCCACAGCTCGCATTGATGTGCCATCCTGGATGAGCTGCACTACCTGAGCCACTTGTGTGGGTTGTAGACTCCGTCTCATGCTACCACTAGAGTGAAAGCACCGCCAGCATTCAAAAGTGACCAAAACATCAGCCAGGAAGCATAGGAACTGAGAAGTGGTCTGTGGTCTGTGGTCACCACCAGCAGAACCATTCCTTTATTGTGGGTGTCTTGCTAATTGCCTATAATTTCCACATGTCTATCCCATTTGCACAATAGCATGTGAAATTGATTGTCACTCAGTGTTGCTTCCTAAGTGGACAATTTGATTTCACAGAAGTGTGATTGACTTGGGGTTACATTGTGGTGTTTAAGTGTGTGTGTGTGTAATATAAATATATATATATGTGTGTGTGTATGTGTGTGTGTGTGTGTGTGTGTGTATATATATATGTGTGTGTGTGTGTGTGTGTATATATATATGTGTGTGTGTGTGTGTATATATATATGTGTGTGTGTATATATATATGTGTGTGTGTATATATATGTGTGTGTGTGTGTGTATATATATATATGTGTGTGTGTGTGTGTATATATATATGTGTGTGTGTGTGTATATATATATGTGTGTGTATATATGTGTGTATATATATATATGTGTGTGTGTGTGTGTATATATGTGTGTGTGTGTGTGTATGTATGTATGTATGTATATATATATATATATATATATATATTTATTTTAGTGTGTGTGTATCAAATAGCCGTATATGGATTAAGGTTCAAGTAAGAACATAGGATAGTATAAAAGAGCAAAGTCACTTGTGGTGTGCCGAGACCGACGATACGGTAGGCCTGTAAATGAAGACGGCCCACCAAGGAGTAATGAAAGTAAAGAAATAGAAGAAAAAAGAAAGTGTTGAGAATGGGTGGGAGAGTCATTCAGACCCTGACCTTGATCGGTATGGAGTCAGGTAAGGGGTGCACCTTATATTGGGGAGTGATTTCATTTAAGCCCCTCCCGCAATTACAGGCCAAACGGCCTTAATATTTGTGTAAGGGGCAAATAGCCATATATGGAGTAAGGTTCAAGTAAGAACGTAGGATAGTATAAAAGTCTGTTGTGTCGAGACCGACGATACGGTAGGCCTGTAAATAAAGAGGGCAAAAAGTGAATAACCAAACATTTAATACAGTCAACAAATATATACAATTGGGGGGCGGAGCCAACGGCTCAAAGAAGCAGACGCCATTTGCAAGAGCTCCGCACAGCCAGCGCGAAAAACTGAAAATAACAACAAACCCGCAGCTCATAGACTACAACAGGCGACTAACACAACCTCCTAACACCTCGCTGAACCCGCAGATGCCTTTCTTTCAAAAGTCGGGCACGAAAAGCCGCATCAAGGGACCGGGGGCCTACCGCACACGCGACCAGTACCTCACCAGGGAGCTGACAGCGTGGCTTGACCGGAGCTCGCAGCTCACAGAAGCAGACTCCCACACATCGGCAGATATGGGACGGAGGTCCCACAAACCAGCCACAAGCGCTCCCACGCCACACCGGGACATAAGCAGCATGCTGCAGAACCCTCCACCCGCACAGACCAGGGCTAACATGGCAGCCTCACCTGAGAGGTCTGAAGATGGAGACTCAGATCGCAGCACAGCAGCAGCCAACACAGGCAATATACAAATACAAGCTACCAATGGACAAGCCCCAGCAACAAAACAGGACATCCAGGCCATGCTGGAGGGGCTCCAAGGTAACCTACAACTAATGTGGCAAGCAGACTTAAAGGGGCTAGCAGCAGAGGTGCAGGCGGTGTCGGCCCGAACCCAGGCCACAGAACAAGAAGTGAAAGACCTGCGCCAAGACCTAAACTCACTAACAGACACAGTCGCCCAGCTACAAACAGCACAGGCTAACATGACCAGGCAAGTAAACATCCTAGACGACCGGGGGAGGAGGAAAAATATTAAGATCAGGGGGATATCGGAATCCGTGCCACTGGAGGAACTACCCCACTTTATCAGGCGCCTGGCGGCCTCACTCATCCCCAACAGACAAGCAAAACATTTTCTATTTGATGGAGTATACCGCATAGCCACACCGCAACGGGCACCCAAGACAGCCCCACGCGACGTAATTTTACGATGCCAAACCCTGACGGACAAAATAGTCCTAATAACCTCCATAAAAGGGAAGGCACCCTACGACTTCGAAACACAGCAAATCACCTTCTTCCAGGACCTGAGCAGGGACACATTAACATGGCGCAAGAGCATGCAGCCTGTGACCACCACCCTGCAAGCAGCGGGCCTCGTCTACAGATGGGCAACCCCCAGAACGCTGTGGATGACGAAAGGCGACCAACACTACAAGATCACCAATGCGGAAGAAGGACCGGCCTTGCTGACCACACTGGGGCTCTCCAACAACGCCATAGGAGCGAACACTCTGCACCCTGGACCCGTGACATAAAACCTGGACTGAACACGCAACAAACTCTCTTCTGTTATTGTTACAAAAGTGTTTTTTTTTTTTTTCTTTTTTTTTTCATTTATTTTTCTCTTACTGCTAAAGATTCATGTTTCACTCACTATACCAACTTATGAATAATCTACCTTTCACTAGGCACTCCTCTCCTCCACTGGAAAGGGTTTCATAACCCTGTAGCCTAAAGGCGGCAAAGCAACACACTGACCCCCCCCCCTAATGCCTCGGGGTCAAGGGGCATAGCAATCAATGGAGCACATACTCACTAGAGTGATATGACCTACTCAAAACACATAGTCTCTCTCCACAGTCTCTTCGAGCTCAGCCCCACGACGGCACGGTTACCTATACTCTGAAATCCGACTCATCCACACATAGACGGCACTCAAACCCCAAGTCCTTATTTTAAGCTCCAACTCTATACACACCACACGGCCACAAAGGACCAGGAGGCTTACTAGCGCAAAACCTGTTCCAGTGCCATAACTATATTGGTGAATTTTACCAATAACACTAGCCAACACCATCACAATCCCCACTGGTACGGACGACCGACTCGTTACGACTACCCAGTCCTAAATAATACAAAAGTGCACAGACCCTCTTAGCTCCAACTGCAGGAAGCCCAGACTACTGCCATATGCAAGTGCTGTTGTGGCATATTCATACAATGTCTGTATTATTAAATTTGCACTGAAAAATAAAGAATTATAAAAAAAAAAAAAATTAAAAAAAATTAATTATATATATATATATATATATATATATATATATATATATATATATATATATATATATATATATATATATATATACACACTTGTATAATTAACCCCATATTGTCCAGTCTTCATGACTCCATCCTTCATGGACCATGACTCTCCATATCCTCAGCCAACCTGGCTTGCCAGGGATTGATGGAGACACATGGTGTTTATTTTTGTTCTGTTAAGCCAGGAATTGTTTACTTTTATGAGCGGAGATTTTAAATTTTAGGTCATTAAAGCTGTAATTGGAGATTGGCGGAGTTAGAGAAATGTTTACAATTTGGCTATTTCAGCCTAAAATGTGGAATAAGTCTGTGAACACAACAGGCTTAGAGCAATCAATGGGAAATGCCGAATAAGTTTTTAAGTTGACTAAAGTCTTAGGAGCTTAATCCAATGTCATTTGGAAATGTATTTTAAATCTTTTGATAGTTTTTTTTTTTTTGGTCTGAATTCTCAAACAATAGTATTCTTTATTTATCATGGTGATGTTTTCAGGATTTGACTTAACCAGAGATTGACCGGAATTGACTAGAGTTGAATAATTTAAACTGAGTTGGTGAATTAATCATATTCCACTATCGTAGTTTAATACTTGCAATTATCTGGTTGCAGTCTAGTGGATAACCCAGAATGTGAAGCTCATAATGCAAAGATACAACATTCGTCGGAAACACAAGACACATACTACTCTTCCCAAAAAAACATGAAATTCACATAACGTAAATGTGATGCACTTGTACACTTGTTTTCATCACACCTGGGAAGACTTGTTCAGATTACCATAATGACTCTATTACTTATGTTTACGAAGATTTAAAGCACATAGAATAAAAGCTTAGTTTGATAAAACAAATATATACAATTATCCAGACATTTCTTTAAAAGCATTTCTTAATTCTTGTGTAGGTTTGGGTATGTAAGTTGTATATGCGGATGACTTCCAACGTCCCAGTGATTTAATGATGTGCACTGGTATGTTGGTGCTGGAAGCTGTGGAGGCCGCCCCTATGCGGAAGGAGTGACCTGAGTAGTGAGAAGGTTTAAAACCTAACATGGTTAAAAGGGATCGGATGTATTTCATGAAAGTAGTGGTAGTGAGTACAGAGCCTTGTAGTGTGAATAGGTGTTGTGATGTGGTAAGTGGAGGGTAGTAATCTAGAGCTGCCACTGGACACCATTTGTTTTGGGTAGGGAAATAAGTGATCTCCACTGGAGGTGCGTGCTGGCTTGTTTTTGACTGGGGTAGTGATAGTATGTAATGATCCATATGTTTGCGTAGGTGTGTGCGTAGAAGACATCTGTCTGTCTGCGTGGTGGTGATAGTAGTGAATTATCTTGGCCTGAGGAACCCGTAGAATGCTATGTACATGGCAGCTTTGATGACTGTGTTGGTGGTAGAGTGAAAAGGTTTAGACTCTAATATGTCAGATAATGACTGGAAAAGTGTTGTCTATAGGTAATCTCTGCGGGGGACGTGGAGGAACGGATCTCTGAATACCTCTGAGTATGTTCTTTATCTGATAAGATGACATGATGCTATGTGTATTAGGTTGTAGTGTTAGCATGTGATGTTGAATGCCTATAAGATATAATTTGATGGTATTGTAAGATAAGCATAGTTTAAGGTGGCAAAAAGAAGTGAAGGCTATGATAGATGTCATGACAAAAGGTTGGGATATGTCGTGGTCCGATAGAAATGTTGTGAAAAGTATGAAGGCTCTGTTGTATGTTTTGTGAGTGTTGGATGATAGTGCCAATTTGGACAGATCCCTGCTATGTTGCATGATTATTTCTAGTCCATGGTTAGCTGTTGGAACAGAGGGGCGGCTGTGGCTGCTTGCGCTGCCGGCGGGAGTGCTTGCCGAAAAGCCTGAAAGTTGAAATGAGACACTGTCAGCTGCTATGCTACTAATGCCTGGTACATAAAAGCAGACCAAGTAGAAATTGTGACATGCCACCACGTGAGTTTCCTGAAAAATCTCATGATTGTTAGGGATGATGAACAGCCTTTGTTAATGATGTGACATGTGGCTTGGTTGTCTGTGTGGCAATGGACTGACAAGCCTGACCATAAATGTCCCCACGGCAGCTGCTACAGTGGGGTAAATCTCAAAAGGAGCTGAGGTTGTAAAAAAGCCTTCTAAGCCATAGACTTCTTCAGGCCACTTACCCCAAAGCCATTTGTTCCCAAAGATTGCTGTGAAACCCGTGGTAGACGCCACGTCTGACCATATGGTTGGAGATATATCAGATAATCCTGGGAGGATCAAGCTTTTACCATTCCAGGTGGTCAAGAATTCTTTCCACATGTGCAGGTCTGCCGTGGCGTGCGCATCCAAGGACAGTCTATAGTTGGAAGTGTGGGAAAAGACAGAGAAGTCTAGATATGAAAGCATGCCCTTGAGGGATGATGCGCATGGCAAAGTTCAAGAAACCTATGAGAGATTGAAGTTCCTTGCGGTTGCAATTACCCAGCAAGATGTAGTGGCTTGATGCTATTGAGGATGTTTGTAATTTTTTCTTGTGGTAAGCTAGCTTGCATGGTGGCAGAATCTAGTTGTATACCCAGAAATGTAATGATTGTGTCTGGACCTTTTGGTTTTCTTAGGGGATACTGGGACTCCCAGGTGGTCAAACAGATTAATGGTTTCTTTGAGACTTCTGGGGGGAAAGGAGTTCTCTTCGATCAGCAAAAAATCATCCAGATAATGGGTGACTATGGGGCATCTGGAAATGTTAAGTAACAACCAGCAAAGTGATTCTGCAACTGTGTCGAAGATTTGGGGGCTACTTCTTGACCCAAAGGTTAAGCGGGAGAAAAAAATAAGTTATCTGCTCATTTGATGCCATGGAAGTGCCAGAGTGTAGGGTGGATAGGTAGTAGTTTGAAGGCATTTGAAATGTCTGTTTAAAAGCTTGCCGTTGATAAACAGCAAATAAATCAAAAATTATTAAATTCTAAAACTATTAATGGTGTAGAACAAAGGACAAAAATGTATAAAAAAAAAAGGACTATTGTAGAATAATCCTAATTATTACTGAGATTACAGCATGAGTCCAAGTGAAAATGACGCTGGCAATTATAAGAGACACTAAATATCAATAGAGTAAAATATAACCACTAACTATAGTTTAGTATACTATTGTATCAATTTCCCTAGAAGGGAACTATCAGTGTAACTATGCTAGGTTATACACTCTATAGGAGAGGAACTCAGCCTGAAAATCTCCAGTCAGATACAAAAATTGGATTGTTAAATGCATGACTCTTTTCCCAAATAGTGCTGTTCTCCGATTATACTATGAGTTGCTAAACTGTGCCTTCAAGGGCACCTAATCTGTATAAGAAACTGTCGGCTAGTCTAAGGTAAGCACTAATATGGGAAAAAGAAAGTCATGTAAATGCCCTGCCTATCTCTCTTGCAGAGGACATAATGTCTAAGATCTAATAAAAAAAACAAATGTCTTGATGTAATCGTGATAGAGTATAGTGCAGAGCCCCGATGCGCATTTTGCCGGTAAGGCGGCTCTTCAACCCCCTGGAATAGCCGCTTCACCGACGAAACGGGGCTCTGCTCTGCACTATACTCTATCATGATTACTTCAAGACATTTGTTGTTGTGTTTTTTTTTTGTTTTCATTAGATCTTAGTGATCCTTGTTTGCAGATAGCACGGTCCTCTAGGGTAAACAGGCACAGTCCTTTGGTTTTCATATAATCCAGGCAATTTATTGTTAAACTCCACCACAGATACAGCAGCAAATGAAAAAACAATAACACAAATCCCTATAAACAAAAACCTAGCTTGGTCTGAGCACTAACTAACATCAAGTTCACTATCTCTCAAGGGTTTAAACTATAACAGGAAGTGGTTTCACCAACCTAGTGCCTTTGTCAGATCTCTGCACTCCACACTCAGTTAGTATGTGGATTCCATTCCTTCTAGAAAGAAACAAAATTATCTCTCCTTTCTCTCAGTTAGCCTTCTGCTTTCCTTTCTGTACTCCCAGTGCTCCAAGCCAGCCTTAACTGTCTCACAGGAGAGATCAGCGTCTCTCCTACTTGCTTCCAGGGAGGAAGCCAGCAATCCCCCTTTACCTGCCTTGCAGGGAGGGGTTTATTCCCACTGCTGCAGCTGATTATCTGCAGCTAAGCAGTGGGTTGGAGACAGATCAAAGCTCTGGCCTGGAACTTATTTCTCTCAGTTGTATGCAAACTGCCCACCCTGCTCTCCAAATGCTCCACCCCAGGGGCCCATAACTAAACTTTGGTTTGTGTTGCCTACAACACATACTACAGATACTCCCCCTGGGGTTAAATGTTATAGGCCTACCTGCCTTCACTTTATCACAATAGATAGGCAGGGCATTTTCATGACTTTCTTTTTCCCATATTATTTTTTCTTTTTCCCATTTTATCAACGGCAAGCTTTTAAACAAATTTATTAAATGTTATGTTTTAACCAACTGACACCTGTAGGCAAGCACTTTCCTATTTAATTACTACTTACTTAGGGTTACCCCCTTTTTATTGCCACAGTTATCGTGACACTCTGAGTTCCTATTCCTTTCCCCATTAAAATACATTTGTAATGTCTGTCTTACTTGGCCAAGCTCCAACCCCTGCTTGTGTGATGGCATGATCTATGGTTGGTAGCATATTGTAGGGAAAACTCTTCGGAGGGAATGAGGGAGTTAAAGGACCACTATAGTGCCAGGAAAACATACCCTCAGGGATCCCCTCCTGCCGGGCTCTGGGGAGAGGAAGGGGTTAAACTTACCTATTTCTCCAGTGCCGGGCGGGGAGCTCTCCTCCTCCTCTTCTCTCCTCCTCTTCGGCTGAATTCACAATGCTTTCCTATGGACTATGATTTTCACAGTGAGAAGCACGCAAGCGGTTCTAGTGGCCACTGGAGGCTAGATTAACCCATTTATAAACATAGAAGTTTCTCTGAAACTGCTATGTTTATAAAAAAAAAAGGGGGTTAACCCTAGCTGGACCTGGCACCCAGACCACTTCATTAAGCTGAAGTGGTCTGGGTGCCTATAGTGGTCCTTTAAGACTTGGGGCAGTAGAGGTATGAGGGGCTGACAGATCTTAAGTGAAGATTTCTCTGTGACTATCCTGATGGGATTTGTGCACCATGCCGTAAATGGTGGCGTTTTAAAAGACCAGAACAAAAACCCCTCTGCCAATTTTTGGGCTATGAGTGTATCTACGGCCGTTGGGTTCTGTTGAGCTAATTGTAATTTTGGGCATTCTAGATGGCCTGTATGGAACCCCAGAAATGAGAATCTACCATATGTCTGGAGGGGTGATTGGTCAGTAGTGCTGAGAAGACATGAATGTTAACAGACGTTAGGTATGGTTTAGGGTACATTTTATTTGGACACATGGTTTTTGCATGTGCCTTGAAATGTTGTGAACAAATATGCAATAACCTGCATGCACTAAAGCTACATGTGCCCACATTGAAATTATTGCAAACCTGGGATTTACTAAAGAAAATTATGGGACGACCCAGTGTCTCTGGTGGTTCTCTCAGTTCTACCAGCATAGCTAGTGCTAGGTGACTGATTATGGTCGTCTGCTGTGTTAGGACAAAAATTAGTAGAGTGGATAGTAGAAGAGCAGGATGCACAAGCCGGTGTTTTGAGACCTGCGAAGTGCCTACAGAATATTTCCGTATCTAGTCTGCTCCAGTTGATACAGGTACCATACTGGGAGAGAGCGCCAGGCACCTTGGTGTAAAATAACCTATGGTAGTCGTAGAAAGCCGACCCACCATATTTGTTCCCCAGGTCCACCAGCTTGTGCATGTAACTATCAAATTCTTCCCTTCTATTAGGGTACACTAGACAAATTTACATCTTTAAATATACCAAAAGCTAACACAAATTCAGGAATGGTCAGTTTCCGGTTTAACCTGGAGTCTTTGGATCTGACCACCACAGATACTTCGTCATACATGTAAGTCTTATTTTCGACCACATCCTGGGAGGCAATTAGTAGGGATGCTAGGTTGACATCTTTGCCTTCCAGGATGTCTCTCTTAATGTGGGCTGAGATGGTGTGTGCAGGATCAACGTCCTGATAATCTGAAGAGGTAATAGTACCCGTAGCCCGTGGTTCGGTTGGTGCCTGTTGAATGATATCAGGAAGGCCAGCCTTGGTGAGGGCTGTGGTGACCCCTTCAAGGTTAGCCAGTCTGTCGTTAACCTTGCACATAGAGTTCATGAGCGAGGCCAACATAGCCTGGATGTCACCGGAGTTGGTGTTGCTGGAGCCTTCCCTTGCTTCCGTGTTGTCGGTTGTAGTGCTTAGGAGTTTGAATAGCTCCGCTTTCCTTGCTGTGGCAGGGTAGGGGATTTGTCGCTTCCTTAGCTCGGTGGTGATGCCTGGGATCGTCCAGGATCTGATCGCTGCTGGACTGGCAACATCTCCCCTACGAGAAGGTGTCTCGACCCTAGCTGGGGTGCTATGAAGAGATATCTTAGTCACCTTCATGAGAGTAGTTTAGTACTGGCTTGCTAGTTATGCAGTAAGGCGAAACCACTATGCTTATTGTTTTGGTGACAGGTGAGGCCCTGCTAGTTTCCAAGTGGCTTGACATAGATAGTTCTATCTATGCTTGGCATGAGGGGATTTTTTTGTGGCCACCAAACCGTGTGGCAGGATGTTGGCCTCTCGTTGACTGTAACCAGAAAATAGGAAGAGTGACAGGCGAGGCCCTCTCTATGATATGTGTGAGGTGGCTAGCTCACGAGTGGCCCATGGGGTGTATGCTTCTGAGTATGAGGCGGGGTGTTGGCCTCGTGGGACCACTAATCTGAAGCATAGTGCAGAGAAAGAGGAAAAATTACCTATTGGCCTCTATGACCCTAATTGCCAGTACTTATGTCTATTCTGTGGGAGATCAGTTATGGATATACTTTAAGCAAGTGGAAGTATAGTTTTTTGCAACTACTGCTACCTATACTGCTCCGTATAGGTAGCAGTAGTACCTGTAACTAAATAGATGGAAACCATATGAAAATAAAGACAAATGGCACAACCAAGTTTACCTTAATTATGTTTGGCTGTTTTGACCTGTAGAGGTCGGTGGAGATGATGTTTGTAGGATCTCCGTAAGTATGTACTTGCCGACCTGTAGGTGGCAGTGTTTGAGTTGTAGCATGGTGGACGTAATAGTATGTAACATGAGTTTCTAAGTATTTAAATTTATGTGATGCCCGTACCTGATTAATTTAGGGAGTATCAGTAGGGTATATACTATTATGGGGAGGGATGTATTTTGATGGTTATCGTAGTATGTATGATACAATATTTACATTGTATTTATGTGTAATAACTCGTTACTTGTTATAATATCTGTATCCATATACATTTTAGCAACACTTTAGTTGTTTGGTGTTCATTTATGGAGGCTAGTGTTTGTAAAAGCCCCCTGGTGATCATATATGAAGTGGTCTGTAGGTGGCAGTGTAGGTAGAGATTATGTATAGAGGTCAGTGGAGAGTTTGTAATATCTCATAGCAATGTACTTGCCGACCTGTAGGTGGCAGTGTAGAGCCACCATTATCATGTGTATTGTAACGTAAGACATTTATAAATAAAACATATCAATGGAACATATAAATAACTAGTAGTTAATACCGAACAGAAAATACGTTTAAATTCCTCACAACTGCACGTTCGTGCGTTTAACCGCACAAACTGTGCCTGGTCAGTCTGTAGTGAATGAAAGATTAGTTTTAATGTATCCCGTTCGTGCTGTGTAAACCGCATGAACCGGCCATAACTATCTAATAAGAAACTAAAATGTAAAACGGAACATGTGTGTTTGAAGTGCACGAACGGAGATATCTATACGAATGAGTTGTCAGTAGTGATGTCGCGAACCCGAAATTTTCGGTTCGCGAACGGCGAACGCGAACTAACGCAAATGTTCGCGAACCGCCATAGACTTCAATGGGCAGGCGAATTTTAAAACACACAGGGACTCTTTCTGGCCACAATAGTGATGGAAAAGTTGTTTCAAGGGGACTAACACCTGGACTGTGGCATGCCGGAGGGGGATCCATGGCAAAACTCCCATGGAAAATTACACAGTTGATACAGAGTCTGGTTTTAATCCATAAAGGGCAGAAATCACCTAACATTCCTAAATCACAATCAATATGGATTGACACCTGACATATGACATATTGACACCTTGACATATGGATTGACACCTGTCCTCAGAGCCCCTGATGCACACGGACACAGAGCAGAATAGAGACTGGTCCCCCTACATAGGGTCACTTGGCAGATATGGATTGACACCTGTCCTAAGGATCCCTGATACACACTGACACAGAGCAGAATAGGGACTGTTCCCCCTACATCGGGTCACTTGGCAGATATGGATTGACACCTTGTTACAAACTGCTATTTGTAACGGGCCCTTTAAATGGCAAATTGCCCTGCTTCCCTGGGTTGTGGAGAAGCCTATTTGCCAGCCTCCTCCCGCATGACTATGGCCCCTGGGAGATTGTGAAAATGTATGCACTTTTATTTGGTGTGTATGGCCCTTTAAGACTGTCGGTGGGCATATTGGGGCTTATGGACTCTTTATGTGACTGGTGCTGGCCCTTTAAACACCTTTTTTGGGACATCAGGAAGATTGGGACACTGCCCCTTTAAGGCCGTGTCCCCAGACTTGTTGGGGACACGGCCCCTTTAAGACGGTGTCCCCTGTGTCCCCAGACCTGGTGCAAACCCTTTGTGCCTGCCTTGCTATTTCCCCACTTGGTTCAGTAAATGGGAAATTATTTCAGCTGCAGAGACTAAGTCCCATTCGGCGATGGGACTTAGTCTTTTTTTCAGCCTGAAATAGACCGACCTCACAGCCCAAATCTATGGAACTGTTTTGGGCAGGAAAATGTGCTTGCGGTCGGTCATAAAGGGACCTCCAGCTAACTTTTTAACCCCTGGATGGATTTGGCTGATTTTTGGTTATGTTTATGTTTTAAGTGTGCTGATTCCAAATATGTAATTATGAAGATGGGATGTAGTTTTAAAGTTACAGGGTATGGCTAAAAACTGTATTTTTACTGCCTGTGTTTAATTATGTTAATCTCTTCCCAAACGTCATTTCGTTCAAAGTGGAGAGAATGTTAAAAAAATATATTTTTGTTCGGAGTGTGAGAAATGCTTTTCAGCTGCTTCTAATCTTAAGCATCATTTGAGGAGCCATACAGGAGAGAAACCTTATTTGTGGTGTGTTTAGTATTGTTCTGATCAGTTTAATACCTTCCGCGTCTCCTATCAGTGGACGTGTACACGGCATTGATTTTGTAACAGGGAGATGGAAGAAGAGGCTTGGTCGGTCCTCTTACTGCAAATTTGGGGCACTGCGCGGTCAAGCTAATGTGACACCAGATAGGAGTGGTGTGTTTAGTACTATTTTTATCAGTTTAATACCTTCCGCGTCTCCTATCAGTGGACGTGTACACGGCTTTGATTTTTGTAACAGGCAGATGGAAGAAGAGGCTTGGTCGGTCCTC
>OW240915.1:162385727-162450654 GCA_933207985.1 Pelobates cultripes | reverse complement strand
CAGAAAAGAATCCTGGATTTAAACTCGCGTGCCTTTTATATTCCCTGCAGTGCTCATACATTAAATCTAGTTGTGAATGATGCAGCCATGTCATGCAGGGATGCTGCAACCTTCTTTTCTATTGTACAGAAAATCTTTGTGTTTTTGTCAGGATCCACAGTTCGATGGAATGTCTTGAAGAAGCACATTGGCAGACTTACGCTAAAACCTTTGTCTGACACCAGATGGTCTTCAAGAATAGATGCTATTCACCCATTTAGGTTCCAGGTTGGAGAAATTTTTGATGCTCTCTCTGAAATTTCAAGAGAGAACTCTCACACGGCAATGGCACAGTCTGATGCTGAATCTCTTTCAAAAGAACTGAATAACTTTAAATTTTTGTGTCTTATTGTGTTGTGGTACAACATCTTAAATAGAATAAACATTGTTAGCAAACTTCTCCAAAGTAGAAGTATGTATCTCCCAGATGTTATAGATATTCTGGAATCCACAACCAATTATTTGAAGAATTATCGTTCTGATAAAGGGTTTGAAGATTTACTGGAAGAGGCAAAAGACCTGTCATTAGAAATGGAAATAGATCCTGTGTTTCCTCCTTTTGTGCGACAAACTAAAAAAAAAAGGATGTTTTGTTATGAAGCACTGGATGATCCGATTTGTGATCCTGCAAAAAAATTTAAAATTGAGTGCTTTTACAGCATTTTGGATGTATGTATTAATTCTCTTGATGAGAGATTTGGGCAAATTAAGCACCACAGCAAGCACTTCCAGTTTCTTTATAATATACAAAAACTTAAAGATGTACCAAGGGAAGCAGTTATGGAGTACTGTATAGACTTGCAGAATATTTTGACTGATGATAAATCAGGAGATGCTGACCTGGATGGAGCACAACTTTGTGAGGAACTTACAATATTGGCTCCTATCTTGAGGCCTACAATGACACCCAGTCAGATTCTAGCATATGCACTTAAAAATGGCTTTGCTCCCAATGTGTCTATTGCCCTTCGCATATTGTTGACATTGCCGATATCTGTAGCCTCTGGGGAGCGAAGCTTTTCAAAGCTGAAGTTAATAAAGAATTATCTATGTCTCAAGAGAGATTGGTAGGACTTGCAATGATTTCCATTGAAAATCAGATTGCAAAAGAGATTGACTTTAAAACTCTGCTTCATGATTTTGTAACTGCGAAAGCAAGAAGGGTTAAGTTTTTGTAGGCTACCATTCTCACTTTGTTTGTGTGCAATATCTGTTAAAGCACTTTACACTTTAGGTGAATTTGCACTTGCAGAAACCTAAAGCGTACAGTTTTATTTATTATATAAAAGTTTTTATAGTATTTATATATGTTTGTTTTAAAGCACCTTGATACTAGTTGCACTACGTCATGCAGTTTGAGTAATAGTTACTGCAGTTTACAGGCAGTTGAATGCATTGTTATTTATTTTTGTTTTTGTTGAATAAATGTTAGTAAAATACACTTTACAAAACCACAAATTTGTTCTTATTTTTCTCTCTAAAAAAAAAAAAAATGTATATGGGGGGGGGAGGCAAAATGCTCCTTCGCCTGTGTAGACAAAATTCCTTGCACCGGCCCTGTGTGTATGAGTCCAGCCCAGGTTTTCCAAAGAGTTCTGGCTCACTGCGTAACGAGGTCATTAGCCTCACCTGTAGGGGCTGTGAGCAGCTATATAACTGCGGTAAAGGGAGAGAAGTGTTTTGAGGAGAAAGAAGGTGTTTTGTGGAGAAAGAAGGTTTACTGTTTATTGTATCCTGTTACTTCATAACAACAGAAAATAAACAGGCCAGAGGTCTTTTTGAAACTGGACTTTGTCTTCACCTGGTTTTCTTACCCTAGAGGGAACTTTGGCCAGCGTTTGTGACTAAGTGGCTACTACAAAAGACTGTAAATACCCCATTATGGTTTAACTGAATTGGGCAAGCCCTATATTGACCCTGTAACTTTCCAAAACACCATAAAACCTGTACATGGGTGGTATTGTTATACTCAGGAGACTTCGCTGAACACAAATGAGTGTTTACAACAGTAAAAAGTATCACAACAATAAAATCACAAGTAAAAGTGCAGTTTATGTGTTAAAAAAAAAAATGCAAAAAACAAATATGAACATAAACTTTGGCAAGCGTTTGTGGCTAAGTGGCTACTACAAAAGACTGGATGTACCCTATTTTGAACACCATTGGTTGTGTACTTTTACAAATGGTATGCCATGATGGGGCTAATTTTCATTCCTGTGCTGCTATATGGTCTCAAAGGCAACATAGGCCCAGCAAACCCAATCCAGCAAATTTCAATGTGCAAACATGGAAAAGGGGAAAGCCCTACATTTGATCCCTGTAAGTTTGCAAAAACCCATAAAACCTGTACATTGGGGGCACTGTTGTACTTGGGAGATGTTGCTGAACACATATTGGGGTGTTCTTTGTCAGTAACACATAACAGGAAAATAACACAACAAACGACTACCCAAAAGTTTAATAAATACTGGTGGTAGAATTAGTGCATCAAAAGTGTTAAAATACCACCATTTAAATACCCTAGGGTGTCTACTTTTCAAAAATATATGGTTTGATGGGGGTAAATTACATTGGCCGGCTTAAAAAATGTCCCAAATAGGACACGGTGCATGATGACCAGGTGTGAAACCCAACACACCTGTACATGGGTGGTATCACTGTACTCAGGATATGTTGCTGAATACATATTGTGGTGTTCTTTGGCAGTAATACATAAAAGGAGATGAGAATCCATGCCTAAATTACAATGTGTGTGAAAAATAACACAAAAGAATAACTACCCAAAAGGTTGACATATATTGGGGTGTTCTTTGGCAGTAACTCCCAAGTTCTCCGTACATGTATTCTTAAATTGCTATGTGTGTCAAAAAAATCACCAATTTTTTTTTTTTTTGCATAGATTGGTGGTATAATGGTTGCATGAAAAGAGTAAAAATACCCTAAGTTTAATACCTTGTCTTCTTTTAAAAAATATATGCATGTGAAGGGTAATTCAGGGATTCCTGACAGATATCAGTGTTGGCAAAAATATTTAAAAAATGGTTTGGAAATAGCAAAGTATATAGTAAAGTCCTGTAACGTTCCAAAAAAAGCAGAACATGTTAACATTGGGCATTTCTTAACTCAGGACAAAATTTAGAAACTATTTAGCACAGGTGTTTTTTGGCGGTTGTAGATACGTAACAGATTTTGGGGGCCAAATTTCAAAAAAGTGCATTTTTAAAAATTATTCCTTCATATTTTATAATTTTTTTAAAGTAAATGATATGATATGAAAATAATGGTATCTTTAGAAAGACCATTTAATGGCGAGAAAAACGGTATATAATATTTGTGTTCAGGGCATCAAAAGCAAAAGAGTTAGAAACATAAAACATACAGGGGGAGGGGCAAAGTCAGTTTTGGTGTGCCGGAACTGACGATGCGGTAGGCCTGAAATAAAAGAGGGCCTACCTTATGTAAAGATAATAGAAAGGAAGAGTGGTGGGTTGGGCAAATCGCCAGACCTGAGACGGTAGTGAGGAGGGGGCTGGTGCTCCTTAAGAAGAGAAAAAAAAAGCCCCTCTCACAACTTGAGGCGCAGCGTTCCATTTGTGTTCAGGGCATCAAAAGCTGTAGATTTAGAAACATAAAACATACAGGGGGAGGGGCAAAGTCAGTTGTGGTGTGCCGGAACTGACGATGCGGTAGGCCTGAAATAAAAGAGGGCAAAAAAGATATAACAAGTTTATTCAGCCTACAATACAATATAAGTACATCACATAATCATATTCCTGAATGCAAGGCGTACCTCTTGTACTGGTTGAGGTATATATCTGGTGTAAGCAGTGGACTTCCACCGCCCTAACATTTTGATGATGTGTACTGGAATATTCCTGTGTTGGCCCCTATACGGAATAAATGACCAGAGTATTTGGGGGGGTTAAAATCTAATCGTACCAATAACATTCTCACATAGAGCATGAACCTACTGGTAGTAAGGGTATTGCCGTGTAACGTCAGAAGTGGTTGATGTGGTGCACTTTGAATGGAGAAAAGGTAGTGATCGAAAACGTCCATGGGGCACCATTTATTGCTGGTGGGGTAATACATGATTGTGACCGTCTGTCCCCTTCCACCAGTTTTGGTATGGTTTAATGTCAGTAGGTAGTGGTTGTGTGATTTAATCAGATGTGCTCTTGTGATGAAGTTTGGGGAGCTAGTGATAGAGGTGGTAAATTCTCTGGGCCGAACAAATCCATAGAATGCTAAATAGATGACAGTTTTAATGACTTGATTTGTCTGTGTTTTAAATGGTGAGGCATCTAGGAGGTCTGAAAGTGACTGGAACAGGTGATTGTGAATGGGTAGTCTAGAAGGCTTGGGTGTAAGTGTGGAGTCCTTGATACCTCTTAATATGGCTTTCACCAAGTGGTGAGGATGTGGTGTTGAATACCGGCAAGATATAATTTAATGGTGTTGGAGGATAGCTTTAGGTGAAGGTGGCAAAAGGAAATGAAAGCAATTAAAGTTTCCATAGAGAATTTGTCGATTAGGTGGAATTCAAGCATAAATCTGTTGAAAATATGAAAAGCCCTGTCATATGCCCTGTCATATGGTTTCCTTGTGCTATCAGAAAGGCCAAGTTGTGAGAGGTGATGTCCGTGAGTGAGCATGGGCGTCCGCAGGAATTTTTTGTAATGACATCCATGCTTGCTCCCTTTTGACAGTGCTTGCTCCCTTTTTCACAGTGTCATGAAAGGGAAAAGGCATAGTCATTATCACATAAAGCCAGGGTGAATAGCGTTTTCACAACTATGGTGTCAGGAATATATGGTGTTCTGGTCACCATAACAACTTAATCTAAATGGAAATGCTATGATGCCAGGAAGCCCCTGGGTGTTCTCTTTCCTTTCCGCTCTCAAATGGTTTAACCCCAAAGCGGCTTCCTCCAGCTCCAGATCTCCAGATCTCCAGATCTCCAGGTCGCTCAGTGGTATTCGGCTTCTGAAATGGAGTGTCAGGAAGTGCAGATTGACGTCAGGCATGGGTGCTACCGATTGGCTAGAGTGGTTCATAAAAATGTTTTACTTTTTTATGAATGGAGAGCTACTGATTGGCTTAGAGTGCCAGCTGACCGCTCTAGCCAATCAGTGACACCCCTATCCAGTGGCACTCTCTGCTTCCTGACACTCAGTAAATAAAAGTGAACACATTAACACTGATATTTTTTACCTGGGGAGATGAGAAGGTCTAAAATTTCCCTGCCAGGCCCAGGTACCAAAGCCTTATGATGTGGTGTCCAGAATAAAGTGTACGGTTCACTTCACTTGTCCTTCCTGCATCAATCTCCTTTTCTTCTCCATCATTTGACACAGTCTTCTTTTTCTTCTGACACTGTCTTTTCTCCTCCTTGGCTCCTTCTGCTCCTTTACCTTTCTGCTACTTTCTGCTTATTTTGCGCCCTTCTGCTCCTTTCTCTTTCTGATCCCTTTCTGCTCCTTGCAGATCCTTTCTGCTCCTTCTCCTACTTTACCTTTGATCTCCTTGCTATCCCTTTCTACTAATTGCTACCCTTTTCTGCTCCTTCTCGTACTTTGCGCTCCTTCTAATTCTTTCTGCTCCTTTACCTACTTTACCTTTGTGCTCCTTCTGTCACTCCCAGCTCCTTGCTGCCCTTTCTAGCTCCTTGCTGACCCTTTCTGCTCCTTCTACTTTACCTTTGTGCTCCTTCTGTCACTCCCAGCTCCTTGCTGACCCTTCCTGCTCCTTGCTGACCCATCCTGCTCCTCGCAGACCCTTCTGACCCTTCCTGCTCCTTGCTGACCCTTCCTGCTCCTTGCAGACCCTTTGTGCTCCCTGCAGACCATTTGTGCTCCTTGCAGACAATTTGTGCTCCTTGCAGACCATTCGTGCTCCTTGCAGACCCTTCCTGCTTCTTGCTGCCCCTTTCTACTCCTTGATGTCCCTTCCTGCTCATTTCTGTTCCTTCTCCTTTCTGCTCCTTCTCCTACTTTACCTACCTGCTCCTTGCTGACCCTTCCTGTAGGCTGTCTTCCCCATCCCTCACTTACCTGATCTATAGGCTGCCTCCCCCCATCCCTCACTTACCTGATCTGTATGTGGATCCCCCCCCAGCGCTAACTTACCTGATCTGTAAGTGGATCCCCCATCTTTCACTTACCTGATCTATAGGCTTTCTCACCCCCATCCCTTCCTTACCTGATCTATAAGCTGTCTCTCCCCCCCTGCATCCCTCACTTACCTGATCTATAAGCTGTCTCTCCTTCCCGCATTCCTCACATACCTGATCTATAAGCTGTCTCTCCCCCCTCACAACCCTTACTTACCTGATCTATAGGCTGTATCTCCCTCCATCCCTCACTTACCTGATCTATAGGCTGTCTCTCCCCTCCCTCACTTCCCTGATCTGTAGGCTTCCCCCCATGCCTCACTTCCCTGGTCTATAGGCTGCCCCCCATGCCTCACTTCCCTGGTCTATAGGCTGCCCCCCATGCCTCACTTTCCTGATCTATAGGCTGCCCCCATGCCTCACTTTCCTGATCTATAGGCTGCCACCCATGCCTCACTTTCCTGATCTATAGGCTGACCCCATGCTTCACTCCCTGATCTAAAGGCTGCCCCCATGCCTCAATTTCCTGATCTGTAGGCTACCCCCCATGCCTCACTTTCCTGATCTATAGGCTGCCCCATGCCTCACTTTCCTGATCTATAGGCTGCCCCCCATGCCTCACTTACCTGATCTGTAGGCTGCTCCCCAATGCCTCACTCACCTGATCTGTAGGCTGCCCCCCTATGCCTCACTTACCTGATCTGTAGGTTGCCCCCCCATCCCTCACTTACCTGATCTGTAGGCTGCCACCTTCTCCCTCACTTACCTGATCTGTAGGCTGTCTCTGCAGTCTGAGAGTTGCTGGCTGCACTCTGAGCTGCTCCCCTGCATATTCAGTCAGGAGAAAGAAGCAGGGATTACCTGTAGCTTCCTATCCCTGTCTCTCTCCATAAGCAGAGTATTTTCAATCTCATATGAAAAATAGCAGAACAAGCTGAAAAATCCAGAGGGGGGCAATTGGCCCCCTTGCGCCCCTGCGGACGCCCATGTGAGTGAGTAGACTATCTAGTCCATAACCATGTCCTGCCACGGTGGTACCGGGGTAGGTATCAGGGCTGTTGTTGGTAGTGCTGTCTGGAACTCCTGAAATCGAGATCGGGATAAATGATCAGCTGCAATATTCAGGACCCCCAGAATATGTATGCATGTCAAGAAAAAGCTGTGCCTAGCTGCTTGCCATGTCAGATTCCTCATGAATCGCATGATGGCCAGGGATGATGAACGTCCCTTTGTTAACAATATGGCAAGTTGCCATGTTGTCAGAGAAGCATTGCACCGTATTTCCCGACCAGCAGGTGCCCCATTTGACTGCCGGTGCCACAATCGGGGTAAAGCTCAAATAAAACTGAGGTGTTAGTGAACTCCAGGATCTCATTAATCTCCTCAGGCCAGTTACCCCACATCCAGTCGTTGCCAAAAATTGTAGCAAAGCCAGATAAGGCAGCAGCATCTGTCCAGATCGACAAAGACTTGTTAGTCAACATTGGAATGAATATGCTTTTTCCGTTCCATTTCAGCAAGAATTCCCTCCACATGCGTAAATCAGCGGTGGCATGTGAATCTAGAGCAGTACGGGAGGAATCCGACTGAAATTGGGGAAACAGGCAGAGTAACCGGGAGATAAATGCCCAACCTTATGGTATAATTTTCATGGCAAACTTTATTCAACCCAACAGTGATTGGAGTTCCTTCGTATTGCAAGAACCCCCCACCCGGTACTGGTCAATAGCTGAGAGGATGCGCTCAATCTTATCCGTGGGAAGGCTGGTTTGCATATGAACAGAGTCCAGCACTACCCAGAGAAAATTGATGACAGTATCGAGACCTTCAGTTTTAGTAGGTGAAACAGGAACACCCAAGCATTTAAACAATTGTATTGTAGCCTGGAGGCTACTGGGTGGAAGCAGGTTACTCTCTACAGTCAGAAAATTGTCATGGTAATAAATTACTGTATTGTAGCCTGGAGGCTACTGGGTGGAAGCAGGTTACTCTTTACAGTCAGAAAATTGACAAGGTAATGGAGTACTGTTAAGCAGCATCCAACACAACATTTCTGCAAACATATCAAAGATCCTCGGCCTGCTCTTTGAATCAAAAGTGAGTCATGTGAAAAAATAGTATGACCCTTGCCACTTAACGCCATGTAGATGCCACAGGGAAAGGTGGATAGGGACGAGCTTGAATGCGTTTACTATGTCCGTCTTGCTAAGGCATGCTCCTTCAGCTGCTGACAGGATAGCGTTGATGGCATCATCCACAGTTGCGTATTGGAGTGAAAATTCCTCAGATGGAATGAGCGAGTTAAGACTAGGTGTACTCGTAGCATGGGGAGCAGAGAGGTCGATGATCAACCTTTGCTTATTGGAAGATTTACCCGTAACAATACCTATGGGGTTAGTTCTCGATACTGCAAAGGGCGGAGAGTCGAATGGGCCTAGTAAAAAACCCTGGTCTATTTCCTTCTGGAGCAGTACATTAATAGTGTCAGTATCCGCAAGGGTAGTCTGCAAGTTTTCTACATTTGACTATCCCTGCCAGCATATAAATGATTCCTGTGTGAAACCCTACTGTGAACCCAGACACCAAAAAAATCTACCAGATGTTGAGAGGTGTGATTACCCAATAATTCGCGTAGCAGTGAGACATTGAGAGACGACAGATAAGGCTTATGGTACAATTTATTAGGATATATCGTCTTAGAGTGAGCCCGGAAACATTGGGAGCACATATGTAATAGTCTGCAGGCACTGTACCCGCAAGTGCCAGCGTTGAAGTTGTTACAGACTTGTGATTTTCCCAAGAACACTATATTCCATCCCAACTTATCTTTAAGAATCCTGTCTGGTCTCCCTGCGGGAATCGGGTTGGTAGGGGGGTAGAAAGCACTCACTTCAGGAGTGTTAGGGCATAAATTAGCTGTGTGTGAGGTGGATGAACAGACATCACAATCTGGTGTCTTTAGGCCCGCAAAGTGTCTACAAAAGAGTTCTGTATCCAGCATACGCCAGTCAGCTTGGTAATTGAACTGGGTTAGTGATGCGGAGAAAGAACGGTGGTAGTCGTAAAAAGATGTGCCACTGTACTTGTGCCCTAAGTCCACTAGCTTGTGGAGGTAATGATCAAACTCTTCCCTCATGTCTGGATAGACTGCACACACCACATCCCTATAGATCCCAAAGGCCAGAACAAATTCAGGTTTAGACAGTTTGCGATTCAGCCTGGGGTCCCTGGATTTCAACACAACAGACATGCATATGTTCTGTTTTCCAGGACAACTTGAGAGGCAATGAGAAGCGAGATCAAATTCACAGCTTTTCCTTCCAAGATGTCCTTTTTAATACTTGCTGGTACCATGTGTGCAGTGTTAATGTTATGTGGGCTTTTTGGACCAATTGGGTTATTACCAGATTGGGAGCTGGGGAGAATAGCAGGGCCGCTGGGGAATTCAACTGGCTTTCTGAGTCCATCCTATCCAGTTTGTCATTGATACGACCTCCGGAGGATAGAACCGAGGACAATACAGCTTTAAGATCAGAAGCCTGACCGCCACTAGACCCTTCTCCCGCCCCAGTGTTATCAGTATGGGTATTAAGTAGCCTATATAATTCGGCTTTTCTGGCTGTAGCCGGGTATAGGATGTTTCTCTTTCGTAATTCAGCCATGATCCTTGGAATGGTCCAGGATCTGAGGGATGAAGGGCTTGCGGTGTCGCCACCCTGAGATGGAGTTACAGCCTTCAGGTTGTTGTGACATGCCACAAATGAGAATGGAAGGTTATACGGGGCTTCTTTTAATACTGTCTGGCTTGCTAATGCCAAGCGGCGAAAATATTATCTATTCACATGACAGGTGAATCCCTGCTAATTGCCAAGTAGCTTGATAGGCGCTATCTATGATTTGGCTTGAGTGGGGTATGTGGCCACTGACATTGTGGCGGGATGATGGCCTCTCTGAGACTTGTAAAAGCACAGAATGGAAGTGACACGTGAGGCCCTCTCTATGCAACCAAGCGAGGCGACTAACTATGCACTGGTCCAAGGGGCTACCGTACCTCCGGGTTGAGGTTGGGTGATGGCCTAGTGGGACCACTGAGTTGACTAAAAGACTTGAAAATGCGGCTAGGATGGCCTAGTACCTAGTAACGTAGAAAAATTAGACATAAGGTTTAGGCCTTATGAGACCAGAAGTGAACATAATAACCGTAATCACTAACCTATTTATACGGTGAAAAGCAAATGGTAGAAGAGCTGAAGCTCAATTGTTGAATACTGTTGAACTAAAACATAAGATATCTATAATGAAACCTATGAACCAAATGACAAAACACCCTTATGAAAATTAGCTTGAATACATAAGACACTAAGACCAGATAATCACTAAATGAACAGGGTCTATGAAACGTAATTGCATGATTGCCTAATAAGCAATATACCTAATCCATAATTTTGTTAACGTACTGCAACAAGCTATTAGCAGACAATTTTTCATAACTACTTGTCATAACCAAAATAACCACTGGAGGTCCCCATGTAACACATAGAAACCCCGTACGCCTGCTAAAGTCTATGTAAACCAGGGGCGGGCTGGGCCGGGGGGCAGGGAGGCAATTGCTCCCCAGGCCGCCCTAAATCGTTTGAAAAACGGCCGCTACAGGGCCGGTCCTGGGCACCAGGAGGAGGGGAGTGCCGCGCAGAGCAGGCCGATGGCCTGTCACAGGGAGCCCCGGTAGCAAGGCAGAGTAGGCTTGTCCCAGATGGCAGGTGCCTACTCTGCAGCAATATACCGGCCGGGTGAGGAAAGAGGCAGGCGGCGAGCGAGCACTTCCTCTGCTGATGATCTTCCTGCTCTCTCGCGCGCCCTCTCTGGTGATGCCGGGAGCCGGAATATGACGTAATTCCGGCCCCGCATCACTAAACTGCGCGAGGGAGCAGAGAGGAGCAGGAAGCTCATAGAAGTCACTGGACCCCTGGGAGAGGACCCAGAGGACTCCTAAAGGTAGGAGCAACAAGAAATAAAATTAATTTGTGAGTGTGTGTCTGTCAGTAAGTGTGTGTGTCTGGAAGTGTGTGTGTGTGTGTGTGTGTGTGTATCTGTCTGTCAGTGAGTGTGTGTGTGTGTCTGGAAGTGAGAGTGTGTGTCTGGAAGTGAGTGTGTGCATCTGTTTATCACTAAGTGTGTGCGTGTGTGTATCTGGAAGTGTGTGCATGTGTCTGGAAGTGAGTGTGTGTGTATGCTGGGCAGTGGCCCGTGGGCCCCACAGACATGGGGGCCCACCCGCGCTGCCCAGCATGCCCGGCCGACAGAGGAGATCCTCTGATCTCCCCTGTCGGCCAATGGAGAGGTGGCCCTGTTTTCTGGCCTTCGGCCCCCTTGGGCCGTCCAGGGAGATCTCCCTTCGATTGGGGGGAGAGGTAGCTAGGACCCAGGACTGCAGGAGAGGCCGACCTGTAAGGAAGATCGCTCTTCCCGCAAGCAGGCTGTATGGAGCGTTGCCGCGCATTAACATGGCAATGCTCCACACAGCATTCTGCGCAGTCTGTACAGAATTCACAAATGGACCACCAGGGCTGGCTGTGTCCCAGCCTCTTTCACCAAAGGTAAGAAGTAGGGTGGGGGGACATATAGATTTTATTTAATGTATAGTAGTATTAAAAAAACAAAAAACATTTGCTGCCTGCACCCCTCAAACACACACACAGCACCCAACACACATATAGCACTCCACACACACACACAGCACCCCACATTCACATGGCACTCCACACACACACAGCAACCCACACACACCGCACCTGTACACACAAACACAGACACTACACTTCTCACTGCAGTGTGTGTATTCAGCAGTCTGTGTGTGTGTTCAGCAGTCTGTGTGTGTGTTCAGTGAACTGTGTATGTATTCAGCCGTCTGTGTGTATGTTTGTGTGTGTTTGTAATCAACGGACTGTGTGGATGTATTCAGCACTCTCTATGTGTACTCAGCAGTCTGTCTGTGTGTGTAGTCAGCAGTCTATGTGTGTGTCTATTCATCAGTCTGTATGCGTGTATTCAGCAGTCGTCGTGTGTATGTATTCAGCAGTCGGTGTGTGACTGTATTCAGCAGTCTGTGACTGTATTCAGCAGTCTGTGTGTATGTATTGTATGTATGCATTGCATTTGTTGGAGGTACTTATAAATATAATCTTCGTTGTATCTATAATTTAGGTTTTTATTCCTGTAAGTAGGCAGGGCCCCAGTGCACTGCTTTTGCCCAAGGGCCCATAATGTTAATAAGATGGCACTGGTGTCTGTCAGTGATTGTGTGTGTCAGTGAGTGTGTCTGTCAAGTGTAAGTGTCTGTATGTATTTAAACAGAATTTGCAATAAAGGAAGTATAAAGATTAGATGACTCTTTACATGAAGTGTTTTAGGAAGGCTGTAAATATCACATGCAGGAAGGCTGCATAAACAAAGTGAATTGATTCCTAAATAGCAGAGAATTTAGCAGCGAGACTGCAGAGGCAGGATCTTTACATAAACTGCTTTATTAAGCTAAAGTTGGTTTTGTGACTACAGTGTCTCTTTAAGGTTTGCTTGCATGGTGACTGTGTGAGAATGGTGTAATAATTCTTCTTACCCTTCTGTTGTATCCTATAACTCCAATAACATTAAAATTGGAAAAAACGAAATTGTTCTGCTAACATCTGCAAGAATTATCTGCATAAGTGAATCACATTACTCCGACAATGTTTTGTCTTCTAATATTATAATTTGGTGATGAAATGAACCAGAATTAAACATTAGATTTAGTTTTGCACCCATTTACTGATGCTTTGTGAAAATACTCCTACTCAATTCTTACAATTTGTGTAGAAAAAAAGCTTAATGATTTCTTATCTTTTTTATTTTTTATTTAGAACCATGCTATTCTAATCTATTAGTCTATAAAACTCTATTTTATTTCTGTGTCTGAACTGACACAAGTGAAACTCTAATCGCTAGATGCACATGTCATTGCTTCTTTAAGGCACACCGGTCATTTCAGTCAAATTATCAGATTTTCAAATAGGGTTTGAATTACAAGAAACAAAATGTGAAGGAAACCATACATTTGGTGTGACTAGGGACTCATGGTTTAGTTATTTCTGATCATGTTTTTCTCAGTATTAACTTGAGAACCAGTATTAATATAAGTAACTTGAGCACACATATCTGAAAGGAAAACTGTCATCAGTTTTAATTATTACTTAAAGTAAAAGATTACATCTATTTATAAACTCGGTGTGTATTCATTTGCAATGCATACGCAGCGCTGTATTTAGCGCAAGGCAAACAAGGCATTTGCCTTGGGTGGCACTTTCCAGGGGGCAGCAAAAAACACCCCCCCACCCCTCAAGTGCCCTGGCAAATACCTTGTTTGTCTTGACTTATGGAGGGCCCAAGAGTTGGCCGGCTGCCCACCCTTGAGCCCCCCAGGGAGCCCGGACAGTTTATACAGGCAGGTAGCGAGGGAGCGCTGACTGCAGTGATGCCGGGCACCGGAATGTGATGTCACTCCAGCGCCGGGCATCACTAAGCTGCACTTGAGGGAGCTGAACAAGAGGATCAGAGCTCCCACGCCGCCTATTTTGCGCACCCTCTCCCCCCCTTGCCGGCCCACCCTTCATCCTGCATACCTGCCCGCCCAGCGGCCAGCCCAGCAGCCCCACTGGACCCCAGGTAAAATCCACCCAGCTCTCCCAAAGGTAGGGAGGCTTGGTGGATTTAAATAAAAATAAATAATTAATTGTAAATGCTGGGGGGAAATGTGTGTGCCAGCCTGTCAATGTGTTTGTGTGTGTTTGTCTGTCAGTAAATGTGTTGTTATAGCTGTCAGTGTGTCTGAGTGTGTGTATCTGTCAGTGAGTTTGTTTGTCTGTCAGTTTGTGATTGTGTGTGTGTGTGTGTGTGTATATCTATCAGTGTGTGTTTGTCAGTGAATGTGTGTGTGCCTTTCATTGCTTGTCTGAGTGATTGTGTGTGTCCGTCAGATTGTGTCACATCTGTAATTGTGGGTGTCTGTCAGATTGTGTCAAATCTGTGAGTGTGTGAGTATGTGTGTCTGCCAGTGAGTGTATGTGTATCTGAGTGTGTGTGCCGATCAGTGAGTGGGTGTGTCTGTGTGTATGTCAGTCAAAGCGTGTGTTTGTCTTTAACAGGAACAGCTATGGCCTTGACCAGAAGGGGTGGGGCAAATTTAAATTAGGGGGTGCCCGAGGTCCGTCATGCCTAGGACAGCACAAATTCAAAATACACCACTGTGCATACGTACACATTAACAGCTTTTTTTGTGCATCTCCTGGCTTACCATGTGCATGCCATCTTTATTCCTCTTTGGCCAGAATCACAGCTTGTCGAACTGAAAACCCTCCATGTACTGAAGCGTTAATCTGTGTTCACTAATCCTGACAGCATGCACATGCACCAGGCATCTCAAAACTGACAGTTTCAGACCTTCAGTTTCAGACAACTAGAGGTAGCTGCCCCAATATAGTATGGGTAATCAAGTGAGATACACAAAAACATATATTCATTAACATATATTCATTATGAAATAATGCACAATGAGGCTATAGTATATATGATCTTTTACTTTACAATAAAGATGATTCCAGTTTGCTTTTAGAAAGAACTTTTACAAGCTAATAAAAATGTTGTAATTGATAGCAACATTATCTATAAACAGCAAATGTTGGGTTTCAAAATGAAACCTTTATTGTTACATTGAGAACATTCAGAGCTATGGGGTTAGTACTATTTTTTTATTATTTTTTTTTTATATAGAGACAGCAAGAAACACTATCAACATGCAAAATATGAGGATAATTTATTGCATGAATCCTAGATCAGACAATTTTCCTTGCACTTTGAATCTGGACAAGGGTGCATTTTGAATCAGCATCTCCTCATAGCATAGCATCTCTAGGTGGAATGTTAGGTGCCTCCATGATAAGTGTGGATATGCTCAACGTCAGTGCTGCTCATTTTCCAGCACTGACCCAGGAAGCACCTCTGAGTCTGAGTGACTGCCACTATAGGCCACTTGAGGTGTTACTAGACACTGCCTTTTTTTTCTGATTAAAAAGCCTACAGCGACTCACAACTGGAAACCTTCTCTAAGTCAGTTTTGCTTCTAGTTTAGGTACGTTTAGGTACATTAGTCTTAAACTGGGAATTCACTTTGAATACCAAACAGTAGCTTTAGTGAATAACCCTGTTACTTAATTTAGCACCTAAAGGGACTTGAGCATGGTATTCCAACCATTAACCAAAAAAATAATAATTCCAAGTATTAGCAGATGAACATACATCATAAATACCTTCCCTTACTATGTGTGTACACAACAGTAACCATTTGTTGTAAATTAGTCAAATTAAAAGAGACAATACGCGCTTACTTAAAGGCATTGCTAATGGGGGCTAGGGGTGCTCTATCCCCAAAAGTGCTGCTGTGTAGCCATCAATCTTTTTGTCTGAACATCCTGGGGCAATGGCAACAGAAATCAGAGGAGACAGGAGAAACAGAGACAGACTGAGCACTCGGGAAAACTGGTCATTGAACAAGGGTCCAAGGCTCCTAGTGGCCTGCATGTGATCAGTTAAGGAGTTCTGAGTAAAAATCAGTTAAGGAGTTCAGGGAAGTCTGACCGGCTGCTGTAGTTAATGGGTGTGTTCGTCTGTGTGGCTCCTGCCTGACTATGTAGCACAGCCGAGCTGTTTTCGTAACAAAGATGAATGAATAGAAATGTCCCACTCCACTTGCACTCTGGTGAGCAGTAGAAGCTGTGTGGAGAGGTCAGGGATATAACAGTCAGCATATTCCTTCCTCCTGTCTCTTTTGAGCTCCAGCCCTGGGTGTTTTTTACCCGAGCAATGTTCTTGGAGTGTTCACACTGTATTAACCATGATGCCAGAAATGCCCTTATTTTCTAAGTAATCAAACTATTTCCTCTCATCATTGTACTGCTTAGCTCAGGAAGCTAACAGAAGCAGGAGCTTCCGGTTCTCCTACAGCAGGGGTTCTCAACCCAGTCCTCAAGGACCCTCTCCCAGTCCAGGATTTAGGGATTACCCTGATGTGTCTGAAGTGTTTGTTTCTCCCCCCCCCCACCCCTTCACCCTTCTAAAAACACATTGGACACAGCAGGGTAATCCCTAAATCCTGGACAGTTCTGGGGTCCTTTAGGACTGGGTTGAGAACCCCTGTCCTAGAGGCTATGACTGTTGCCTGGTGGACCCAAGGCAGGTTTGTAAACAATTGACTATTTACCCAGGAAGGGTAATGCCGTACTGGTTAGGGTGCTTGGAGTGGTCATTTAAAATACAACACAACATAGCAAAATCTAGAACATGACAAGTACACATGTGCACAATACCTAAAATGTTAGTCTAGAAGTACCCATAAGAAACACACACTACAATGTTCATATAGAACATAATGGCATCTGACACCATAAGCAGCATCAAGACACTTCAACCTTCAACCTGTAATACAGTCAAAATGTTGTACTAGGGGCAACTCATGATCTAATATTGCTCCATACTGATGCTCCTGAGAGAGTTGTTTGTGGTGACATGTATCACATCTCACATCATTCGTATCCTAAGTTCTTTGCCTAGCTAACAGTGTCTGTGCTATACACTAAGATATAGTAGAAAAAAAGAATGTGTTAACACAACAGTTTGACAGAAGACAGTGTATCTCAGCTTATTCAACCTTAACTAACAAAAAGCCTTTTTGTGTCATTACTTGCTGAGTGTATTGTGGTCCCTCTGTGACATCCAAAAGATGGGCATAAGGGCAATCATGTGTACTATGCCTTTTTTGGTAGATAACAATTCCTTTGATTATTGCAGATGTATGTAAGAGTTTGAAAACACCATGGATATTTTTTTTATCTAAATGTACTTTTTTTTTTTAAATTCTTTATTTTTGGTTCGACACCAAGTACCACTGACCAACAGAAAGTGGCCCTCGCAGGGGTCCGTATGTAACATAAATTGCAGTTAATTATACATAGAAGATTAAAAGGTTTGTCGGATAATCTGGTTGTCGTGGGCCGCTTGGTGCCTGTTTTCAATTTTAGGGCCATTCAGGTCCCGATATCAAACATGAACAAAAACTGGTACTTTACCGTGCGTGTAACATTTATATATCAGAAAAACCGTTAGTCTTTCACAATCCTAACTTCCGTCCAGCCGTTGCATCGTGGTTTTGGTCTTCGTCAACTGCGTCACCCGGCGATCGTGTCGGCCGGCTGTCCTAAGATTTAGAGTCACGTATGGTTGGTGGAGGGGGGGGGGGGCTACTAAACGGTGCTGTGGGGAAGGAGCAGGTGGAAGAGAGGTAATGTTTGTCATCCCTCGGGGCGCCCGGCTGGAGGAGGTCCGCCGAACCACTACGAACCTTATGCAGGCTATATAGCGCCTACGTTAGCGTATACTTCCCAGGGAAGCCAGATTTTTAGGAATGTTTTTTCCGTATTTCTGATTTGTGCTGTGAGTTTGTCCATCAAGTATGAGTCTTTGATGTTAACTATCACGTCATTGTCTGTGGGGACTGTGGGTTTAAGCCACATCTGTGCGAGGGCTCTTCTCGCAGCCAGTGTGAGTTTATTTAAAAGTTGTTGTTCCTTCCTAGGAAGGCCGTCCGTTGGTCGGGAAAGTAGCATCGCCCAGGGATCTAAGTCTATATGTCACGTGAGAACCTCTTTCAATAATCCTTGAACCCTTTTCCAATATTTGGTCACCTCAGTGCACTCCCACCACATGTGAACAAAGGTGCCTTTGCCTCCGCAGCCTTTCCAGCATATGTCTGTCGAGGTTTTCCCCATCTTATGGAGTTGGACCGGTGTTGTGTACCACCTCATAAGCATTTTATAGGATTGTTCTTGGTGTAGTACGCAAATCGACGTTTTGGCCGTCGCTTCCCAAATATCAACCCAGTCCTCCCCTTCTAGGGCCCCCCCACAGGTCCTCTTCCCACTGGTGTATATACCTAGGGTCTTCGGTTCCCTTTGCCGGGGAACTCAACTGCGCGTATATGGCCGTGATCAGCCCCTTTTGAGTAGTTTCTGAGTTGCACATTTGTTCGAAAAATGTCATAGGGGTTTGTGCTGCTCTTTTGATATCTGGGTTTTTGGCAAAGTCTCGCAACTGTACATATCTGAATACGTCTTTGGTTGTCAGGGGAGCCATGGCTTTTAGGGTGTCAAAGGTTTTGAAGGAGTCGCCGTCGTACATATGTCCATATCTTTGCATTCCTGTGTATTCTATCCCCCTAAAGTCTCATGCGGTCAGCCCGGGCTCAAATGATTTGTTCCGTAAGTATGGTGTCAGTGGCGAGGGTGTGTGTTTTAGTGCGTATTTGGTGGCTGTTAGGTCCCAGATCCTTATGGAATTAAGGATCGCCGGACAAGAGGTGCGTAGGGGTGATCTGTCTTGTTTGGGTACCCAGATCCAAAATTGTGGGAGTTCCGTACACATAAGTTTTGTCTCTAGGTCCACCCACCTGTGCGAGCCCTCCGGGGTGTGCCATGCTATTATTTGGGCTAATTGCGCTGCCAGGTAGTATTGATATAAGAGTGGGAGTCCCAATCCGCCCTTCGCTTTCGGTCGGTACATTACTTGTCTAGCAATCCTATGTCTTTTCTGTGCCCAAATGAAGTTATCTATGTGTTTCTGGAGTATCTGCAGGTCTTGTTTAATGACTTTGGTGGGTAGGGCCTGGAACAAGAACAATAGTCGTGGGAGTAGTGTCATTTTTATTGCGTGTTGTCTGCCAATCCACGATATGGGCTTTTCGTGCCATTTTTCCAAGTCGCGACAAAGCGCCTGGATTGTAGGCGGGTAGTTGGCACTGTATAGTTTCGCCGGGTCCGCGGTGAGTTTAACGCCGAGGTATTTTATTTCCGATTTCGTAAGTTTGAGGGGGTAGGTGTTTTTAATGTCGTTAATGTTATCTGCATCCATTTCTATTGGCATGGCCACCGATTTTTCTAGATTTATTTGATAGCCTGAGATGCATCCGTATTCCTCTAAGAGGGTCATAAGTCGAGGCAGGGATTCTCTCGGGTTGGTGATCGTGACCAGGACATCATCCGCGTATGCAGAGACTTTAAATTCGTCATCCCTCGCCTTGACCCCAGTTATGTGCTCGTCCTCTCGTATCCTCTGCAAGAGAGGCTCCAACGAGAGGACGAACAGCAGAGGGGAGAGGGGGCAGCCCTGTCTCGTGCCGTTGGCGGGCGTAAATGGGGTCGGGGTTGCTCCCTGTACGTTGGTCTGGGCCCTCGGGTCTGTGTAGAGGGCTTTTATACCTTTAACAAAGTTTCTGGCATGTGTAGGCGTTCTAGTAGCGCAAAGAGGTAGCACCATTGCACCCTATCGAACGCCTTCTCCGCTTCCAGGGAGAGGATCAGAGAAGGTGTCCGGGTCCGAGTCGCCCACCATATGAGATCAGCACCTCTCCTTGTATTTTCATATAATTGCCTAGCCGGCACAAAGCCGACCTGGTCTGGGTGTACTATGTTGCCTAGGAGGGGGTTTAATCTTGTTGCCAGTATTTTTGCAAAGATTTTTACATCATAATTTATTAGGGAGATGGGCCTATAATTTGCTGCTTCGGTTGAGTCCCGTCCTGGTTTGGGTATAAGTGCGATGTCAGCTGTGAGCATGTCCGGGTTTGGATGTCCACCGTCCATCCATTCGTTGTACATCTTCGTCAGTCTCGGAGTCAGCACTTCTCTAAACGTTTTATAGTAGGAGCCGTCGAAGCCGTCCGGTCCCGGGGCTTTATTACCCTTAAGGGCCGAGATCGCCCTGTCTACCTCCTCCTCCCCGATGGGCGCCCCCAAGGCAGTTAGGGCCTCCGGGTTCGGTCCCGTCATATTCGTCCTGGCTACGTAGTCAGTTACGTCATGGATGTATTCCCTGTTTTTACTGCTTAGTTCTGGGGAGTGGTTGTATATATGTGATAGGAACTCCGTGAAGATCTGATTGATCTCCGTAGGATTGTGGGTTATCCGACCGTGTTTATCTCGGATCGCCGAGATAGTTTGGAAGTGGGGCTTGGGGTTTAGTGCCCTAGCCAGTAGGGTGTCCATCTTATTGGAGCGTTCGTAGTAGAGGCGTTTTTTACGAACTAGGTCTCGCCCGAGGTCTTCAACTGCTGTTGTCCTGATTCTATGACGGAGGTCTCTAAGGTCCTGGAGGCCCTGTGTCGTGGGGTTGCGTTTATGATAGGCTTCAGCCCTCCTCAGCTCCTTTTGGAGCTCGAAGAGAGTTTCGGCCCTTTGCTTCTTACGGCGGGTTGCGAGCTTAATAAGGATACCCCTCAGGACCGCTTTGTGAGCGGCCCATATCGTGGATTGGGTTAAGTCCGGATTGTCGTTGTCTTCAAAATAGGTCGTGATTTCGGCCAATAAAAGTTTCTCAGTTTCTGGTTCCTTTATTAGTGTGCTGTTTAATCTCCATTTCCATGGGGGTTTGGGGCCTGGGAGTCTGAGAGTGAGTTCTACGTCGGCGTGATCTGACCAAGTGATTAGGTTGATACGTGCGGATTGAACCCATGGGATCCCTGTTTGGTTAACTAAGAACATGTCTATGCGGGAGTATGTGGAGTGCGCTGCCGAGAAGAACGTGTAGTCCTTCACTCCTGGATTGCATAGCCTCCAGGGGTCTATTAAGTTCGTGTTCTGTATAAATTTGAACAAGAGTTTGTCTTGGCTCCTTGTGGTCTGCGTCTTGTGGCTACTGGTCGGGGCGCTGCGGTCGACTGTGTGGCAGGGTGTAGCATTTAGGTCTCCTCCTAGTATTATGATTCCATACGTAAGGTGTGAATTAAATTGTGGAGCTGTTCCCAGAACTCCGGGTCTGGCTGGTTAGGTGCGTATATATTGATCAGGTGGTACGTGGTGGCATGTATTGTCCCCGTGAGGACTACGTACCTGCCCATAGTATCCGTGTGCGTCGTCTGGGCCACGAAAGGGCATTTTTTATGTAGGAGTATTTCTACTCCGTTTTTTTTGGCCAGTGCCCTGGAGGAGTATGTCCTGGTATATAGATGGTCTGTTAGTTGGATCCGGGCTGACCGCAGAAGGTGCGTTTCCTGTACAAATGCTATTTCAGTTTTTTGTCTTTTTAATTCCCTCATCAGCAAACGTCTTTTGGTCGGGGTGTTTAAGCCATTTACGTTCAGGGAGGTAATTTTTAAGGTCGCCATGTTATGTGGCTTCGTGGGGTCCCACTCTACCCCCTGTGCTCCGTGTCTGAGACCGTCCCGCCGTGCGCCCCGTTGAGGCCTTGTGGGTTTGTGGCCCTTGCTGGCCTTTGGGTGGGGGCGGGGAAGGGGGAGGATGGTGAGGGGCGGTGGGGGGTGGGGAGAGGGGGTGGGGGTGGGGAGGGGGGAGGTAGCGGGGGAAGCTACCTTAGTCTGGGAAGTGGTGGGGAAGAAAAGTGTCCCGGTCTTATCTAGCTGTGCCGGGTATCTCGGGGGGTGGCCACCCGCTCCGTGGCGAAGTATATAAGCATGGAGGGGGCAGTCATCCGCCGAGCACCCTGGAGTCTGTCCGCTAAGTTCGGTCATCTCTCACCCGAAAGTCCAGTCTCTGCAAGGTCGGTGGGTCTGTTCGTCCGAGTGTGTCACGTCTCATACATATTTACACAACAACATTATTTACAATAAAACATCCCAGCTTGGAATAAGGCACAGGAAAACCACAATATAATACGATACAGTGCAATACAGTACATTACCCCCCCCCTGTCCCTTTTGTTTGTGTCAGTGTAGGCTATCTGCGGTTAACTAATTCCTCGACACCGGTGTTGTGCAGGGGTTGTGTTTTTTTTTTTCTCTTTTCCTCACCCTCTTGCTTACTACCATGTAGACCCGGGGTCCCCGTAAAGCCCGTCGTCCCAGGTATGGGTGGGGGCTTTTACTCTAGTGCCGTTATGGGCTGCCTATTCGCAATCCCTAATCTATCTCTGTGTATGGAGGTGGCATGGGATTGCCTGGGGTGTCCAGGGTGGTCTAAGTCCCTATGTGTGATGTTTTTAAGATATGGGGCGAATGTCCCAGTGCTTTACTCCGGCGTCCCTCGGTTCCATTGCTTAATTAGCTAACCCCCCTGTCCTCCCCCCTTGTGTGTGATAGAGTGTAGCAAAGAGTATAAACTTGCGTATCCGGGCGTGATCATGGTAGGCACCCCCGTCCTTAGCATGTCCAGTAGGTGTACCCAGGGGGACACCGGGTCTGTCGTTCTTTCAGGCTGGTTGTTGATTGTTTTCATGCCAGTTGACAAAGTCCATTTGAGTCTATAGGCGTGGCCGTTGGTGGGTCTTGTCTTTAGCTTCAGGTTGTCTCCGGCGTCGCTTTGCCAAGGCAGTTCTCTAGGGTGTCTTGATCCTCTGTGGAGGTGTCCGTTGGTGGTGTTCCTTTGTCCCCCAGCTCATGTAGCTGTGATGTATGTCCGTGTGAGATGTCATGCGCAAATAGCTTCTCCTATGGGGTTCTTCGCCTTGAGTCGGTAAGCATTGTCAGTCCTGTGTGGGTTTGTTTTCTCGTCCTTTATATATTTAGTGCGAAGTTTTCCCTTGTCTTCATGTGCTAGGTTTTCTTCATATGTTGGGGTGAGGGATGGGGCTGCACTATACCGCACCGCCCTTGTCTTCATTACTAATTCCGTATCAGTATTCTCTGTTTTTTTTGTGTTGTTTGTTGTTTTTGTTGTTTTTGTTGTTTTTGTTGGGGGGGGGAGGGGGGTTTGCTTTTTTATTTTATTTTATTTTTTACTTGTTTTACTTGTTTTGTTTTGTCCCTCCCGTCCCTCCGGTTTTAAGGTAGGTTTGTCTGGGATTGGCACTTTCAGAATTTTGGTTCCCTATACCTTTAGAGCTGTAGGTTTCTTTGAGTGGGATGTCCTCTGCTGTCCATGCGTCTCTGTTCGTTGTTGGCTGGTTCTTATTGCTTGTGTGTGCTGGGGAGAGTCGTGTGCCTTCGATGTTAGAGAGGTTGTTGTGCTTTGGAGCGAGGTTCTGCTTACTGTCTATGAGGCGCGTTACGTTCAATCACTGCCCCGTCTCTAGGTATGGTGCCTAACGCTGGGGTGCCCCGTTGGGGGAGGTGGAAGTCTGCCGGGACCTCAACTCCTATCTCTTGAAGGAAGGCTCTGGGGTCCGCCGTGGGTAGTAGCACCGCAGGTCTTGGCCCGTTGAACACTAGCATTTTAAAGGGGTGGCCCCATGCAAAGTTAAGGCCTTTTGCTCTGATTAGGTCTGCGATGGGCTTCCATTCTCTGCATCTGGCAAGCGTGGCTGGCGCTATGTCTTGGAATAGGTGTAATGTAGCGCCGTCTATTGCATAGGTGTGGTGTCTGGCACTTTTGAGTATAGCCTCCTTGGTGGAGAAGAAATGCCACCGCATGATTACGTCTCTCGGTGGCCCGTTGGGGGGTCCACGGGCTCACAACGCCCTATGTACCCTGTCGATAACCCATAGGTTTTCCGGTATAGCTGGCAGTTGGTCTTTAAATAGAGCGGATAGTACCCTCTGTAGGTCTGTATCTTTAATCCTTTCAGGCAAGCCCTTAATTCTCAAATTGTTTCTGCGTGACCTATTGGATGCATCTTCGATTTCTGCCTCTAGCTCTGCCACTTTTGCCATTAGGGTGTTGGTAGCTGAGGCTGCTTCATTATGGGCCGTCACCACGTGGTCCATTCTCCATTCTAGTGCCTCTGTGCGCTGCCCCACTGTTTATATCTCTGCCTTTACTTCACGGGCTGATCTCTCTATCTCCCCTGCTAGGTAGTGTTTTACTTCTGCCAGTGAGTGTAGGATGTCTGAGGTGGTAGCCTGCTGTGGCAGGGCGGACCAGTCACTGGCGCTCTGTGTGCTCGGGGAGTCCGCGCTCTCATGGCCGCCGCCATCTTTAGGCGCTTGCGGCCTAGGTGTAGAGAGGAGGTCAGCTACTGAAGGGGTGCTTTCCCGCGGCTTCTTACTGATTTTCTTTTGATGAGCCATCTCCGGTTCGCTCCCTCTCTCTTGCCCGGTAATCTGCAGAGGCTGTGGTCGGGTGTGTGCGTCTTTCTTGGCTGTGCGGACCTCTCCGGGTGCAGAGCTCTCTGCCTAAGCGGCCATCTCGTTCGGCGGTCGAGCCACGCCCCCTAAATGTACTTTTTTAAACATCTCATTACAGTAGTTGTATCCTACACAACTTATATACACTGAACAAAATTATAAACGCAACACTTTTGTTTTTGCCCCCATTTTTCATGAGCTTAACACATTTTAGAGTGGCCTTTTATTGTGACCTTTTATTGTGGCCAGACTAAGACACACCTGTGCAATAATCATGCTGTCTAATCAGAGTCTTAATATGCCACACCTGTGAGGTGGATGAATTATCTCAGTAAAGGAGACGTGCTCACTAACACAGATTTAGACAGATTTGTGAACAATATTTTAGAGAAATAGGCCTTTTGTGTACATGAAAAATGGGGGCAAAAATAAAAGTGTTGCGTTTCAAATTTTGTTCAGTGTATTATTTTTACTAGCATTTCTATAGTGACAACATATTCTGCAGGGCTTTACAATACTATAAAGGGGAAATTTAACAATAAATGAGACAATTACAAAATGTTATAGAAACAATAGGTTGATGAGGACCCTGCTTGAAAGAGCTTACGATCTAGAGAAGTCTATACTTCTAAATATATTTCTGCAACAATACAGCGGAACAGCAATCATCATAGAAACTAAAACAGCATTGACAAAAACAGTTAATTGATTATATGACTTTTCCCCCACATTTTATACTTTTATTTATCAACATATTAGTATTAAATTTGGAGTAGTATTACCTAATTGGATTTATTTAATGGCCATAAAGTATAGTGGAGGTCTTTATACTTGGGACTTCCTACCCAGATCAGAGAGACTGCTGTCAAACTTAGATCACACAAATACACTGAGGTGAAAGGCAGAGACCAGTACTAATAATTCTATAACACAACACAAAGGACATTTTTTTTTGTTTTTACATTTTATAATTTATTTTTCGAATCTGTTTTTATTAATTTTCATAGAAAAAGGAACAGGTGCATTGCAATGCATTACAGTATCAAAAAGTGTAGCAGTATCATTACATAGGAAGCAACATACATATTGTCTTGGTAGGAAAGTCAGAGACATACAAAACATGAAACTTAGACAGTGACTATACAGTTGACGTTGTAAACTCATCTTCAATAATGTGGTTGCGGTGAGTTAATGATATGCATGCACCATTGGGTGGGAAGGTATGGGGTACAGAAAGAAAAAGAGTGTGAGACAAGGTTAAAATATGCACATAAACCATATGTTTATTCTAGCGGGTGTTGACATCCTTTATGGCCTATCGAAGTCCGCTCCCATTTCCACAGTTAGAACTGGTAGAGAGAAACCTCCCTTGTCTGTCCCTTGTCTTGTCCTTTTTTTAAAGGAAGTCACAGATATTTAGATATTGAATTTAAATACCACTAAAAGGAGAACACAGGTTCACGATTCATTTTACAATCTACAAATGTATGTAGTGATATAATATTTAATATGTGGGGTAACAGCTTCTTGATCCAAGGATTTTGCTGCATAATTGGAAAGTGCTTCAAACTTTTGCCTTCTTTAGGATCAACAGCAAAAACTGATATGAGAAAGGACGAACTTGGTGAATGCAAGTTCTTGTTTTTAACCTATATAACTATGTAACTGTGTAATACATATACAAATACATTTTGCAATATATGTTATAAATTACAAACCTAAAAGGACACTATAGGTACCCAGACCACTTCATCTCACTGATGTGGTCAGGCTGCAGTAGCCTTTTTCTTTTAAAGTGGCACTGTCATGGCCGAAACCCATTTTTTTAACCCCCCTCCCGACTCCACTACTTCTAATTAACCCCCTAGTCACCCCCAAATACCCCTAAGCACCCCATCTTACCTAGTTTTTTAACTTTATTTTCTGCCCCGACCTAGGTTCAGGGCGCCGCCATCTTTGTGTGGTTAGGGGAAGTCCCTGTGAGATATGCCATTTGCCCACACTAGATAGCGCTGTGAGATTCCCGCACATGACCAGTTAAACACTTGGGCATGCAAACGGAAATTTCATCTATTCATGCATTCGTCAGAAAGATGAATGAATGAATAGAAATGTCACACGAACAAACAAACACTGAATATCGGTGTTCGTTCAGTTTATTACAAGGAGGGAGCTACCGGCTTGCAGCTCCCTTCTTGTAAAAAATGTTAAAATAGAAGCTGCAGGGAGCAGTGCTCCCCACCACTTTCAAAGCCTCCCAGGTCCCCCCTCACTCTATTGGGGACAATTATATGACCCCCATAATAGCATAAGGGAGATTGAAATGCCGCGAGTAGGGGCAGATCTGCTAAACAGTGAGCAGCCTGTGTGTGTCCTCCCCCCGGCCCCCACCCCTGAGTGGTGGGTGGGGGCCCTAAATGAGAATGGGGGGACCTATTGTCCTCCCCCCGGCCCCCACCCCTAAGTGGCAGGTGGGGGCCATAAAAACAATGAGGGTGGGGACCTATTGTTCTCCTCCCGGCCCCCACCCCTGAGCGGTGGGTGGGGGCCCTAAATGGCAATGAGCGGGGGAACCTATTGTCCTCCCCCTGGCCCCCACCCCTGAGTGTAAAATGACACAGAACCCTCTGATTGGTTGGCTTGAAATTCAACCAATCAAAGTGCTCTGTGTCATTTTACACAGCGTGGGAAAATTCCAAAGAACTTTCCCTCGCTGTGTAAAATGACTAGCACTCTGATTGGTTGAATTCCAAGTCAACCAATCAGACTGTTCTTAGTCAAATTGCAGGGCGTGGGAAGGCTTTATAAGCCTTTCCCCGCCCTGCAGAGCTCAGTCTGTGCCGTGTCCTCGCTGGGTGAAGATGGATTAATTTTTTTAGCGTCTGTTTTTTTCTTTTTAGTCTGATTTTTTTTTTTTTGCACTCTGGTTTTTTATTTTCTTTTTTACAAATTCAACAGGTATGATGGTTTTTATTTGGTCTTTTTTGGGGCTGTAAAATTAAGCTTTTAGAAAAAAGAAGACATCAAATGGTAAGTTTAATTTTTTTTTTTACAGGCACTTTTATTTTCCCCTCACTATTTTTAGGGTGAGGGGGTAGGTAGGGGTTTAATCATTTTTGTTTTGGGTGGGGGGTGACTAGGGGCTTTGGGACCCCTAGTCACCTTGGGGGGGGGGGACACTTTCATTTACAGTGAGCAGACACATTGCATTCGCCGGCGCCCTGTGTTAAAATCATCTAGCAAACAAATTATGGGATTCAGTTCCACCATACTGCCATATTGTGTTAAGCCCACCACTACTCCACGGCACCCCAATATCGGTGGGTCCTACACTAATTCCAACATGGGATATTAATTAAATAGTGCTAGTGCAGAAAAAAGCTATAGTGTATTTAATTAAGTTGTTGAAATAATCTGTTAATAAACAAAGTATTTAAATACACTTTAGAAACTTCGAATGTGATGGCAGATAAGAACCATTTGGCCCATCTAGTCTGCCCAATTTTTGAATATTGCATAAGTCACCTATATCTGGGATAACCCTATGCCTATCCCACGCATGCTTAAACTCCTTCATTGTGTTAACTTCTACCACTTCAGCTGGAAGGCTATAACCCCAATCCTAACCGTACTTGTTGTAGGATTAGGGTTGGGGTTAGGGGTTAGGTTAGGGGTACGGCTAGGTGTAGGGGTAGGGTTAGGGGTGAAGTTTGGGGTAAGGTTAGGATTAGGGGTAGGGTTAGGGTTAGATTCCCGTTATCATTCCCTTAATTTTCCCTCCCTCTCCTGTTTTGCCACTTTTCAGAAATTCGAAGCACTTCCGAAATTCAGCAATTCGGTTCGGTTCAGCACTTTCGAAATTTGGCACTTCTGAAATTCGGTAATTCTGGAATTTGGACAATCGGAAGCATCCAAATGTCCGAATTGCCGAAATTCGGCTGAATTTAAATTTGGAACGAAACAAATTGCACATGTCTATTTAGTAGCTTTTTCTGTACAATGAGATATTTGTCAGTAGTGTAACTAGAGTTTCTTTTAAATACTGTCAATTTTGATTGCGCATGGCCCCTTCTGTATCTGTTGACTGACCTACCTCATGCCCTAAGTTCAACCCTAAACCTTAATGTGTTCTATAAATCATATTGTGATCCACCCCCAAAAACAAATTATATATATGCATGCACACACACACTGACAGGTGCACACACACACACTCAGACACACACATAAACTCACAGACACACAGATACACACATACTCAGACACACACACTCACAGACACACACACACTCACAGACACACACACATTCACATACACACACACAGTCACTCAGACACACACACACACTCACAGATACACACACTCACTCACACACACACACACACACACACAGACACTCACAGACACACACTCACGGACACACACACACAGACACACACACATACACTCATAGACACACACACTTACACTCACAGACACACATACACTCACAGACACACACACACACACTCACAGACACACACTCACAGACACACACACACACATACACTCACAAATTATTATTATTTTTTAAAATGTCCACCCAGCCTCTCTACCTGGAGAGCTGGCATGGACCTGTCCCTGGGATCCAGTGGGGCTTCAGTGCGGTGGGCACCTGTCTCCCTGTCAGACGCGGCGAGGGTGCTGTGTTCTGTGTTCTCTCTGCTCCCTCTCGCCGCACGGGCTGTCTACTGATGCCGGGAGCCTAAGTGCATGCAGGAGCAACAGGAATGGCGTTCCTGCTGTAAAAAAAGTGCAGGAACGCCGTTCCCACACATTCCTGCAGGACTCGAGCCCTGGATGAACCCATATTAATAAACTCAACATCTGCTTTTTTAACCTTATGAACATGCTGTATTAACTCTTCATATTATTACATTAAAATCTAGCATACCCCCTATGTTGTGTTGCATAATTAATGTCAAATGCAGTGCATTAAAATGACACTGTCACAATTTATATAATTTCTCTTTCACTATTATAGGTGACTAAGTGTTAACAATAAAATGGTGTCAAAATTATACCTGGGGCTTTTAGGGACCTAGTTTGAGGCCCCAGTCCCAGCCCCTGCCAGTCCTGCCTAGCAACACCCCTGCATATCAGGCTGAAAGCGTCTTCCCTTGAACACTAACTCTGATAAATAAATCTGTCTTTAGGTCAGGTGTACAACCATTAACTCTACCCCAAAGCCTTACAACCTGTCTTGGTGTAATTTTTTACTGCGACTTCTCCTTCACTTTTTACATCCAGTCAACTGTTAAATCTACCCCTTTCATTCTAAAAATATAATTGTATTTCTCCATTTCTAGCATCATATGCAATCATTCATGCATTTCAATCATGTTTGTCCATCTAAAATACCCATACTTACATGTCAGAGGTCTTCATTGTTACCTTTGTTTGCCTTAAACCAATGCCAATTTGTATTGAACAATGCTGGAAGACTTGTTCTTTCTTACTCACTCCTCGTCTCATAATCCATCCATCATAAACCCTTGCAATGGCTTTCTGTATCCCTTAGGATAAAATTTAACTTATTTTCATAATAACAGAAATATCCATAACTGTTTTCCAAACTCTTCATTATCTCTTATTTGCAAGTACAAACTTTGTCTTTCCCTCTGCTACTCTGATTTCACAGATATCTCCAACTTCTCAATTACAGGATGTTCTTACAAAATGCTCAATTTCAGCCCAATTCATCCACTAATTTCTAGAGCTAATCGTTAAAAGAAAATACATAAAAAAAGTATGAAATGTATATCAACTCACTGTGGAACTGTTTTTTGGATAGCAACACACCTGTGTTTTATATCACAAAACTTACTCTTGTTATATACTTTATTTAATCTTTGGCTATTGTTACTGTTTAATTTTTTCATATGTTACTTTTAACTTTTCAGTGATTATGCCATACTTCATATATACTGTAAGTTCATTTGAACTTAGATTTCATATTTTGCTAAGGTGCATAGACAAATATCAATATTATAAAAAAATATATTGCTGTCCATATATAAAATAAAATGCCAACTCAAACAACCTATACAAGCACCAATGGGAAGAATGGACAACTAAATCCTTCACGGACGACCAATGGAAAAAATTTTGATACTTCAACACAAGAGCTCCTCTAGCTCCCACTTCCAGGAGGTCAACTACAAGCTGCTAGCGCATTGGTATCGCACACCATCCCTACTCAGCCGATACATTCCGACTATCCCGAACACCTGCTGGAGATGTAACGAAGGTCCTGGATCAATACGGCACATCTGGTGGGACTGCTCGAAAATTCAAACATATTGGAGGAACATAGAACACGAAATACAAGACATATTAGATGACCCCCCACGACTGACAATGGAAGCAGCCCTTTTACATCACACAGAACAACCTCTTCCTACATATAAAAAATCGATCATGAGGCATCTGTTAAATGTGGCGAAATCCTTGATCCCACTACATTGGAAGAAAGAAGATCCACCCACAATGGCACAATGGAAATGCAAAGTGGAAGAAATACGGAATGCAGAAGCAAAGATAGCCGACCTGCTGGGGAGAGAAGAACGGCACACGGAAATGTGGTCACCGTGGCTATTATATATATTGTAAAAGACGAGACGCGAGAGGACACACAGTAAGACCCACGCAGAGGAAGGGACTTGGGGGATCCGGGCGCGCCTAGAGGGTGACCCGCTCACCTCAACCTCACAACCACCCCACTACACCAACTACCCCCCCCTCTATACACCCTCCCTCACCGACACAACCAGAGGCAACGCACAAACACGATCCAGAGCAAGACACAAGCAGGGGTGATGCCCATGATGACGTTGTAGAGCAGGAGACGAGCGAAACTCACGATATCGCTGGAGATCAAGAGGCGACAAATGGAGTTAACTGATACACAAAAGAGGAATTCCCCCAGAAAGGCGGAAAGCCGCTGCAGACAAGAGAAGACACAAAGCAACAACACAAAAGGGGAAACATGGGACTTCACTATGGATTGAGCCATATGACACACCACCACCACACGTATGGGTGGAGGGCCAAATACACACAGACACACACCAATAGACACAGGAAATGAATCCGGGAGACAACCACACCAACACTAGATCGAACACACACAGGGTTACACCTACCTCCACGAGCAAGGAACTCACATAGGCAAACCACACAACAACTAGAAAAGGCCACACATGAGTCCAATACGCACCACTTGAACAATGCCCACCAGGAACATTGCAAACTAGATGGAAGCAATGACGAACACATACTTTTAGACGACAGAGACGCGAAGAGGGAGACCGCAGGACTTAGGAGAAACCTAACGATTCGCTAGGGAGACGGTCCAACTAACAGAGATCACAAACACAAACGCATGAAAGGAACACACAACTCTGACCGCTAGGCTGGTACGACTACTCCCCACGATCTCCAGGTCTCCAATAAACGCGGAAACCCAGGGGAATTAGGGGCCAGAGTTCCCCAGGATATAGCCAGATAATCCTACCGACCCCACCAGAGGACGCACGACACCCTGAGCTCAGGAACACATGTCAGGAAGGGGGATTTACAACAGAAAGGAGATAGGGACGAGAGGTAGCTGACAAAAGGGCCGAAAATGCGACCTTAGGAAAACGAGAACTGCGGGCTCTGTGGGAGCGGAAACATGATGTCAAAATAGATACATGGATACCTTACATTATGTTTGAGACCTGCGTGTCTCCTTTCCAAATCTGCACGCTTGTAAACAACTGCATTTACGTCAATAAAATTCATATTTACAAAAAAAAAAAAAACTCAATTAAAATAAATAAATAAATAAACAAATTATTTCTCAACTCACTGAGTTATGACACAGCTCATCCAGCCCTTAAGAACATGCAGTACATTTTTTGAAATAAATTAAACAAACATTTGGTTTATTACATTCTTTAATTTATTACACTTATTATTCATTTCATTATTAAATATATTGACTGGAGCACTAAATGTTTCATACTGAAAAATAATTAAATTTAATAAATATATTCTGATTATTTCAGTCTATGGCTATGCATTTGTTCTCATGGTGCATGTAGCCTCTGACTTTCCATTTGATGCACTCTCTACTGTAATCATTTAACCAATTGTCAGGCACTATGGAAAGGTAAGATCTCTTGACTTAAAACTGCTAAAATGGGACAATTTGTAGCACATGATGTAATCTTAGTTATTATGGTACTGCAGTCTGGTTTCTTGGTGTCTTGCTAAAATACTTAATAGCTGAATGGCAATTCCCTGAAACAAAATGACATTATAGATTACTTAAACAAATTGACTAAAATACTATGTTCCTGGGGGAATGAGTTAAGCACTTTAACTCAATTTCAAGAACGATCTTTAGTAGCTGAAATCTATACATTGGGATATCCAGTCAATGAGAATACACATGGCAAAATTAATAACGCACTTGTATTTCCATAAATGGTCCATGTTTCATAGTATTGTATCATATGTCATTGTACTTCAAATATTTGAATAGGATATTTAGGTTTGTGTTGTGGTTTTTAATTCAAGAATTGTAAAATGTTTTTTAGTCCCTAATATGGAAAGTAAGACTACCCTACAGTGTGCTTTATTTTAAACAAAATGGTGTATATTTTTTAACCCCTTAAGGACACATGACATGTGTGACATGTCATGATTCCCTTTTATTCCAGAAGTTTGGTCCTTAAGGGGTTAATAGAAATTGACAAAAAACAAACAAAGAAACAACTCATCAATATGCTTAAAGAACATTTCATTGTTAATAAAAATGGACCTTGCAGAATTGTTTGTTTCTTAGAATTCAATTTACGTGAGAACCTGCAGGACTTGTGATTAACTAGTGAAAAACTGAAACATACACCCCTCCATTTCCATATGATACGAGAAAAGCTAGGTTTTTTTAATATCAGGGGATACTTGAGATCTTCTTATAACCAGGGGATATTTGCAGTGGTCCTTATGAAGTGAAGTATTGCCTTGAGAGTGACATCTTGGACCTTACTTATGAAGAGAAGTATAATTATGCTACTGCATTTCTACTAATAAATAAAGAGTAAAGGAGCCCCTGACACTTATAATGCCTATTGATCAGTTAAATGCAAAGATGATGCACTGCCCCTCCACTGCCAGATGTCTATCAGCAAACACAAAACCCCCTTACCAACTTTTTGTTCTTTATATGAACAATGCCACATAATTATCATAAGTAAAGCCAAAAATGTCAAGAACAATTTTTACAAGAAGAATGGGAATTTGCAATGAAAAATATGATGGAATTTCTCATTGCACAAACCACCAGAAAATGATCAAAACATATTAGGTGGTAACTACAAATGGCATCACTTTCAGATGAATCAATGCTGAAAGATCTGTGGAAAGAAAGATAAATAATCGCATGCTCTCGACATAATCACTTCATTTTAAGGAAGACTATTTTTTCATATCCAACAGTCATAATGCCTATGTTTCCCAAATCTCCATAAGAAGTACTTTTTGGGTTTTACCTACATCCAATTTGGAGATGTATTTTCAAATATGGCAAGTGTGGCAGCAAAATAATCTGTGACTAAATAACTGAAACAGTCAACAAATCAGAATCCCTGGGAATTGTGCAATATATTAAGATATTTGGACATATGGTAGATTCCTTCTCTGACTCTCTAGATAATTTGATAAGATTTGGTATTGCTGACAATAGAATTAAACGTTACTATTAGGCATCAAATATGCCTTGGGATAAATACAATACAATTGGATTGTCAAATGACTTTATCACCCTTTTTTCCTTTCTTCTTCATTTCCATTCTCCATCACTGGATAATTTTGCCAAATCTCAATGTAAATACAAAAGTGAGAAATTGTCTTTTCCGCTAACAGAAAACCCTTCTATTCTATAACCTGCCAATTTATTCATATTTTCCCACTATTATATCTACTCTCTGACAGATTGTAATGAGTTTTAACGTAAGTAATTAACAAACATAAAAATATGACCTGTACTCACTTCAGCTGTAAAGAGGGTGTCCCTGGGCCTCTGGTCTCATCCAATGACCAGCCAAAGAAAAACAGTCACTGCGAGAAAGACTGATTGAAAGTGTATACTTCAGCTTTAGCACAGGACATTTACAACCCTATGATCCAATGATCACATGAGGATATGAAGTAGCACCTTACGCAAAATGCATTAAGTGGGGTGGTAAATGTGACTGAAATGATTTGGAACACAGCCTTATTTCTTTGATGCTTGTGGAGGTGAGCTATACATATTTTAATGAAGACTTTTATTGCTTTAATACAATTTAGATACATTTACTGATTGCCTCTTCTTGTGTTTTGTCTGCTGTGTCTTGTAGAGATCATTTCTCTCATTTGAAGTCTTTATAAAATATTGCATTTTATAAGAGATTGAGTGTACTATGTATTTTTTTCTTTCATATTTTCTATGTCAGCTGTTTACATTTTGCATATTACCATTAGTTATGTATTATGTGCTTATTGCAAAGTGGTGTGCAATTTTAACAATAGCTATTGTATTTCTTTTGAATATTTCATTTTAATATTGTGTTATTTTCCGTCCCTTTCAGGACCACGGCAGACAGCAGAGCATTACCTTCTGCTGAAACACTGAAAGGGTGAGGTTTTTTTTACGAATTTTTAGGCTACACTAAATTGCATTGGTTCTATATTTTTCAATGGTTATCAAAACATAAAGCCACACTGTACATCATCTCCTTCTGAATGTCAATCTTGTCTAAATTTCAGCATTACTGTTTTTTATGGAGCTTACTAAATTGAGTCAATAGTGCCACATCATGTTTGTATTATTTCTCTTTAATAAGTTAGTTCAGGTATGTACTGACACAGAACAGATTGGTTACTTTACTGGCCAACATCAATAAATTACAAAAATGAAAACATCACATTTCTGTACTAGTGTATATTTATGTGTGTGCATGAATTGTGTGAAGACATATATATGAATGTATATTAGTATTTGAGAAATACCCGTTTGTGCATATATACATTTGTATGGAGTGTAGGGGATGTATGTACTTATTTGCCTATCAGTACTTTCAGAATTCTTGGAGGGCACTATAGTCACCAGAACAACTACAGCATAATGTATATGGCCTGGTGTGTATAGCATGTCCCTGCAGGCTTTGTAATGTAAACACTGCCTTTTCAGGCAGTGTTTACACTACTAAGAAAAAGATTACACAAAAGGGCACTTACACATAAATAATTATTAAAATTAAAAGGTACTTTAACAAATAAGTAACAATGTAGCTTCTTATCAGTGGATGAAATGAGTTAATACGATGAGGGCCTTTCTGAGCCTCTAGGCAAACACAGAGGTGTGCAGTCTGAGCGTCCCTCTGGTCTTCGGAACATACACCCCGGCTTCTGCGAGGTGACAGTCCAAGGAAGCAGATGGACGGAGTGGTAACACACTTGAAAATTATTATTATTACTATTATTCACTAAGTGCTGAACTGTGTTTACAGTACTGCCTAGCAACACCTCTAGTGGCAGTCACTAAGACACAATGTGCAGCACTGACATTCAGCGTCTCTATGCTCTGCCAAGGGATATTTTTTTATAATTTATAAAGAAGGTTGTCTTTCTGTGAAATAGTCTGCCATGGACAAAGTTATAAAAGTTTGGATAGTTTGGGTCTTGTGCCATTCTTGCCGTTATATCAATAATTTATAATGGGTTATGATAGGTTGGAAGAAACATTTTAAGTTACTGCATAATCCACTGGCTGCTGGAAAGGAAACTTCATCTCAATATTAAATTGCTTTGCTGATTCCTGATCCAGCTAGATTGCTGGATCCCATATGTTATTTCTGGCTCTTGCAACACGGAAAACACAAGCATCCTGTATAACACTCATATAGCATAATTAAATGTTTTATTTGTGATATTGATAAATAAAACACTTCTCCCTGTTTCTTTCATGCTTCTTTACTACATAATATCACAAAGAAAGCATTGAATTAGGCTGTACAAGCTGTTTATATTCGGTTTAGTTAGATAATAGTTCATCTTAACTCATAAGGTACTGTTGAGTGCTGTTAGAGTAAATGGAAAACAAATGTTATTTTTTTACAGATATTATAATTTTCAAAAATGCATTATATCTTTATTAGAGCCTGAGGTTATTATTACCTGGTTTACCCCAGGATTTTTACTACTATTATCAAAACCCATGGTACTTGACTGTTGACTGTCTTGTATCTGGCTAGATCAACCAAATTTTGGAAACTTGCCTGTTGTTTCTGGCTTTTATCTCTAGACTCCTTCTTTTGTGAAAACACCTCATAAGTTGCAAAGAGAGTGCATGTTTAAACAAGCTTGTGGCTGAGTTTCATGATTCCTTGGCATTTCTACTCATACTAGAGTAATTCATAAACACTCTGTACTGTACATAAACATGCTAGTAGTCTCTCTTACAAGTATGCATATGTACTGAGATGACACCATTTTTACAGCTGTGTGCATCACCCAAAGTTCACAAAAATCCAGAATCTGTAACGTTGTGCTGAAGACCTTTAAATTATTTTTGTTTTGTTTATCCCAATAATAAAAACCTATAGTGCCCCTTTCTATAATTCTATATAAGTTCCCCTTGTTAGCCATAAACATTATCAAAACAAAATTTTTACTTACCTTTTTCCAGCAGTGATACTACATCAGCACTTCTCACTTCTCCACCTTCAGCTGTGTCATCGAGCATCCTTCGATGGTCCAATCCAAGTCTCTTCAAAGAGAACCAGATGCACATGTGCAGTGAACATTGCACGCACCTCTAAGTTTCTCCTTAGAAAAACTTTGTATGGGCATCCACATCTAACCAGTTGCAACGTTTTATACTGCAGGATTAAAAGGACTGGGCCACTGCACACAGACCACATCATGAAGTGGTTTGGGTTACTCTAGTATCCCTATAAGGGAAGTTAATACTTGTATTGTGTCCATTTTCTGATTACTTATCATGGTACTGAATTATAATATTCTGACTACAGATATACTTCATTCTCTACTAATGTTGGATTTCTTGCAGCAGCTAAATGATCAAAAGAAGTTGTTAAACACTATGTCTAGGTCACTAAGAAATCATTCACATTCTTGTTGCATGACACACAATCCCACAACACAAATCATTTGTCTTTCAAGGGAAACTTCAAGCACCATAACAACTGCAGTATTGCAGATGGCTCTGAGGCAACAGGAAACAGTGCTTTGTGCGTACGTATAGCAGCTCTTTCAGCTGCAGGAGGCTCACATGCAAAGTGTAAGAAGACTGTGCATACTAATCACTTGCAAGTATTATGATGGCTTCATGAGGACACTTTGGGGAAGCTCCAAATGACATCGGAGGTAAAAGGATGAATTTTGAACACTGAAAACAAGAAAAATTTGAAACACAGGTTTTTGTAGCCCTCTTTCTAGCACCTTAATCACATAATAAATTATGTTAATCTCAGCTATTCTTCATTCTTACAATTCCCATTCACTCTGATCAATCAATGAATTAATTACAAATGATTGTACCCAGAATCTAGTTAATGTAATGCTCAAGCTTATAGCTATTTATTTATAATCTATGAATGTATCCACTGTCTAATGCCAATATCAGCACACAATACTTATTCCAAGATATCATTTTTCCATTTTGCATGCAGTTTATGACTTATCCTCTTTACCTGAACCTACTACATGATATTCTAACATGCTTTCCTACCTGCATACACTACTAAGTTTGCATTTATAAGATAAAAGGTCAAACTGTATGCTCAGCACAGGAGCAGATTTGATTTCAACCAAATTTTAGCTCACTCCTCCAGGTCTCTAGACAGGTTAACATGACCTAACTTACTTAAATGTGATACAGCACAAATGGAAATGACTCATGTATTTGGAAATCAGTAGGCATGTTGTCTGTAATACTGTTAATTCATATCAGGTTGATGAGAGAGTTTTTTTTCATTTGTAATTTATTAAGCTTTTTTTCAGCAAGCAAATAAACAATTTTGATAATGAAGAACATTACAACATTAAAACAATGTACGTCTCATAGATCGTAACCACCAGCTTTTTGGGGTTGTGTCCTAACATAGAAACATAGAATGTAACGGCAGATAAGAACCATTCGGCCCATCTAGTCTGCCCAATTTTCTAAATACTCTCATTAGTCCCTGGCCTTATCTTATAGTTAGGATAGCCTTATACCTATCCCACGCATGCTTAAACTCCTTTACTGTGTTAACCACTACCATTTCAGTTGGAAGGCTATTCCATGCATCCACTATCCTCTCAGTAAAGTAATACTTCCTGATATTATTTTTAAACCTTTGCCCCTCTAATTTAAGACTACATCCTCTTGTTGTGGTAGTTTTTCTTCTTCGAAATATAGGCTCCTCCTTTACTGTGTTGATTCACTTTATGTGTTTAAATGTTTCTATCATATCCCCCCGTCTTGTCTTTCTTCCAAGCTAAACATGTTAAGTTCCTTTAACCCTTCCTTGTAAGTTTTATCCTGCAATCCATGAACCAGTTTAGTAGCCCTTCTCTGAACTGTCTCTAAAGTATCAATATCCTTCTGGAGATACAGTCTCCAATACTGCGTACAATACCCCAAGTGAGGTCTCCCCAGTGTTCTGTACAATGGCATGAGCACTTCCCTCTTTCTACTACTAATTTGCCATTTGGCTTATCCCTCCTGGAACATCAACCCTGTTACATATCTGAGTATCATCAGCAAAAAGACATACCTTATCATCAAGACCTTCTGCAATATCACTAATAAAAATATAAAAGAGAATGGGTCCAAGCACAGATCCCTGAGGTACCAGACTGGTGACAAGCCCATGCTTCGAATATACTCTACTGTCTACAACTCTCTGTTGCCTGTCACTCAGCCACTGCCTTACCCATTCTACAATACTGGAATCCAAACTTAAAGATTGCAGTTTATTGATAAGCTGTCTATGTGCAACAATGTCAAAAGCCTTACTGAAATCTAGGTAAGCAATGTCTACTGCACCACCCTGATCTATTATTTTAGTTGCCCAATCAAAAAAATCAATAAGATTAGTTTGGCATGATCTCCCTGAAGTAAACCCATGTTGTCTCTGATCTTGAAATCCATGTGTTTTTAGAAGTTCATCAATCCTATCCTTTGACATGGTTTCCATTACTTTCCCCACTACAGAAGTAAGGTTTACTGGCCTATAGTTGCCCGACTCCTTCCTATTACCTTTCTTGTGAATGGGCACAACATTCGCTAACTTCCAATCTTCTGTGACTACTCCTGTTAACAATGATTGGTTACATAAATCTGTTAATGGTTTTGCTAGTACACCACTAAGCTCTTTTAATAACTTTGGGTGTATTCCATCAGGTCCCATTGATTTATTTGTCTTTACTTTTGACAGTTGAAGTAGAACCTCTTCCTCTGTAAAGTCACATGTAACAAATGACTCATTTGTCCTTTTTCCTAACTGAGGCCCCTTTCCTTCATTTTCATCTGTAAATACTGAACAAAAATACTCATTGAGTCAGTCAACTAGACCTTTATCCTCTTCTACATACCTTCCTTTTGTTTTTAATCCAACTAATCCTTGTTTTACTTTTCTTTTCTCATTTATGTATCTAAAAAATGTTTTGTCCCCTTTCTTTACTGACTGTACTATTTTCTCCTCTGTGTTAGTTGGAAGCTCTTATAACATGCTTGCCTCTTTCTGCCTAATCTTATAGATCATTCTGTCTTCCTCACTCTGGGTTTTTTTATAATTGCTAAATGCAAACTTTTTGTTTTTTACTATTTTGGCCACATCTGCAGAGTACCACAGTGGTTTCTTGAATTTTTTTGCTTTTACTGACAAGCCTAATGCAATTTTCAGTTTCCTTCAGCAGTGCAACTTTTAAATAATCCCATTTCTCTTGGTGACCTTCTCATTAACATCTAATCCACCTTCATATAGAGTTAATGTTAGACAGGCCAAAGCAGAGTGCACCCCTGTCTCTCCCTATCTGGTGGAAGTCAAGCCATAGCCACCAAATCTCATTAAATCTTTCTGACTTTGAGAGATGGAATCCAGGGACATCATTTCGGATAGATAATTTTGATGAATTTTGCCTACTAGCTGTGAAAATAAAGGACAGGCCATCTGTTTACAGGTGGTAGCCATCAAATTTCATGCTGATAGCAAGGTTATGACAATCAGCTGTTTGGAAATAGGGGGAAGTGATGTCAGAGGTTATAATAGCAAATGGTTAAAGATGCCAAGAGATGATAGGAGATGAGATGTTTGCTTCAATATTAGATGGATTACTATGCACAACTACCAAGTATGCATCATGGTAGACTGTAAGCTTGTTTGAGCAGGGTCCTCTTCAACCTATCATTTCTGTAAGTTTTCTTTTTGTCCTATTTATAGTAAAAACCCCCTCTCATAATATTGTAAAGCACTATGGAATCGGTTGGCGCAATATAAATAGCAATAATAATAATAATAATGGTACCTTGCCAAGCCTTACATCTCCAGCATAATGGGGAGATGGGTATATTTTGTATAGTCCATTAAGTACCATCAATACACCTGTTTCTTATGTTTATTCTTATGTCTATTTCTATATAGGAATAACATTTGGTCGATTTAGATAATGGATTAAGAGCTTGGTTCCACTCTTGATCAGAAAAACCTATGGTGAGCTCTTCTTCCCATTGACCCTTAAAGCAGGTGTTTTTTTATGCAACATATCCATTCGCACTTTATAGTATAAGGAGAGGGATTTAGGTTTCATTGATGTGTTCCAACATCTATCAAGCACTAGGTGAGGGAACAGCGCTGAGGGAACAGAGGACGTATTCTGACTTAGTATCTAGGAGTATATTGCGCCTTTAAATTATAAATAGGCAATATTAAACTGTGAAGATAATTTAAACTTCTGCTGAATCTCAGGGAAAGGTACAATAGAGCCCTATTTGCTTATTTAAGCTATGTTTGTTTCACCTGCCTTGGACCACTTAGACAAAGATATCCATGGTGAGATAGATTTCAAAGCTGAAAGGGACGCCCTAGGATGAAAGTGAGACCCAAAACCTAAGGACAACACAAACTGGTCCCAAAATGAGGGTCATAGTTGGAAATAAAGGCACATTTTTCACTTGAAGACCCATGGAGATCCATAAATTATTCCAAAGTGTAATTTTAAAGTTGCCTCTGCTACAACTCACTGGAGGGTGCTCTCAGGAGAATTCATTGAGATTGTTGGCGGTAATATCGTTTCTAGGTAGTACAGCAGTATATGGAGCAGACCCATCCCACCCTAGGGAGTTACATCCTTTTTAGGGTATTGATTTTGCCCAGCCCTGAGAGTTTAGTGTTTATCCATTCCTGGTTATCGGAATTCCAACATTTAATTTTACATACAGCTACATAGTTACATAGCTGAAAAGAGACTTGTGTCTATCAAGATCAGCCTTCCTCAGATATGTTTTTGCTGTTGATTCAAAAGAAGGCAAGGAACCTAGTCTGTGCTTCCAATTTTGTAACAAACTAGGAAAAAATTCCTTCTTGACCCCAAAATACCAGTCAGATGTCTCCTTGGATCAAGCAGCTATTACCCCACTAATTAGAAATTATATCCCTGTATGTTATGTTTTTGCAAGTATTTATCCAATTTCAGTTTAAACATCTGTATGGACTCTGATAATCCATCTCTTCAGGCAGAGAATTACATTTTCTTATTACTCTTACTGAAAAAAAAAACACTTTTTTTTTTGCCTTAGATGAATTCTCCTTTCTTCCAGCCTAAATGTGTGACCTTGTGTCCTGTGATTTCCAGATAATGGTTTGTACTGGCCCAAATATATTTGTATAATGTTATCATATCCCCTCTGAGGCACCGTTTTTCCAAACTGAAGAGATTTAATTTTTTTAACCTTTCTTCGTAACTAAAATGCTCCATTCCTTTTATCAATTTTGTAGCTCATCTATGCACTTTTTCTAGTGCCATGATATCCTTCTTTAGAACAGGTGCCCAAAATTGCACAGCGTATTCAAGGTGTGGTCTTACCAGCGATTTATATAGAGGCAAAATTATATTTTCATCCCGAGAATTTATGCGCCTATTTATACATGACAAAACCTTACTGGCCTTAGCAACTGCAGATTGACATTGCATATTGCTGCCTAATTTGTTGTCTATAACAGTTCCCAAATCCTTCTCGTGTGTGGTTATCCCTAATTCACTACCATTTAGGGTATAAGTTGCTTGTGCATTCTTGACCCCGAAGTGCATAACTTTCCATTTCTCTGCGTTAAATTTCATCTGCCATTTTAGTGCCCAATCCCCCAATCTATCCAAATTCCTCTGCGGCAAAGCAATATCCTGCTCACATTTTATTACTTTACAAAGTTTTGTGTCATCTGCAAACACCGAAACATGGCTTTCAATGCCAATTTCAAGATCATTCATAAATATGTTAAAAGGAAGCAGTCCCAAAACAGAACCCTGAGGGTCACCACTTACCACTTTTGTCCAGCCTGAAAATTTACCATTAATGACAACTCGTTGTACTCTATCCTTAAGCCAATGTTCTACCCAAGAACAAGAATATTTATGAAGACCAATTTCCTTTAGTTTGAAGACTAACCTATTGTGAGGAACCATATCAAATGCCTTGGCAAAATCCAAGTAGATCACATCCACTGCAATACCCTGATCTATAGTTCTACTTACTACTTTGTAGAATGCAATTAGGTTAGTTTGACATGACCTATGCTTCATAAAACCATGCTGATTATTGCTAATAACAAAGCTTTTCCCAATGAATTCCTAAATATTATCTCTTAATAGCCCTTCAAATATTTTCCCAGTCACAGAAGTTAAGCTCACAGGTCTATAATTTCCAGGCAAGGATGTTGAACACTTTTTAAATATAGGAACAACATCTGCCTTCCTCCAATCCTCCGGTATAATACCTGAAACAAAAGAATCTTGAAAATTAAATACAGAGGTTCAATTATTTCTCTACTCGTGGGTGAATACCATCAGGCCCCAGAGCTTTATTTACATTAATTTACTCTAACAGCTGTAGCACCTTGTCTCAAGTTATCCAATCACAAATTATCTGCAACGTTTTTGCAGCAATCATTTGCATATCTCTTGCCATAGGATCCTCATTAATATATACTGAAGAAAAATAGTTATTTAAAATTTCTGCCTTTTCCTGGTCTTCATTAACTAACAAACCCATCTATGTTTCGAATGTACCAGTTTTTGTTTTTTTAGAATTGATGTACTTGAAAAACTTTTGGGGGTTGGTTTTGCATTCTTTGGCTATCAATTCCTCATTTTCTAGTTTAGCCACTTTAATTGCCTTTTTGCAAGCATTATTGGCTTCCTTATATCTTAAAGGAACACTATAGTCACCTAAATTACTTTAGCGAAATAAAGCAGTTTTAGTGTATAGATCATTCCCCTGCAATTTCACTGCTCCATTCACTGTCATTTAGGAGTTAAATCACTTTGTTTCTGTTTATGCAGCCCTAGCCACACCTCCCCTGGCTATGATTGACAGAGCCTGCATAAAAAAAAAATGGTTTCACTTTCAAACAGATGTAATTTACCTTAAATAATTGAATCACAATCTCTAAATTGAACTTTAATCACATACAGGAGGCTCTTGCAGGGTCTAGCAAGCTATTAACATAGCAGGGCATAAGAAAATCTTAATTAAACAGAACTTGCAATAAAAAAAGCCTAAATAGGGCTCTCTTTACAGGAAGTGTTTATGGAAGGCTGTGCAAGTCACATGCAGGGAGGTGTGACTAGGGTTCATAAACAAAGGGATTTAACTCCTAAATGGCCGAGGATTGAGCAATGAGGCTGCAGGGGCATGTTCTATACACCAAAACTGCTTCATTAAGCTAAAGTTGTTCAGGTGACTATAGTGTCCCTTTAATCTAATTTTATGTCAATGCAGATTCAATCCCTACAGGGATCCATTATCTAAATCGACCCTAAGTAGCTGGTATAAGCACTTGGAACTGAGCTCTATTCAGGACCTGCTGTTTAGATGCAAGAAGTTACCCTACTTAAGTCTGGTCACATAATTGTGCAGATGCACATAACTTAAAGGACCACTCTAGGTATCCAGACCACTTCAGCTTAATGAAGTGGTCTGCGTGCCAGGTCCAGCTAGGATTAACCCATTCTTTTATAAACATAGCAGTTTCAGAGAATGGGTTAAGCCTTCCCCCAAAGCCTCTAGCAGCTGTCTCATTGACAGCCGCTAGAGGCGCTTGCGTGCTTCTCACTGTGATTTTCACAGTGAGAGCACGCCAGCGTCCATAGGAAAGCATTCGCATTCAGCCGACGGGGAGGAATGGAGGACGAGGGCTCCCTGCCCAGCGCTGGAAAAAGGTAAGTTTTTACCCCTTTCCCTCTTCCAAAGCCGGGCGGGAGGGGGACCCTGAGGGTGGGGGCACCCTCAGGGCACTATAGTGCCAGGAAAACAAGTATGTTTTCCTGGCACTATAGTGGTCCTTTAATAGTGTAAACTTATAGAGCACACACTCCTGTTTTAATGCATATGTATTTGACTACTTTGTAAGAAAGTGTATTTAGACAAAAGTTAGTTTTGTATGTTTATAGTGTTTAGTTTACGTGGCAACTGAAGAAACATGGTGCAGATTACAGTTTGCAAGAATGTAATGCAACCTTTAATTCATCTACAGTAAAGAGTTGTCCTTGGAATCATTTTCTTCAATTCAATTACATGAAATGTATCAGTTTACCAGTTTCATTAATTAGACATCAATGTGGGCCAGGAGAGTTGTAGAACGCCAGACTCCTACTGTGTTTCTTTACATCTTTGTTCGGCTAATTAAATAAGTATTGCTCATGTAAGATTTCTAACATGCACAGCCACATTTCATAAGAATTTTAAAGTCCATGCATTTCTCTTTATATTTATGTCAAAATGACAAGGGAACAAATGGACATCATTTTATGAGGTTATTAAAGCATTTTGTAGAATGAGCACAATGAAACATTTTCAAAAGGCACCATACATTAACTGAATATAACATGACATAACATGCTTGTGTGCTGATTTTTTCTGAAAGATAACATCTACTAGTGCCACAGGCAACTTTCAGGTAAATGTCTTTAAAAATATTATTGAAATAGCAGGATGGCATCCCCTCAGTTTTTAGAGACTCCACTGTGCCACATGATCCAGAGTTACAATCTTCAAGACCCTTGGGGATGGAAAGAAGAACTTGGCAAACAAAGTAAGTCAGTTGGCATGCATTTAGAGAAGTTCTTTAATCCCAGCTTCATCTTATATATGGTGGCAGTTCTTAAAATGCTTCACAAAAATGACAATACATAAACTGATTCTGGATCCTAAGATCTTAGAACAAACCGGAATCATTGCTACCATAAGGGGAATCCAAAACAAAGATTGGCATGGTTAAATCTCCAAGAAGGAAAAAACCTCAGTTATAGTGCAATTAATTAATTAATTAATTTCCCCATGAAAATGCAGGTTTGAAGTGCTGAATATTGTTTGACCAATCGTGGATAAGTGGTCCTTTAGCAAGACCATAGTGATATTACATTACTGTTCATAATGATGATATTTTAAATAAAAACATAAGGGTTAAGGATGGAGATGCTCAAAGTTAGAGGAATCTCTAAGGAGTTGAGAGTCAAGTTTAGAATTGGGGGAGTTAGGGTAAGTATACACTTAGGATTAGATGACTTAATGTTAGGGTGAATTAGGTAACGTTTTAGGGGGAACCTAGGCAGTACCTGTGTACCCATCAGTCTCAGCTAGGCAAACCCTAATCTTAATTCCAAGCCCTCCCCAACTCCATTAATTTATTCCAAAGTGTAATTTGGATATTGCCTATGCTGCATATCAACTCTCTGGTGGATGCCCATGGGAGCGTTAATGTTAATATCGTTGCTTGGTAGTACTGGAGGATATGGAGCAGATTACATACTATTTAAATCCATATCACAAGCGTATCATTGCATATTTGACCTTGGTTCCTTCGTCATTAACTTAATGCCTATCTGCAGACTATTTCACAGTACTAAAAAAAAAACCACAAAAGTGGAAAGAAAATATGCACAAATGACACCTAAAGTGAATACATACACAAGCATAAAACCTCAATATTAGACTATTCCATATATAAATAGACAAATCAAAATCGGAAAGAAAAAAGCATACTAACAGTGTCTCACTACCTACCAATACGGGTACTCCTCTGAAAAATATGCTACACCATCTGTGGTGTGTTTCCAAAGATGCAACCACCCAGCTAAGTGTTGGACTTGTGAGGTTAGACACTCAATCTGATGTTTAGACTCTTGGATTTTTCCATCTCTGGCCATCTCCCTCTCTTCCACTGCCTTGACTTTCTTGTGTATCTTGGGCAGGAGTCGTCATCTGACTCAGAGGAAGGCTTAACTTGATGGACGCAAGTCTCTTTTCAGCTATGTAATTATGTAACTATGATGGTTGGGAGACACTTCCTGACCACAGCAAGAGAACCCTGTTCTTGGGAATCATCTGAGGCCCCCAGTTCACTGCTAGTCTCAAGCGCTAATTTTGGTTGCGGCTGTGGCGCAGGTCTCTGAAATGAGAGCCTAATATCAGGCATTCGGGGGGCTTCTGGGTGATAGTTTTTTCTATTTTTTTTTGTCCCATTGTGTCTTTTGGGTCGTATTAGGGTTTTTGTTAGCATTGGGGTTTTTTTTACATGGCTTAGGTAGCTTTTACTTCTGACCTTCACAGAGCATCATAGAAAGGCATCTGGTTAGTTGCTCAGTCGGCCATTTCCCCCACCCCTAGTTTTTTATTATTATTTTAGATTGGTCTATAAAAACATTAATTTGGAACAATTACATTTAAAGCACGTGAGTTGCCCTTTCAGGATGTTTTTAAGACAAGAAGGGTGATGAGCACTTGCTCTGTCTATTGTTGTGTTACAGTCTGTACTTTTAAAAAAGTTTTAGTTTTAGTAAGGTCCAAGAAATCAATATGTTAAGTGTGACACACTAAAGTTAATTGTACGTTGTACTAATTTTGATTGATGTACTGAATAAATTAGGTTAGGCTATTCTAATCGCTCTCCCAAATAATGAACGCATCGTCTATGTAACATCACCACAGGACAAGCGCCCCCCAAGGGTGAACCTCATCCCCATTGATACGCCACACAGCTGCAGAAAATATCTTGAGTCAAACCAGAAAATGTTCTTAGCAAAGACAAATCAGATACATTCGATTTAAAAGTCAACTTGATTAATATTTTTTTTATTTATTAAAACGTTTATAATTGCTGTAAGGCCTTTGTTATGAGGCATGCTTGAACACAATGAAACGACAACCACCGAACCCAAGATACATGTTGATTTCCATCTGACATGCAAAAGATAATTAAAAAGATGTTTAGTATCCTTAACATATGATGGCATAAATGGAACATAAGGTTGCAGAACAAAAATCAACATATTCTGATAAGTTACATGAAAAGGAGTCACAACTGCTGATAATCGGGTGACCAGGTAGAGCAGTGAGACTCTTTGAAATCTAAATAAAAAATGCATTTTTACAGTTAGAATTAAAAATAAAATTAAATTAATCTGGAGAAATAACATTATTACCAAGTCCTTTTTGGAGAAGGATTTATAGATTTTGGAGAACATTTTCTGTAGGATTATGGTCTAAAACTTTATATGTATTACAATCTCCTAAGATTCTGTTAACTTCTTCCAGGGCCAGCCTTAGGGGTGTGCGAGTTGTGCGGCCACACAGGGCGCCATGGAGCACGGTGCGCCATGCTGACGATACAGCTCACAAATGGCCAGGTGACAGGAGTGCAGGGGAAATAAAAACAACAATAAAAAAGGCTGCGCCACAATAAATAATAAAAATAAGCAAAGTCCAAATAAAAGGACTTCCAAACGGTTATAAAATTTGCAAGAATGGGCAGAAGCCTTGAGCAGCTGCCTGCAGGACACTGAAACAAAAAGGAAAATGGAAAACAACCGTTTGGAAGTTTCCTGCACCCCAAGAAATCCTAGGTGGGGATTAAACCACCTATGCTGATATCACAGAGCAGTCGGTCTGCTCTTTATTTGTACGTTTTTAATTAATTTATACTGACACTGTTATACAGTGAGCACTATTGGCTGTCTCCTTTTTTTCCTGAGAATTGGACACCAGTGACGAAGAGGTACCCACTACATATCCCATAAGCGGTGATTATACCGCTGTACGTGCTTTACCCTAGAGCTGGATATAAGCTCTTGCAAATGTGAGTTCTCTACCATTATTTTCTATTACGTCCATATTTGAGCTATACATATTGCACTATTGGTTGTCCCTCTCTTTTATCTTATTTATAAGTGGAACCACTACAATATCTGAAGACCCTACCATTGCACCAACTTCCTTAAAGACCATTCGTAAGGACATATAAGTTGGACTTTCTTTTATTTGGACTTTGCTTATTTTTATTGTTTATTTTGGCACAGCCTTTTTTATTGTTGTTTTTATTTGTCTTGTTTTAGAGGGTTTTGGGGTATTCCCCTTTAAGGGTTGCTGCCTATAAGTTGACCAGCGCTGTCTCATTCTTCTACCAGGAGTGCAGGGGAAGCTAGAGCAGATAAAGCAGATAAAAAAAAAACGAACAACAGAGAGGGCGGAGCTTACCAAATGGCGGGTTTAGAGCTTATTGCGAGGTAGAGGTGGGGCTAACATGGCATGGGGGCGGGGTTAAAAGCTCCTAGAAGCCCCTAGTAAGTGCAGCACAGGAGGGGGAAGGAGTAAGTAGTCCTTGCTTTCCCCAACAACTAGACTACAGCTGCACTGTCTTCACTCCTCCCTTTCAGCCAATAATGAAAAGAGGTAAGAGTTTGTGTGTGACTGTCTGTCTGCAAGTGTGTGACTGTCTGCCTGTAGGTGTCTGTCTTCCTGTGTGTGTGTGTCACTGTCTGCGCGTGTGTGTGACTGTCTGCCTCTTTGTGTGTCACTGTCTGCCTGTATGTGTCACTGTCTGACTGTGTGTGTCACTGTCTGACTGTGTGTGTGCCTGTTTGTTTGTCTGCCTGTGTGTGACTTCCTGTGTTTGTGTGACTGTCTGCCTGTGTGTGTGTGTGTGACTGCCTGTGTAACCATCTACCTGTGTTTGTGTGACTGACTGTCTGTGTGTGTGTGTGAGACTGTCTGCCTGTATCTGTGTAACTTTCTGCTTGTTACAGAGTGTGTGTGACTGTCTGCCTCTAACTGTGTGTGTGTGACTGTCTGCCTGTAACTGTGTGTCAGGATACTAGTTGATCCAGCACGCAGAATTGTGTCACACCTAGGACTAAAGGTAACATCTTACCGGGCCTTAAAATGGCCGGACCTAACATGCCAGAGAATAGTCAAAATACTAGAGGTCAGGGGCACAGAGGGAGACACAGCAATGAGGGAAAAGACAAAAGTCAAGGATATAAATGCTCAGGAACACTCTCTCGGATAACCTAATAAGTGAAACCAAAAGGTAATTTGGGTTTAAATAACCCTCCTAGAGCTGTAATTGGCTTATATGTGACCTCTGACACGAAAACGTGCATGCACATCCATGATGCGACACCACATGCACATAAGTGCCATCTTTAATATGGGCAAAGGGTATTCCTTTAATAGAATTGGGACCAAAAGGTAATTTGGGTTTAAATAACCCTCCTAGATCTGTAATTGGCTTATAGGTGACCTCTGACCCCAAAACGTGCGTGCACTTCCATGACGCAACGCTGCACTTATGTAAGCACCATCTTTAATATGGGCAAGGGGAATTTCTTAAATAGAATTGGAGCTGCAACGGCCGGTGTCTCTGATAACGCCGCACACGGCGGGAACCGAGATGGAAGGAGGTCAGGTCTTGATCTGCCGCCGGTGAGGTGAGTGTTTGTTATTTCTGTTGGCGTGACCGCTGGTTTTCAGTGCGGTCATGCCGACAGAAGCCCGCGGCACGGTAACACTGTACGTGAGTGTCTGTCTGTACCTTTGTGTGACTGTCTGCCTGTAACTGTGTGTGTGTGTGACTGTCTGCCTGTGTGTGACTGTTTGCCTGTGTATGACTGTAACTTTGCCTGTGTGTGTGATGGTAACTGTGTGTGTGACTGTCTGCCTGTAACTGAGTGTGTGTGACTGTCTGCCTGTAATTGTGTGTGTGTCTGTATGACTTTCTGCCTGTAACTGAGCGTGTGTGACATTCTACCTGTGACTGAGCATGTGTGACTGTCTGTCTCTAACTATATGTATGTGTGACTGTCTGCCTTTGTGCGTGAGTGTCTGCTTGAAACTGAGTGTGTGTGACTGTATGTCTGTATCTGTGTGTGTGTGTGTGTGTGTGACTGTTTGTCTGTATATGTGTGTGTGTGACTGTCTGCCTGTGTGTGTGACTGTTTGCCTGTTTGTGACTGTAACTTTGCCTGTGTGTGATTGCAACTGTGTGTGTGACGGTAACTGAATCTGTGTGTAACTGTCTGCCTGTAATTGTGTGTGACATTCTGCCTGTAATTGTGTGTGACTGTCTGCCTGTAACTGAGTGTGTGTGTGACTGTTTACCTGTAATTGTGTGTGACTGTCTGCCTGTAATTGCGTGTGTCTGTATGACTGTCTGCCTGTAACTGAGGGTGTGTGACTTCCTACCTGTGACCGAGCGTGTGTGACTGTCTGTCTGTAACTGTATGTGTGTGTGACTGTCTGCCTTTGTGTGTGAGTGTCTGCCTGTAACTGAGTGTGTATGACTGTCTGCCTGTAAATGTGTGTGTGACTGTCTGCCTGTAACTGTGTGTGTGTGTGTGTGTGTGTGTGTGTGTGTGAGACTGTCTGCCTGTATCTGTGCACATGTGTGTGTGACTGTCTGCCTGTGTGTGTGACTGTAAATTTGCCTATGTGTGTGACTGTGTCTGTCTGCCTGTGACTGCTTGTAACTGAGCAGTCTGTTTCCTTTGGCCTGCACCTTTGCTGGCTCCAGACCATAAGTAGCTGTCTTCCAAGCTCCGGCAAATCAGTGCGTTGCTGCGGATTACCACAGAAAAGCTCTGACACTGTAAATGCCTGAGCTAATGAGGCAGTTACTCATAGTCTGCACCTAGTAAAGGGGCAGAACAGATTCCCATCACACTGGAACACCAGAGATCAGCATTCCCCTTCTCACTGCAAGGTAACAGGTAAGGGAGAATCAATATTTGTTTTTAAATTAATAATGTAATAAATCCCCTATACAAATACACATACACGGATGAAGGTGTATGACTGGTTGGGGGGGGCGCCTAATGGCCTAAGGCCGGCCCTGACTTCTTCCATGTAGTCTGTTTTATTTATTATTACTGTACCCCCTCCTTTGTCTGCTTCTTTTATTACCTAATCAAAATTATTTTGTAGAGACTGCATTGCTGTTCTTTCTTTTCTGGTTAAGTTACAAGTAGATTTTTTTTATTTGTTACTTGCACAATTGTTTCACAGTTCTCCTTTGACTTTTTGTACTGCTTTGACCTTGCACTGTCCCGGTTTACTCTTTGCCTGTTCATACACTGTTTTGCCATTCTATGCACTGTATGGCCAAGCTAAGCACTGGTTTAACTCTGTTGCCTGACCTTTTCTCTTGATTAAGGACATATTGCTTATGTTCTGAGAGTCAGAGTCATAATTTTTCCTGATAACATTGTAATATGGGTCAGAATTTTTATAGCAATATTGAGCTCCTGTATCTTAATTTACACTTCAGCTGCTCCAATCTTGCACAGAGGTATCTCAACACTGTAGACTAAAATTCAGAGCTTCATATGAACTCACAATGACACATCCTCTAAAGTCTAAACAGTGGGGCAGTTTGACAGTACCTACCCCACCTGCTTTCACCTCTCTAACGAGTAAGGGGCGAGACTTTCAGTTATGTGGCTACCAAAAGGCTTCAAATGCCAAATAATACTGATTGGCTAATTCCTTCAACTACTAATTTACAAATTATTTTTTGGATGCGTAGTTAACCTCCCCTGCTCTACACATGATTAACTTATATGGTCCAGTACTATGGAAAACCGTCAAGTAATCAAAGGTCTAATCAAGTCCTCACTGATATTTCATACACTACTTACTTCCCAGAATATTTGGAGTAATCTAGATTAATGTGATTTATAAGTGTATCCATACACCAGGTTAGTGTTCTATTATTTTCTTGATTAGTAAACGCATGCCCTGCTTTTATATGTGAATCTTTTTAGACATGGGGGCTTGGGTATCTTTTGAAAGCTCAACCTTTGGCCCTTTTCCACACATTTCAGCTGCACCTATTTTTTATTTTTATTTTTTAACAGTTATTTAACAGTTGCTTACATTTTATTTCAATTCATCATTTGTTACCACAGGGGGGAAAATGTCCATGGAGGCCAAGGACACGTGTTTTAGAGCTAAGACAAGTATTAAACTATTAATGTGTTATTGTGATATATACTGCAGATAGTGAGGCAGTAAACTTAGTTGTGCTCTGCCCATTAGGGAATATTGTTTACTTTTGTGTAATTATTTTTATGATAATTACAATTTTTATTTAACCTTGACATAATTATGTGTATAATTTATTTGTTTTTTAATTAGCTACCCAAGAAAATGTTTTTGAAATGCAGCACCTATAACTGAATATTAGTACAACAGATATATCAAACATATTAAAGGGGAACTTTCATGATAAATCATTTATTGAATAATTTATTAACATATATGCTATTCTGCAAAGAGTATGTATTCTCTTCTTGTCCTGCTTTCTGATTTTTTTTTGCTATTTTTTTTGGTCCTTTCACTCCTGACCGAAAAAATAGCAAAAAAATCCGAAATCAGGCATTTATTCACTTTATTTTCAACATTGAGTCTTAATAGTGATGTTTTTCACAAATAGGCTGAAAAAAAAAGGATTTTTAATGTATATGTTTATTAAAGGACCACTATAGTGCCAGGAAAACATACTCGTTTTCCTGGCACTATAGTGCCTTGAGGGTGCCCCCACCCTCAGGGTACCCCTCCCGCCAGGCTCTAGGGTGAGGAAGGGGTTAAACTTACCTCTTTCTCCAGCGCCGGGCAGGGAGCTCTCCTTCTCCTCTCCTCCCTCTTCTCCTCCTCTTCGGCTGAATGCGCATGCGCAGCAGGAGCCGCGCGCGCATTCAGCCAGTCCTTACGAAAGCATTCACAATGATTTTCACAGTGAGAAACGCGGAAACCCTATAGCGGCTGTCAATGAGACAGCCACTAGAGGCTGGATTAACACTAACATAAACATAACAGTTTCTCTGAAACTGCTATGTTTATAGAAAAAAGGGTTAACCCTAGATGGACCTGGCACCCAGACCACTTCATTAAGCTGAAGTGGTCTGGGTGCCTATAGTGGTCCTTTAATGTATGTATTTTTTTTCTCTTTTCCCCATGAACTAGAATAGTAATGGAGGTGATATTGTATTACTGTGTTTCAATTTGTTGTTATTAAATCTATGTTCCTTATAACTTATAACTTTTAATGTAAATTTTATGTAATGTGCACAAATGTTAATGTATTATTGGTGCTACATGGACTTTCATTTATATGACAATATATGGACCCTCATTAAGGGAGCAGAGATTACAGCAGCTTGGAAAACCATGCTGCTATCTACTGCACAGCACTTGAAGCCTGACTGATACACTTCCGCTTTTGCACAGCCTACTGAAGTGTCTCCTGCTTTAACATTTGAAAAGCTGGGCAGTAAGTAGCGGGGTATGCCGTGCCAACTCCCCATTTCTTCTTGTAAGAGTCAGTTATTTTAATGTGTGATGATTTTTAAGTTTTACATTTCTATGTTATTGTAATAAATACCTTGTACTTTTTGGCCAATTCAGCTTACACACTCTGTAATTGGATTTCCTTAGCCCTATATTTTGGGTATGTTTTGGGGGATCTCTATTATAAGTTGCTATAATTCCTTTCTGTCTAAACTATTATGTGTTTTTTTAAATCTATTTTAGACTTATATGTGCTGAGAAATTGTCAACTTGAGGCCATCTACTGATCATTAAGTATCATTTTAACTTGCCTTAATGCTCTCACAATTCACATTTTATATTGGGCTCATCACCTAAACAGCCACTTTCTTGATGTTCTGCTCCACTCTTATCCATTCTATTAATTTATTTTGGTGTTGCGGCTCCTTAATGTTTTTTATACTGTTTATGAGGTAATTGGAAGGTGACCTTGGAGATCTACACTCAAAATTTGAGTGGAGTGCTAGCCCTCCCTATTTGCTTTGTAACAGTCTATCTGGGCAGCCTTCAACCTTTCAGGACCATTCAGAGAATCACTCTCCGTATGGTCTTAGGGCCCATTTTCAATGCAAGCATATCTAATAATGCACTCGCACTGTGCTGCTGGCATCATTAATATGTCATTAGCCAGTCAAGAACTAGAGTTCCAGCGAGCTAATTTCAATTCTGTGCATTTTTATATACACAGAGTTATTCATTGGCTGAGAGCGATACGTTGATTCTCTCCAATAAATGACCAGTGTGATCGGAATCCATCTTCTGCAGATTAGTGTGCATGACTAGAGATTTGCTCTTGGTTAGGACACAATTAAGAAAAAAAAATTGCCCTGTTACTGGGGAACGGCACAAGGGTTATGATGCTTAGCGTAATCCTTTAATTCAGGTCTTGTTTGTTAGAGAAATGCATTATTAAATTCTTCATATGGAGGGGGTAAGTCAAATAATGTGTCATGAAGGAGTTAAGCAAGTTTATTCTTAAAATAAATGCAGGGTTTCCTGGAAATGTTATACAGTACAAATGGTTCACTTGTGTAATAAGTCTTAGCTGTCAAGGTTCTTCACTTGTTAAGTCCATTATGGAAAACATATCGAGCTTTCAGTTTTTGAAGCAATTTAGGAAATCTTTTTATTCAGTAATTTTTATGTTTCTTTCACACTGAGTGCTTCTGAAGCTCTGCAAAGATTTATTCAATTAAAAGTAATAGGTATAATATTCTTACTTGAGTAAATGCAGGTACTTTTATATGCCTACACTTTTGGCATGTAGAGCATTTACATTGGTTAGAAGAGAATTTCAGATAATACAATTTAGTTTTCACAAAAATTATGTTTCATTGTTATTTTTAACAAGCAACCCTTAACAGTTGGTCATATTTTTCTCAAAGACCTGGGGATATATAGCTGTGTTCCCAAAATGTTTGCAGCTCCTATTTGCTCTGCAAATAAATTAGGTGTTGTGAATTCATTTTGTTTCTTTGCAAATATTTTGTCTCTTACACAGCTTTATTGACTAAACAGGGTAAATGGCCACACCGCCTCTGAAATCAATTTAAAGATCTTTGATATTCTCTATCATGCATCATTTCTGATCTCAGCCAGCAGATCTAATTTCTTCCAAAACTGCAAACAATGCACAATGTTGGAAAAACAACAGGCATGAGTCCGTGAGTGTATGAAAGCTTGTTTTCTAGTGCAAATTCTTAAAATGGATAGGCAATTTAAACATTCAAACCAGAGTCTCTGTTCCGGTCCAGTAAAAAAGCATGTAAAATAGGAAGATGAGGTAGCGCCTTGATAATTCTATGAATAGCTTAACACAATACAAATTTGTCATTGCTTGCAGCTATAAATAGTAAAAAAGGAAAAGGAAAAAAATATGACATGGTAGGGTTAGTAAATTAACAGATTCTGACTTTTACGGATTGTATGGTCTATTGTTTTTATGGAATGCAGGTTTTCTCTTATATTTGTCTCTACTTGTTTGTGCCTCTAAATTTCTTTATGTTTAACCAAACTACTGCTGGAGTCCCTGTGAGCCATTCAGCTGTTTTGGCCAGGCCGTGTGAAGAGTGAGTTTAACCAGCTCCCCAAAACATTGGCACCATAGACCGCTTGATACTTCTCGTATTTTGTGAGTGCATATTTAAAGGACCACTATAGTGCCAGGAAAACATACTCGCACAAGTCGCGCGCGCATTCAGCCAGTCTCATAGGAAAGCATTCTCAATGCTTTCCTATGGACGCTGGCGTCTTCTCACTGTGAAAATCAGTGAGAAGCGCGGAAGTGCCTCTAGCGGCGGTCAATGAGAGACTGGATCAACTAATTTGTAAACTTTCTCTGAAACTGCTATGTTTACAGCAGGCAGGGTTAATCCTAGAGGGACCTGGCACCCATACCACTTCATTAAGCTGAAGTGGTCTTGGTGCCTATAGTGGTCCTTTAAAGCTTGCTTGGAATATACAGTTTTTCACCGCACAATAGTCGCACCCTGGTTTTTAAGTCCAAAAATTGGTTTAAATTCAATTCATCACGTAATAGTTACATAAATGACCATTGCTGGTTTTTGTTTCTTATTCTTGAAAACTGATGGTGGATATCCTATTGATCTTATACTGGAGAGAGTGTTTATTACCTATTACTTTAGTTTATTTTAGTGCATTTTACCTATGTAATACATTAAGAAATGACAGGAGGGCAGGGTTCAGGATCAGAGTTTACGTAATGCATTAGAAAATATGTTATGTTATGTTATTAGCAAATATAATGTGATCAGCAACTGTTACAAAACTGTTAAAAAAAAAAAAACATTGTATATATAATATGCATATTATATATGCAAAGCTTTGTTTTTTTAATAGTTTTGTAACAGTTGCTGATAACATTAGTTTCACATAATAGTCGCACACCGCATAATGGTCGCACCACTATTTTTAACTAAAGGAATTAAGCATAAAATCTGCGACCATTATGCGGTGATATACTGTATTTTAAGTTGTATTACACTATTTTATTTATTGTCTTTATCTACAACTGCTTACTCTACATTTTGTTTATATGTCATGCTGGAAGAACCCTGGGGGAAAGCTGTTTTTAAGTCTCTTATCACCAAGAATTGTTCCCCCAGCAAAGTGCAATTTTATATTGGGCTGTTCACAGGTGGTGGATGTGTTTTGTGTATCTATAGTGCAGTTAGCTATTGTGTTACGGCACCACTACGCTCACAGTCATTTAATTGTTGTTACAGAGTTCAATCTAGCTCCTTTTGTTTCATCATTGATAGTACTGTTTGGACAGTCTCCTGTGTTGCAATTCAATGCCTAAGGGAGATTGCTCTTATGTTCACTTTTACTTTTTAAATAGTGTCTCTGGGTGAACTTTTATGCTTCTTGTCTCAAGGTACCAAAATTAATCTGGCATTCATACTGTATGAAAATTAAAAGGACCAAGGTGTTTCTGAGTTGCAGTTTTAAATATAATAATTTCTACACAAGTCCATCTAAAGAAAACTAACTCAAAATAGATTCAATAATTAGTCTCAATTGTCAAAATGCCTAGTATATCTCGTGTTTCAATTCATTTCTGGAAGCCATAGGACAAAAAAGTTAATTTTTAAAATGAAAACCCTTCCAAAATGTGTTATGCTGAGACTACAATTTTAATAGTCACAGAATCCAAAACTGTTACACAATAGTATTAATTTGATAGAAAGTACCCCCCAGTGTATTTAATTAGAAATTTGTCACTTTTCGTTAACTATCAGCAACCTTTGCCAAATCTGCTAGTTATAATGATTTGTTTTGCGCTTTTGACACACTTTTCATTTTCAAGAAGCATTTCGCAGACAGCATGTATTCCACAATACATTTATATTTTTTTACTGCCCCAGGTGCAACTACTTTTTAATGCTATTTCTAAGCATAAATCTAAACATACCTAACACTAACCCTAGCTAAACCTAAGCTAAACCTAAGACTAACACTAATTACAGATAACTCTAACCCTAGAAACCAACAGTCATCACAACACAAACATCAACACTATGTTGTAATACTCAACGGCTACATATTTAAATAAAAGATATTGGCTCTGTATTAATTGTAGTCATCCAAAGGACAATATTAGTGGTACTTATCATGGCTGGACTTAACACAGAGCAAATAGCAAGGTGAAACACAACTTAAGAGTATGTAAAATAGTTAAAAGCTAGCTGAGTTTGGGGATAATTGAAGAGTCACAATACAAGGAATACAAGGAAACAAGTCAAAGTCTAGAATAACATAAATCAGGAAAACCAGAAACAAGATGAGTCAACCAAATAAAACTGAACAAATATAATGAAAATGCAACATGGCAATGCAAGCTAAGACATGTAGGTAGAAAAATAGGGAGTATTAGCAGCTCACTGGTCTGCTTCTTAACGACATCACCAGAATGTGCATGTAGAATGACTCACAATAGTGAGCAATTTGTCCATTGAAATGGAATCTCGGTTTGGGGCACATAAAATTACACATAATGGCAGCGTCTAGCATAGGAAGTGATGCAAGAATGAAGCACAGAACACAGTGAAGTAGATAAATTGATACCCTAAAGCAGAGGGATTTTCTCAGCTGATGTCACTGCTGACATCAGCAGAATGATTTTCCCATACTTACACAGAAAAAAGTGCTCTACCATGTAATGTTAACATTGATGAGGAAGACCAGCTGCTAGAGCGAATTGGGAAAGTTGCATATCTGGGTAACACTTTAATTACTGGAGATTTTAATTACCTGGACATTTTGGGATAGAGGGACTAGTAGTTCAGATTTTTCATGTCACAATTGGTACATCACCAACTAGAATTACTACTTGTCTGGATCTGGTTATAACAAAGAATGTTGATCTTTTAACCAACATTCAAGTAGGGGAGATTTTATTTTTTTTCAAAAGACATCATATTGGAAATAGTGGTCACAATAGTTTGAAATAAACTCTAAAAAGCAAAAGCATTTTGGCTATACTATTAAATATCATTTTAAGAAGGCAAATTCCAATAAGACAAATCAGATGCATCCTATATAAAATATAAATAAACCAATAATGCATGCAAAAAGGCAATTAGATTGGCTAAACTAGAAAATGAGAAAGTGATATCCGAAGAGAACAAAACCAACCCCAACATTTTTTTTAAAGCAAATAAATTCTAAAAAAAAAATAAAAAAATGAAAGTGTAGGTACACTACAAACAGAGATAGGTGTGTAAGTTTTTCTTAAGTAAATATTAATGAGGATCCAATGGCAACTGATATGCAAATGATTGCTGCAAAAACTTGCAGAAACATTGTGGTTGGTTGACTCAAGCCAAGGTGCTGCAGCAACTAAAAAAAGTTAATGTAAACAGAGCTCTAGGGCCTGACGGTTTTCACCCATGAGTACTGAAGAAGCCAAGTGTGTAAATTAATGAAACTCTGTTTTTATTGTTTCAAGGTTCTTTTCTTTAATGAATTGTACTGGAGGATTGGAGAAAGGCAGATGTGGAATCAATAACCAAAAAGGGTTCAAAATCTTTGCCTGGAAATTTTAGACCTGTGAGTTTAAAGGGACAATATAGTCACCAGAACAGTGGTTCTGTTATCTATAGCCTGCCCCTTCAGGCATTTTGCATGTAAACACTGCCTTTTCAGCCTAGAGCCACCTCAAGTGGCAGTAACTCAAATGGCCACTAGAGGTGCTTCCTGGGTCAGTGCTGCACAATGTGCATATGCATAATAGTCTCCTGCAATTTAAAGAACCATTAAAATCTTCTCAATGAAATGGGGGTGTGAATCTATTTAGACACAGGGATGCTATATAATTCAAAATATAGGTTTGTATTCCTAACTTATTGTGTTCCTTTAAAAATATAGTGTTTTAAAAAAAAAAAATTAAACTGTCTTTGGTGCACAAATATAATCACTGAACCTCCCACCCCCGACACTCACATTCACTTATTTCCTGCAGCACACATGCACTCAGTCACTCACACTCAATGACTCCTCACATACTTACAATCAGTGTTCCATACACTCACAATCAGTGACCCATACACACAAAACTTCACAGACTCATGCACACTGACACAAACATAGAAACATAGAATGTGACGAGAGATAAGAACCATTCGGACAATCCAGTCTGCCAAACACACCAACCTATGCAGACTGACACACATACACACACACTGACCCATGCAGATTGACAAACACTGACTTAAGCAGACATACACACAATGACCTATACAGACTGACACGCATTTGCTGAAACACACACTGGCAGGTCTGTTAACTTTGCCTTCATTTCACATATCATTGGGCTCTCCATGTGTTCCAGGCATCTTGACTGTTCCTGGTTGGTTTGATGGTCCATCTCTCTCCCTGTCTCCACTGCCCAGCCCCACTTCTGCCCACATGTCCTAAAGTACAGGGCAAGGGGCGGAGCAAGTGAACAACTCGCACTTGTGCTGCCGCGGTTTTTGTTTGATGTCTTGGAGGGGGCCTAGCTCTCAGAAAACTACTTTGCGGACTGGGATGAATGCAGTAATCTGCAGTCATGTAACTGTTCCCTGGAATCCAGTGCCATGGTTTGTGTACACGCACTAAATATATATTCCCACTTGATAGCGGGGTGGCCCAAATGAGCAGTAATGTCGCTGCTTGTGCCCATTTAAGAAGTTCTCTAATTGGCTGAAAGGAAACACTGGCCCTGGTCTTTGTGGCATATATCATCCATTACTTCTTCATAATTACTTTAAACCAATAGCTTCACCTGTGTGGAATGTAATTGGTGAAATCCGAATTGGTGTAACTGAAACGAAATTCTGACATCATTATTCCCATAATTCCAAAGGATGCCAAATTAGGGAGCTGTTTAGCAGATAGCTCTCTAATTTGTTATCCTTAAAAATAGAAATCCCTAAATAAAGATACCACATTAAGGAGCTGGGCAGTAAGTGCTAGGCAAATAGGGTGTGTGTCCTCCATAGCTGCAAAGGCCAGTTCAGCAAATAATGAAGGTACGTTTTCATGGTTTTCTAATTATTTTTGAAAATTTTAGTAATTGTTTAACATGTCCATGCTGAAAATATTTTGTTTGTTCAAATTAATTAGTCTGAAAAAAGAAATGTTTTGGGCAATTCAATTATCGTCAATTCTGCATTTCCTTTTGGTCGAATATTGTCCATGCAATTGTTTTGTAAAAAATGATTTTGATGAACCAAAATGGTACACAAATTGGCCAAATAGTGTACTGTAAAATATATACATGATATAAATATTATGTATTTTTTTTTTTTTTACAGTACACTGCTTTTTGCATTTTTGTGCTATTTGGTGCACAGATCAAGTAAGGAGAAATAACAGAGGGTAATAGATGGAAAAAAGGAGGAGCAGTAAAAAAACAAACTGAAAAACAACAACAAAAACTATATATATGATATATTTATTGAATATATACTACATACATGTAGTTTTTTTACGGCTCCTCTTTTTTCCCCCTTTATTGGTCACTTTTCCTTTGACGTGTTAATAAATGTTTGATGGCTGTTTAGCCATCATCTTTTTAACTAGCAATCATCAATTTGTTTGGTGCAAGGGATGGTGCTCCAAATCAGGAAACAAACAAAATGGCTTGTTCATTCATCGTTTAGTTTGCTTCATGTTTTAGTCATATGGCGACTCAGAGATATGGAACAAATGGGCAGTCGTCCAAAATTCAAACAAATCACAATTAGTTTGAAACCAAATGCACAAGTCTAGTAAATGCTAATTTATTGCAACAATCAAATACATAAACAACAATTTAATTTTAGACAGGGTTTCCCTTTAAAAATACATAACTACATCTTAATGTTGAATATTAATGCTGAACCTAGAACAGTGAAAATCACCATGCTGATGGTATTGAAATGCCCATTACAAATTTTTTTTAATCTGTGCGTGACATCACAGGCATATTACTGATTGTTCGGCGGGCTTCTTTTATTTTTTTTAGTTCAGCAATTTTGACTACTACACCTGTGCTTAAAAATGAATGAGCTCGGAAGCTTCACTTCAGGGACACAGGGACACATGTGGGCCATTCAGGGACACAGGGACACCATGGAAAGGAATATGGATCTTTATTGGCAAATCTTCTAGATATTCATTCATAAAACCAAAAGGTGGTAAACTGTGAAGGCAGACAATGAATTGAAGGATACTACACAGTTTCCCAAAGCACCATTAATTCACTTGAGCTATGGCAATGTCACATTTGAAAGTCATTTCATTTCCTCTGGGAAATTAACTGCCGTCTGTGCTTGACCTAATGAAATATTTCTGGGGGTAGTGTGAAACAAGAAAGATTAAAAAAAAAAAAACACAGAAAAAGAATGCTTGTAGATCGATAATGCTTTTGGGGAGATTTGGAAATATTAATGGAATCCAAGTCAATTGAGATTGTTTCCAAATTCTAAATGCAGCCAAGCCATGATGAGACTAATTTTTACACAGGATTTATCATTGTAAATCTCAAAATAACACACCTAAAATTATATTTTGACTGCAGAGGGCATTCTTTGGATTTCAGGAGAGTTATATGCCTACTTTGATTATTCTTGAATTCCATGTAAAGGATATTTTTATGATGAAAATGTTTATAAACTAAAACAAGTACCAACACCAATCCAATGCCCCTCATAGATGAGCAATGGAGACCTGATGCGCATGAGCGGTAAGCGGTGAAAGCACTGCTTTCCTAGGAGCTGCAGCGTGAACTTATCAAGTTTTACTAGCTCGGTGCAACAGAAGTGTTTCTAGTGACTTTTAAACCCTTCAAGGTAAACATTGTCCTTTCTGCAAACTGGCAAGTTTTACTTCCAAGTGGTCTAGGTGACTTAAAGGATTACTTCTGCCTTTTGAACTGGTCACTGTTGTAGAGGTCTGCATCCAGAGGTATTTTTAATTTTGTGCTGAGGACAAGTTGCACCCTCAGAACATGTGACTTAGGCAGCCCAGAACTCTGTTCCGAACGGACTTATGTTAATTCTGTGCAAATTTTATGTCTGTTAGCATTCACTGCATGCTGCCGACAGATGTAATAGTTTCTCCCTTTCAGGCAGATCCTGCAAAGGGAAGTTCTTGTCACCTCGTGCTCCATTTCTCCCACACTGATTGTAGCCCTCCCTACCTCCCCTATCCTCTCTGCTGATATATATATATATATATATATTTTATTCTGCACTCCCTCCTCCACTTTTCCCTCCCTCCCTTTCCCTTTCGGGCTCAGAGTGCATGCATGTGCTTTGAGCTTGTTAAATATTCCAATGAAAGGCTTCTCTATGGAAAGAGGTGGAAGTCAGACTGTTGTGAACTGAACAGAGCCAGGAGCTTTGTGCGGCTTTGGATTAATGTAAGTAAACCTTATTTTAAAATGCTCTTTGAGCATTTTGTTTGGGGGGCACCCAGAGAATAATGCCAATAGGGTAATATTCTGATAAAGTAAAAAATGGGTTGGAGAAATGCTTTAAAGGGACACTATAGTCACCAGAACAACTACAGCTTAATGTAGTTGTTCTGGTGAGTATAATCATTGTATGCAGGCATTTTCATGCAAACACTGCCTTTTAAGAGAAAAGGCAGTGTTTACATTGCCCCTACAGACAGCTCCAAGTGGCCACTCCTCAGATGGGCACTGGAAGTGCTTCCTGGCTCCGTGCTGCACAGTAGGCAGCAGTGCCGTTCAGCGGGGGGCACTGAATTTTCCTCATAGAGATGCATTGATTCAATGCATCTCTATGAAGAGGTGCTGATTTGCCAATTTTAGACAATTTGGCTAAAAATCTGCAATTCTGATTATGTCACCAAGGGGGCGGAGCTAGCACCGGCAGAAACCTGCAAAGCTGGAAAAAAGGTGAGTTTTATTAACTTTTGAGGGGGCTAAGTGGGGGGCAAGCCACCGTAATGGTGGGTTAAACACTATAGGGTTAGGAATACATGTTTGTGTTCCTGACCCTATAGTGTTCCTTTAAGTAGTCGTGTAATGTAAAAAGACTAGTTGCTTGTTATGTATCAGTTTAATGCTTATTTTTAATTGCATGGTCAATATAATTAAAATATTATAGTTTACATACAGTTTCAAATGATCGACTTGCAGTCAGAACTAGATTACCTAACCATGGTGGCTGCCTTGGACCTAGAGTTTCAGTTAAGTGGGCCCTCCTACAGCCATCACGTAGATCAAAAGAACTTCATGCATGGCCCTGCGCTCCCTCACTTTTCAGAGGGAGCGTTGTGGTCTGTTCCAATATCAGGTACACCCCATGTGTTCCACTGATGCTTCTTCATGACTGGAACAGGGAGGACACTCTTAAGGTGATTTGCACTAGATATTGGTGCAGATCATGAGCTCCCCTACAAGACAACAATGATCCAGCTTACACGCAACCCGACCACCGCTGGACATGCCACTATGTATTTATTACCTTACTGTCAGTAAATTTAATTAATTCAATGTAACTATTCTTACTTCTCCATGCATTTTCCGTAATTAATAATGATCTGCCATGTTATCATCTTAACCCCTTAAGGACCAAACTTCTGGAATAAAAGGGAATCATGACATGTCACACATGTCATGTGTCCTTAAGGGGTTAAAGGTTTTGTAAAACCAAATCCAGAGCTTCACTCAATCCAAATATAAAATCCTGGGTGCAACCAAACCAGGAACCA
>OW240915.1:162334078-162385349 GCA_933207985.1 Pelobates cultripes | reverse complement strand
TTCATTGCTCGCTTTGTTTGTGATTTCGTTCAGTGATTTGTCTTATGATAATTTGGAATTACATAATGTGGATGATTTGTGGATACCCCAAAATTCTGACGAATTTTAATTCTAAAGAAACCGATTGCACAAGTCTGCTGAATAATAAAGATTTGGTCTGCTCGCCTATTGGAATTACTAGATTTATGCATTCAGTTTCCACAAAACTGAAATTCATTTCGGGTGATTGTCGGGCAGCCACTAAAAAACAATAAATAAATCAAACAAGTAAATAAATAATAAATACGTTTTTAGGGTTCTGCCGGATCAGACACTAAACGTTCGAAATCCCAAATATTGGCTGAATGTACTGATTTTGAATGGTAAAATAACATTCTATTCAGTCAGAAATCAGTCAGAATTTGGTCAACCAAATTCCGACCGGAATTAGCTTTATTAAAAAGGTACAAAAATTAGCCATGTTTATGTATATATTTTGCACATTTAGGTACATTTTGAGCCCTTTTTGTTCATTTGAATAGTTTCATTTGCAAAGACAATATTTGGATGAGCCAAACTGCCATGTCAATGAAAACCTATTGACCAAATAAAAATGTATTTTTTCCCATCTAAATTGATTCAGCTAAACCATTTTTTTTCACCATGTGCAATTCTAGCAGTTACAATTACGATCTCATTATAATTGAGACCAGTACATGTATGGGACGGGATATGTTCTGGGAAAACCTGAAGAAGATGCGGGATGCCTCTACAACAGTAGTGCATAAATGGGGAACACAGACCTTCTCAGGTGACAGACTGGAAGGGGATACACAGAGCATCCCCTGCCCATGCCGTCCCACAATTTGTGGGGTCTCCAACTTGATCTCTGTTTGTATTTCACTGCCAATTTGTGTGTGCTCACTCAACTAATTGACTACTTATTCCTGAAGTGAGCACACACAAACTGAGTGTGAGATAAATGCAGACACAGTTGGACCTTGGAGAAGTAACAAGGTGGAAACAAAGTTGATTATAAAGCCATGTAGAATGTCACACTGCTCTGCTTTATTTTGTTAGATATCTACTGCGAGCTTCTCCTAAACCACTCTCTGCTTCTGTACACTACAGGGAGTGCAGAATTATTAGGCAAGTTGTATTTTTGAGGATTAATTTTATTATTGAACAACAACCATGTTCTCAATGAACCCAAAAAACTCATTAATATCAAAGCTGAATATTTTTGGAAGTAGTTTTTAGTTTGTTTTTAGTTATAGCTATGTTAGGGGGATATCTGTGTGTGCAGGTGACTATTACTGTGCATAATTATTAGGCAACTTAACAAAAAACAAATATATACCCATTTCAATTATTTATTATTACCAGTGAAACCAATATAACATCTCAACATTCACAAATATACATTTCTGACATTCAAAAACAAAACAAAAACAAATCAGTGACCAATATAGCCACCTTTCTTTGCAAGGACACTCAAAAGCCTGCCATCCATGGATTCTGTCAGTGTTTTGATCTGTTCACCATCAACATTGCGTGCAGCAGCAACCACAACCTCCCAGACACTGTTCAGAGAGGTGTACTGTTTTCCCTCCTTGTAAATCTCACATTTGATGATGGACCACAGGTTCTCAATGGGGTTCAGATCAGGTGAACAAGGAGGCCATGTCATTAGATTTTCTTCTTTTATACCCTTTCTTGCCAGCCACGCTGTGGAGTACTTGGACGCGTGTGATGGAGCATTGTCCTGCATGAAAATCATGTTTTTCTTGAAGGATGCAGACTTATTCCTGTACCACTGCTTGAAGAAGGTGTCTTCCAGGAACTGGCAGTAGGACTGGGAGTTGAGCTTGACTCCATCCTCAACCCGAAAAGGCCCCACAAGCTCATCTTTGATGATACCAGCCCAAACCAGTACTCCACCTCCACCTTGCTGGCGTCTGAGTCGGACTGGAGCTCTCTGCCCTTTACCAATCCAGCCACGGGCCCATCCATCTGGCCCATCAAGACTCACTCTCATTTCATCAGTCCATAAAACCTTAGAAAAATCAGTCTTGAGATATTTCTTGGCCCAGTCTTGACGTTTCAGCTTGTGTGTCTTGTTCAGTGGTGGTCGTCTTTCAGCCTTTCTTACCTTGGCCATGTCTCTGAGTATTGCACACCTTGTGCTTTTGGGCACTCCAGTGATGTTGCAGCTCTGAAATATGGCCAAACTGGTGGCAAGTGGCATCGTGGCAGCTGCACGCTTGACTTTTCTCAGTTCATGGGCAGTTATTTTGCGCCTTGGTTTTTCCACACGCTTCTTGCGACCCTGTTGACTATTTTGAATGAAACGCTTGATTGTTCGATGATCACGCTTCAGAAGCTTTGCAATTTTAAGAGTGCTGCATCCCTCTGCAAGATATCTCACTATTTTTGACTTTTCTGAGCCTGTCAAGTCCTTCTTTTGACCCATTTTGCCAAAGGAAAGGAAGTTGCCTAATAATTATGCACACCTGATATAGGGTGTTGATGTCATTAGACCACACCCCTTCTCATTACAGAGATGCACATCACCTAATATGCTTAATTGGTAGTAGGCTTTCGAGCCTATACAGCTTGGAGTAAGACAACATGCATAAAGAGGATGATGTGGTCAAAATACTAATTTGCCTAATAATTCTGCACTCCCTGTACAGTGGAGCATTCTGAAATCCCCACTAAGGATCCAACTCACCCTCCACTTGAATACCATGGATACAATTCATGTTCCACTGTACCACTAGGGATAATACCTTCTCCTGCCAAAAGGTAAGTAAGGAGGGGGGGTTGGGAAAATTAAAAACATATACACACAGACTCCAACAAAATTCAGCCACTACACACAAAACACTCAACTAGCACACATAGACAGACTAAGCCTCTTTGCATATTCATCTCCCAGATTCTTACACAGTCAGTCACAACAAACACAATACCCCATTCCCCCATAACCATTCAACACTCAGCCACAACGCAAAATTACTTGTAGAAACAGAACTCAGGGCTCTAGGAGGGGCTCCCAATAAGAGCTCCGATTTCAAGGCAATTCCACCTTGGTTGCTATATAACCTAGGTATGTCTCTACTCTAAAAGGTAGATAAAAGATCTGTGATCAATTTTGAATACATTTTTCATATTAACCCATAAATTCTACAAATGTTTCCAATGATTCTTTCCATTCTGCTGCAGTACTGTGCCAATAGAAATCCAAGCACACCTCCTATGTATATAATCATCAGAAAAATGGTGGTGTATGGCTGTAGTCAAAAACTTGTATATGCTTGTGATACAGGGGCATTTGGGGGTCAAGATTCAGTTACAAGTCAATATCAATACATAAAGCAACACTCCTAGGGCACTTTAGCTTGTTGAAATGCTTTATATGTGAAAAGTGTGTCCAGGGCTGGCCTTAGGCCTTTACTTCACAGCCCCTCTCCCCCACCCCTCTGTCATCCATGTATAGTGTGTGTGTATAGGAGTGTAGTGTATAGGTGCTTTATTAAATTAATAATTATTTAAAAACAAATATTCAATCCTCCTTTCCTGTTGTTACCTAGTTATGAGAGGGGCATGCTGACTTGAATCTGGTCTGCCCAGTAATGTGGAGTTATGTGACAAGATCATACACTACACAACAATACAACTCTGACTATTAGTGTATCACCGAGCTCCCTAACTATAAAACACAGAGTAATGTGCATTTAATATACCAGAGCTCCACTGTAATACATCTCACTATAATATGATGTAATGTTTGTGTTGTCTGTGTATGTGATAGGTGTGATGACTGTGTGTGATATGTATGCTGTGTGTGATATTTGTAATGGGTGTATTAACTGTGTGTGATATGCATGTATTGGTTGTATGTGATATTTGTGCTGGTTTATTGGCTGTGTGTGATGGGTATTTAATTCAGATAAGTATATGCATTTAGGCCTATGTGTGAATGCAGGTGTATATTTTTGCAAAGTTATGTGCACACAGTTCCACAGCCAGAAGCACACAGTTATACATATACACTGTGCAGACGGCCACACACAGACAGCCACACACATACACACAGGCAGACAGCCACACACTCACAGAGGCAGACAGCCATACACACACAAGAAGACATCCACACACACACAGAGGCAGGCAGTCACACACACAAAGGCAGGCAGACAGACACACACACAAAGGCAGGCAGACAGACACACGCACAAAGGCAGGCAGACACACACACACACAGGCAGACAGTCACACACACAGGCAGACAGTCAAACACACAGACAGACAGCCACACACACACAGGCAATCTCTGTTCATTATGGAGTGGTGGAGGTAGTGCAGCTCCTGGTGACTGGTTGTTGGGGAAGCAGGGACTCCTTCCTGCTTCCCCTGCAGCAGTTACCCGGCACTTTTAGCTCTTCCCCTACCGCAAGTTTAGCTCCGCCACACGGCAAGCTCCACACGGCAAGCTCCGTCTGTTTGTTTTTATAATCCTGGCTGGCCATGTGTGAGCTGTATTGGATGCATAGGTGCCCACTGCACCCATGGCGCCTTGTGCGGCCGCACAGCTCGCACACCCCTAAGGCCGGCCCTGAGTGTGTCTTCATTTCCCTTTAAAAAAAAAAAAAAAAAAGACTTCTCATTGAGCTGCATTATAAAGACTGTGTTTGGATAGCCACAGAAAGTCTGGGCTGAGAAAAATGTGTGAGTGTGTTGGTGTGGTGGGGAAGATTGCAAAGGCTGGAGAGAAGAGAACTGGGGCTTTTGCAGGCTGTTTTAGATATACACTCAATGACAAAGTGCATAAATAAATGGGTATATCTACTAGATCAGGGGTCAGCAACCTACGGCACGTGTACAGCTCTTAGTGCTACCAGAGACAAACAGGCATGGCCTATCAGGAGTACTTAGTGCAAACCGACTGGTGATTGCAGATGGTGAATGCCAATCCTCAATTTACGCATTGCAGCATTTAGAGGAAGTTATCTCAGATCTCTATATCCCAGCACTGCTGTGCGAAACCCCCCACTGGAGTAGAGCAACCAGCAGCAGCCATTGCAGTTCCTGCCCTTGACCTGTACCTGGGCCCCAGGCAAGTCACCTACACTGCTAGATAAACACAAAGCTGCAGAATAAGTCTCCCACTTATACAAATAATAAACAGTCCACACACAAACACACAGTCCCCACAAACACAACAGTATGGACTATCCACATGCATGCACAAACACACATATACACACACCAAACAAACAGTGTGACAAATCATCCACACACAATTCCACAAGCAGCCCCCATACACAGCCCACATTCATAGATATCATACACAACCATACTCAATGCCACAAACTACTCATGAACGTATTCTATACAATATAATAGCCCATATATGCACAAATACAATGCTACAAAGCAACTGCAGCACCCACAAATAACAGGCAGTAAACGGCAACATGCACACCTCAATATAAAAAAATAGTACCGGCACGCCAAGGGACTTCAAAACCTCCATTTTGCACAGTAATTCTGAAGGTTTGCCTACCCCTGTACTAGATAATGATTTTTATTTTTTGTATTTGGGCAGTGGAGTGTCCCTTTAAAGCATTATCAATTTAAAAAAAAAAAATCTATTTGAATTGCTAAATCTATTTAGAGTACATGATCCATAATTATCTGAAAGGGACTTTCATGAGATAGACCCTGCTTACTGTTTACTGTTGAAATGTGTTCACTGATATTTGACCATGACTTGTTCCACTTGTTAAATCAGATGTGTGTTTAAACGGTTAGAAGCAAGTTGGAAATGTAACACATGTAAAATCTGTAATATTTTATATGGGTTATTGAAATGCTCAGTTATGTCTCACATGACATGTCACATATTGCATGAGTCATATGATAAATATCTGTCAGGAAGAATTGTTTTATAAATACCAACTTTTTAAATACCTGTCAACACCAGCATTAAACATCTTTCAGTTCACAAATTTAAGTGTCAGTGGTAATAAAAATCCACTAAAAATGCAAAATCTCCTTCTATAATCTATATTTCCATTTTTCCCTAAATAAAGGTAGATCTATGCAAAGGCTCAAATAATCAATTCAATCCTTTAATAGCATTAAGCATTGCATTCTTCATTACATCATGGTTGGTAACTTAATCTGTGACCGCTGTTGTTTAATGGGGGATTATCCCCTAAACAGTATGCACCAGCAGCTAAAAAGTGTCACTAAGCCCTGTAGTAAATACTGAAAAAAAGACTGTCATTTAATTTAATAAGCATTAATGTTTCATTAAAAAAGTTTGTTTTGTTATAGTACTTGAAAAACAACAAAGTTGTCCAGTTAGTTAAGCGACAGCCACTAAACAATTGGTTTATAATCATAGAATTATAAGGCAAAAGAAAGGCAGATAAAATCAAGACTTAGACAGAGGACACGTTAAAGAAGTTAAAGGATAATTACTAGACTTGTGGATGGCAAGAAAATTAAGATTGGCCAAACCATTTTTACCTAAAATAGAAATTAGTGCAGTTTGCTGGAATTTTGGCCATATGTCAAATTGGTTTGGCAGAATGTTGTTACCGAAAAACTGATTTGGAAAATAAGTCAGATGAACTAATAGAGTGCAAAAATGGACCTAACAATATACTATAAAATATATACATACTATTGTATATATATTGTGCAGTACACTGATAGGAGAATTACCCTACTATTTGGTTCATAGGTTAAGTGAGAAAAAGTCACCAAGAGGAGAAGCAGTGAAATAAATCTATAAAAATATATATATAGAGTATAGATAAATCCAGTTATTCACTAAAATCCAAATGGCCGCATACCTAATGAAGCAAATCAATCCAGCTGCAACCAGAACCATCCAGACTGCAAAATCCCACTGTTGATGGAATTTAAAATCAGTCTGCCTTTATATGTGCTTTCACATGCTATCTCAGCTATTGCAAACTGTGGGAGAAAATGCCACGCTTTGCAATATCACCAAGATTGGGTGGTTAATAAGCCAACTAATCAGAGCATTCTGACAGCCCAGTCTTGAGAGACATGTGGGAAATGTCTAAATAATATTCTAGTATAGGGCCTTTCAGATGATTGGGCAGCCATGGCTTTGACATTAAAAATATAATTTGCCTAGGTTAAAGCTTTTTGCCTCACTGATTTTCAGGCAAAACCAATTGCACTTACCAGGAGTGCCTGGGCACTTATTGACTTGCAGGGCCAATTTTCTTGTGTGTCTGGGAGCCAGTTGATGAGCAGGAACCAATTGACGAGCAGGAGCCACTTTCCCAGGTTTTGCTTGGAAGGCTATTGATGAGCAGGGACCACTTTCCATTTGTGCCTGGAAGCATGTTGGTGAACAGGGGCCACATTCTTAAAGAATCCTAGGTGGTTATTGGTGCACTGACAAACAGGGGTCTTGTAAGTGGGCTACTTTGGTGTGCATTGCTGAGCAGGGGCCATTTTACTGAGGAACCTGGGCATATATTGTCAAGAAGGGTCAATTTTTAGCACATATTAGTTAGCAGGGGCCACTTTCCTAGAACCCCTGAGGTATTTATTACCTGGGAATCCTGGTGGATTATTTGTGAGTAAGTAACATTTTCCTTGAGGGTTTTCTAGGAGGTTATTAGTAAGCAATTGGCCATACTCTGTTGATGCCTGTTTGTTTATTGCTGAGCAAGCTCCACTTTCTGGGGTTGCTTGAGAGGCTATTGATTACTAGGGGTCACTTTCCCAGGTTTCCTGGGTACTTGTTTAATAGGCAAATGGATTTGAAATTTGAAAATAAAAACTGTAAGAAATGTGCTAAACTATTTGCCTGAACACTGGTTGAAAAAAAAAAACTTTGGATAGGCAAATGGTGTTTTAAAGCTAAAATTACTATTTGTCTATGCAAATGCTTTTTACTTGAAATTACTACTTGTCTTCCACATATACACAAATGCTGTAGGGATGGAGTCAAAAATAAACATGTATAATAATCACTAAAAATCAGAGTTGAAACAGCACAATTTTAAAGGAGCACTCTAATGTTTTAGGGTTGCTTTTGCATAACTTTATAATAAAATTAGTCTGTTCCTATATTTGCTTACATTACTGCAAATTGTAAAGACCTTGAAAAATTGAAGGTCTTCATTGGTAAGTGCTTCATATGTGTGTCTATTTGACAGCCACTCAAATTATTTTCTTGGACAAACGTAAGTCTTACCATTTCTCAAATATGGCAATATTTTACATTGTCTGAGCAAAGGGACAGCATCCTTGCATCATACAGTAATTACTTTACAATTTGCCTGTTACCTACTGCCGAGTCTCCTCTGAAGCAAGATAAATGACATACAGCTTCTGCAGAGCTTCAGAAGCCAGATGTCAATCCTGATACTCATTCATTGAATGGGAGCATCAATTGAGCACTTTCAGTCAATGAATGAGCATCTGTGCACAGAATATGCATACTAATTTAAAAGTGTTAACTATTAGAAGTTCTCTTTCATACTCATTAATTCTAGGGGTGGTTGCGTATATTTAGAAAGATTGCATATTAGTAAAACTCAAGGTAAACAGGTTGTTTAAGATTTTTTTTTTTACATTTCATTAAAATAATAAAATTGCTAAAGATGGATACACACCAACATAGATAAATAATAATCTCAAAGATTTGTTGTTACTAAAAATTTGCACCGTTGCATTATAAATATATAAATAAACAAAATCTAGAGCAAATAACCTCTTCTTTACTAAAAAATATGTGTTACGGTACCCTCAGCATCAAATGCACAAACCGCCGTTTAGTGAATCCTCCCCTCGCGCAATAACACAGGCTGCATGCGTATCAAGTACAATCATACGAACCGCAAGCAGGGGAACGCTGTAAACTCACGAACGGGACCCGTACGGGCACTTCACTTCACGAGCTCCAAACTCACGAATCGCCAATAGTAGCCGAACGCATATATCTCCCAAGCGGCTAATAATCCCATCCGGCAGTCTCTAGTCGTCGGTAATAAATCCCCCCAATAACGAGACCAAGCTCCGCATTGAGGGTAAAACATGAACTGGCTTTACTGTGGGCTACCTGCCCGTATTTATGCAGGTCTCCCACTTGGTGGACACTCCCCTAGGGGACCAAATGGGAGACTGTAACAATAGACAGACATATGGCAGGTTAGGACCCACAGACACAGAATATTCCCAGCATGCATTAGTATTTCCTCCCCTCTGCCCTGGAGATAATTGAGAAGTAATTCAATTATCTCCAGGACAGAGGCAAATCGCCATTTTAAATTCAACACAGAAAAACACATAAAAATATCTAACTTTACATTTGTCGAATGTTACCCATTAGTATCACATATCCCCACATAGCCTGGATCTGAGTGCATATTATTGGCAAATAGCGCTCCGATCCCATACGTATAGTTCAATCGCCATGGAGTCAAAGTCTATTACAGTCTTTCGGTATGCGATTGACTCCATGGGAAGGCTATCTGGGTTAAGTCCATTCGTGCCTTTAAAACGCCTGAACGGCTGGTGTTCGTATACTTCTGTCGATTGAGAAGGGAGGTCGGCGGCTTTAGCGGTGTTCGGCGGAAAAAGTGTCCGTTTTCAGTTCCATGAAATCAATGCCGAACACCGCTGGTCTTTCGCATGGTTCAAAATGGCCGCCGCCTCATGGTCGACATACGAACGACGACCACCCTGTATTCGGTTTGCCAGGACAATCCATCCGCATTCTCGTTCTGCTTACCAGGTCGGTAGCTGATGGTGAAGTTGTAAGGTTATAAAGGTAAACTCCACCGCAGCAGTCTACCATTGTCTCCTGAGACCCGGTTAAGCCAGACAAGGGGATTGTGGTCTGTGATAAGAGAGAACTCCTGCCCGTACAAATAGAGGCTCAATTTCTTTAATGCCCAGACCAGGGCCAAACACTCCTTCTCCACTGCCTCATAACTCACTTCCCTGGGTAGTAGCTTTCTGCTGAGATATGCGACAGGGTAAATTCATCTTCCCCGACCTGGCTCAGCACAGCCCCCAGTCCGTACATGGAAGCATCTGTATGAACAAGAAAACGTTTGTTAGGGACTGGGGCAGCCAGGACAGGGGCATTCACCAGAGCTTGCTTCAATGCCTGAAATGCAGCTTCACAAGCTGGAGACCACAGGACCTACTTAGGTAAGTTCTTTTTAGTCAGGTCAGTCAGGGGTTTAGCAATAGTGCTGTAGTCGGGGACAAAGCGTCGGTAATACCCTGCTGTTCCCAGGAAGGCCAGCACTTGGGTCTTGGTGATAGGTGTGGGCCAGTTAGCTACGGCTTCTACCTTGGCTGACTCTGGTCTCTGGCTCCCACATCCTACCCTGTGACCCAAGTACTGCACTTCTGCCATGCCTAGATGGCACTTGTCTGGCTTCAAGGTCAGGCCAGCGGCCCGAATCTTGTCCAGAACCACCCCTACGTGTACCAGGTGTTTTTCCCAGGACTCACTGTAGACTGCAATGTCGTCCAGGTATGCACATGCAAATTCCTGGAAGCCATCGAGAAGCCTATCCACCATACGCTGGAAGGTAGCCGGAGCATTCTTCATCCCAAATGGCATGACCTTAAACTGGTACAGACCAAATGGGGTGACAAATGCCGACTTAGGGATAGCATCCTCGGCCAGGGGGATCTGCCAATAACCCTTACACAGGTCTATGGTGGTCAGATAGCGCCCCCTGTCAATGCGGTCTAATAACTCGTCTACCCGGGGCATCGGGTAGGCGTCAATGGTGGTCCGCTCATTGAGCCGCCTGTAGTCCACACAGAACCGGGTGGTCCCATCTTTCTTAGGCACCAGGACTACAGGCGAGGCCCAAGGGCTGTCTGAGTGTTCGATGACTCCAAGCCGAGTCATCTCCTGTATCTCCTTCCGCATTCCTTCCCGGACTGCTTCAGGGATATGATAGGGGGGCTGTCGTAGGGGACTCTGTCCGGGGGTCTTTACCTTGTGTACAGCTAGGTTAGTGTAGCCGGGTTCAGATGAGGCAGGAACCGCTCCCAGTCTCTGCAAGTGTCAGTAAAGGTCCTCAACATCTGTTTGATGGTGCCATTAAATCACTCACAGAGACCGTTAGTCTGTGGGTGATAAGGTGAGCTAAGCAGCGGATTAATGCAGCACACCTTCCACAGCTGCTGGGTGAGCACAGCGGTAAACTGAATTCCCTGGTCGGAGAGGATCTCCTGAGGGAACCCGACCCTAGTGAAAATTTTTAACCAGGGCATCAGCAACCGACTCTGCCTCTATATTAGACAGCGCTGCTGCCTCTGGATAACGGGTGGCATAGTCCACCACGGTGAGAATATACTTCTTACCGGATGGGCTAGCACTGGCCAGTGGACCCACAATGTCAACGGCTATGCGGGAAAAGGGTTCTCCAATGATAGACATCGATATGAGCCTTGCCTTTGGGTGATCCCCCCGTTTACCTACCTGTTGACAAGTGTCACACGTACTACAATAGACCCGCACATCTCGGTTGAAATTAGGCCAGAAGAAATTTTGGGTGATCCTATGAGCTGTGCGGCGGGAGCCTAGATGGACCGCTAATGGCACATCATGCCCAATCCGCAGAATCTCCTGCCGGTATTTCGCAGGCACCACCAGCTGCCGATTCTGCAGAGGGGTATTCGGTCTCTGGGACGGTTTAGGGATCCTGTACAACCTATCCCCTATCCATTCGTAACACTCCCCATCTACCCCATCTTCCCCTGTCCCTATACTTCTCTAGGGTCGGGTCCTCCCGGGTCTCCCTCCCGTACATCTCTGGGGTGTCCCAGCCTAAAGGATCTAAGGTACAAGTCGGGGTAGAGAGTCTTACCTGGGTCTCAGCAGCAGGTGGGCCGGTCTCAGCGGCACGGGTCTGGGCACGGGTCGTGACAGCATTCACTTCAGCGGGACCCATGGGAACGTAGGCAGAAACAAGGGGGGCCAAATCATTTCCAAGGAGGACATCAGCTGGTAAGTCCCTTATGATCCCCACATTCACATGTCTGGCGCCCACTCCCCAATCCAGATGTACCCGGGCAACGGGTAGGCGAAACACAGCGCCTCCGGCTACTCTCACAGCCACAGTGTCCCCAGTGTGCTGATTCTCTGGCACCAAGTGTTTTTGGAGCAATGTCATGGTCGCCCCGGTATCCCGCAGACCACTGACTTCCTTCCTGTTTACTTTAACCAGTTGCCGGTGCTGTTGGCGGTTATCGCGGTGGGCAGCTTGAACAGGGTCTGCCTCATGTAGGATGCCCCAACATTCCTCCTCCTCTATGCAGTGGGCAGCAGGCTGAGGGGGTCGTTGGTTCCCGCTGGTCGGTCTCCTCCAGGACTGGTTCTGATTAGCGTTATTCAGCGGGCACTCTGGTCGTTTGTTCCCCAGCTGCTTGCAACCAAAACAACGGATAGGTTGAGAGTAGTCCCGGGAGTTGAACCAGGGTGGCTGGTAATAGTTATTAGCTGGAGGGGGTGCGGATGGTCGGTGCGTCGGTGGTTGGTAGATGGTTGCTGGAGCGGGTGCTGCTCCAGCTTCCCATGGTACTGTCCAGTTTACGGGCATCCGTGTACTCGTCTGCCAGGCGAGCTGCTTCATGTAGAGTGGAGGGTTTACAGTCCCTTACCCACTCTCTGATGCCTGGGGATAACTTCTCAAAACAGTGCTCCAGTAAGAACATCTGCAGCACTTCTTCCCCGGATACGGCTTGGCACCCTGCCATCCAGTGGGCAGCTGTGCGGTGCACTTTACATGCCCATTCAACATACGAATCCCCAGCTAATTTGGCAGTGTCTCTGAACCGCCTCCAGTGTAACGGCATACCTGGAGAGTAAAGCTTCCTTCACTGCTACATAATCCACGATCTCATCTGGAATGGCCCGAAAAGCATCACTGGCCCGGCTGGATAACTTGCCTGATAATATAGTGACCCAGTCCTCTGGGGGTACCTTGTATAGGGCACATTGCCACTCAAAATCAGCAAGGTACCCATCAATCTCTCCTTCTGTCTCCACAAACAGTTTAAACGCTGTAAATGGTACTTTCCTTTTCTCCACCGTGTTTGCTGGGGCTGCTGCAGCACCGCTTTGGCGAAGCAGGTTGGTCTCCACAGCGGCTATGACCCTGTCAATGGTCTCTATAGTCGGGTTGGGACCATAATGGGCCAGCCTGATTCTTACCGCCCGGTCAAAGCTTGCCTCCTTGGGGGTTCTGTCAGCTGTGTTGGACCCATTGGTTCCTTTAGCCCCTGGTACTCCATCCATTTCGTTTAATATTGTAATAATCTCCCTTTTCCTGAGATTACTGGCTTGTCTGCCTCTTTGTTCCAATAAATCCTTTAGTGTAGCTCTTTTCAGCCTTTGGTATTGTATTTCCATTAATCCTGGCTGTAGTGGTCTCTCTGGGCGATGAGGGTCATCCCGTCGCTTGCCACCAGTTGTTACGGTACCCTCAGCATCAAATGCACAAACCGACGTTTAGTGAATCCTCCCCTCTCGCAATAACACAGGCTGCATGCGTATCAAGTACAATCATACGAACCGCAAGCAGGGGAACGCTGTAAACTCACGAACGGGACCCATACGGGCACTTCACTTCACGAGCTCCAAACTCACGAATCGCCAATAGTAGCCGAACACATATATCTCCCAAGCGGCTAATAATCCCATCCGGCAGTCTCTAGTCGTCGGTAATAAATCCCCCCAATAACGAGACCAAGCTCCGCATTGAGGGTAAAACATGAACTGGCTTTACTGTGGGCTACCTGCCCGTATTTATGCAGGTCTCCCACTTGGTGGACACTCCCCTAGGAGACCAAATGGGAGACTGTAACAATTGACAGACATATGGCAGGTTAGGACCCACAGACACAGAATATTCCCAGCATGCATTAGTATTTCCTCCCCTCTGCCCTGGAGATAATTGAGAAGTAATTATTTCCAGGACAGAGGCAAATCGCCATTTTAAATTCAACACAGAAAAACACATAAAAATATATAACTTTACATTAGTCGAATGTTACTGATTCGTATCACATATCCCCAGATAGCCTGGATCTGAGTGCATATTATTGGCGAATAGCGCTCAGATCCCATACGTATAGTTCAATCGCCATGGAGTCAAAGTCTATTACAGTCTTTCGGTATGCGACTGACTCCATGGGAAGGCTATCTGGGTTAAGTCCATTTGTGCGTTTAAAACTCCCGAACGGCCGGTGTTCGTATACTTCTGTCGATTGAGAAGGGAGGTCGGCGGCTTCAGCAGTGTTCGGAGGAAAAAGTGTCCGTTTTCAGTTCCATGAAATCAATGTCGAACACCGCTGGTCTTTCGCAGGGTTTAAAATGGCTGCCGCCTCGTGGTCGACATACGAACGACGACCACCCTGTATTCGGTTTTAATTGAGAAGTGTCTGCGGTTAACCACAACGTTCTAATTGGGATCAAAAGGTTAACCAGCAGCACACTTATCTTCTGGGTGGCTGTCCGTTCGGTAGTTATATATGAACAGAGGCATACGAATGAATAATTCCACGAAAACGGCAAAACAGACGAAACAGCAATCCCAGGTTATACAGATGGATCTGTCACAATATGCACAAAAGTACTTGGGGTATATTTTTACTTAAAAGGAAAACGGTACTTCTACTCTTGAATAAAATATTGAAAATCACCTATTACTTGACTTAACATTTTCACTACTTCCATTTTATAGCAAAGAGGTACCCAGTTGTAGTGTAAATATGTGTAGATTTTTGTATTTAATTTTATTTTTCACACACCACAAATACATTTGCTAAACATAGGTGATAAGCAAACATAATGAAAATCCCTTAAAAAGTGGGAATTCTCCTTTTTAAATAAGTAACACGTTTTAGTATAGTTAAACGTTATGATAATCAGGAGGAATGAGTGCAAAAGCCAAACAAAGGCTGTGTGAGCTGTTTCTTGGAACACCACACTGACATCAAGCTTTTTTTCAACATCATCTTACATAGTACTACTTATAGAGAACTAATGTAGAACATCAATTTTCTATGTATAGATTTGCCAAGAGGTTCTTAGAAATTGTTAATTTACTATAAATATATATAATATTTGATTTGATGCTTTTCAGCAAAAGCTTAAATCAGAGTCATTTGTTTTTAATCTGTAGTATTGACCTTTATTCTGCAGGACTTGCAACAGAAGGGACTTTATGTGTAGATTTTACCCCTGTTTCCACAGTTCAGTGGTCACATTATCTGTAAATCCAGTTTGGCTATGCTAATTTTGAAAATAGAAATTTCCTTGGTGCAGCTGGTGCAACCTTAAGGGACAAAGTGTGCATTGCAGCTGATAAAAGTCAATGTATCAGTTGCCAATCACAATGAGCAGGGGAAACGTATGTTTGCACCAGGCAATCACTCTCCATTGTTCCCACTCAGCTGATACAATTAATGCTTATTGTTATAGATCTTTATTGAATTGGTGTATTAAATAAGGTGACATGGGACTTTGTGATTATTTTTGTATGCCAAGGATTGTGTCAATTTAAGGTCATTTAAAACTCTTCATTTACACTTTTAAGTGCTTCAGAACACATTTTTTTCCTGAAAAAGAATAGAAAATTAACAAAAGTTTAATGTTTCAATCAGAAACAAGAATGAGGTGATCCCATTTACTTTTCAACATAAGTAATAATGATAGTGTTCACTAAAGTGTGAATTCTACAGCCATGTCACACTATAATGTAATACTACATTAAATGAAATATTATAACCGTCATTTAGTTATGCCTTTTATTAACAAAAGCTTTCTTAGCAAATACTAGACTTCTTTGTTTGCCAAATACTCATGTTTATGATGCCAACATCATAAACAAATCAGATCATATTGACAAAACTTGTTCTGATATTTTGTTGAAGCTGTTCATGTATACTATACAGCACTATAATATTTTAATTAGGGATCAAATAACTTCTTATTATTATGTATAAAGCGCAAACAAATTCCTCAGCACTGTACACTGATAATCTATATATCCAGAATTTTATGGCAAGACAGGAGGCTTCATATTTGCTTTACTTTCTTTACTGAAAACCTCCAGCACCAAAGATAGCTAACATTACTTTTCAGAACAACCAATCAGAACAAAATAACAGCAATATAAACCCACTTAGGCAGACCCTCCCACTTCCTCTTTCTTTGCTGTTGCCTGGAGGTGAGCACTATCCAACTCAGAGAGTGTATCTACTCTGGGTTTGTTTCTTTCATATTAATATCGTTTATGCTTAATTCTATGGTTATTATTGTTCTATATATATACATAAATGTGTACTGGGTTGTTGCAGGTGCATACTGTATAGGCTCTGGGTCTGCTTGGGCTGTCTATAACCCTTGGGCTTCCCATGGGACCCCCCCTGGTCGGCCCTCACACTGTGCGCTCCTTCAGGGTACCACTGTACCCCTCCCCAGTGGTAACCTGTGGAAGGATTTTTTGCAGCCACTGCAGCCATTTTGTTGGAGCCAGGAAGCCATTTTTTAGGAGACATGTGGGCCTGTGGCACTTCAGGTGGCCCAGCTCTCAACACCCCACGGCCCTACTGCTGCTGGCTATGTTGCCAGCCTCTTCTGCCCCTTTTCTCTCCATCTAGGAAACATTTTCTTTCCCAAGGTAAGTGCTCCACAGTGGAGCTAGGCCTCTGGCCTATTCATACATGGGGTGACCCCCCTTTCTCATTATATAATACTGGTACTCTGTACCCAATATCTAAAAGCTCTTGCTGGGCCTCACTACTGTGCCTGTTAGACATGTGCAATTCGTTTCTTTCTGAGTTTTCATTCGTACGAATTTCATGCAATTCGGACGCTTACGAATGACCGAAGCACCAAAGTGACGAAGTTCAGAAGTGAAGATGTTCATTAGTTCGGAACTGACGAACCTCTTAAGCGCCGAAGCCCTGAAGTGCTGAAGTGGTTTGGATTTCTGAAAAGTAGAAAACGAGAGAGGGAGGGAAAATTACGTAAATGATGACAGGAATCTTGACCAACAAGCTAACTCCTTTTGTGCAGTGTAATGCTTGCTTGCCCAATCCAGTTTCACTATTCCCTGTCCAATGAAATGAGCAATAGACATGTGCAATTTGTTTAATTCCAAATGTACATTCATACGAATTTCATGCCAGTCGGATGCTTATGAATGTCTGATGTGCCGAAGTGACGACGTTCGGCAGTTCCGAAGGACCGAACCGAATGTCATTGGTCCAAATTGCCGAAGCAGACAAATTTTTTTACTTACCCAAATTTCCTAACTGAACCGAATCAAATTTTTTTGCCCATGCACACCCCTAGAGCCTGTGGCACTTTCTGGGTTGGGTGACCCCCTCCCTCTGACTGGGCATTTGGACGCTGGCCTTTACATGAACTATTTTGCATTAAATGCTTGTGCTTGTTTGGGTGACCTCCTCTTGTACGCTGGGTGACCCCAACCGGCCTTGCCCAGACACCACGCTGACTGTACCTTACTATTGTTTCAGTATCATCTGTCATGGCTGATGAATCTGGTTTCCACATGCCCGAGGGCCTTCAAGCCTAAAGCCCTTGCTGCCTGCTCCTGTAGGGCACACACCTGGCACCTCTGGGGCTCAGGACTCCGACAGTTCCCTCCACTCTACGGACATGGGCTCATTAGTCAGGTCATGGTGCTGTCACTGGCAAGAAAAAATGCCAGCCAGACTGGCCAGATTCAGATCCGGTTCTGGTGGTCACCCGGACGAAGACGCGCATTTTGGGACAGCTGGCTATGACGTCTTGGACGAATACCAAGCCGGCAACTCGGGTCTCGCTTCCCCCTGTGAGGGTTTCTCTGACCTACCCTCATGCTACATAAGAGAAACCATTCTGGGATCCCCTCCAAATGGTTCACTGAAGGTTCCCGTGGCTTCTGCTGATACCCTGGGAGAGATCTTGGACCCCTCTGAGACTCCGGGCTACATGTCCACGTCCAACACTGCCAGACAAGGTTGCCCTTACCACCTGATTTCAACCCGGTGTTCGCCACCTTTATGATGAGGTCTGTGAAGGACCCTTGCAAAGGCCTTGAACAGGGCCTATGCTCGTCGAGGATAAACTGCTTGATCTCAGTGGTCCACTAGCACAGATTTTCCTGATGGCAGACGATGTCTTCACAGTGGAGCTCCGGTGGATGCTCATCTCCTTTGGGAGTGGGCCAAAAGAGCTATTTGCCAATGTGACCCTAAATCAGAACAGCGTAAGGCGGCCCTATACAAGCTGGATGGCAAACTGGCTGATTTGGCCTCTAAGGAATTGGATCTGGATGCCAAAGGTCTACTCTTCAGTGACGCCTTCATGAAGGAGCTGAACCATCACATATCCATTTATATGCCTCTCAACAAGGCTTAACTGTCTCTCAAGAGAGTCTTCTGGTAAGGGGACCGTTTTTCCTCCATGGCTGGTCAGCAGAGGGGCAGCACCAACAGCAGAGCTACCTTCAAGGGCAACCGGCCCCGCATTTTGGAGTCTTTGACCTCTTCCTCCTCACGATACCAGTATCGCCAGCTGTTTCCCCGAGAGTCCTTCAGAGGCAGAGGTGCTTCCTCCACAAGTGCAAGATACGCATCAGGTAATTGTCATTCCTTATTTGCCAAACGTACCCATTGTGTGCAAACTGTCTCACTTTTTTCCTCAGTGGAGGGTCATCACGGGAGAGCCATGGGTTCTACAGACCGTGTCTGGATTTCGGATTGACTTTGTCAAACCCCCGATACAAGCCTTCACTCCACGGCCAATACGAATGGACAAGAAGGCTTCCCACATGGTTCACTCGGAAATACTATCCCTGCTGTACAAGGGTGCAGTGGAGAGGGTGACTGACCCCCCTCATTTCTTGAGCAATATTTTCCTAGTAAGGAAGAAAACAGGAGATTTCCGTCCTGTGATCAACCTGCGTGCCCTCAGTGCGTATGTCGTCTATCATCATTTCAAGATGTCCATCTCCTAAGAGACCTGCTCTGCGAGGAAGACTGGTTCTCCCGACTGGATCTGAAGGATGCCTATCTCACGGTACTGATCCACTGCGAAGACAGATGTTTCCTTCAGTTCCCCTGGCAAGGAAACGTCTGGCAGTTCATGTGCCTTCCGTTCAGTGTCAGGTCGTCTTCTTGCTGCTCCACCAAGTTGTTGAAACCGGTCATGGCGACTCTGAGGGCCAGAGGGATCAGATCGATTGTCTATTTGGACGATATTCTGTCGATGGCATAGGATCCGGACATCCTACGTCGGCAGACGTCGCTCACAGTTTGCCTGCTCAGGGACCTGGGGTTTGTCATCAACGTGGAGTAATCGCAACTGACTCCCTCTTGGTCGGTTCAGTTCCTGGGATTCGTGGTGGATTCAGTTCAGGTACGAGGCCTGCCTAGAACTCCACTGTTGACTTCAACACATGGAGGCCTGGAACGGCAAGGAGATATTCGGTTCTCAGCCAGACTTCGTCCTAGAATCGGACAACAGTTTTCTGGGCTGGGGCGCTGCTTGCGATGGCGTGGCGACAGGAGGACTCTGGACTCCAGAGGAGAAGGCCCTTCACGTCAACTGTCTGAAACTGATTGCCGGATAGTTCACCATTCTGAGTTTCACCAAAGGGATGAGTCATTGCTTACTGCTTCTACGCATGGACATCGTCTCGGCGGTTCACTACATAAACCAGTTGGGAAGTTCCCGATCCAAACTTCTGTCAGATCTGACAAGGGATCTATACCAGTATTGTCTGGACAAGAGCTTATCGATTGTGTCGGAATACCTTCCGAGCCGGGACAATCTAGTGGCGGACTGGTTTTCTGTATACTGCAGAGACGCCAGCGATTGGCAACTACACCCTTCGGTGTTTCAGATGCTTGATTCCCTTCTACATCCCCTACACCTGGATCTGTTTGCATCCAGGGTTAATCACCAGATGGACTTATTCTTTAGTTAGCTCCTGGATCCCCTCAATGAAGCAGTGGACGCATTCCTCCAGGAGTGGCCTCCCTCAGGGGCGTATGTGTTTCCCCCCTTTTCCATGATCCTCTGGACATTACATTGAATCAAGCTTCTGAGGGTGTCGCTGTGGCAGTAGTCACAGTCACTGAGAATGGAAGACAGGCAAGATGTAGGTCCCCATCTTCCTCTTGTGTTTTGGTCACCTTGTGCCCAGTATTAGTGCAGGGTATTGCTTGTCTGTGCATCTCTCCCTCCCCCTTTTTCCTGTCCCATTATTTTACCAGCAAGGAGTTGTCCCAGAGACACTGCCCTCCTCAAGCTCTCATCAGGCCTTGCTATTGTCTGACCCCACCCTTCCTTGTACTATAGTGCTTCATGGACCCTCCATGGAAAGGGTATCACAGAGTGATCACAGACAAGCCTCGATGACTGGATGTAAGGTGCTCTAAGGTCCCTGATAAGTAAGAGGTAGCAGACTTGGCGGAGGTACTCGGTTGGAGTACTGGAGCTCCATTACAGTCGCTTCTCCTGATCGCGTCACTTTGGAGGAGTCAACCGTGGTTTGTTCTACTGTTGCAGTTATCGTACGAACACCCACTGCTTCAACCTGTCTCCAAGTTTGTGGGATCCAGCGTGGAATCCACATCCGTTGGTATTAGAGGGTTGTCTGTCGCTGGTGGCCTGGACTCCAGAATCCATTTCATTGACATGCGTAAAGTATGACTCTAAAATGTACATAGCCGATGTCACTGGATACACACGGAATGCCAAATAAAATAAAAATGATGTGAGCATCAAGGTGTATATTAAGGAGGAAAGGTGGAGCGATCCATGTCAAAAAAGGACTTTAGATTGACGCATGGCATCCAGAAAGCACAGAAACAGTGACAGAAGTGTATGTAATATGTCTATGTAATACATCTTGATGGACATGTTTTAAAGATTTGAGTTTAACGAAATGAAATTCTTTCCATCCAGTGTTTTAGTTTATGTTGCCCCAGCTGCAGTACACTTTCCAAAGAAGTTTCCTAATATATGTTGTTATGGGAAGATTGTTCAAATGACATGGCCCAGAGACATATCTCTGTTTAATAAAGAATGCCCTTTGACCCGTCTGACACCTCTTATGGCAGGGACCTCATTGAGTGACACCTGGTTAGTGAAATGTATAATGATTAATAAAACTGTAACCAGGTTTCCCACCATACTGGCCTCAAGCAATGCTTTTATTTCTTAAAGGTTTGATGGCCATTTGATTGTGGAAGAGAGCTCAGGACAGCTACAGCTGCTTCTTACTATTATTAACTTTATATATAAATCTCAACATATTTCAAAGACCCAAACAAGGAAACAAAACATACTATACAAAAAATATTTGGCAACATTAAACATGTCGACACAGTGCAGAAGCCCTTCTGTCAAACATGATACCTATATATATTATTTATTTAATTGTGAATATGTTTTAATTGTTCATATGTAGATCTGCCAATTACAGCAATTTTTTTAATTATTTGGATAGTTTCCTAATAACATAGGCCTCAATTTAATTCTTCTAGATAATATTTTCAGATGCAGCTCTATTCTCTAGTTTGTCAAGTTAATTTCTGGATCTAGAATTAGAATTCTTGAGTTTCCTGTACAGAAAGATTAGGACATGGGTTCAGATTTATCTAATATTCTAAGAAACATTGGGAGAGTTTCACCATAATGATTATTTCACTATATCAATAAACCAATCTACACATATAGTAGGAACACTACAAACATGATATTTTTGCTAAAAGGAAAAATAAATAGTAAAATACGTTAGAAATGCAATGCAATGAGAATACTCATTTAAATGGGTAACATTAGTTTTTGGGAAATTACACCAAATGGTAAAACACTGAAAATCACCAATAATGTATGTTAACCCCTTTCCACAAGATGGTCTCTTCTATTTTGAAAGTGTTTTAAACAGTTAGCAATTGCCATCACAATCTAGCTGATTCCGGGTACATATAGGCCATACATTGCATTGAAGAAAGGAAATTAGATACATTGTTTCTATGCTTGCTGTCAGGCACAAAGGGTAGACCTTTTAAAAATGACTGTCAAGGAGTCAAGATGGAAGAACACAGTTCCAGAAAAAAAAGGTATATATAACAGGTTGGCTTTCTACATTTAATTTTATTTTTCAGACCACACAAACACGCATTTGTAAGTAGAGGAAAAGAGTAAATATAATATAAAAAAATAATAGGAAGAGAATATGCCCACTTTAAGGCAAACTATATTTAAATGACATTCTCCAAACTAGTTCTAGTCTCTAACTAGCCCCTCAAGTAATAATACCGGTAAGGTCATTGACTCCTTCGACAACTTCCCCAACCTCATCCTTGATACTAATAATGTTGATTAGGGTCTCTCCCTGCTCCCCTCTCAAAATAAAAAATATTTAGTAGAGTAAATGAGGTGATTTGCTACAATATTAAAACAAAAACTACTAAGCACAAACAGGATTATACATTCGGAAGTGCAGCTTGCAGTAGTAGTGAATGTCAAACAATAAAGTTAATACGAAGGATTGAGATGAAGGTTATGAATGCTTTACAAATCCTGTTTATATACATGCAGTGTTTGTGTTCTACTTTCAGCCTGCATGGTTAGTATTAATATAGTGTAACACATCCTGTACTATGAATAATACTCAATAGAGTTCCTTTTTCATTTCTAAATTATAATGACCCTTATTGAAAGGGCATGTGTATTGTCTTAGCTGATATGAATTGGAATTATCCATATATAGCTATGTGAAGTGTTTTTCTTATTGCAGTAAAATAGTAAATTTTGAATGCCATTCTTTACATTCTAATATCTAAATGCTAATGTGTAGAGATTTTTCAGTGTAATGTTCTCCTAATCATGTATCACATTATGCGCAGGGATGAAAAGGCTGCAGCCTTGAAACTGCTTTGATGGCGTTCTTTGAATACCCAGGAATGGAAAAGTGGATGCATCTTTTATAGAAACTCTCCATCCATAGGCAATCAACTCTAAAAGGATCTTTATAAAAAAAATTATATGTCAATCTGGCAGTACTCAATTATGCACAAATGTCTATTGACCACACAAACACCACCAATAATTATGGAAATAAGTGCCTTTCTTGCCTACAGAGCAATAAGAAAGAAATTAGTCATTTTGTTGTGGTTCCTCTTTAAATTGCATTGGTAAATTACACTGTGACATTAAATGTTTAGCAAATGTCTTGTGATGGTTTTTCCAAAATTTGTCTTATGTATAAAAACAATGCAAATTTCTATATTGACTTTGAAGATGGCTTAAATCTTGAAAGTTTTTCACTATACTATGAAAGTTTTTCACTATACTACGAAAGGGAACAGAGGTGTACCTCAGCTATCTGGTACAAGGGGCAGAATGAATGTTGTCACACCGTCTCCAAACTGTAGTTTTTTTGTGTGCCAATTTTCACTGCCTAAATACTTTTTTTAGGGGAACTACACACACAAATTCATGTATACATACACTCAGGGCCGCCATCAGGGCATGACAACCGTAACGGTTGTCATGGGCCCGGCGGGCCTGGACTGCTCAGGTCGTCCGGGCCCCACATTCAGTGGTGTGCATACCAGGTCGCAGGTGGTCTGCGACCCGGTATGTACCCACTGGGCCAGCCTCTTCTCCTGGGGGGCCCAGAAGCCGGTCACCTCAGGGCCCCCCAGAGGCTGGCCCTGCTGACACCCGGCGGGCACGCGAGGGAGCAGTCTCCCTGGCTGAGTGCTTCCTCTTCAGCTCCCTCACGCACCGCACTAATGCCGGAGCCGGAAGATGACGTCATCTTCCGGCGCCGGCATCAATACACTGCGCGCAAGGGAGCTGAAGAGGTAGCACTCAGCCAGGGAGAGTGCTCCCTCGCGCACCCGCCGGGTGTCAGGGGGAGAGGAAGGAAAGAAATTTAAGGGAGGGAGGCGGGGGAGAGGAAGGAAATTTAAGGGAGGGGGAGAGGAAGGAAATTTGAGGGAGGGGGGAAGGAAATTGAGGGGGGAATTTTGAGGGTGGGGGAGAGGAAGGAAATTTGAGGAGGGGGAAAGGAAGGAAATTTGAGGGAGAGGAAAGAGAATTGGAGGGGGGAGGAAGGAAATTGGAGGAGGGAGGGGAGAGGAAGGAAATTTGAGGGGGGGAGAAGAAGCAAATTGGAGAGGGGGGGAGAAGAAGGAAATTGGAGAGTGGGGGAGAAGAAGGAGAGGAGGGGAGAATAAGGAAATTGAAGAGAGGTGGAGAAGAAGGAAATTGGAGAGAGGGAGGGAGGGGGAGAAGAAGGAAATTGGAGGGGGAGAAGGAAATTGACGGGGGGAGGGGGAGAAGGAAATTGACGGGGGGAGGGGGAGAGATTGACATCCATCACACACACAATGCACCCCTTGCACACAGAAAAACACACAATGCATTACACACAGACACACATACACAAGCAACGCATCCCTTACACACAGCAACACACAATGCACCCCTTACACACACTCATTGCATCCCATACATACACAAACTCACCTTGCAGCCATTACACATACAAACACAGATTCACACAATGCATTCCTTACACACATCAGGACATCCCCCCCACACACACTCCACCCCCTGAACAATCTCATTGGTGGAACATGAAGGTGGACCCTGGGACCCAGACCTTGAGCTGTGTAAAGGGCCCTCAAAAAAATGGAGCTGCTTCCCGTTGATCCCAGAACATTGATTTTTGTGACCACAGTTACAAACCGCCTGCAGAGAGCCTGTTCTACACAAGACCAGTGGAGCCAGACGGCAGCTAGAGCCCATCATCATCCTCATCTGGTTGTAAGTAGGCAATCTAGTATATTATTTGTGGCACTAATCTCTAATTTACCTCACATTAAAGGGACACTATAGTGCCCAGAACCACTACAGCTTAATGTAGTGGTTCTGGTGTCTATCCTGTCCCTGCAGGCCTTTTAATGTAAACACAGCGGCACTGCAGGACTGGTGTTAGTATGGGTGGGGCATTGTGATGTCACATGGGGGGCGGCAAACTTTACTTTTGCCTAGGGCGGCAAAAATCCTTGCACCGGCCCTGCAGACACTGCATTCCTGTGGGCGGACTCGGGGGGGTAAGAGGGGCAGCACTTTGGGCAGACTCGGGTGCAGGCACCGGGGGGCCCAGACCTTGAACTGTGTCAGGGGCCCCAAAATTTCTGATGGCAGCCCTGCATACACTCACACACACATACATTCAATTATTATTTAGATCATTATCCCTTGGATCCAGTGGTTTGCTGCTGGGAGCAATCTATACACTAATTACACAGCTTCCTGCAGCTTTCTACTGATGCCAAGGCTTGGGTGATCTTACATCCCAACTCCAAACATCATAAAGGGCAACAAGGGAACTCTGCAACCAGTGCAGTGTGATACCATCAGCTCTCTTGCAGCCTGCTCTGCCCCGCGGCATAGAGCACTCCCCTGCCAACTGTCACCTAGGACAGAACATTCCCATTATCATGTCACTATAAATGAATGGCAAATACTATAACAAAAGAAAATATTTGATGACAGAAGAGAACTTGTATCTGTCCACAGTTACTAGCTTAGTAAATATACCCCTTTGTATTTCAGCTGTTCTGAACTGCAACTCCTGTTTCATTAAAGCAGTCATTGGAAGGATGATCAAGTTAAGAATTGAAGTCTAAAGCAGCTGGAATCTATACCTGCTATAAAATACTCATTAACAAAGAATGAGACATTTAAACACCTCTGATTTTACTGTGCCTGAATAAACAGACTCCATTTTTTTGAATGTTATTTAAATACAAACATAATATGTCTGTTGTCAGTGGAGGATAATGATCTTTCAGTCCAGACAGGAGCTAGCGGAAATGTAATTACAAATCCACAGTCTTTCAAAATAGACTCGCAATTTCAAGGTTTTTTAGTTTTAAGCCTCTACCCTGCTAAGCCTTTATTACAAACATACAATTGTAATTACATAAAAACAACATAACAAAAAATAAAGACTACTGACAAATCTTTCACTCTCACTTGTCACCCAAGCTTCAGTCTTTTCTATCCAAGTATAGATATTGTTTAATAGCTTGTTTGATGGAACAATAATCCATTCAAGTGCAAATGTAATTGATACTGTGAACATCCTATACGGCAGATCTTCCATTTTGTACCCTAAGCTACATTTTGTATTTCTGCTAATCATCTGTTGTCCTGGTTTCCCAGCTTGCCATGATCTCTCATTACCTTCAGTGACTTTTCCTTAGTTTAGCTTCCTTAGCTTGCTGTAAAATGTACAAGAAAGGACACTTCATATTATGTTTAAACCATCTTTACAGACACCTTTGGCAGCAAAGTACAGTTAACTCAAGTATCAGAAAACAACCAATCAGCACAAGGATGGGAATATAAACCCCTCAACAGTTCCCTCCCAGCTGCCTCACGGTAAGCTGTTAAAAATTCAGTCTGATCTCTGCATTTACTGTGTTTTTTATTGTTACATAGATTGTTTTTTCATTATCTGTTATTTATAATTTGTGGTGCTGTCTGTGGGACGCTACTGGGTAGATTTCTTGGAATTTCCCCGCAATCATATGCGGTCTGACAGGGCTCCATGGTCATGTTACTTTCTGACATTCCCCCTGCCTTCTGGCTCTTTCCTTTAGCCCCCTACCCCTCTCTCTTGCATCCCTCTGTGGCTTCTACTCTCCTGCTCTTTATTTTTGTCCTTCCACCAGTCTACATGCCAGTCCACATTGTCCATTTTGAATTGACACTCAGGCCGTCCACATGGAACCCTGTTGGTATTATCTCTCCTCTGGGTAAACCCCAGATCTGCAGTGGCCTCTGAGTGTTTTGGCTACCAGCCCTGTGTGTGGGTGACTCTTGCCTGTCCCTGGTCAATCTCTGCCCTTCTAGTCCTGCCTTTGTGGGTGACCCCCTCTGACCTGATGCCATACAGGCTTGTGGCCATACCAGGTGGGTGACTCCCAACTGTCCCTACTGGATGAGCACTTTTTTTTCCCCATAGTCCCTAACCTAAATTCACGCTTCTGCATGTTTCAGTTGATGTTTGTGGGCAAGGCAAAATTTATGCGGAAGTGAACTTGGTGGTGCCTGAGGTTCTAGAAGCTCTGCTCTGGCTTACTCACTTCCCAAAGCTCTACTGCTCTACATAGTGGTTCTCAGACCTTTGCCCTCTTGCAGTCTGCCTCCCTCACTCCCAGGTATAGTGGGTCAGACTCTAAAGACTCCCATCACCACCCCTGAGGTGTACTACTACTATAAGTTGAAGGGCTACAGTACCTCAGCATGCAAGGGAAAAGTTCCTTTCAAGTTTAGCACCTCACGAATCACCCGTGAGTGTTTCTTACTGGCACTTCATTAGCCGACTCCAATTATTATGTGGTGGATGAATACTATCCCGGATGTTCCGGGGTGGATTCCAAGTGATTCAAGGAATCTTCTGAAAGTCCCAATTCCCGCTATATGAGAGAGATAGTGGTGAGTGACTCCCACTCCGACCGATCTACTGGTTCTGTACCAATTCCAACGGGAGATGATTCCACGGAAACCTTGGATCCCAGAGGTAAACGACTGTTCGATACTTGATTCATCAGGAATGGACCCTGCCTGGCCATATCACTGAATTCCTATGCTGTTGGCTCAGACCTTCTCTATAAATTAAAGCATGGAATAAATTACGTGCCAAATGCCCTAGGCCTACAGTATTGGACAAAGTTGCTCTACACCAGACTTTGATTATTTGCCTCCTGTCTTTAATATAATTTAGAATATTCCAACATTAAGGTTAGAATAATTCCCAATTCTCTGCTGTCTCAAGGTTACATTCTGAAAGAAATTTTTTGCAAGTCTTGGGACACAAGCTAAAACTAAAGGTTTTTTGTTAACATAGTTGTATTATTTCCAATGAATGCTGTATAAAAAACACAATCATATTGTTGGAGTAGCACTCGCCAAATACAAAACGTATAATTATATTCAGACCTCACTAACACTCATGTTATACATATATGTAAGTTTATAATGCTTTTACGTATTAAGGGGTATATTACCATTTGTGTTCCGAGATAAATTAAAGTTGATTCTATCTCCCCTCTGTGTGCCTGTGTATGAATCAGCTTTCCGTGCTTGTAGGTGTGGCTTATGGATCCGAGGTCTTGGATACGAAAGCATATGTTGCATCTTCGGGGATAAAACTATATTTAAAATGGAAAGAAGAGAAAGAAACAAAGTAGTTCTTGAAATCAAAATGGACTATTTTTCTTTGAGTGAAGGATGTACAGGAGTAAAAAATAAAACTATTCAATTTGAAGGGAGTATGCTGAGCTCGATATTATTAGTGGCAGATGTATTATATAATAGGTACGTAAAGTTTGTGCATTTGTATAGAGTTTGGGTGTTGCATAGCTTTGATAAACTGCTTCCAAATATGCTTAAGGCAAAAAAGCATAATATTGTAATGAAGACAACAACAAACAGATATTTGAGAATTCCAACTCACATTATTCTGATCCACCCAGGATCTATGATATGAACTGTGGGGATATAAAGCACACTTGGCACATAAGAGTGCCGGAATCTATTATGTGCTTCTCCTTGAATGATTGTGTGCATGTATGATTTGTAAAGACAATAAAACTAGGAAGGGGAACCCAATTGGCATCATTGCATATATGAAAATTCAATGGCAAAACATAAAAATACCATCCCACATCTGGGAGAGAGTGATAAATGCAAAACAGGTGCTATTAAGGGGTACATTTATAAATAAATTGCAAAACCTGTGGAAATCAGTAGACTTCAGTAAATTTTTGACCCTAGAAATAGGTACATGTTTTTCCTTGATAAATGTCAATATGTTCAAGTTAAAGCACTTAAATCTTGTGAACATGGGCAAGCTTCTGACTTATGACTTCACAAGCATTACTCATATACCTCCATTACATAATTTATCATGAGCATTTGCATGATGTCGCACGTGAGCATACTCGTTGATTCTTACATAGACATTTTGTAAGAGAGAACTGGCCCACTAAAATGTTTAGCCACTATGTTAGGGGACATTGCACAGTGGGGTTCTGGCCTCAAAAAAAAATCACTGTCCATTTTCTGTGTCCCCAAAGGTGACCAGTTCTTGGGGACTATTACAATAAAAAAACAGTTTAGCCGAATTTCGTTAATGAACCAAATTCAGAAAATTAGATCAGGCGAATCTAAAAGAATAAAAGTCAGACAACCAGTGTACTGCCAAAAAAAATCACCACTTGCATTTAACTAAGCAAATAGGTAAGAGCCTCCTATTGGATACTTACTGCATGGGCGATTATCTTTCAGTTGGCAGCAAGTTATTTAACCCTAATTGATGCAATGAGTAGCTTCTCATTTCTTAAACAACCATGTCGAAAGATACATCTCGTGGTCATGGAAAAGATGTTAGTCTGTTTGAGAAGGGTCAAATCATTGGCATGTATCAAGCAGAGAAAACATCAAAGGAGATTGCAGAAACTACTAAAATTAGTCCAATGCATTATTAAAAACTGGAAGAATAGTGAGGAACCACCAGTGATGAGTGCATCAGGGTAAGAAGAGAGGCAGATGAAGTTACATAGTTACATAGCTGAAAAGAGACTTGCGTCCATCAAGTTCAGCCTTCCTCACATTTGTTTTTGCTGTTGATCCAAAAGAAGGCAAAAAAAGCCAGTTTGAAGCACTTCCAATTTTGCAACAAACTAGGAAAAATTTCCTTCTTGACCCCAGAATGGCAGTCAGATTAATCCTTGGATCAAGAAGCTATTAAGCTTCATTGAAAAATTCTATCCTTGAATATTGTGTTTTTGCAAGTATGCATCTGCATGGACTCTGATAAAACCACTTCTTCAGGCTGAGAATTCCACAGCCTTATTGTTCTTACAGTAAAAAAACCTTTCCTTTGCCTTAGTTGAAATCTTCTTTCTTCCAGTCTAAACGCATGACCTTGTGTCCTATGTAAAGTCCGGTTTGTGAATAGATTTCCACACAATGGTTTGTATTGGCCCGAATATATTTGTATAATGTTATCATATCCCCTCTCAGGCGACGTTTTTCTAAACTAAAGAGGTTTAAATTTGTTAACCTTTCTTCATAGCTGATATGTTCCATTCCTTTTATTAATTTTGTAGCCCGCCTCTGCACTTTTTCTAGTGCCATAATATCCTTCTTTAGAACAGGTGCCCAAAATTGGACAGCAATATCTAGGCGTGATGCACCCATCATAACTAGTACCTATTGTACAAGCCTGTGGGAGCAGTGCTATGATTGGGGGTTGCTGCAGTTGGTCAGGTCTAGGTTCAGCAACATTATGTGCCCAAAGAATGTGGTCAGCTGACTACCTGAATATACTGATTGGCCATGTTATTCCATCAATGGATTTTTTCTTCCCATATTCCAAGATGACAATGCCAGGATTCATCGTGCAGCACTCATGCAGACCCAGACCATGACACTCCCACCACAGTTGACTGTAGACAAGACACACTTTTCTTTGTACTCCTCACTTGGTTGTCGCCACACACGCATGACAACATCTGAACCAAATAAGTTTATCTTGGTCTCATTGGACCACAGGACATGGTTCCCATAATCCATGTCCTTAGTCTGCTTGTCTTCAACAAACTGTTTTGCGGGCTTTCTTGTGCATCATCTTTAGAAAAGGCTTCCTTCTGGGACGACAGCTATGCAGACCAACTTGATGCAGTGTGCGGTATATGGTCTTAGCACTGACAGGCCGACCCTCCACCCCTTCAACCTCTGCAGCATTGCTGGCAGCACTCATACGTCTATAACCCAAAGACAACCTCTGGATATGACGCTGAGCATGTGCACTCAACTTCTTTGGTTGACCATGGCGAGGCCTGTTCTGAGTAGATCCTGTCCTGTGAAACCGCTGTATGGTCTTGCCCACCATGCTGCAGCTCAGTTTCAGGGTCTTGGCAATCTTCTTATAGCCTTGGCCATCTTTACGTAGAGCAACAATTCTTTTTTTTTCAGATCCTCAGAGAGTTCTTGCCATGAGGTGCCATGTTGAACTTCCAGTGACCATTATGAGAGAGTGTGAGAGCGATAACACCTAATTTAACACATCTGCTCCCATTCACACCTGAGACCTTATAACACTAACAAATTACATGACACCGTGGAGGGAAAATGGCTAATTGGGCCCAATTTGAACATTTCCACTTAGGGGTGTACTCACATTTGTTGCCAACAGTTTAGAAATTAATGGCATGTTGCATAATTTTCAGGGGACAGCAAATTTGCACTGTTATACAGGCTGTACACTTACTACTTTACATTGTAGCAGGGTGTCATTTCTTCAGTGTTGCCACATGAAAAGATATAATAAAATATTTACAAAAATGTGAGGGGTGTACTCACTTTTGTGAGATATTGTGTATATATATATATATATGTTTATTTACTTATATATGTAAATATATAATAAATAATATGAAATAAAATTAATCGTTATACAATTAATTTTATTTCATATTATTTATTATATATTTACATATATAAGTAATTAAACACATATAGATTTATTACTTTTTACTTATATTTTTATTACTTATATTTTTATTCCTATACAGTATTGACAAATTCTCACTTTATCTGTGAATAAAATCATCATTTAGGAACTGTCCCTTAGCCATCATTCATCTTTTTTCCCATCAATCATCTTTTTTTTAGAATCGTGAATCATAACAAAATGCTCAGCCATTGTGCGCTTCATTTAGTATGTGATTTGGCACAAATTCAGATGAATTCCAGTTTGTAATCTCCAAATCTAAACATTACCATCATCTGACAACAAAACCTCAAAGACACACCCTCAGAACAGATCTAACTATGTTGTAGCTCTTCTTTGCCTGTACGAGGCATTTCTCCTATTATACCAACTCTTTATTAATACCTCTTTTCTCCCTAAGTACACAAGTAGCTACGAGCTGACTTTGGAAGTACTTATGTACAATAATGATAATGTAGGATAATTACTAGTATGTATGAGAGTTTTGTTTTTTTACAGACTTGGAGAATTGTTATTTCTAAACTGCAATCAATCTCAATAAGGACTGATTGGGTGATGGTCAAATTCCCAAATTCTGAACTGAAATGTAGCCACATCACAAACCAACATAAACACAATCTCTGAGCACTTTTGTTTTGATTCATGATTCTGAATTCTGCCAAAAAAACAAGGTTATTATATGGGGAAAAAATATGACTGATGGCTAAGAGACTATCAATAAATGTTGATTTCACACATCAAGTAAGAAGTGAATAATAGAGGTAAAAAAGAAGTAACAAAATATGTTTATATATTTTCTAAATGTATAAGAAATAAACATATAAATACAGGTTTTTGTTTGCTCCTCCTGTTTTGCTCTCAATTATCTACATTTTTCTAGTTGTTCTGTAAACCAAATGGCAGGAACATGCTCCTTTTTTTTGCAAACATGGAAAAGGGGAAAGCCCTACATTTGACCCCTGTAAGTTTGCAAAAACCCATAAAACATGTACATTGTGGGCACTGTTGTATTTAGGAGATGTTGCTGAACATAAATTGGGGTTTTCTTTGTCAGTAACACATAACAGGAACTGAGAATACATGCCTAAAGTACGATGTGAGAGAAAAATAACACAAAGAAATGACCCAAAAGTTTGACAGAGACTGGTGGTAGAATTAGTGCATGGAAAGTGTTAAAATACCACTATTTAAAATACCTTAGGGTGTCTACTTTTCAAAAATATATGGTTTGATGTAGGTAAATTACATTGGCCGGCTTCGATATTTTCCCAAATAGGACATGGGTGCATGATGACCAGCTGAGAAAATTCCAAGTTGGAAAACTGGAATGCGCACCCTCCAAATAAGGTCTTTTAGCCCCCAGAGACCCCAACACTTCTATACATGGGTGGTATCACTGTACTCAGGAGTAGTGATGTCCCGAACGGTTCGCCACGAACAGTTCACCGCGGACTCATCATTGAGTAAACTTTGACCCTGTACCTCACAGTCAGCAGACACATTCCAGCCAATCAGCAGCAGACGCTCCCTCCCAGACCCTCCCACCTCCTGGACAGCATCCAGTTTACCTTCATTGTGAAGCTGCATTCTTAGTGAGCTGTCCAGGAGGTGGGAAGGTCTGGGAGGGAGGGTCTGCTGCTGATTGGCTGGAATGTGTCTGCTGACTGTGAAGTACAGGGTCAAAGTTTACTCAATGATGAGTCCGCGGCGAACCGTTCGCAAACCGTTTGGCGAACCGTTCGGGACATCACTACTCAGGAGATGTTGCTGAACACATATTGGGTGTTCTTTGGCAGTAACCCTTAAAGTTCTCAGTACATTTATTCTTAAATTGCAAAAAAGCAACAATGATTTTTTTTTTTTTAATTTGGCACAGATTAGTGGTAAAATGGTTGCATGAAGAGTCAAAATACCTGAAAAGTGTAATACCTTAGGTCGTCTTCTTTAAAAAATATATACATGTGAAGGGGTTATTCAGGGATTTCTGACTGATATCAGTGTTACAATGTAACTTGCATTAATTTTGAAAAAAATGGTTTGGAAATAGCAAGGCGCTACTTGTACTTATTGCCCTATAACTTGCAAAAAAGCTAAGAACATGTTAACATTGTATATTTATAAAATCAGGACAAAATTTAGAAACTATTTAGCATGGGTGTTTTTTTTTGCGGTTTTAGATGCACAACAGATTTTGGGGGTCAAAGTTTGAGAAAAGTGTTATTTTCATCATATTTTATCATTTTTATTATAGTAAATTATATGATATGATGAAAATAATGGTATCTTTAGAAAGACCATTTAATGGCGAGAAAAACGGTATTTAATATGTGTGGGTACAGTAAATGAGTAAGAGAAAAATTACAGATAAACACAAAAATCTCAGAAATGTAAAAACAGCCCTGGTCCTTAACAGTAAGAAAATTGAAAAAAAGTCTGGTCATTAAGGGGTTAAACATAACTTTATCTTTCATGCTACATTCATGCCGTCTCAAAACACAGACTTTAACTAAGCAAAACCTATTTATTAATTTATTTTAGGTGATGATTTTCCCCGAAGGAACATGTACCAACCGATCCTGTCTCATTACCTTCAAACTTGGTAGGATCATAAATAAATGGCATGTAACGTTTGTGGCTAGATGTGTTGTGTGAATGGTGGTGTTTTTTTTTTTTTGCAGATCTTCCTAACCGAGGGCACAAAAGCACCGTTTAACTTGCCAATAATTACATCTGTTGTTGTGTACTCTGCAATCCAAAACTGTCCCTAAGTGTTTCTGGTATTTACAGTACATTATAACACGGTTTACTCAATGTATGAACTGTATGAAGAGTCCATTAAAGCTCTTGTTGGCACATATGGATGCCCTTTGAGAGGGTTTTAGATTTGACTTCTTTCCTTTTGTACTGATTTTCTGTAGTAAACAACTGAAGCTGACATACTAGACCTGACCGCACTTGGCCTGTTTACATGAAGATGATCCAGTTTATTATATTCGCCAGGGTATTTATGGGTTATATATAAACCTATCTATAGAGATATTAATATAGGTATCCGATATACCAGAGATAAAGTAAGGGGACTGCTTTTTCTTTTGTACCTCTTCGATTATGACAAACTATAAAATAAAAAAATGTAGAACTTTAATAGGCACCCCTTTTGTCATACTTTGGTAAAGGACGTCTACTCTACTTCCTGCTCTGGTTGGTGACTTTTTGAAATTATAATATTTTCCACACTTTATGGATGTACCTGCCTCTCTATTGCTATAGATTTAGATGTAAAATGATTATTATACATGCAAAATATTAGGCTAGGCCCAAATTAAAAAGTGGTCTGGTCAATAAGGGGTTAAACAATTTTTTTAGCTTTTAAAAAATTGTTTTACTATTTTAAAACTTTGTTTAAACATTTTAAAACTTTTTAACTTTTTAAAAGTTTTTTTACTGTTAACCCCTAACTAGCCTAACAGTAAATCCCCCACATTTCCCCACTAACTTCTTCCCACCCTAGCTAAAAAAATAAATATTTTACAAATATTTAAGTAACTAAATAAATTTAACCCCTGAGGGTTAAAAAAAAAGTTAACCCTCATGGGTTAAAAGAAAAAATCAGATCACAGTTAAATACTGTGATCTGCATTTTGATCACTGCAGACAGTGATCAAAGGGCAGGGAAGGGGTTACATTTTATTGGGAAGAGGTGAGGGAGGGTGGAATTTTACAACTAACTTTTTTTTTCACAGCCAGAGACAGATCTGCGCCAATCTGTATCTCTGCACTTCACAGCTTACACCAAGCTACAGGGAGACAGATCGGGTTCACATGGGCTGTGAAAGTGAAACTGCTTGCTGTAGTGTGCCTCAGACATGGTTGCACACTACAGGAACATTAACCCCATGATTGCCACGATCGTGGCAATCTGGGGTTAATTTTAGTATTGGACAGAAATTTTTCGTCGTTGAGGGAAGGACTGCAATGATGGAAAATTTCCATCCAGTGCCCTTAAGGGGTTAACGCAACACAGTCCTTCAATATACACATATCACTACACCTTCCTCTCTTTACATGCAATAGAAAAAACATGCTATAACCAAACATATTAATCTATCTAGCAAGTACTTATGCATACGGTCTAACTTGTTGGATATATATTAACATGACTTTATCAGTCTTTCAGGACTTTTCCTTTGACGCGTAGATCGTCTAACAACCTGATCAGACTCTGATTCAGTTTCCATGTTTCAACTTACTACTTCATCTGATTCAGTGTTGGAACATTTCTGCTCTGATTCTTTTAGAATGTCTCTTCTGTTCCTTCTAAGAATCCTTCCCTCTTCTGTCCGAATCATGTAAGATCTTGGTTGCACTTGTTCCTCTATGGAACCTTTCTGTAACTAAGTACTATCCTTGTTCTTAATCCTCACCTTTTCTCCCTTATGCTGTTTAGGTAAAAATGTCACTCTTGAGTCGAAATAGACTTTCTGTTTCTCCTTCTGTTTCCTTTTAACCCCTTAAAGACCAAACTTCTGGAATAAAAGGGAATCATAACATGTCACACGTCATGTGTCCTTAAGGGGTTAAACTGCTTTACCTATGCACCTTTCCCTGTTGCAAGCAGGTCATCCTTCACAAGCGTCTTCCCATAAAAAGTTGAGCAGGCGAGTAACCACATGCAAGGGGCGTACTGCTATATGCTAGCAGTGCTTTACAAAACTCACTTTGGCTCTCTTCAGCTTTTCGCATTAGTTTTTTTTGACAATTCCAACAGATTTTTCAATCAGTCCATTGGACTGTGGAAAATATGGGCTTGATGTATTATGTACAAATTGCTATTCTTTGGCAAACTGTGGGAATCGGACATTGGCAAATTGTTGGCCGTTGTCAGTAAACATTTCTTGAGGTATTCCATGTCTAGCAAAGGCCGACTTTATACATTGATTCACATTCTCAGCCAATGTTGATCTCAATCCACATACTTCTGGATACAAGGAATGATAATCAGTGATAATGACAAAATCTATGTTGTTACATGTAAACAAGGCAACACCAACCTTTTGATATGGCCTTTCTGGCACTGGATGTGGCTGCAGTGGTTATTTTTGCATTGCACACAGAAGGACACTCTATCAGAAATGTCTTGGTTCATTCATGGCTAGAATATTACGCCCCTTGCTCTTTTCCTGCATTTTTCAATGCCTAAATGACCTTCATGAGCTTGCTGAGACTGTGAGGAATCATAATCTTGCTGCCTTTAAAGATGATTCCATCTATGCCAGTCAGTTCAGCTCTGCAGTTCCAGTATTCTTGGACTCCAACTACGCAACCATGTTTGATATCAGGCCATCCGATTTCAATAGCACATTTAACTCTATCAAAAGTAGAATCTTTTTCTGTTTGTTGGTGGATCATCTCCATCTTTTCATCTGTAATAGGCATAGCTGAGGTGACTATATCAATGTAAGCTTGAATTTCTTCAGCTACTTTGTCATTTTAGCCAGCTGTTTCATCCACTGCTCTGTACAATGCATCACCTGTATCCATCATTTTTCCTGGTGTGTATGTCACCTTTAGGGTATAACATTGCAATCTGATCATCATTCTTTGACTCCTTAGAGGACAGTCATTGAGAGACTTTGTGAACAACGCTGTCAATGGTTTGTGATCAGTTTCCATGTTAACTGATTGTCCTTAAATGAATTGATCAAATCTGTTGCATGCGAACATGATACTAAGAAGTTCTCTCTATCTGAGCATATCTAGTTTCAACACCAGACATGGAACGGGAAACATATGCTACTGTTTGCCAGGTGCAGTGGCGGCTCTAGACTTTATGAGGCCTTAGGCGAAACCCAAACAAGAGGCCCCCCCCACTAATACTCATAGTAAAAAATATATAGGGGTTGCATCATGTGTATAATGAGCTGTTGTTATATTGAATGACAGGCTTGCAGCGCTGGATACAGAGAGCTAGTTTCTGTATTCAGTGTTGGGGTGAGTGTGGCACGGTTCAAGGAGAAAGTGTGGCATGGCTTGGCAGGATGAGTGACAGGATAGAAGTTAATGTGATAGGGTGAAGGGGGATGAGTTTGACAGGGTTGGGGTTATGTGTTACACAGCTGGAGGAGGAAGTGTGACAAGGCGAGGGAAAGTGAGTCGGACAGGATTATGTGGCAGGGTGAGTGTGGCATGGTTGGGCACAAGTGAAAGGGTTAATGTGAAAGGGTTGGGGGTGAGTGTGACAGTATGAGAGAAGATGAGTGTGATAGGGTGAGTGTGGAAGAGTGAGGGTTGGTAATTGGGGTATGGATGGAGGGGGTGAGAGCGACAAGATTAGGAGAGGTTAATGTGAAGGAGGCATGACAGCATGTGGGGGGTGACAGTATGTGTGTGGAATTGTGACAGTGGGTAGGTGAGAGTGTGGGAGGCAGTGTTGGAAATGGTGACAGTGTGTGCAGGGGCAATGTGTGGGAGGGGTGACTGTATGCAGTGGTGTATCCTGGTTTTGTGCTGCCCTAGGCAGGACAAAACTCAGGCACCGCCCAACCCCCCCTGCGCGCGCGATCCCCACCCATCCCTTCCCCCCCGCGCGCGACACCTCCCATCCCTTCCCCCCCGCGCGCGCGACACCTCCCATCCCTTCCCCCGCCTTCTAAATACACACACACTCACTAGCAGAGACACACACTAAAAGACACACACACACACACACACTAACAGACACACACACACACACACACACTAACAGACACACACACACACTAACAGACACACACACACACTAACAAACACACACACACTAACACACACTAACACACACTCACACTAACACACACACACACACACTAACAGACACACACACACTAACAGACACTCACTAACAGACACACACACTCACTAACAGACACACACACACATACACACACTCACATTAACACATGTACTTTTTAAACCTCCCCCCCTCCAGCCTCCTTACCTTTGGGAGTGCTGGGGGGGGGTCTCTCTCTCCCTGGTGGTCCAGTGGCTGCTGGGTGGGCGGCATTGGCGGGTGGCTGGCGAGGGAGCTCTTCCTGTGAGCTGACTGCTCAGCTCCCTCGCGCGCCGCAGAGTGAGGCTGGGAGCCGGAAGATGACGTCATATTCCGGCTCCCAGCCTCACTCTGCGGCGCGCGAGGGAGCTGAGCAGTCAGCTCACAGGAAAAGCTCCCTCATCAGCCGCCCGCCCGCTCGCCAATGCCGTCCGGCGCCCAGCATGTCTTTTAGGGCAGTGAGGGTGGAGGGCAATGATGGGGCAGTGAGGGCAGTGATGGGGCAGTGAGGGTGGGAGGGCAGTGATGGGGCAGTGATGGCAGGAGGGCAGTGATGGGGCAGTGAGGGTGGGAGGGCAGTGATGGGCAGGAGGGTGGGGGGGGCAGGAGGGTGGGGCAAGCGATGTAAAGTAAGTGAGGGTGGGAGGGCAGTGGATGGGGCAGTGAGGGTGTGAGGGCACTGAGGGTGGTAGGGCTGTGATGGGGCAGCGCAGGGTGGGAGGGCAGGATGGGGCAGGAGGGTGGGAGGGCAGGAGGGTGGGAGGGCAGGAGGGTGGGGGCAGGGGATGGGGCAGTGAGGGTGGGAGGGCAAGTGAGGGGCAGTGAGGGTGGGGCAAGGGGATGGGGGCAGTGAGGGTGGGAGGGCAGGAGGGTGGGATGGCAGGATGGGGCAGTGAGGGTGGGGGGGCAGGATGGGCAGTGAGGGTGGGAGGGCAGGATGGGGCAGTGCGAGGGTGCAGGTGGGCACCGAGGGTAGCAGGGGCAGTGATGGGGCAGGAGGGTGGGGGGCAGTGATGGGGCAGTGAGGGCGGAGGGCAGCAGATGGGGCAGTGAGGGTGGGGGGCAGTGATGGGGCATGTGCAGGAGGGTGGGAGGGCAGTGAGGGTGGAGGGCAAGGATGGGGCAGCAAGTGAGGGTGGGGGGGCAGTGATGGGGCAGTGAGGGTGGGAGGGGCAGATGGGGCAGTGAGGGTGGTGGGCAGTGATGGGGCAGTGAGGGTGGGAGGTAGTGAGGGTGGGGGGCAGTGATGGGGCAGTGAGGGTGGGAGGGCAGTGATGGGGCAGTGAGGGTGGGGGCAGTGATGGGGACAGTGTGTGTGGAGGCTGTGACAAGCCTCCACACACTGAAATACCTTGTATTGCAATATAATTCCCTGGTGGTCCAGTGGCAGCAGTCCCTGGTGGTCCGGTGGGATGACTTCCGTCTGCAGCTCCGCGAGAGCTGCAGACTTTGTTCACGCGAGCGCCTGTTAGAGCGTTGCTGTGGTAACCCGCGGCAACGCTCTGTGTGCTCGCGAGAACCTTATTACATGATCTGCAGCTCTGCACTCGGCGGAGCTGCAGATCAGAGGCTGGCTCTCCATGTGGGCAGACCACGTGGAGGGGCCACCCGGCGGCATACTGGGCAAGCCGCCGGGCCCCCTCTCACTGTCGGGTCCTCGGTCATTGACCAAGGACCTGACAGTTCAGTCTGCCCCAAGGCGATTTAGGCGGCCGCGAGGCCCCACACAGCGCGAGGCCTTAGGCGGCCGCCTAAATCGCCTAATTAGAGAGAACCTACCAAACACTTTAACTCCAGCCTACTCCAGCCTAGACCTTGGCCTAACACTTTCCTAACCCACAAAAATTCCTGTTTAACCAAGCCCTTATTCCCGCCGCTGTGACCAAACGGGAACACAACCAAATTATATAGGGAGGGTGGGAGGGACAATTCACAGGTAAGGGCAGCTCAAATTAAAATGGCCTAAACTTAAGATGGCTGCTATTTAACAGGCTAACTCTCCTCCCCACTCATTAACCTAAACCCACCCCTTGACCCCTTGACCTACAATTCACCTGCCAACATTCTGGCCCTGTCAAGGCCCACTCCCCTCCTGCGTTGCTCCGTGGCCATCAGGTTAAACACAGACTCTGATATCACATTAACTTGAGCTCCAGTATCTAATTTAAATAGCAACATTATGTTTTGTACCTGCAGTGTAAGGATCCACTCCTCTGTTTGTTTCTCATTCTGCAGCAATGTGTCTATATAGAATTCCTCTATAGCATTTTCCTTCAGTGTGTGAACTTGCTTTCCTGAACTTTTGCAGCAGCGTACAAAATTTAGTTTACCACATTTATTACAGTTCTGTCCATATGCAGGACATTTTCTCTGTTGATGTTCAGTACCACATCTATTACAAAACTCTTGCTTTTTTACCTATATTCGCTCTGTTTCCTTTTGTGTTTTGCATCTATTTAGTGACCATTTTACTTTTTTTGCTCACTCCTCAGTTGATCTACAGTGCATATTTCAGTAACTAACTCTTTGGCCTGTGATTTAACAGCATCTGCTGCTCTACACAATGCTAATGCCTTTTCCAGATTCAAGTCTTGCTCTCTAAGTAGCCTTTCTCCCAGTCCATTATCTGGTATTCCACGTACAATTCTGTCTTTTATTAATGAATCTGTTAATTCTCCAAACTCACATGTTTTGCTGCGATTTCTCAGCTCATTTACATACCAATCAAACATTTCTCCTGGCTTCTGCATGCATGTAAAAAATCTGTGACTTTCATATGTGACATTCCTTTTAGATATGCAATATTCTTCAAATTTATTATTAGATTATCTCCTTCTGGAAACACAAAGTTATTGTACATTTCCACCCACCACATACAGAGATAATGAGGATTTCATGTTCTCACTTTTTCTGTCAGCATAAATTGGAGAGAGATATAATTCAAATCTTTGCTTAAATCTCCTCCAATTTTCAGCAACATTCCCAGTTAACTGAAGTTTTGGTGGTGGTTGCAAAGCTTCCATATTGCCCAACCTTAATTTTTTGCAGACTTTATTTAGCTTTCAGCAATATGGCAGCTTATTGGAAATCTCTTCAGCAGACTTTCAGCACACTAAACTCTGGAGTAATCTCTCCCTTCAACCCTGTACTTCTGACAATGTTGTGTTTTCTGTGGTTCTTGCAGGATTATCAATGCTGACATTCACTTCATATGAACAGCTTTACTTCCATAATTCACAAAACATAACTTGCAGAGTCACTGCTAAACTCACATCATGAAGTGCTCTCCTAATCCCTCCTCTTGATTGAATATCCTGCCCTCTTAAAGCAACATAGTCCTTTAATATACACATATATTAAATATGGCCCACATGTCCCTCGTGGGCCGCGAGTTTGACATGCTTGCTCTAAACCCTTCAGGAGATCAACAACAAAGAAAGATGGCTGTGCCACAAATGTACAGGAATGACAAAGTGCTATTTTCAATAATATACAGTAGGTGTGGGCAATCTTAAAAATAGTCTAAAATAGTCTATATATAATTATGAGTACCTCTTTAAAATGAATTTTGCAGTGTAATAGGAATTCATGGGTAGGCGGTAGGTCCTTGTATAAGTGAATATGATGGGTAGAAGATTTCCTAGTGTAATCCATACATATATGCAAGATAAGAAAACGAGAAATCTAATTGTGCACTATGTCAACTTAAATAAATAATAGGTAATAAAACCACGGTAGCTTACTCATATTTGGTGGAACTATCACCAGCTCCAGTTTAATTCTTTATTTGTGTATTGACAGTAGGTACATTCAATAAAACAACAATTCGTTACAGCATAAGTGATAACATTGATAACAGTTTATTCAAATGATGCCAACAGCTATTAGGTTCCAGATATGTTCGAAGCGAATGGTGGGGCATCAAGTGTGCCTTAGAGCCCTCGTTCAAGCACCCAATGTCCAATACTTTTTATTTTATAGTACAAACAGAAATTAACTTAAAGAATCAAAGAGAAGTAAAGGGAGGAAAGAAAAAGGAAAGTGCTGGGCAAGAGAGATAGGAATCGGTCCCTGTGAATATGTTGTTTCCTAGATAATCCGTGGACCCGTGAATTGTGCTTTACCTCACCCATGGTGGTGATCCCTCAGGATGCAGGTCCGAGGTCCTTTGCCACTCCACAGGGAATCTCCCCTTATGTCTCATCACCCGAGAGGCCACCGACTGAGGCTCCTTTGTGGGCTTGGAGCCGTGACCCCGGTCTCCCCACCCTCCTGGTGTGTCGAAACACTGCCCCAAAGGTAAGACAGGAAAGTGAAGAATCGGAGAGAGAAAGTGTATAGTACCCGTTGCTGTCGCCCGCTGTCCCTCAGTTATGATTATTTGTATACACCATCCATGGCTCCCAGACCCTGGTGAATTTGGATTCCGTATGTCTCAACTTTTTCCATCACCTCTTGCTTGAAGGAGACTTCCACTTTAAGCCGTGCCACTGCCAAAGCTTTCAGTTTTGCTAGTGCTATGAGTGTGATTAATTGCAGGAGTGTCTTTGTATTCCCTCTGTGGGATGGGATGTGATAATAGAAAAATCCATGGGACAAGTCTATAGGTATCTGTAGTACTTCAGAGGTTAGACCAGCTCCAGTTTTGATAGCGTTTAGTGGTATAATCCCCACTAATCCTGTAAGTAGACTATGTCATTAACCCACACCTACTGTATATTATTGAAAGTAGCACTTTATTGTCATTGCTGTACTTTTGTGGCGCAGCCATTTTTTCTTTGTAAAGCCTGTTAATTCCCCAATTTGGGCAGAAACAATTAATGCAGTCCAATATATGGTGATACATACATAATAAATGAAGAAAAAGAGGAAATCTGTTCCTATTACTGATATCGGATACACACAAGCAGTTAAAAATCTAGAAGATACTTTATTGAAAAAATATATATGGGAAACCTAAAACCCCGTCAATGTCTGCCTGACTAAACACGAGACAGGTTCTGTCCCCATGTTTGAGGATTTCGTCAAAGCCCTCAATGACAATGAGATCAATCTAAAACTAACACATGTCATTGATGAACATGAATTTGTCTTCTTAGACCTAAAAATTCTGCTGGAAAAAGATGGAACTATCCAAACAGAATTATTTAGAAAAGCAACATCAACTAACAGCTTGTTACATTGGGAGAGCCATCATCCCTACAGACTAAAAGCATCCATCCCTTTTAGCCAGTATTTGAGGGCCAGACGCGATTGCTCTTTAGACCAAACTTTTTACGATGAATGTAAAATATTGAAATCTAGATTTAGGGAACTAGGTTACCCTAATCGGTTCTTAAAACGTGCCTTCCATTGGGTCTGGAGTATTGATAGAAATACTAGCCTCCATTTTTCCAAACCAAAACAAGAACAAAAGGCCCCATGATGTATTGCGACATTTGATCAGGGCTGGTGGCCCATGTCGCAAATTCTTAAGAAGAACTGGCCAATACTCTTACATAACCCTGAACTTCAACATGTGTTACCTGAGTTTCCACCTCTAACAGCACGAAGTCCAACTAACTTACAAAATCAACTTGTTCACAGTCATCTGGCGCCCCCTTCACCATCAACAAATTGGTTATCCAATACTAAGGGAACTTATAGATGTGGACATTGTAAGGCGTGCCAATACATCTTGCCCTCTAAGTTTACCACGTCCACTCAGACGCAGATCCGGATTGAGACCAATGCTTTGGTTAACTGCAGCTCTACACGAGTGATCTATTTAATCACATGTAGCTGTGGAACCCAATACATTGGAAAGACTTTTCAGCAGTTCAGACGCAGGATTCTGCAACATGTAACATCCGTTAACAATACTGTCACCCCTACTCCGGTTGCAAGACACATTCTCAACTTCCATGATGGTAATCCTAACAATCTGAAATTCCAGGTAATTGAGAAATTGCTATTGAATCCAAGTAAAGGAAATTTTAATAAGATTTTACTCTGAAAAGAATCTCAATGGATATTCTCGTTTAAGACCTTAGTCCCCTCAGGTCTTAACGAGGAATTTAACTATACATCTTTTATACATTAATCATGTGAACCACTAATCAACAATTGGCTTACAGCTTTGCAAGGATCTGATCTGTATATGCCATCTTATCCTAATTATGCATTATAAATTTATGACCACTATTATCATGTATAACTACCTCTTTCTTTCTAATTGGCACCATTGTAAGACAAATAACATAAATGTTTTACATTTCTTTTTCATATATATTGTCTTGTCAGTTTCAAATGACAGGACTCTTGACATCACAGTATACGACTGTGTAATTATAATTTTGACCCTGTGGGGATACTTTTTATTGATGTTTTCAGGATTTATTGAACCTACCCGTTCAATGAGTTTGTTATAGATTTTCTGCCAATATGATTGCAGGTTGTTATCTATAATGTGGCTATATAATTCCTCAAGTTTTCAATTTATTGTGATAATGAGGGGGAATTGTTGTTTTTCCCTCATCTCTTGATACCTACGAAAGTATTTTATTGATATTACTTATATATCTTGAATATATTTTGGATAATTATATATCTATATTCTTTGGTGAATTGGATATGAGTGATTGGGACCATTCCAGCCTCAGAGCTGAAATTTGACCAATCAGGTCTGAGGGCGGGCTTTTTAAACTCGTGTATACCGAGAAACTCACTTCCCCCTGATGAGCCTCGTAGTTAGGCAAAACGTGCATCGGGGCGCGACATACCATACCTTTTTGAGCAGAGTAAGTGATGAGAACCGCACCCAATCCCAACGGCCAAGGGTGCTCCAGAGCAGGACCAGCAATCCCAGTACAATAATCCAAGAGAAAAAACTCACAGGCACTCCAACTTCAAGCCGCAGGCAGATTTATTATGATAGAATGCAACGCAACGTTTCGACCGGAAAGGTCTTTTTCAAGCTGACACCACATGGTGCAAAATGTGCTTATATAACAAACACTAACAACTAAGAAATCAATCAATCAATTACTGCTAATTAGTAGAAATTCTTAATTGATAAAAAGGTAATTTAAAAAGGCATTGTAAAAGAAACAAATATCAAATGTGAAATATTACAATATATACATAAATCAGATAGATAGTGCACACTATATCATTAACTTCATACACACAAGACATGAATCATTCTATGATCATATTAATGCTAGGAATTCTAAAATGTATATATATATAGGATAACCTATTATGTCATGAGTATTCCCTGGTTACAAATACTGTGCCCATAGAGGAGAGAAGAAATACATAAGAAAACAGCAAATAAAAAAAGTAAATACATGCAGCGTATCCTCCATGGTATCCAAACGCGACCCACTTCCGGGTCTGTGAACCGCACGTGACGTCATTGGAACGCACGTGCGAAATCTTCCTCCGAACGGATTGGCTGGAGGACCAAACATGACATCGTTCTGTGTTCAATTCACCATTGCACAGCCCACATAGTGGAGTATGTTCACTCTGCCACATCACTATCCCAAAGTAAATCTTCACAGAACATCCTAATCATTCAGGCATGTTATATGGCACAGATCAGGAAAATAAATCTATTAGATGTAATATACAATATAAGTAAATAAACAGGAGTAATAGTTATTCATATAGGAATACCAGAGATGGATACTTAGAATAATCATTATACCAAATAAGAGCCAATTCCATATTAAAGGTACAGACCTCAAAAGTCAAACACCTATACCTGGCAAAGATTAAATAAAAAAGGAGACAGCAAAGAAAATACAGGGACAGTGAATTCCCATATGGAACATGAGAGTCTGTATATATAAGGACAGAGACTATATAGTCTCATTATATTCTCTCATATATAGGCACAGTCGACATCATTCCAGATTAAAGGTACAGACCTCAAAAGTCAAACACCTATACCTGGCAAAGATTAAATAAAAAAGGAGACAGCGAAAAAATACAGGGACAGTGAATTCCCATATGGAACATGAGAGTCTGTATATATAAGGACAAAGAATTCCCATATTTGTTTCTTTTACAATGCCTTTTTAAATTACCTTTTTATCAATTAAGAATTTCTACTAATTAGCAGTAATTGATTGATTGATTTCTTAGTTGTTAGTGTTTGTTATATAAGCACATTTTGCACCATGTGGTGTCAGCTTGAAAAAGACCTTTCCGGTCGAAACGTTGCGTTGCATTTTGTCATAATAAATCTGCCTGCGGCTTGAAGTTGGAGTGCCTGTGAGTTTTTTCTCTTGGAATACCATACCTTTTTTGTGATCATTGGGCTCTAGGTGTCCCTAGCAATCCTCTCCCTTTCCCTTCTCATGAAAATGAACATACACCTTTGGACTTTTATTTATTACTTGGGATTTTGAGGGGTTGCGATAATCTGGGACACTAGGTCTATATATAGAATGGATCAATCAGGATTTTAGCATTAATTAGTCTCTCTTAAACCTGCAATATTTCTCTACTATTCATAGTCTCAGCGGGTTACTTATTAGCATTGGGTTTCTCTCTTCACTTTTTCCTCACTTCACAGGGCACACTGTCACATGTGCAGAGACCAACATTCTAAGTATGGTCCTGCACATTAGGATGCACTAACAGTTCTTTCTGTTTTTTCTTTCCCTCCTGTATATTCTTTCCTAGCACTATTGGGGGAGAGAACCTAATATACCTGGTTCTATATCTAGTACCAGAGGCAGCCACGATCAATCCATTGAATATATATGTCTGGATGGCAATGTTGCTATCTTTACTGTTCATTTACTAGGACTGGATATTTTGTTTCTGTTGGGGATTCACGTAATGAATATTATCCCAGATACAGTTACATGAATGGCTAGCCTGTTGCATAGTATATAACAGGTTACTCTCACTCCCCCCCTTTAGTCACAGGTTTAACACAGCACTATTTTGATAATGAGGCAGCAGCACTACATTTAATCTTTGCTGTAAGCCTGCCATTTTTCTGACATTTTGATACAATGCTGTGTTAACATTAAGATAGATGTCCATGTTATCTGTATATATTTTTCTCTATATCATTCAGACATTGACACTGATTATTATATTAAAGTCAGAAGTCTGATTAGACACTAACCAACATAGACATTAGGGAGGTACAGCCATTGATAGCTGTGGAGATCTATATATCGATTATATATACTTTTTTGGTTTCTCTTTTGGTATATTTACACACATTTTTTTTGTTCTTATCATTATATTTTGTTACCATTCAATTTAATTTCCAGTCACAATCTACTTCTCTGGAGTAATTTTCTTCAGATTTGTGGGATTTTTCTCAATACTTATTAGCATTAGCAACTTTATTATTTTTTCACCATCTTTTCTATTTTTGGTGCCCTTGAAGGCACCATTCTGATTTACTTTTATTTGGTGTCTAATTGATTGTGGACATTTAGATACTCTCATCGAGAATATTAGTGAGATTTGTGATCCTGCTACCCCTTAACCCCCCTTTTCTTTTTCTTCTTTTTCGTTTTATTAGTTCATCTATTTACTAATAATTTAATATGCTGATGTTATGTACATCTAATAAGACTATATCTTCAGATTAGAATTCTGAGAAATACTATACTGCGTTGGTTTATTCACTATTAATTTAGAGATAGAGTTTATAGTGGGTGATCTTTCTATAGTCGAAGGCATTAAGTGTTTACAGTGTATCTTTCTGCCTTCATACACTGCTATCATTACACCACACAAGAGCAATCAATTCTCTCTCCAGCAGGTTTGCTCGCATTGTATCTTATTGGCAACATTTTGATACTTATACATCTAGTTGGAATTTATACCAACTGTAACAGACTCTCTCTCAGCTATATTGTATTGGAACTCTACCATTCCTTTCTGGCATAGAGGAACTATTTAACTATTTAATTGTCAGCTCTTTTTAGGGGATACCTATGTATCTTATACAATCAGAGTGCTCTGAGCCTAATTGAAGGGCGGGGCAAGGCTTTATAAGCCTTCCCCTGCCCTGCAGAGCTCAGTCTGCGCTGAGCCCTCCATGGGTGAAGATGGATTTTTTTTTTTTGCGCTCGTTTTTTTTTTATTGCGTTGGTTATTATGGATTTTCTATTTGGCCTTTTTTAGGGCTGAAAAAAGATTTTAGAAGAAAGAACATTGAATGGTAAGTTTTATTTTTTTTACAGGTACTTTATTATTAGGGTGAGGGTGGTAGGTAAGGGGTTAATATTTTTGGGGGGAGGGGGATGACTAGGGGTTTGGGGACCCCTAGTCACCACGGGGGCTGTAACATTTTTTTTTAGGGCCCCCATCTGCCGCTCAGGGGTGGGGGCCGGGGGGGGGACAATAGGTTCCCCCATTGATATTTAGGGCCCCCATCCGCCGCTCAGGGGTGGGGGCCAGGGGGGAGGATGTTAGGTCCCCCCCCTTATTTTACTGTAGGGCCCCCACCCACTGCTCAGGGGTGGGGACGAGAGGGGGAAGAGGACATTAGTTCACCCCCTTATAAGTATTTAGGGCCCCCACCCACCGCTTAGGGGTGGGGACCAGGGGGGAGGACATTAGGTGTCCCCCTTATTAGTAGTTTGGGCCCCCACCCACTGCTCAGGGGTGGTGGCCAGTGGGAGGACATAAGGTGTCCCCCCTTATTAGTATTTAAGGCCTCCACCCCCAGCTCAGGGGTGGGGGCCAGTGGGGAGGACATTAGGTCACCCCCTTATTTTACTGTAGGGCCCCCACCCACCGCTCAGGGGTGGGGGCAATAGGGGGGAACCTATTTGTATTTTATTTTTAAACAGTGAGCAGCCACAGGCTGCTCACTGTTTACTAGACATGCCCCTACTCGCAGTATAGCGAGTAGGGTCAAAATGTACTAATACTAAGTAATTTTTACTTAGTATTAGTAAATTGGGCTGAAAGACTAATTTAAGTCTTTCAGCCTTTTGATAGATAACTCCCTAATACAGTGGGAATTAAGGAGTTATCTACTAAGCGGCTGCAAAAGAAGTGCCGAAGTCCCGAAATGCCGAAGTTCAGAAATTCCAAAGTTCCGACGTGTCGAACTGACGAAGTCCCCATCCTCCGGCCGTTGCGCACGGATCCAAAATGGCGCTGACCGTGTGGTCGCGCCTAAACATAGCTCCGCCCCCGAAGTTGATACTGACGTGCACGTGACGTCACGACGTCAAAAGGCACACGCACGTTTTGGGGTCAGAGGTCGCCCTCTTACCAATCAGACCTTAGAGAGGGATATTTAAATCCCTAGCTCACCTCAGTACCTTGCCCTGTCGTGGTTTCCTGTTCCTGGTTTCCTGAGAGTGCTTTATCTTTGTGAATCTGATTTCCTGGTATCCTGATCTTGGCTTTTCTCGGGTTATTCTGAATTCTGGTTTCCCTGACTTGGCTTGTGTTTACGGTATTGTGTTTTTTATGGCCTCCTTGACCTCGGCTTTCCCTTTGACCATTCTCTGTCTCTAGCGTATTAGTCCGGCCATTGTAAGGTCCGGTTTACGCTCTGTCCTTTTATTTTCCTTTTCTTGCCTATGTATATGTTTACATAGTTTCTGCGTGCTGGACCACACTAGTAGTCGTGACAGCATATTATATACAATATATCTTATAGTTCGTCTTATTATAGATTCAGAGATCATAATACGTAACATAACTTATGTATCTTATGCTTGATACAGAGAAAAAAAGAAAAAAAAACAATTTGCAAACTTTAATTAGTACACTCCTTATGAAACTCCTTCATAATAAACTAAGATTTTAGTATATTATGTTTCCTCATTTGCTTCACTACAGTGAACTATTCCAATATTCAAAGTAATGATCTTGTAGTTTGTCTAAACCTAAGTGACGAGAAGAAAAAGGGGGGGGGAAAGGGGGGTGGGGGAAAAGGGGGGGAAATTATACTAAAGGAAATATGGTACCAGAGTGGTGGCCTTCTAAGTTTTTCCCTATTCAGGCATAAGCAGGTTAGAGTATTCTATGGTATCAAGTTTCCAGGTTAGATAGGGCCATATATAGTTTGTTTGGAATCCATATATTTATCAAATATAGGAACTTCTTTGTCTAAGTATGTGAAATTATAATTGGTTCTGAATTAATAAGATGTAAATATGTTCGCCACATTTGGGCGATATCGGGACTCATTTTCCCTATCTTCATCTGGTTCCACATTAACAATTCATGTTCCACTGTTGAGGTCATTACTTCTTCAATTTCTCGACGAGAGGGTAAAACAATAGTCTTCCATTGTCTAGCAATTAATATGGACACTGTGCTCAATAAGAGAAATATAATTTTCTTAATCAATTTAGGAATGTTGTTTGGAAGTGATCGAAGGAGTATTGTTTTAGGATCATGAGATAGCTAGATATTTGTAACTTGTTTTATCATTCTAATGGAATCTTTCCATAGAGAATTTACTCCTTCGCACGTCCACCAAACATGTAGCATAGTACCTTTACATGTGTGACAGCGCCAACATTGGTCCGTCATAGCAGAAAACATGGAGTGTAATCGTGTTGGTACCATGTACCACCTGTAAAGAATCTTCCGTGCTGCTTCGAAATGTGCTGTGCTGGTAGTTAGTCCCATATGAGCGATAAAGATTTGTTTCCATTCTGTCAAGGAAATATTAACTTGTAGATCTTCTTGCCAATCTTGCATAAATTTCCAATTAGTGATCTCAACGGGATTAACAAGATTTTGATAGCAGATGGACAATGTCTTTTTCGGAGAGCACAGCGATAAGCATTGTTTTTCAAATTTTGTTATAGAAGCTTGTAACGTT
>OW240915.1:162279237-162332168 GCA_933207985.1 Pelobates cultripes | reverse complement strand
GGGTGGGCAGTGTTGGGGCAGTGAGGGTGGGAGGGCAGTGATGGGGCAGTGAGTGTGGGAGAGCAGTGAGGGTGGGAGGACAGTGATGGGGCAGTGAGGGTGGAAGGGCAGTGATGGGGCAGTGAGGGTGGGAGGGCAGTGATGGGGCAGTGAGGGTGGGCAGTGAGGGTGCGAGGGCAGTGATGGGGCAGTGAGGGTGGGTGGGCAGTGAGGGTGGGAGGGCAGTGATGGGGCAGTGAGGGTGGGAGAGGGCAGTGGAGGTGGGAGGGCAGTGGATGGGGCAGTGAGGGTGGGGGCAGTGGGATGGGGCAGTGAGGGTGGGAGGGCAGGATGGGGCAGCAGGGTAGGCAGGATGGGGCAGTGAGGGTGGAGGGTAGTGAGGGTGGGGGGCAGTGATGGGGCAGTGAGGGTGGGAGGGCAGTGATGGGGCAGTGAGGGTGGGGGCAGTGATGGGGACAGTGTGTGTGGAGGCTGTGACAAGCCTCCACACACTGAAATACCTTGTATTGCAATATAATTCCCTGGTGGTCCAGTGGCAGCAGTCCCTGGTGGTCCGGTGGGATGACTTCCGTCTGCAGCTCCGCGAGAGCTGCAGACTTTGTTCACGCGAGCGCCTGTTAGAGCGTTGCTGTGGTAACCCGCGGCAACGCTCTGTGTGCTCGCGAGAACCTTATTACATGATCTGCAGCTCTGCACTCGGCGGAGCTGCAGATCAGAGGCTGGCTCTCCATGTGGGCAGACCACGTGGAGGGGCCACCCGGCGGCATACTGGGCAAGCCGCCGGGCCCCCTCTCACTGTCGGGTCCTCGGTCATTGACCAAGGACCTGACAGTTCAGTCTGCCCCAAGGCGATTTAGGCGGCCGCGAGGCCCCACACAGCGCGAGGCCTTAGGCGGCCGCCTAAATCGCCTAATTAGAGAGAACCTACCAAACACTTTAACTCCAGCCTACTCCAGCCTAGACCTTGGCCTAACACTTTCCTAACCCACAAAAATTCCTGTTTAACCAAGCCCTTATTCCCGCCGCTGTGACCAAACGGGAACACAACCAAATTATATGGGGAGGGGGGGAGGGACAATTCACAGGTAAGGGCAGCTCAAATTAAAATGGCCTAAACTTAAGATGGCTGCTATTTAACAGGCTAACTCTCCTCCCCACTCATTAACCTAAACCCACCCCTTGACCCCTTGACCTACAATTCACCTGCCAACATTCTGGCCCTGTCAAGGCCCACTCCCCTCCTGCGTTGCTCCGTGGCCATCAGGTTAAACACAGACTCTGATATCACATTAACTTGAGCTCCAGTATCTAATTTAAATAGCAACATTATGTTTTGTACCTGCAGTGTAAGGATCCACTCCTCTGTTTGTTTCTCATTCTGCAGCAATGTGTCTATATAGAATTCCTCTATAGCATTTTCCTTCAGTGTGTGAACTTGCTTTCCTGAACTTTTGCAGCAGCGTACAAAATTTAGTTTACCACATTTATTACAGTTCTGTCCATATGCAGGACATTTTCTCTGTTGATGTTCAGTACCACATCTATTACAAAACTCTTGCTTTTTTACCTATATTCGCTCTGTTTCCTTTTGTGTTTTGCATCTATTTAGTGACCATTTTACTTTTTTTGCTCACTCCTCAGTTGATCTACAGTGCATATTTCAGTAACTAACTCTTTGGCCTGTGATTTAACAGCATCTGCTGCTCTACACAATGCTAATGCCTTTTCCAGATTCAAGTCTTGCTCTCTAAGTAGCCTTTCTCCCAGTCCATTATCTGGTATTCCACGTACAATTCTGTCTTTTATTAATGAATCTGTTAATTCTCCAAACTCACATGTTTTGCTGCGATTTCTCAGCTCATTTACATACCAATCAAACATTTCTCCTGGCTTCTGCATGCATGTAAAAAATCTGTGACTTTCATATGTGACATTCCTTTTAGATATGCAATATTCTTCAAATTTATTATTAGATTATCTCCTTCTGGAAACACAAAGTTATTGTACATTTCCACCCACCACATACAGAGATAATGAGGATTTCATGTTCTCACTTTTTCTGTCAGCATAAATTGGAGAGAGATATAATTCAAATCTTTGCTTAAATCTCCTCCAATTTTCAGCAACATTCCCAGTTAACTGAAGTTTTGGTGGTGGTTGCAAAGCTTCCATATTGCCCGACCTTAATTTTTTGCAGACTTTATTTAGCTTTCAGCAATATGGCAGCTTGTTGGAAATCTCTTCAGCAGACTTTCAGCACACTAAACTCTGGAGTAATCTCTCCCTTCAACCCTGTACTTCTGACAATGTTGTGTTTTCTGTGGTTCTTGCAGGATTATCAATGCTGACATTCACTTCATATGAACAGCTTTACTTCCATAATTCAAAAAACATAACTTGCAGAGTCACTGCTAAACTCACATCATGAAGTGCTCTCCTAATCCCTCCTCTTGATTGAATATCCTGCCCTCTTAAAGCAACATAGTCCTTTAATATACACATATATTAAATATGTTCCACATGTCCCTCGTGGGCCGCGAGTTTGACATGCTTGCTCTAAACCCTTCAGGAGATCAACAACAAAGAAAGATGGCTGTGCCACAAATGTACAGGAATGACAAAGTGCTATTTTCAATAATATACAGTAGGTGTGGGCAATCTTAAAAATAGTCTAAAATAGTCTATATATAATTATGAGTACCTCTTTAAAATGAATTTTGCAGTGTAATAGGAATTCATGGGTAGGCGGTAGGTCCTTGTATAAGTGAATATGATGGGTAGAAGATTTCCTAGTGTAATCCATACATATATGCAAGATAAGAAAACGAGAAATCTAATTGTGCACTATGTCAACTTAAATAAATAATAGGTAATAAAACCACGGTAGCTTACTCATATTTGGTGGAACTATCACCAGCTCCAGTTTAATTCTTTATTTGTGTATTGACAGTAGGTACATTCAATAAAACAACAATTCGTTACAGCATAAGTGATAACATTGATAACAGTTTATTCAAATGATGCCAACAGCTATTAGGTTCCAGATATGTTCGAAGCGAATGGTGGGGCATCAAGTGTGCCTTAGAGCCCTCGTTCAAGCACCCAATGTCCAATACTTTTTATTTTATAGTACAAACAGAAATTAACTTAAAGAATCAAAGAGAAGTAAAGGGAGGAAAGAAAAAGGAAAGTGCTGGGCAAGAGAGATAGGAATCGGCCCCTGTGAATATGTTGTTTCCTAGATAATCCGTGGACCCGTGAATTGTGCTTTACCTCACCCATGGTGGTGATCCCTCAGGATGCAGGTCCGAGGTCCTTTGCCACTCCACAGGGAATCTCCCCTTATGTCTCATTGGTTCCCTCATTGGGCATCACCCGAGAGGCCACCGACTGAGGCTCCTTTGTGGGCTTGGAGCCGTGACCCCGGTCTCCCCACCCTCCTGGTGTGTCGAAACACTGCCCCAAAGGTAAGACAGGAAAGTGAAGAATCGGAGAGAGAAAGTGTATAGTACCCGTTGCTGTCACCCGCTGTCCCTCAGTTATGATTATTTGTATACACCATCCATGGCTCCCAGACCCTGGTGAATTTGGATTCTGTATGTCTCAACTTTTTCCATCACCTCTTGCTTGAAGGAGACTTCCACTTTAAGCCGTGCCACTGCCAAAGCTTTCAGTTTTGCTAGTGCTATGAGTGTGATTAATTGCAGGAGTGTCTTTGTATTCCCTCTGTGGGATGGGATGTGATAATAGAAAAATCCATGGGACAAGTCTATAGGTATCTGTAGTACTTCAGAGGTTAGACCAGCTCCAGTTTTGATAGCGTTTAGTGGTATAATCCCCACTAATCCTGTAAGTAGACTATGTCATTTACCCACACCTACTGTATATTATTAAAAGTAGCACTTTATTGTCATTGCTGTACTTTTGTGGCGCAGCCATTTTTTCTTTGTAAAGCCTGTTAATTCCCCAATTTGGGCAGAAACAATTAATGCAGTCCAATATATGGTGATACATACATAATAAATGAAGAAAAAGAGGAAATCTGTTCCCATTACTGATATCGGATACACACAAGCAGTTAAAAATCTAGAAGATACTTTATTGAAAAAATATATATGGGAAACCTAAAACCCCGTCAATGTCTGCCTGACTAAACACGAGACAGGTTCTGTCCCCATGTTTGAGGATTTCGTCAAAGCCCTCAATGACAATGAGATCAATCTAAAACTAACACATGTCATTGATGAACATGAATTTGTCTTCTTAGACCTAAAAATTCTGCTGGAACAAGATGGAACTATCCAAACAGAATTATTTAGAAAAGCAACATCAACTAACAGCTTGTTACATTGGGAGAGCCATCATCCCTACAGACTAAAAGCATCCATCCCTTTTAGCCAGTATTTGAGGGCCAGACGCGATTGCTCTTTAGACCAAACTTTTTACGATGAATGTAAAATATTGAAATCTAGATTTAGGGAACTAGGTTACCCTAATCGGTTCTTAAAACGTGCCTTCCATCGGGTCTGGAGTATTGATAGAAATACTAGCCTCCATTTTTCCAAACCAAAACAAGAACAAAAGGCCCCATGATGTATTGCGACATTTGATCAGGGCTGGTGGCCCATGTCGCAAATTCTTAAGAAGAACTGGCCAATACTCTTACATAACCCTGAACTTCAACATGTGTTACCTGAGTTTCCACCTCTAACAGCACGAAGTCCAACTAACTTACAAAATCAACTTGTTCACAGTCATCTGGCGCCCCCTTCACCATCAACAAATTGGTTATCCAATACTAAGGGAACTTATAGATGTGGTCATTGTAAGGCGTGCCAATACATCTTGCCCTCTAAGTTTACCACGTCCACTCAGACGCAGATCCGGATTGAGACCAATGCTTTCGTTAACTGCAGCTCTACACGAGTGATCTATTTAATCACATGTAGCTGTGGAACCCAATACATTGGAAAGACTTTTCAGCAGTTCAGACGCAGGATTCTGCAACATGTAACATCCGTTAACAATACTGTCACCCCTACTCCGGTTGCAAGACACATTCTCAACTTCCATGATGGTAATCCTAACAATCTGAAATTCCAGGTAATTGAGAAATTGCTATTGAATCCAAGTAAAGGAGATTTTAATAAGATTTTACTCTGAAAAGAATCTCAATGGATATTCTCGTTTAAGACCTTAGTCCCCTCAGGTCTTAACGAGGAATTTAACTATACATCTTTTATACATTAATCATGTGAACCACTAATCAACAATTGGCTTACAACTTTGCAAGGATCTGATCTGTATATGCCATCTTATCCTAATTATGCATTATAAATTTATGACCACTATTATCATGTATAACTACCTCTTTCTTTCTAATTGGCACCATTGTAAGACAAATAACATAAATGTTTTACATTTCTTTTTCATATATATTGTCCTGTCAGTTTCAAATGACAGGACTCTTGACATCACAGTATACGACTGTGTAATTATAATTTTGACCCTGTGGGGATACTTTTTATTGATGTTTTCAGGATTTATTGAACCTACCCGTTCAATGAGTTTGTTATAGATTTTCTGCCAATATGATTGCAGGTTGTTATCTATAATGTGGCTATATAATTCCTCAAGTTTTCAATTTATTGTAATAATGAGGGGGAATTGTTGTTTTTCCCTCATCTCTTGATACCTACGAAAGTATTTTATTGATATTACTTATATATCTTGAATATATTTTGGATAATTATATATCTATATTCTTTGGTGAATTGGATATGAGTGATTGGGACCATTCCAGCCACCGTACTAGCTTTCAGCCTCAGAGCTGAAATTTGACCAATCAGGTCTGAGGGCGGGCTTTTTAAACTCGTGTATACCGAGAAACTCACTTCCCCCTGATGAGCCTCGTAGTTAGGCAAAACGTGCATCGGGGCGCGACATACCATACCTTTTTGTGATCATTGGGCTCTAGGTGTCCCTAGCAATCCTCTCCCTTTCCCTTCTCATGAAAATGAACATACACCTTTGGACTTTGATTTATTACTTGGGATTTTGAGGGGTTGCGATAATCTGGGACACTAGGTCTATATATAGAATGGATCAATCAGGATTTTAGCATTAATTAGTCTCTCTTAAACCTGCAATATTTCTCTACTATTCATAGTCTCAGCGGGTTACTTATTAGCATTAGCAACTTTATTATTTTTTCACCATCTTTCCTATTTTTGGTGCCCTTGAAGGCACCATTCTGATTTACTTTTATTTGGTGTCTAATTGATTGTGGACATTTAGATACTCTCATCGAGAATATTAGTGAGATTTGTGATACTGCTACCCCTTAACCCCCCTTTTCTTTTTCTTCTTTTTCGTTTTATTAGTTCATCTATTTACTAATAATTTAATATGCTGATGTTATGTACATCTAATAAGACTATATCTTCAGATTAGAATTCTAAGAAATACTATACTGCGTTGGTTTATTCACTATTAATTTAGAGATAGAGTTTATAGTGGGTGATCTTTCTATAGTCGAAGGCATTGAGTGTTTACAGTGTATCTTTCTGCCTTCATACACTGCTATCATTACACCACACAAGAGCAATCAATTCTCTCTCCAGCAGGTTTGCTCGCATTGTATCTTATTGGCAACATTTTGATACTTATACATCTAGTTGGAATTTATACCAACTGTAACAGACTCTCTCTCAGCTATATTGTATTGGAACTCTACCATTCCTTTCTGGCATAGAGGAACTATTTAACTATTTAATTGTCAGCTCTTTTTAGGGGATACCTATGTATCTTATACAATCAGAGTGCTCTGAGCCTAATTGAAGGGCGGGGCAAGGCTTTATAAGCCTTCCCCTGCCCTGCAGAGCTCAGTCTGCGCTGAGCCCTCCATGGGTGAAGATGGATTTTTTTTTTTTGCGCTCGTTTTTTTTTTATTGCGTTGGTTATTATGGATTTTCTATTTGGCCTTTTTTAGGGCTGAAAAAAGATTTTAGAAGAAAGAACATTGAATGGTAAGTTTTATTTTTTTACAGGTACTTTATTATTAGGGTGAGGATGGTAGGTAAGGGGTTAATATTTTTTGGGTTAATATTTTTTTGGGGGAGGGGGGTGACTAGGGGTTTGGGGACCCCTAGTCACCACGGGGGCTGTAACATTTTTTTTTTTAGGGCCCCCATCTGCCGCTCAGGGGTGGGGGCCGGGGGGGGGACAATAGGTTCCCCCATTGATATTTAGGGCCCCCATCCGCCGCTCAGGGGTGGGGGCCAGGGGGGAGGATGTTAGGTCCCCCCCCTTATTTTACTGTAGAGCCCCCACCCACTGCTCAGGGGTGGGGACGAGAGGGGGAAGAGGACATTAGTTCACCCCCTTATAAGTATTTAGGGCCCCCACCCACCGCTTAAGGGTGGTGGCCAGTGGGAGGACATAAGGTGTCCCCCCTTATTAGTATTTAAGGCCTCCAGGGGTTAATATTTTTTGGGGGAGGGGGGTGACTAGGGGTTTGGGGACCCCTAGTCACCACGGGGGCTGTAACATTTTTTTTTTAGGGCCCCCATCTGCCGCTCAGGGGTGGGGGCCGGGGGGGGGACAATAGGTTCCCCCCATTGATATTTAGGGCCCCCATCCGCCGCTCAGGGGTGGGGGCCAGGGGGGAGGATGTTAGGTCCCCCCCCTTATTTTACTGTAGGGCCCCCACCCACCGCTCAGGGGTGGGGGCAATAGGGGGGAACCTATTTGTATTTTATTTTTAAACAGTGAGCAGCCACAGGCTGCTCACTGTTTACTAGACATGCCCCTACTCGCAGTATAGCGAGTAGGGTCAAAATGTACTAATACTAAGTAATTTTTACTTAGTATTAGTAAATTGGGCTGAAAGACTAATTTAAGTCTTTCAGCCTTTTGGTAGATAACTCCCTAATACAGTGGGAATTAGGGAGTTATCTACTAAGCGGCTGCAAAAGAAGTGCCGAAGTCCCGAAATGCCGAAGTTCAGAAATTCCAAAGTTCCGACGTGTCGAACTGACGAAGTCCCCATCCTCCGGCCGTTGTGCGCGGATCCAAAATGGCGCTGACCGTGAGGTCGAGCCTAAACATAGCTCCGCCCCCGAAGTTTTGTTTAGTAATGTTAAGTTTGTAATATGACTGTTGACTATATGCATGCTGTTCTTTATGTAAGGAAGGAAGTGTTATAAATGGTTGCGTTATTGTAAGAAGGATGTTATCGGCAAATAAACTGAGTTTATATTCTTTGTTACCTACTGACACACCATGGATATTTTCGTTGCTCCGTATCGATATTGCAACCGGTTCCAAAGCTAGCACATAGAGAAGGGGAGATAACGGACAACCCTGGCGGGTCCCATTAGTGACTGGAAAAGCCTGCGATTGGAACCCTGTGTTCAGTACTGTTGCTGTGGGTACACTATATAAAGCTTTAAAAGAAAAAAGGGTGGAAATCCATAAGCTAATAAAGTTTCATAAAGAAAGAGCCAATTCAGATGGTCAAACGCCTTTTCGGCGTCAAGAGATATCATAATGCTCTCCTGTTTGGTGCGTTTTAAAATTTTGTATAAATCTAGCACTTTCCAAGTGTTATCTGGTCCCTGTCTGCCTGTCACAAATCCCACTTGGTCCGTATGGATTAAAGTCAGTATAATGTTTCTGAGTCGTTCTGCAAAAATTTTAGCATAGAGTTTGGCATCAACATTTAAAATAGATATTGGTCTAAAGTCTTGACACATCGTTAAGGATTTCCCTGGTTTGGGGATAGTGATTACATGGGCCGATAGGAACTCAGTCGGGAAGGTACCGAGTCTGGTAGCGCTATTAAAAAAACTAGTAAGAGCTGAGGTCAGTTCATGTTTAAAGATAGCATAGTATACATTGGTGTAGCCATCTGGGCCCGGTGCTGTCCCTTTCAGCATTTTTTCTATTTGGTGCAACACTTCGTTTGTAGTAATAGGTGCACACAGCTTTTCTGAATGGTTTGCTGTTATTTGAGGAAGAACGGTATTTGCCAAATATGAACGTATAGTTGTTGAAGTAGGTTGTGGTTGAGTATGTTGGTCTTTCAAATTGTATAAGGTGGTATAATAATGTACAAATTCATTACAAACCTGTATTGGTTGCATAACTTTATGGCCCTCATGTGTATTGATGAATGAGATTCTCATCTGTGCTTGTTTGTTCCTCAATCTTTGCGCCAGAACTTTGGTGGCCTTATTTCCCATGGAGTAAGATGTCGCCTTCAGTTTCTTTAATGCTAAAGTAGCCTTCTTGGAATGGATTACATTGATATCTAGGCGCACTGACAGTATTTGCTGCTGAAGAGCTTGGGTAGGATTTGCTTCATTTTCTCTGTGGAGATCCTGTAATTTTTTTAGAAGTTTGACCAAAGCCATATTTTTTTTTTTTCTTAAGGTAGGATGCTCTACTCAATAGCATCCCCCGAATAACAGATTTATGAGCTAACCATAGTGCGGCAGGATTCTGTAACGGAGTCTTACCTGATAGGGAGTCCAGCTCGCAGAGTTATACGCTCACCCTTGCAAAGTAGACACAGACCAGGGTGACCAGGTAAGACGCCACCTGGCCTGTGAGTCTGTGCACGGGGGCTTTCCAGGAAAAGTGCTCCAAGTCTCAGTACAACAGGGATAAGCAGAAGCGTGGTCAAGGGAAGCCAAAATCAGGGAAGCCAGAGGTCAGAGTAGTCCAGGAGGAAAGCCAAGGTCAGAAGCCGGAATTAGTCAGGAATCACTGGAACGCAGGTACGGAGTAACAGGAACCAAACAAGGGAACCAGAGTCAATGAACTGACACCCCTCCCAGGGTGAGGCAGGCTTTTATATCCTGTTAATTAGGTATCAGATTCAGCTGGAGAATTACTGACAGATCAGAGTCTTTGGTGAAGTCCAGCCCCCTGGTGCTGCAGGCAATACAAGAATAAACAGGAGTTATCCAAAGTCCTGAAATGACTCAAAGGGAAAATAGCAGGATACGGTCCAGAAGAACCACAGTTCAAATCCCCTATCGGGCGCTTCCAGAGCGACCACGTCTGGCAGACTGGATGTCACGGAGTGAACCGTGACAGATTCGCATCTTCGTTATCATTTGTTCTAAAATATTGCTGTATTTCATTGCGAATCATCTCCTTGAATGTAGTATCGTTGAGCAACTGTTCATTAAGTCTCCATGGACTTCTGTTTTTATATTGATATAGATCTGTCAGGGTGAGTAGGACTGGATTATGGTCATATTCTGACGAAGTTCCTATCTCACAGGAACTAACTTGGTGAATATGTGTACTGAGCATAAAATATCCATCTATGAGGGAGTATGTATTGTGGACTTGTGAATGGTGTGTGTATTCCCTAGCATCTGGATGTAATATTCTCCATATAACATAGGCCATATGACGCTAGTGTTTTGTTGAGAGAGGTGCATTGCTTTTGTAAAAAATGTTTTCCTTTTGTGTGTATGAAAAGCTGTAGAGTCTGCGTTAGGGTCTGATATATGGTTAAAATCTCCACATATGATCAAGGTTCCTGTTCGTACCTTCTCTACTTTATCTAAGAGAGTAGACATATAACTAAGCTGGTTCTTGTTCGGGAAGTAAGAATTAACTATAGTATAAGTAGTGTTGTTTAATATACATATAAGGATAATGAATCTGCCCTGTGGATCTAGTTGGACTGTTACTTGGTCAAAAGCAAGTGTTTTGCTGACCAATATCGAGGCTCCTCTACTTTTAGATGGAGATGTGGCATGATATTGATGAGGATAATTTTTAAGTCCTATCTTCGGATTAGAATCATGTTTAAAATGGGTCTCCTGTAAGCATATGATGTCTGCTTGTGAATTGCGAAGTTCTTTAAGTAAAGTATACCGCTTGTAGGGTATATTTAACCCTCTAACATTGTGAGTGTAAAATTTCATTCTGCTTAGCTTGAATAGGCAATTGTAATCATTTTTAAGTTTGTGTTGATTTTTCAATTCTATATTAACTTGGTACACCACAAGGTGACTTATTCCAAACAAAACAAAACACACGAGAAAAAAAAAAGGGGGAGGAGGGGGAGAGGGGAGGAGAAGAAAAAGGGGCACTTTCAATGATATGTGCCAGATATTGGCACTTCTTAATTGGGGGTAATGTGTTCAGGTCATATCCAGCTAATGGCAGTCTTGGGCTCATAATTTGTGCAGTTCCCCTGGAAGGTGCCACTTCAGAGTTTAGTAGTTTACACCCTAACAATATGCAACCTATAGAGGTTTTCAAAGCCGTGAGAATTATAGCTGGACAACTAATGATATTTATGTGTCACAGAGTCTAATACGTTTAGGGCGTATCCATAGTGGACCTCTTCAACCCCGTTTTTAGATAAGTCATCCTGTGAGTCAAATAATTGCATCTTACTTATTGATATTTATACATCCATATGGTTACATCTTAGCTAAAGTTTAATAGGCCACATGAGGGCATTAGGACCAGTAAAGATAATTATTGCACCAGGAACAAAAAAAAAAAAAGGAGGGGGGGCATCTAGGTACATAGGAGTAGTTTATATCAATTCGTTAAACTCACTAAACTAATATCAATACCTGCCCCTTGACCAGTTAAACCAACTAAATTGTCTACTAAACCTTAAAGCTTTCTCTAATACAACTTGTTACTATCTTATATAACAGTGGCTTAGAATAGTATAATGCCAATATATCTTGTTAGGTTTATCTTGTTCATCCTATATTATCATTGGGCCCCTATAGACTATAGTATTACCAAATAAGTTATCAAAGTTTTTTCTTTCTTTTTCTTTTCCCCTTTCTCTTTCTCTTTTTCCTCTTCTTTCTGGCTATATTTCTGCTACATGTTAAATATATAAGCATAAGTTAGCTCTTGTGCTATTACTAGTTACCCGTACATAACCTTGATGTCTTTAAAGATTGCATCTGGGCATATAAGGGTAACTTATATTGGCTTATAATGATTTAATCCGGTTAAACTAATATGTGGAACTCTGTTCCATATAGCTCCCAATTAACCAATTACGCATTGAAATGATATACATGAGGATATATATAGAAGAATAAAAAATTTACATTAGGGCACATAAAATAACACATAAAATGGTTTTTAACTGCTTGTAAATGCTTATAGAAGCTTCTATTCAAAAAGCTAATTAGGCTGGAATAGACATGTCCAGGCTATGTTCAATATGAAACCTTTAACCCTTTAAGCCTTTTAACGTGCTCCTATTAAATCCTGTATAGCATCTTATATACCAATAACATAAATAGTATAATAAACTAATGTGATGCCAGTATAATGTCATATCTTGTTATCTTTATCTTATTTAACTTATTTATCATATAGTACAATTCAGTCCTTATGGGCCTTATGGGTCATGCTGTACTATGCTATTACCAAATAAGTTGCCAAGTTATTTTTTTAAGCTATCCAAGCCATATGTAATAATGTAATAATATCAAATAGTAGTGTAAATTAATATCAAATTATATCATAATATCAATAGTATCAATAATATCAACAGTATCAAGGTAGTATCAAACCCTTGCTGGTTCGCAGGAACTTATTATTAGTCCACTTCAGTAAGGGGTTTCCTCAATCTTGCCGGGGACCTTGCCGGGGACCTTCATCTCCTGGTGCCAACGCAAGGTTAGTTGAATTCATTGAATCAGGTTGGAGGTTCTTAGGTAAGCCCCATTCCTGTAGCAGTTTTATTCCTTCTGCTGGTGATGCCACTGTGGTAATTTTCCCTCCTTTCGTGATAATGAGCTTTACTGGATAACCCCACCTATAGGGGTTATTATTAATTCGCAGTGTCTCTGATATTTCTTTGAAAGACCTTCTACGTCTTAATGTATCCGCCGAAAGATCTGTGAATAAGAGGACATCTTTATATTTCCCATAAAGATTTCCCTTTGCTCTGTGAGCCCGCATGATCTGATCTTTCACATGATAGCAGTGAAGTCTTAATAGCACATCTCTTGGTGTAGAGGTAGGTAGATGCTGTGGCCTGACAAGTCTGTGTATGAGATCAAGTAAAAACATGCCAGGTGATGTGTCTGGCAAAATGGTCACAAATAGACCTTTTGTAAAGGACTCTAGATCCTGTGCTCCCCACATAGGCACCCCACTTAGCCTAATATTATTACGGCGGGATCTATCCTCCACATCCGTTAACTTAGCTTTGTGCTGAAATATTCTATCTTCTAATGCATCCAGCCGGTCCCACATAGATACATGGGTTGTAGTAATATCTATTACTTTTTCCTCTAACTGTGTGGTCCGGGAATCCAGGTCAATAAATCCTTGCTTTAAGTCAGCTTTAGCTGCCGTTACTGTTGTTTGCATTTTAACAACTGCCTTATCCAGCATTTTTTCAAAAGATCTGTTGTAAGCTGAGTTTCTATTTTCTTCTCAGTCACTTGCATGTGATCCATATCGGAGTTTGTATCCCGATCGGAGTCAGCGTCCGCGCCATCTTGGGTGCCATCTTGGGCCTGGGTTTCAAGTTGTTTATGCTGCGTCGTCCTGGCCGCAAAAAAAGATCCCTTCTCTCTAACCTCTTCTGTCGCTTTCCTTGTACGATTCGGGAACATTTTAATCTTTTCCCGACCTTTTCCAAACTTTCTCAAGCTTCTCAGGACTTCTCAGTCCTTGTTTACTGCTGGATGAAGTACTGCAACAAGCGTATCAGTTGCATGAGCCCGAGAAAGCAGAGCTCTCTCAGTGTGCTGCCATCACTTCAACATCCGGACACGCCCCCTCCTGGAGGAATGTTCGAGTAGCCCTTCTCTCAATTGATTGTAGAGTATCAATATCCTTCTGAAGATACGGTCTTCAGTACTGCGTACAATACTCCAAGTCTCCAAGTGAGGTCTCATCAGTGTTCTGTACAATGGCATGAGCACTTTTCTCTTTCTACTGCTCATACCTCTCCCAATACAAACCAAGCATTCTGCTAGCATTTCCAGCTGCTCTATTACATTGCCTTCCTACCTTTAAGTCATCTGAAATAATCACTCCTAAATCCCTTTCCTCAGATGTTGAGGTTAGTAGGGTATCAAATATCCTATACTCTGCCCTTGGGTTTTTATGTCCAAGGTGCATTATCTTGCACTTATCCACATTAAATGTCAGTTGCCACAGCTCTGACCATTTTTCTAGTTTATATAAATAATTTGCCATTTGGCGTACCCCTCCTGGAACATCAACCCTGTTACATATCTTAATATCACCAGCAAAAAGACATACCTTACCATCAAGACCTTCTGCAATATCACTAATTAAAATATTAAAGAGAATGGGTCCAAGTACAGATCCCTGAGGTACCCCACTGGTAACTAGACCAGGCTTCGAATATACTCCGTTGACAACAACCCTCTGTTGCCTGTCATTTAGCCACTGCCTAACCCATTCAACAATATTGGAATCCAAACTTAAAGATTGCAGTTTATTGATAAGCCTTCTATGTGGAACAGTGTCAAAAGCCTTACTGAAATCTAGGTAAGCTATGTCTACTGTACCACCCTGATCTATTATTTTAGTTACCCAATCAAAAAAATCAATAAGATTAGTGTGAAATGATCTCCGTGAAGTTAACACATGTTGTCTCTGATCTTGAAATCCATGTAATTTTAGATGTTCAACAATCCTGTCCTTTAACGTGGTTTCCATCACTTTGCCCACTACTGCTCCCTACTACCTTTCTTGTGAATGGGTACAACATTCGCTAATTTCCATTCTTCTGGGACTACTCCTGTTAACAATGATTGGTTAAATAAATCTGTTTATGGTTTTGCTAGTACACCACTAAGTTATTTTAATAACTTTGGGTGTATTCCATCAGGCCCCATTGACTTATTTGTCTTTACAGAGGAAGAGGTTCTATTTCAACTGTCAAAAGTAAACTCAAATGTAACAGATGACTCATTTGCCCTTTTTCCTAACTGAGGCCCCTTTCCTTCATTTTCATCTGTAAATACTGAACAAAAATATTAATTAAGGCAATAAGCTAGACCTTTATCCTCTTCTACATACCTTCCCTCTTTTGTTTTTAATCTAACTAATCCTTATTTTACTTTCCTTTTCTCATTTATGTATCTAAAAAATGTTTTATCCCCCTTTTTACTGACTTTTTTTACTGTGCTATTTTCTCTTCTGTGTGTGATTTGGAGGCTCTCATGACTTGTTTAGCCTCTGTCTGTTTTCCTCACTCTAGTGTTTTTTTTTGTTTTTTTTTTTACTATTTTGGCCACATCTACAGAGTACTACAGTGGTTTCTTAATTTTTTTGCTTTTACTGACAAGCCTAATGCAATTTTCTGTTGCCTTCAGCAGTGCAACTTTTAAATAATCCCATTTCCCCTGGACTCAGTTTAAACTTCTCCAGTCTGACAAGGACTGCGTCATGCATATTCTAATTTTAGAAAAGTCTGTTTTTCTAAAGTCTAAAACTTTTGTTTTATGATGTGACTCAGTCACTGTTCTTATATTAAACCACACTGATTGATAAACTGGATCCTTAACTTTCACCCACAGTAATATCTGATACCAAATCTCCATTCGTTAACACTAAATCTAGTATGGCCTCCTTACGAGTTGGTTTCTAAACGAGTTGTTTTAGAGACAATACCAGTAGGAAGTTTAGAATATGTGTGCTCCTGGCACAAGAGGCTATTTTAGATTTCCAGTTCACATCAGGAAGATTAAAGTCACCCATGATGATAACTTCCCCCTTCATTGTCATTTTAGCTATTTCCTCAACTAGTAGATGATCTAACTCTTCTATTTGTCCAGGGTTACACGAGTTACTGTGTGATCTCCAAATTCTAACGTAACCCAAACAGACTATGTTTGCCTCACTAATATTTATTAGGCTAGATTTTATGTTTTCCTTCACATACAGGGCCATCCCCCTCCTCCCCCCTTTCTTGCCTTCCCTGTATTTTCTATATAAAGAGTACCCTGGTATTGCTACGTTCCAGTCATTTTTCTCATTATACCATGTCTCTGTTACAGCCACTAAATCTACATTCTCAGTTGCCATTATTGCCACAAGTTCATGGATCTTATTCCCTAAACTGCAAGCATTTGTAGACATGACTCTAAGCTTATCTTTTTTAACACACTCATTAGTTACTTTCTGTCCTTGTTTTGGGGGGCAATTGGATTGATGTTTTATCACCCTTTTGTCCCCCCCCCCTCCTAGTTTAAATACTTCCTAGCAAAACCTCTGAACTGCTTGCTGAAAACATTTGTTCCCTTTTGAGAAAGATGCAAATCATCTTTTATGCACAGTTCATTTCTATTCCAAAAAGAGAAACAAAGCCAAATCCTTGCTCCCGACACCATTCGCCAAGCCACAAGTTAAAGTTCCTAACAGGGCCGCCATCAGAAATTGTGGGGCCCCTTACATAGCTCAAGGTCTGGGCCCCCGTGTGCCCGCCTCCAAGCCCCACCCCCAAATCCCGACCACAGGAATACACACACACAGACACAAAAGGACACAGACACACAGAAAGATACACACATACTAACAGACACAAATACTGAAACAGACATACATATAGATACATACACAGACACACACACTGTTGTACACACATACATACTGACAAACAGACATACATACAAACTGACATACAGACATACACATAAATATATACTGACATATATACATAATGGCATACATACACATACATACATACATACACATACACACAGATACACACACAGATATATACATACACAGATACACACAGACATACTGACATACACACACACAGACATACAGACATACATACAGACATACACACTGACATACACACACAGACATACATACTGACATACATACACACACACAGACAGACAGACATACTGACATCCACACAGACATACACACATGCGCACACACACACACACACACACACACACACACACAGACACACAGACACACACACACACACACCTCATTTATCAGCCACCCTCCTCTTACCTTTAAGTTGCAGGAGGGTTACTGGGGATGATGGGAGTGGATGCCTCTGGTGTCCCTCTCCTCCGCTCTCCCCCCGCGCGGAGTAAGCTGGGAGGAAGTGACCGGCCGTCACTTCCTCCCAGCAGTACTTGCGGTGTTCAGCCGCAATTTTTTTTTTTTAAGGGCCCCGGTCGCGCCATCACCCGGCCGCAGCGCTGACCAGGCCCCTGAAGATACAGGGCCCATCGGGTGGCCCTAAATGCTTGGGCCACCTGATGGGCCCCGGTGCAGATGCACCTGCGGCAGTTTCGCCGCTCCACGTGGGGCCCGGGCAGCCGGGCCCCCCAGGGCCGCCGGGCCCGTGACAACCATCACGGTTGTCACCCCCTGATGGCGGCCCTGGTTCCTAATACACATCCGCCTGTCATTCTGAGTGTTATGCACAGGCAGAACGTCAGAGAATGAAAGTGTGAAGCAACTTGCTATATATCAGAAACCTCATTATGAGCCAAATCATTTGTCCCAAGATTGACAAGTACATCTGATTCCCCTTCCTGCTTTGATTGCTTAGCAATATTACAAATACGTCTCCTGTCTCTGTGAGCAGTAGTTCCAGGAAGACATCTCACAAAGCCACTATTGTTCAACTCCACACCTCTTAAGATAGAATCCCCCAACAACAACTGCTTTCTATCAGGCCTCACCTTGTTCTCTTTGTCCTCTTGCTCACCTTAGGCATAGAGGATGGTGGTTCCACAAACTCAGTGCCTGAGCCTTTCTCCGTAACTCCATTATAATCTGAAAATGAATTATGTAAAGACACAGACTGTGCAGTATGCCTTTTGTCCACATCTCTAAGTCTACCATATCCTACAGTAATCCATCTGCCATTCCTAGGAAATCTCTGCTGCAGTGGATTTGCAACAGTCCAAGCCTGAGATTGTTTACCGGATAATTTACAAATCTCTGACTTCAAAAATGCAATCTCCTGCCACAATATAGAGAACTGTCTATAGATTAGGCAACATCCAAACCTCAAAAAACTGGAACGTGAAACAAATGCACAACAACTATTACACTGCACTAAGTGCCATTTTAAGGAGACGAGGAGTTTAAATCAAACAAATATTCCTTTTTTTTTCCTTTTCCCCCCCACCTTCTGTGTACCTCAGACTACCTCCAGTTCATCTCCAGAATATATCCATATACACTTTGTAGCAGCACTTAGAATCATCTGACAAGCTATATTAGCCAAGCTAATATCTACAACCCTTATATACACTCCTGAAGGCACCACCCCCTAAGAATGTAACACCTGAGTGGGCCTGTGCTTCTTTGCAAACAATAGCAAACACCTAACTAATTAATTCAAATGCCTTACCAATTATCAACAGGAAAGCAAACCTTGTTAAATCTAAAACCTTTTACTAGATGACTCTTACCTGTAAAAGTAAAAAGAAAAATCTTACACAGTTGAAGAATTAAGAAAACTCTCCAGAATATCTCCAAATACACTTTGTAGCAGCACTTAGAAGCAGCTGCTAAGCTATAAAAAGTACAATTATACAGTAAGCATACTCACATGCAGGCACAAACTATTTCACTGACAAAAGCACATAAGGTCACTGATATACAGGGTCACAGACAGACAATCTGAAACACACAAGCTCAGCGACACAAAAACACAAGCAGGGGTACATGAAGTGGCAGGCTTATAATCATAAAATGTAACTAAACCCCTATTGTTTTTGCCTAGACTAGATATTATTAAAAGCAAAATATATTATATATAACATAGGGTATGAGCATCAATTAGCCAAAGTCAATGCTATTTACTACTGTGATTATTTGTGATATAACAATCTCAGGGGTATCTATATCCATCTTCATTTAGAAAAAATAGTATATAGTGTGGAGCCTTATGCTTTTATCACATTAGTCTTTGCCTACATGGGCTATGTAACTGACAACAGTTGATGTATTGAGAAATTCTGGCTGCAAAGTTTATTAACTACTTGAGTAGCAAATTATGTAGTAATTGAGCCAGCTTGGCTGTTACAATCATAGACATATATATTATTAGATGCCACATTGACCGCTACTGCCTACTGGCGCTGATGAGCCGCGGCGCCGCCATCTTGGATAGGTCACCCGCTCTACTCAGTGTAATCTGTTTGGCAGGTGCAATGAGCTGTCAGTGCATTTAATTTATCAAATCTCACTGAATACCAAACCGATCTCCACACGTTTTTTTTTTTTTATTATTGCAAAGGTCATACATGTAGCCAGAATACAAGACACAAGGTTTGGCGTATTTTAATATTCATAGTGGGCTTAACATTAATAGAATATGCTGATATATGATATAAAATGACCAGACGTCCAGTTGACTATAAATCTGATTGAAAAACCTAATGTCTTTTCAAAAACAAAACAGGACAGAGGTATTTTTTTTCTGTATTTTCTGTATTGAAACCAGGGACGTCTGGTCACAGTATGATATGTAATGTAGGCTATGACAGATATTTTGCAAATCACACACTGTAAATATGATAGAGAAGCAAAAACAGATAGTGGAAGTAAAGTCAGATATTTTAATAAGTTGAAGAAACAAACAATATGATTTTATTATATTAGTTTCTACTTGAGACTTTATATATTTGACTCTCTCTGACACACACACACATTCTTCTGCAACCTTCTCCTTCTGGTCCTTGACATTTAGCAGCCCCCCTCCCAACACACAGCAAACATTTTCATGTAAATTTTACCCAAAAATCCATGTTTCCTATTTCCTATCCCTAACCTTAAAGGGACACTATAGTCACCTGAACAACTTTAGCTTAATGAAGCAGTTTTGGTGTATAGAACATGCCCCTGCAGCGTCACTGCTCAATCCCTTGTCATTTAGGAGTTAAATCCCTTTGTTTATGAATCCTAGTCACACTTCCCTGCATGTGACTTGCACAGCCTTCCATAAACACTTCGTGTAAAGAGAGCCCTATTTAGGCTTTCTTTATTGCAAGTTCTGTTTAATTAAGATTTTCGTATCCCTTGCAAAGTTAATAGCTTGCTAGAACCTGCAAGAGCCTCCTGTATGTGATTAAAGTTCAATTTAGAGATTGAGATACAATTATTTAAGGTAAATTACATCTGTTTGAAAGTGAAACCAGTTTTTTTTTTTCATGCAGGCTCTGTCAATCATAGCCAGGGGAGGTGTGGCTAGGGCTGCATAAGTGATTTAACTCCTCAATGACAGTGAATTGAGCTGTGAAATTGCAGGGGAATGATCTATACACTAAAACTGCTTTATTTAGCTAAAGTAATTTAGGTGACTATAGTGTTCCTTTAACAATACCCTTACTCTAACCCTAACCTTAACCTCAGTAACCCAACTAACCAGCAATGCCTAAACCTAAAAGTATCCCCAATTCCAACACTATGCCCAATAGATCGTTTTCCCCTAAAACTTACCCTTGAGCCATAAGTCGCAATACCACCTGACCACCCACCCTCACCCTGACCCAGTGTTGGGTAAAGTTCTTGAAAAGTCTATTTTAGTTTGTTTTGGGAAGTCCCTAATTAAGACAAAATAATCAGGTAAATGGAGTTCATATTGTAACAGTGATCTTTAAAACAAATAGAAAGAGTAAAGAAAATATACTGAGTCTGCATCTCTCACATGGGTTGGCAGATCATTCCACAAAATTGTAGCTCTATATGAGAAAGCCCTTCCTCCAGCTGTTTGTTTATAAATTCTGGGAACAGTAAGGAGGCCTGCATCTTGTGAACGTAGTGTAGGTACATATGTCACCACCAAATCAGACAGATAAGTAGGGGAAAGTCCATGAAGTGCTTTGTAGGTAACTGTAAAACTTTAAAGTCAGCTCTAGCCTTGATGGGCAGCCAGTGTAGAAAGACTAAAACTGGGGTAATATGTTCAAATTTTGCGTCTCTGGTCAGAACTCTGGCGGCTGTGTTAAGCACTAACTGAAGGTTTTTTTAGAGTTGTGTGGTCTTTGCCCTCTTTTCTCTGGCCATGGCATTCTTCTTCTCTCGTTCCAGACTTTCCACTCTTACCAAGGCTTCATTGAGTCTGGTCTTAAGAGTGGTAGGGGCAGCAGGCAAGGCATAGCTATGATCCTAGTAGAAAAAGGGATGAACATGGTTTGGTGTATTAGTTTATTTGTGAGTGTGTTTAATATGAGTGGCAACAAACAAGTTAGGTTTTTAAACACCACAAAATATAAGGCGGAGTATCTTACATGCACTTTTCAAGTAGTCCTTTGCATAGGTACATTTCTTATAGTATACTCTAAAGAAAAGAAAATAACAAAAAAATAGTGCAATATTGCTTGTACTCTTATTTTTGCAAGTCCAATCAAATCTTGATAAATGCAAACTCACAAAGGTGGAGCCACTAAAGATTGGGCTCAAGTTGTTCACTTTATGGGATGTAAAGGGTCCCACTCCCTCCTCTTTGTTCCAGGTTCCTTATGCAGGGTAATCACAGGCTCACAGGCGAAATATAATAAAATAACATTTATTAATCTAAACAAAATAAAAAGAATATTAAAAGACCTTACAAGCTCTGTTGAACAGTCTTAGTAGCAAAACGCGTTTCGCCCCTTCAAAGGGCTTCCTCAGTTGCTGTAAATCTTCCTAGATGATTCTTCGTTTTTAAAAGCCTTTCAGTGCCGCTTTTTTTCCCTTGTCTCTTCATTTCCGGTTCGCCGGACTTCCGGTTTCCGGTCCTTGCGTTCCACCCTTGGAACGCACAGCCGTCATGTGTAGCTTTCTTGTGAGGTGCCGATCTCTTTTCTTCCGGTTTTTGCGTTCCACAATTGGAACGCAATACAGGATTCCCCCAGAGTCTTTTGTTTAGAACGTTTTTCACGTGCTGCTTTCTGTTCAGTTCTTTGGTTGATTTTATGGCTAACTCTTATGTAAAGGCATATGGTATACACAAAACTCAATGCATAAAACAATAAAAAAGGAATGTGGTTTCCTATTGATAATATAAGAAGAAGAAGTACTAATACAAAATATAAGATATATATATATAAAAAATACAAAAAAATATATACATAAAAAAAAAATTAAAAAAAAGGAGGAATATATATACACACCACTGCTTTTAGAGGTAATATACAAATATACATAAGACTCCTCATCTCTCTAAAAGGACAATGTTTCAACTAAAATACGGCAGAATTCTTAAATATAAACCTCTATGGTATAACATATAGGTATAATAAAAAAAAAAAGTATATAAAATACAATCACACATGTTGTCATATGTGTATAGCCTAAAGCTAATAATAAATGAAATATGTCTCAAAAAAATTTTTTTTTTTAAAAATCGCTAAAAATGACATATCTCAAAGTCAGTATTAAGACCATACGGGGCTAGGGAATTGAACTAGAAGATACACTTCATTTCTTCTTTTCCTAATTTTCGGATATAGTCTCCACCCCTCCAGTCCCTTTTGACCTCCTTAATGGCACAAAAGAATAAATTGCTTGGATCTTGATCGTGCATTTCTTTAAAATGGAGCAGAACACCATGTGTCTCCAGCCCATTTCTAATGTTTCTGATGTGTTCCGCAATTCTTACTTTCAATGGTCTAATTGTTCTGCCTATATATAATAGGTCGCATGGGCACTTCAAAATATATATAATTCCCTTTGTGTGACAAGTTAGATGGTCCTTTATACAGTAGGGTTTTTTTACAATGTGTCCTATGTCTTTCAGGTGTCTTTTTTTACTATTGGTTGTTCTACAGGGTAGACAAGTCCCACATCCATAAAAACCTTTTAGGTCCTCTAAAAAATGACTAGGTTTTTTGGGGCTAAGGCAACTCTTAACTAAAATGTTCTTAAAATTCTTTGCGCCTCTATAAATAATTTTGGGTTCCGGCTGTAAAATCTTATTGAGGATAGGATCATCTTGTAGCAAATGCCAGTGTTTTTTAATTATTTTCCTTATTTGTTTGTTCCGTCCATTGTAGTTGCAAATAAAGGATATATTATTACTATTTCCTTGCTCTTTTTTAGGTTTATATTTTATAAGCTCCTTTCTTGGTATTTCTTTCACTTCTTTGATGTTTCTCTCTAAAATTTCTTTGCTGTATCCCTTTTCTATAAATTGTTGTTTAATATACTCGGCCTGTTCTATATAGTCAGATTCTTTTTTACAATTCCTTCGAATCCGTAAGAATTGGCCTCTTGGCGCGTTCTCCAGCCACGGGTTGTGATGGCAACTATTTCTTTCTATATACCCGTTAGCATCCACTGGTTTAAAAAAGTTTTTTATATTGATCTTATCATCCTCTATATATATATGTACAAATCCAAAAAGTTTATTTTCACTTCACTAATACAGCTCGTTAGATGAATCCCCCAATCATTTGAATTCAAATACATAATGAAATTGTTCAGTTGATCATGGTTACCTGTCCAAATAAAAAATATGTCATCTATGTAACGGCGATAGGACACCAAGTGTGCCCCCCACTCATGGCCTTGGGTAACGAAGGCTTCTTCCCAGAATGCCATGAAAAGGTTGGCGTAACTGGGGGCAAACTTGGTGCCCATCGCCGTTCCACAGATCTGAAGGTAAAATTCGCCCTCAAACCAGAAAAAATTGTTTGTCAGAATCAAAAAAATGCCCTCTAGAATAAAATCTCTGTTCACTTTTAAAATCTGATTTGGACAGAAAGTGCCGTACTGCTGCCATCCCTTTCTCATGAGGTATTATGGTATATAAGGAAGTAACATCACAGGTTACTAATAAGTAACCTTGTTGCCAAACTGTATCTTCCAAAATTTGCAACATATGAATTGTATCCTTAAGGTACGACGGAGTTGCCGAAACTAAAGGCTGTAGGAGAGTGTCTATATATTCAGACACTCTCGTGGAGACAGAATCTATTCCTGATATTATGGGTCTACCGGGGGGCTCCGTGATGTTTTTATGCACTTTTGGGAGGTGATAAAAAACTGGAATTTTAGGATAGGTAACAAATAAATATCCAGCTTCTTTTTCATTAAGTATCTTTAAGTCCTTCCCTTTTTCTACATATTTCTTAAATGCATTTACAGTCTGTTTAAGGGGATTATATGTAAGTTTTTTGTACGTTGAAGAATCTGATAAAATCCTTGTAGCTTCCTTCAAGTATTGAGATCTATTGAACATCACGATTCCCCCTCCCTTATCTGCTGGTTTGATTATCAGGTTGGGATTATCTCTTATTTCCTTTAGTGCTTTCTTTTCTCCTACTGTTAAATTTTGTTGGTATTTATTCTCTTTTTTGTATTTCTTTACTTCCTTCATAACCATTTTTTCAAAAGTTTTTATCTCATGGGAAATTAGATGACGTGGAAAAAATTGTGATTTTTCTTTGAGTGATGTGCGTTGGTATTCATCCATACTTTCCTTTTCTTTGGACGTCTGTTCTGTCCTTTTATAAAAGAATTTCTTTAAACATAATTTCCTTATAAAATGATTCATATCTATAAAAAAGTTAAAAGCATTAAAATCCGCGGTTGGGGCAAACTTTAAGCCTTTTTTAAAAATGTTTATTTGTTCCTTTGTAAGTGGTTCATCTGCAACATTAAAAATTCCTTTTAGATCGATGTCTTCCCCCTCTTCTCTCTGTGGCTCCTTCCTATCTCTTCTCTTTCTTCTTCTTCTTCTATTGATCTTTGTCTCTTTCCCTGTGTGTCCCATAATTGTATATCGTTCGTCCATTTCCTTCTGTTCTGTATCAGATCCCTCCGAAAAAAAGAAGGTGACGGGAGTATCTGGAGGTAAAGATTTGCTTATACTTCTATTCCTTGTCAGAGTAGGTTCTAATCTGTCACTGTTACCTTGTCTTGAATTCACTATTTTCCCTATTTGGTGCGTTTTCTGATAATGCTGTGGGCCTTCTGTCACCACATCACTATACGTTTTAGATTTGGTGGCATAATGATGTCTCCCTATTTCTTGTGTGTTGATATAATCTCTATTCTTGTGGTGTCCTACTGCTATTGTATGCTGTAGCTCTCCCCTAGTGGGTGTGATAAGTGAATTCTGTGACTCTGAAATAAATCGTGAATTAGATCTCTTCCTGTTGGTATCTCCCTCTGTCCTTATTGAGCTTCTCTTTGGTGAGTATATATGAGGTAGTTCCCTATCATCTCTTCTAAATTCCCTCCCTCTGTTAGTCGAAGCCCTATATATCGGTCTCTCCTGATTTTTTTGTTTCCACATCTGTGCATTATATACGTTTTGGGGGAGTTTTCCTCTATAGTTCCTTTTTATATCCTTGTTTTTGTTGTTGTTAATATTTTCCTTCTGTTTAGGATTCCTCACGTTCCCTATTTCATAATCATTTATATCCCTCTGATATTTACTTCTTTTAATATCTATAATCTCTGTTTCTATCCTATCTACTTTCTCTTTAATTTCCCTTAAAATACTGTTATAGATATCAGGGCTTGTGGATTCAATCAAAAGATTTTTCCATTTATTGATCTCTTCATCCAACTTAGGTAGATTCTCCTCCCTTCTCGCCACTATATATCCCATAGTACTAAATGAAAAACCATCTAGTAATTTGTTCCATCCCACCATAAAGTGAGGATCATCTTTATCAAAACTAGGGTCTTTAAAGAATCTAAGACCCCTTGGGGTGATCTGATCCCTAACATATTTTTTGAGAGTGGCTATCTCCCACTTTGTTTTCATTTCTTTTATTAAGGCATTTTCCAAGTTATATCTAAATTGGTTTTTATCATTAAGGTTTGAGGCTCCTTGCCTTTCTATACCTCTATCAAAACATATATCAATATTACTTGTTCTATAGTTTCTATTTTCAAGAAATGACATATTGTTCAATATAGCTCACTGGGTCCTCTGAAAGGGAAATACAAACAGTAATACAAAAATAGATAACAGTGACCCAATGTGTGCTAAGTGCAAATTTGTAAGAGACTCTGACACCCTGGTGAGGTTCCCTTAACCTTCACCAACAAAGAGATACAAACACCACAAAATATAAGGCGGAGTATCTTACATGCACTTTTCAAGTAGTCCTTTGCATAGGTAAATTTCTTATAGTATACTCTAAAGAAAATAAAATAACAAAAAAATAGTGCAATATTGCTTGTACTCTTATTTTTGCAAGTCACAGGCTCACAGGCGAAATATAATAAAATAACATTTATTAATATAAACAAAATAAAATAAAAAGAATATTAAAAGGTCTTTTAATATTCTTTTTATTTTGTTTATATTAATAAATGTTATTTTATTATATTTCGCCTGTGAGCCTGTGATTACCCTGCATAAGGAACCTGGAACACAGAGGAGGGAGTGGGACCCTTTACATCCCATAAAGTGAATAACTTGAGCCCAATCTTTAGTGGCTCCACCTTTGTGAGTTTGCATTTATCAAGATTTGATTGGACTTGCAAAAATAAGAGTACAAGCAATATTGCACTATTTTTTTGTTATTTTCTTTTCTTTAGAGTATACTATAAGAAATGTACCTATGCAAAGGACTACTTGAAAAGTGCATGTAAGTTAGGTTTTTAATATGTCCAGGAACATTATGATATGATGTTTAAAGTAGAAATATTCACATCAGTAGGGTGAGGTTTTGAGGTTGCTTTTTCTTTGGAATCCTGAGAGTCCATAGACAAGCTTTCTTCAGCTCTTCTGGAGGTAGATGTAGACCTGCCCTTTTCCAACTAAAATAAAGAAGCATAAAATATATATATATATAGATAAGTATCTCACCCTTCCCTGTGATTGATAATACAATATTTCAGTTTATGAATGCTAATAGCCTTATGATGATACACCTACCTTTTGAAGGTGAACCGGGAAGCTGAAGACAGATTGAATAACACCATCTAAGAGTCTGACAATCTGACCCGTCCTATCAAAATCACCCTGCTTAAAATGTTGAGAGCAAAGCACTGATGAATCACTTGCAGTGAATCCTTCTATTCTCAAAGCCACTTCCCACTTCTTCCTCACATCTTTGTCCTTGGGAAAACTTCAAAATGAAAACGGAAGATTTAGGAGAGTCTACACAAAAACATTTCACAAAGGAGGTCAAGCTTTACATTTCTTAGAAACTTTCTTCAACAAAACTCCTATTTTGATGCATATGTTTTGATAATAAACTAAATTTGTTGAAATTGTGAATAAGCTTGTTTAAAAACCATTCTAAAGTCAGATGTTCTGTTGCCTTGATTTTAAGTATGTGGGGTGGATACGAGACATAAGGTATACTTTTGTTATGGTGAATTAAATATGAATAATACACAGTGTTGGGCAAACTACTTGGAAATTGTAATGAGCTAAACTATAAGTTACTCTGCCATGTATAAAGCTTCACCCCACAAAAGCTACCACCCAGTCAAATGTAGCATGCTAAGTAACACAGAAACAGCAGTAGGCTAGTTCATTACATAGGATGCTACTTTAATTTGCACTGATTTCACATGACAAGAAAAGTGTAGCTTGTGTGGCCAAGGTCCTTCATATATAAAAGAGTTAAGATACTGAAAAGTTACTTTATTCAGGAAGCAGTGATGCTACCACCAATATACTAATTTACTAGCTAAGCTACAAATTCCCGCCAAACACTGATAATACAGTATGTGCCAGTTGTGTAAAATTTGCTGGCAAAGTTACAGTATAACAGTAATATTTGTTTTATTTCTACAATAGCATTCTTATGTCAATCGTAATGTAATTCAGTGTTCTGGAATATACTTATCAAAATGATTTATCAAGTCTCAGTTCATAGTTGGGTGAACAGCCGTGCGTAGTAAACATAGCCTAGCTACCGTAGCTGGCTATGATTTCAGTACAGTGATATCAAAGATCCTTGCTCCTTCACAACTCTCTGGTAATATTCTCTTCACAAAATACAGCCAATAGTACGGTAATGTTAAATCTTACTTGTGAAAAGTAATCCCCAGAGCCCTGTTTGCGATGGTCCGCCGATTTGAGCAGGAATATACTGCACAGTGCTCTGGCATTCTCGTTTCTAATGCTGTTCCAGTACAGTAATGTTACACAACTAGAGGTACGACCAGCCCAAAATGGCGCCCGCATTTCTCGCCCCCAGAAGTCAATGCGGCATCTAATAATATATATATATATGTCTATGGTAACAATGTACTCCCAACATTTATTAACAAGAGAAAAGCTTTTCAGCCATTATAGAGCAACAGTAAATATCTGCAAAAATACAGATACAAATGTAGTCAATTGCAAATATAGCAAATTATGTAGCAATTGACCAGTTTAGTAATGAGTTATGGCTTGAACAGAGATTCTTGTAAAAATGTACCCCAGATAATCATTTAACAGAAGTATAGCTTTTTCGCTATACAGAGCAACACTGTTCCAATACTAGTTTGTATAAATAGAAAAAAATAATGTAATCTCAATTTTTCTGATTTAGAACCTCTGCATTCCATAAGAAAATGGATTGCACACACACACGCATGCACGCACACACACACACAATACATTTATTAAAGATTGTTATATTTTGGAATTATTTTGAAATGCAAAATCTCTCATCTGGGATTGTATAGGATTTCCTATATACTACATTTACACAGAAGCACCATACACAATTAATGCTTCGAAGTTTCTTGATACTAATTTATGCTACACAATAATATGTTTTATTACTTTGGAGCTCTGGGTTTCCTTCATTTACACTCACTCACTGAGTTAACTTTGTTGAGCACTACAACTATGGGATAAGTAATAAAACTCCCAGTAGTGTGGTCTACAAATGAGTGATTCACAGAGCTCCCCAGATGAAAACCTCACAGTAATGTGCATAGTAGTGTATCACAGGGCTCCACAGTTATAAAACAAAGAATAATTTAATTTTTATATGCCAGTATCACAGAGTTCTCTTCTAATAAACTTATCAAAATGGGAAAGCCGCAGAAATAATTTGTATGCTTCTTGTGTGATTAAGTAGGCTGTCTGTGGTGTTATGTGTGTGTAAATAGATCAGTTTGTTGTGTGTTTGTGGTGTGGTATGTGTGGCTAGACGCTGTAGAGGAAGAGTGTGTGTGTATAGGGGCTGTAGTGTTTGTTTATAGTGAAAGCAGTGCATATGTGGAGATGTAGTGTGTGCAGTAGAAGCAATACATGTGTGTAGGTGATGCAGTTTGCATGTGTGTGTGTAGGATGCAGTTGGTGCGTAAGGGATATGGTGTGTGTTTATAGGTGAGTAGCGTGTTTTTGCTGCTGAGGCACAGAGCCTTAGAAAGGTTGCTAAGTGCCCTAGGCAGGTTGACCGATTGGAGCCCTCTCCAAGACCTCTGGGATTTCTTTATTTGAGTGGAGTATGTGAGAGTGTGTATAGTGACTGTGTTATGTTGTGTGTGTGTGTGTGAGGGGGATGCTGAGTGTGTCTGTGTGTCTTATGGGCGTGGATTGATTTGTGGGGTGGTGTTTGGTGTTAAGCCTTGACACTGATTCTGTTTTTCGTGTTAGGTTGGGTGGCCTGGTTGGTGGGCCACTCTTACATCTGCTGGAAACAAGGAGTGCAGCTGGGCTTTCCTCTGGAGTTGGTGACACTGGAGTGGTTTGGTTTTCGGAGTAATTGGAAGGCATGCTTCCTGGGTACTTCAGGAGGGATGGGGTACATCTGTCGGATGTGGGGTGAGACCTATTTATTTTGGGCCTTCAACAGGCCCTGTTTAGGAGTGGTGGGGGGTGCTCAGTAGCTTAAGGTGTCAAGTCCTGAGCTGTGGCGGGGAATGACCAGGTTAAATCAGGGAGTAGATGGAAGAAGTGGGCATCTGGAGATTTAGTGTGGATTAGGCAGTGTTACACTTGGTTGGAGGGTTCAAGCCTGTTGGTAGCTCTGAACCTGGGGGTGTAGTGGTGTGTTGGTACATCCATACAATTGAATTTGTGGGTGTAGCAGTGTCTTGTTGGTACACCCCTACAATTTAATCTGGTGGAAATGTGGTCATATTGGACGGCCAGTTTCTGTGTTAATATGTTATATATATATATATATATATATATATATAAAGGGAATCAACACAGTAAAGGAGGAGACTATATTTAAAAGAAGAAAAACTACCACAGCAAGAGGACATAGTCTTAAATTAGAGGGACAAAGGTTTAAAAATAATATCAGGAAGTATTACTTTACTGAGAGGGTAGTGGATGCATGGAATAGCCTTCCAGCTGAAGTGGTAGAGGTTAACACAGTAAAGGAGTTTAAGCATGCGTGGGATAGGCATAAGGCTATCCTAACTATAAGATAAGGCTAGGGACTAAAGAAAGTATTTAGAAAATTGGGCAGACTAGATGGGCCGAATGGTTCTTATCTGCCGTCACATTCTATGTTTCTATGTTAATTTGATTGTTATTTATTGTTATTATTGTGGGATCATTGCCAGTTTCTGTGTTAATATGTTAATTAGATTGTTAGGAGGTGGGAGGGTCTGGGAGGGAGGGTCTGCTGCTGATTGGCTGGAATGTGTCTGCTGACTGTGAGGTACAGGGTCAAAGTTTACTCAATGATGACATAGGGGGCGGACCAAACAGCGCATATGTTCGCCGTCCGCTGTCGAACCGTTCGGGACATCACTATTGTGGGGTCATTGCCAGGGGTATGTTATGTATATGGTGGGATGTTGGCTTTAATAATATTTGTTGGCAATGACTCCATTTGTTATTCCTTAATTAATAATTAATAAAGCTTTGGACTAATATTTCCAACAGTATAACCTGTGTCCGTGTCTTACTGGGGTTCGGGTTAAGGTTAGTGCATATGCCGCTAAATCAGACTGTGCGCCTGTCATGTAGCCCATCGATCAGCGCAGCTATGGTAGTGGGCCTTGACAGTGCCAGGAGGTAGGCATAGCAGCCAAGAGAAGTTGAGTGACAGCTAGCAAGCTGGGTGGGGCAGAGCTACGATGGGAATATTTATACTGGCCATTTTGTGAAGTAGGCATCTTAACTTAACCTAAACTTACCTGTCAGTTTTCCCTCCCACCCTCCCTGACTTTGGTTAGGTTATAAAATGTTCCAGTTTTTTCATAGCGGCAGGGAATGGCCAGGTTAAATCAGGGGGTAAATGGAGGAGGAAGTTGGCATCTGGAGGTTTAGTGTGGATTAGACAGTGTCACACTTGGTTGGTAGGTTCAAGCCCGGTGGTAGCTCCGAACTTGGGGGTGTAGCGGTGTCTTGGTACACCCCTACAATTGAATTTGTGGGTGTAGCGGGGTCTTGGTACACCCCTACAATTTAATCTGGTAGAAATGTGGTCATATTGGACATCCAGTTTCTGTGTTATGTAAATTAGATTGTTATTTATTGTTATTATTGTGGGGTCATTGCCAGGGGTATGTTTTGTATATGGTGGGATGTTGGCTTTAATAATATTTGCTGGCAATGACCCTATTTGTTATTCCTTAATTAATTAGTAATTAATAAAGCTGTGGACTAATATTTCCAACAGTATAACCTGTGTCCGTGTCTTAATGGGGTTCGGGGTAAAGTTAGCGCATATGCGGGTAAATCCGACACTGTCATGTTAATTATGTGCAATTCCTGTTTGCTAAATTCACAAAAGGGTAAATTGCATTTTATATTGTTGTATAAGATAACTGAAGTAAAAAAATCTGATAATTTACATTTGTCTGTCTGGTCTAAACTTTAAATCCACTTAGAATTACCGACATTTTCATAACTCTGTATGTTATTGTAAAAAGACACATTCTTTAATACTCAACGTTTTAATTATGGTTCCATGCTTTGAAATGTTCAGCTTATTTTTTGTCTCAGTCCAGCTGTGATAGAGGCTACTCTCCTGAGAGGAAACGGCCATTTTCAGCTGTCACCATTAACTCAGTCCTCTCCGAATAGGGAAACGTGTGTAGGGAGAGGAACTGCAAAGATTGAAACAGCCCAGTTCTGTCTCTTCGGCGTCTATGCTGACATATTATTGTCCGAACAGGGACTGGATTAATGGCGGCTGCTGCCTGTGAGGGTAACACCCCCAAATCTCAGGCCATTCTAAGATTAAACTGTATCGCAAGTTGTAACCCATTAGTATGAGCTAAGTGAGAATATGGTTGTATTCATGTGTGCAGTGACCATTTGAGTATTTGATTGCATTTGTATGCTAGTGTAAGAACATTTCTGCACCAAAGCAGAGATGCATTATTGTATATATGTATTGGAGATTTCTTTTTGGACTTATATGTGATTTATTTATTATCCATTTATTTCCTATTTTTCTATTTCTCTACTTTCACCTTCTTCATTTTCATGTTTATGCTTTTATGTTATTTTGATACTTTTACTAGGTCTATTTAGCTCATGGACTCTTTCATTATAGTAGTATAGTGGTATTATTTTATTTTGTATAAATGGATGCTTGTAAATGTCCACCCTCAGTTTGAGTTCATGGTTGTGTTTGTGTAACTGGGATTCTATTTTATGTGCTACAGTGGCACAAACCCATATCTTGTCTTAAAGGGAACACTAAATAAAAATTAATTTCCTACAATCACAGTGAAACTGATAGACAGCAGCCAGGTGATTTAAGTAACAGGTAATTGAAATGACACTCAAGTGAAGTAAGTGGCATTCACGTAGGACTCAGCACCTTTATATGAAATTGCAATTACAACCATATAAAACATATCTTGATGACATTAGCTTTGCCACACTCACCATATGTCCCAGCAAATATGTACTATTCTCAGTTGCCTGGTTTTCATAGATTGTTTTTTCCTGAAACATCTAGTCATTGGTCTCCTTAAAAGAATCCTTTGATAGTTGGAGAGATCCTGTTATGTACCCTATAGTTCTATAGCTGTATCCCAGTGTGTTTCACTTGACTCCCAAACAGCATTAAGAGCAGGACCCCAATGGCTAGTAGGCCCATTGGAGGAACGTTTAACATGTTTGAGAAAGATTTTTTTTTTTTGATTAAATTTTAGTTGCCTATCACCAACAACGATAGATTTTTTTGATGTTAACTTATATATATATATATATATATGTGTGTGTATATATATATATATATATATGTGTGTGTGTATATATATATATATATATATATATATATATATATATATATATATATAAAATACAAAATTGCTTGCACTCCTGGAATAGGTAAATAATGTGCTTGGTGCTGGTCAGGCAAATAGCATAGAAAAACAGAGAATGACCGCACTCAGGGACTTGTAAATATCACTAAAACTTAACTTTTAATGTTCAAAATAAATCAAATCAACGTTTCAGCCCCATATTTGGGCTTTCTCAGGATGGTTTTTAGCTTGGATCTGAGCGCTCACTATATCCGAACAGCGCTCAGATTACACAAACACCGTTAAATTACCATGGGGTTAAACAAGTTCCAACTGGTCTGGCAGTGTCCCTGGGACAACGCCCTGATGGAGAACAATAGACAGGAAACGGGGGAGGGGCACACCTTTTCATGTTACCAAAGGGGCAGAAAAAGTGTTTCAAAATCCAATAAGCCCAAATAATGTCTTTAAAGGGCAATACATCCCAGGGGCCATAGTCACATGGCAGGAGGCTGGCAATTAGTATTCTCCAATGCCCAGTGGCGAGGTTGGTTTCGTTATTTCGTTACAACCGTTATTTGGCGAGTGTTTAATAGAATTTGAAATGCATGTTGAGGAGACAGAAAACTGAACCAAAGTAGTCAAGTAATGACATGGTTGATCAACTAGTCATGGTTAGCATATGAGTCCAAAATAGTTGCTTGTAAAAAGTGGGTGACCTATGTTGGATCTCATTGAAGAGGTGCAGGTCTTGGAGGAGGTGATGCAGGTCCCAGTGAATTAAGTGGTGTACCAAGTAATCCTTAGATGGCTACTAACTTGAAATTTTGAGTTACCTCGTAGAATAATAAAGGAGTGTGAGGTGTGAGATGCTTCAATGATACTTTATGTCCATAGACCTGAGAATTAAGGTAAAAGGATCGAAATACTTTTTCTACACCAGAGAGGCCTGCCTTAAATGCAAGATCCAAACCCTCAAATATTTCTGATTTAAATGCAGTATTTTACTGTCTATTCTGAAACTCCACTATTAAGTTGTTTGAGGCAGTAGGGGAGACTTATGTGTTCCCTATTAAGGGTTAATAAGCATGTAGGGATGTATATAAAAAATACCCCTTTCTGTTTCATTAGAGATTTTTTTTGCCAGAAGCTCAAGGAAGCAAGGCGAATGGTTAGAGTTAGGACCTACCTAAGAGGTCTGCCTTGACGTGGCAGGTGGGCATACCCTCTCATGGCCATTGGAGGTAACTAAAACCTTAATTTGTTTAAAAATACATAGGGATGTGGAAAGAGCGCAGGTAACTTTTTTTCTTTGTATTTTACTCTATGTATTTTGGCTGATGTGTACTATGATCATTGCTGCCGCCCGGGAGTGATGGGAGTTTGAGCGCAGGACTAGTTTCTTTGTATTAGTAGGGGAGACTTAGAGTATTCTGCCTGAACAAGACAGCTATCAAGTTGTATTGCTTTTGCTTGTTTTGATAGTAATGCAATAAAAAATCTACAAAAAATAAGGTAGTTCAGCTTGAGTAACATCATCAGAGAGATCATGAATCTTAAGAGAATTTTGCCTCCTTTGATTTTCCAGAGCAACAAAAAATAGATCTAACACCCTCGGGGGCCCAATGCATGTTTAGGACCAACTTTCCGAGTCAGTTGGTTCTCACACCCAGCAGGTCTGTGCTCTCTTCCACATCTTTTATCCAATAACCCTGTAACGTTCTCCCTCAACTGTTTACCGTCATCTACAATATATATATATATTTTTTCAATCTTTCTTTTATTGAGGCAATAAAGGTACGTTACAGAAGAGAAAGGAGTGTTAGAAAATAAGCACATGACATATGAATGCAATGGTACACCAACTCCAGAGTATGACAGCCTCATTAAAAAAAAAAAAAAAAATAAGTAAAGATCACGGTACAAACTCAGGTTCATTATTCTACAGGTATAAGAATTTTATGTAAGCAGTAGTAAGCTATCTAGGCAAGATTAATGATTGTGAGAATGTTGTTTGCAGACTAAACAGTTAGTAAAAAGCATGTTAGGTACACATGCCATAATCCGATTGGTTAGGTAGGTATATTCATCATGAGGGACTGCTGAATAAAGTGGGTTTGGAGAGTTAGTATGCAGGATTCAACTGGCTAAGTTACACAGTGACATTGATGTGCAAAAGGTGTGCAGCAATTCCAGTTTAACAATCAGGTAATGCAAGCTATTGAGACAAAACACTCCACTGAGCTACTGCACTGCTAAAATCAACATGTTTAATACCGCCTGTATAGTACTGAGCTACGCACATCCTAAATGTATGCAGTGTAGCTACATTATGCTGAGTAGAGCATTAGACAGTACCCCATTTATAATCGACCAGCAGACTTGATGAATAACAGCATACGGTCAACATGTGGAGCAAGAGTTAATATAAGCCACTGGAGTCTCGGAGGGGTGAGTTCATGCTACCCTATGGGATCAGCTTCATGAGACCGCTGGTGTAGACACAGGGGTATACACGCTGGATCATCAGGTCTCGGCTTCCCATTGAAGTGTAATAGCCGCAGGGTCCCAACATAACAGGTAGTCTAATAAGCGCCATTCTGCCAACCCTAGGCTCTGCTTAAGCCTGCCAACTGTACCCACGGTTCCGGCTCCACTAGGGGCCAGCAACGGAGATCCTGGCTTGGATGTTCTTTCCAGGAGTGCAGTTGTAGTTGGAGGGTTGTCCTCGGGGGGCTCAAATCCAAGGAAGGCAGTTGTGGGGACCAGTCCCATTCACTGGGCCTGGAGCATTGGACAGCCGAAATGCCATTGCCATTCACTGGTAAGACAGGTCCAGGGGTGAGAGCTGCGGTCATCACATGTCTTGGTTTGTAGGGATATCAGCATTCAGTCAGCAGAGCTTTGCCCAGGGTAAGCCACGTGGACGCCATTTTGTGGATCAAGCACGGGAACCCATTGGCTTGGTTTGTTCAGCTGTGGTGGTCTGTGTGGCATCTGTTCTCTCCAGTGGGGACCGGGATAACACCCACCTCATCTACAATATTTGTACTTACATCCATAAGGAGATCTTTATTAATGTTGTAGTGACAGATGGGGAGTCACCTTTGATGGAGCCTGTGCTTTTAATCCCCTGGAACTCCTCATTACCATTCAGTGAAAACTCCACTGAGGGAGTAGAATTGCTTTCTGTATGAGTTGCCATTTTGGGCCTAGTTTCCCATTGTCGTAATAGATTATCTACATCCATGAAATTTGCAGGTCCAGTGTGGCTTATAAAAGTAAGGGTATCAAAGTATGTATCCAACAAAAATTAATTTATATCAAAATCAGTCTTGAAGCTAAAGTAGTGTGCGACCATCCACTGTAGTTAACCAACTTTGTAAATAGAATATAGGTAAGTTCTTAATTAAACAGAATTGTTACCTAAGTCCCTAAACATAACCTAACAATGTATACCATTTGATGACTTAATTCTTACTATTTTAAATTCTCTAATTCATTTTGATGTGTACATTTTTGTATTAGTGGGTTGGCCCAAGCTCATTTGGATTTCCTGTTACCTGGAAGATATTCACTATAGTTAACAATTGTTTAACCTTGTTGAGGGTTTCACCATATTAATTGTATTCCACAGATTATTTTAAGACTCAGATTTTTTTCTGAATTTTCTCAATTATACCAGGCACTCTCAATTTGGGGCTCCTCTCTTGTTGATGTGGGTTTGATTGTTGGGGCATTTGAGGGCTAATGTCAATACTGGAGTACTTCAGAAATTCTAAGTGCATTATCCACCCCTCCATAGAGTTTGTTTTCTTAGCACTGCTAAACTTGTTATATAGTTGGCTTAGATGCCAGGCTGACACTCCTTTTGGGCTGAGACTGCCCCTTTTCCTGTGATATCATCAATGTTATAAACAGCATTACTGGCAGCTCCCCTTTTAAACCTACTAACCTCCCAACATTTATACCTCCCAATTTCAGAAGGTATGGAATTTAAAATATATAGGGTTTTATTCCCTAAATCTAGCAGAGCCTAGAGATTTAACAAGGCAATTATAAATTATAGTACATTTCAGAATGCATGAGATGATATGAGGGAGTAGTGCCATTAGGAAATTCTCAGACACTGATAAATATGTAAAACAAGAGGAAAAGGACAACAATACATAGTGTAGTATTTTTGGTATGCATTGGTGAAAAAAAATAAAGAATAAATATACTGCACTGGATTATTTTACATACACCTCAGAACACTTACTACTGGATTAAAAGACATACCAGATATTCCCAGGTGGGGATTGTACTGCCAAAGCGCTAATTTAAGCTCTACACACTGTAACTGCATTTCTTCTTTATTTTTTTTTACCTAATCACAAATGTATTCTTCCTCTTGTTAAACATATTTATTAATGCTTAAAGGCATTGCTCTCTCCTTTCATCTCACACTTATTTAACTGGACCGGAACAGCAAGACTCTGCTTTGGCTTGATTGAGCTGCCTCCTATATACAACTGTATGTACAAGAAACATGCCATCCTTATAGTTCACAATACATACTATACATAAACGTAGTCTATTATGAACTGTCCAAAAGCTTGCGGTCTCCAGACTCATGACACATTATATTCCTATATATTTATATATATATATATATATATAGTTAATCAACTTCATACGCATATGTGTGTGTGTGTGTGTATATATATATATATATATATATATGTGTATTAATATATATTTCTTTATTTGCTGTTTCTCTATTAAATACATTCAAGTATATTGTGATTGGGATCTGAAGTGCTCCACTGTCCAACCTCCATCAGCAGTAATATATTCAATGAGTCACTTACTTGAATATTGCCTCCTTTGTGCAGATAAATCAGTAAAAATAACATTTCATTTCTTCATTTAGTAGCAATTTGACGAGTACATTGCAGAGATGACATGCCAAACTATGTACAGTATATTAGCAGTTGAAATGCACTTTAACAGCACACATTCTTACAACATGCATGAAGATGTCAAAACAGCAAGAGGCTTCACACTTGATATTTAAAGAAGAATGGAGATGGTTGCAAGGTCAGTCAACAAGGGCAAATTATGCTGCCAAGGGCATGAAAACCTGAAAGGGTTATGGTGGAAATAAGTGCATTTAGGAAAGAGCTCCAGAATTACAGCCTGCCCATGATACCTTGGCCAATAACACATATATTCTTCATTTCAGGTAATAAGGAATACATTGCATTATCAGCACCTTCTGATGATCCACATTATTATCTGGGGAACAAAGGTTTGTTCCCCAAGGCAAAATTCAATAATATATGAATCTCAGGAGTTGTGCAGTAAAGAACATTTTTTTTTTTTTTAAATACACATACATTCATATGCTCATACACATTCTATATAGGTGTTGGTATATGTAGGAAAACATGGAGACAGAATGACTAAATTAAATGAGCATTAAAAGGACACAATTGAAATTATGAAAGAGTGTATGTAGCAATCAGCACACACTGCAAAACATGTAAAAGTGGTGTGTTAGTCATGTAATACAGTCAAATTTATACTTAGCCTATCATTGTGTCAAACACCTGTGGTTCTGTTGCATCCTCTGGTGATCTGAGTAGGTGTTATTTGACTGTTCTCAAGCTTGTTTGGCAGAGGGTATCCTGATCTGCTTATATATTGTGAATATTTGGTAATGTAACACCCTAATAATATATGCTTGTTCAGGTTAATACTTGCCTTTCTGTATTTTGTTTTGCATAAATTTACTTTTATATGTATTTGCCTGTAGATTCATCTCTATTTTAAGCAATGGAATTGCTGTATTCACACTTTGGGAGTTTTTTTTTCACTAAACTGTGTATTGTAGTGCATTGAAATCCAAATGTTGGATTTTAGGCTAAATAGACAAACACAGCTATAGCTTTGCTGCTTTAAGTTAAATTTTGTCATTCGAATTTCAGCTTTGCTGTAATTTGAATTTTGGTGAATAAATTCCTTACATTAATTGAGATAGATGTGGACTGGATAGTTTATAGCATGCTAACTGCATTTTGATCATACTATATGCCTAAATATCCATTTTATAAGAAATAAGATTAAAACTGTGTTAGATTGTGGATGCTGGAAAAGGAAGCCAGCTGTGCAGCATCTCAGAGTCAGAGGTCATCTCAGCCTTTTATCCTTTCTGAAGGCAATACAAAGAGCACCGTTAAATTGACTAATAATAACATCTAGACCCCGGGGTCTACTTGGAGCCTTTTCCTGGTTAAATACTTTGATATTATTATATTTATATCTTTCTTCATAAGAGTTCTAATTCACCCATATTTCTGTACAAGTTTTAGAAGCACCAATTTATTTAGATAATTGTTGTGTGTACTTGCATTTAAGCATTTTGTATTGTCACAATGTCAATCCAGCATGCATACTCTCTTTTCAGTTTCAACATCAATTATTTAATGTACTTCAAGTTCACTGACTTTAATATCCCTGCCTCTTAGTACTTAGTAATTAGTACAAAAATGACATGATCTTAGAATTATATATATCCAAGTATTCAATTGGCTTATTGTAGGTATCTCTCCATGACAACACCTGCCCCTTACATTTTATCATCCCACCCGAATACTTAATTTCTTCTCTATAGAATTCCTTCCTTCTTCCATCACTTCATTTTAGGCCACTTCCTTTCTACATTCTTCCATTCTTCTATCATAAGCCCCTTGAGTCTCATTATGTCTAACACAAGCAATCTTCTTCATTGGATGTGTCTCTACTAATACTGCCTCTTATCATTTAAGTTCCAGATCATTTTGCCATAGGATCATTGCACATTCAAGCATCCCCAATACCCACTTGTTTTCCTAAAAATCACTTTAATTCCAATCCCTCTCCTATAATAACCCTTACAAACACTATTTAGTGGAGGACCCCCATGACCATCGGTAAGTACCATGTCTTCAATTTAGGACTCTCTGCATCTCTGCAGCCTTCTTTCTAGAACCGCCAGCACACTCCCAGCACACTACAGCTACGATGTACTGTGTTGAGAACATTAGTGATGTGTGATGTTAGCAGACCAACAAACCCTCAGGGATTACATGATCATGCCATGTGAATTATAGACATACCTTTTCAATTGAGCCATACTTTTAATCATTGAACCTCATACATACTATTTGTTTTGTGCTACTATCTGCCGACTTTATGCATTGTGTTGGACAAATATTGGTCCATTATTGTCAAATACTGCCACCAAATGTCAATGAGAGAGAGCTTTTCATCTGAGCAGTTATGAGATATACCTTTTGAATCACTTCAACATTCCTTTGCCTTGCTTCTGCTTTCATCATTGTCCAGCTGATGGATTAGGAAAGGTGACTATCCTACCAATCTTCAGTTTTTTGGGTAACTGAAAATGTGTTCTCTTGCAGCATTTTCCTAAATGTTTGTTAATCCATTCTTTCAACTTTCACAAAAATCTTATAAGATGCTAAGTAATGAGATATATTCCCAAGAAGAAGCATGATGATGCCTCCACCATACTTCACTATTGGACTGGTGTATCTTAAAGCATTAATAATGATAGTGCTGTATCATACACAAGAGTTTGAATTTTGATGAAATACTTATTGGCCTCATATAAACATAAAACCTTTTCCTCACATGGGTGCCAGTGTTCATTTCTGTTTTATGGCCACCTTCCCATAGAGGTAGTTTTTTATAAAAAGTTCTTTATACACTTGATTGAACCATTACTGCACATATAGCAATTGAAGTCTTTCAAACTTTTATGGTAATATTGGCATTTCTGAATGGTCTCTTCTAAATTTACTTCTTGACTAAGCACAGAGCAATAGACATTTGCAGGGTAGTAGAAACACTTAATTTTAAATTGTATCCTTTACCAAGTCTATCCGTATATGTATTACTATATCTTTCACATCTATTTTGGTCTTTATTTTCCTTTAGCTCCACAATACGGCCAATACGTCTTCAGCAAAGATAGTTGTATACTGTATACTTTCATCTGTGTAAACTGGGTTTTTCCACAGCCCAGGCATTGAATATATATGCAAGCCGCATGTCTTCATTTTTCCCTTACGTTTTTCCCAAACAAATATTGAGTGTTTTAATAATATAATTGAATTAGATGGAAGTTTTAAAACAAGATAGCATTATTAACAGAGAAATGCCATAAATGCAGTGGGAGGGATTATTTTAGAAGAGTAAGCATTTACCCTGCTTACTGTAATTCCATTATATATATATATATATATCTATGGCATATATATATTTGCACAATTATTTCATGATCAGTGTTCTAATGATCCTTAGGAAGTAAAGCATATATAGCAGAGATTAATAATTAAGAGTTACTCACTTTAATCAAAAGAGGTTAATGCATTTATGTATCATTATTTAGGATTGATAGTACCACTTTGTGGTCTATAACCACGTGTTCCTCATGTAACTATTTTATAGAAGCTTATGATTGTTAATGTGTATAATTAGTGAATAATATGCAGTAACTTGTTAATGTACAGTAGGAGTGTTTACAAATTACCTTGTGTCAGTCAAATAATTTACGCACACTCACCATTTAAGATTAGATTAATCACATCACAAGGGACTGAAGCTTGGAGTTTTATGACCTTTTTTTTCTCTTAATCTATACATCTACAATCAATTATGTAAACAAAATGTGTGTGCATATTTTATATGTTGCGCATCTGCCCCAAGCAACTTTTTAAAAACACAGACGATAACAATAATCAATAAATAAAATACAATCAAAGGACTTACATCTAACATGAAAAGTGAGCCTAGTGCAAGCATCCATAATGCATATTTACTGGCCTTAGAATTATTTTTAACAGTATTCTTTTAAATCCTTTACGCCACACACTTGACTTACTATTAAGTGAATTTTTATTTTTCAATAGCTCCACACTATTACTCTGTATTAACTTTTCCACTGTTATATTTCGTCAGTTATCCAACACAGATCACATCGAACACAAATGAGGTCTAAATTTTGAGTCACAGCGGACCACAGCTCCACATAAAAGACAAAATCTTCAAAGTTGTCTTGACCTGCCAGGAAAAGAGACAAAGATAAACAGCACAGCAAACATGTACCTGCAAAGCACTGCTTGCTTATTAAATATTAACGGCTCCATTTACATTTAAATAAACAGAGAGGCTGCAGATGGAATTTCCACTGCTGCCTTTTGGCATTGCTGTCAGGGAAAGAAGCTGAAAAATCATGCGTCTAGAATGGACAATGAAGTAATCTCAATCTCCGCTCTACGGTGACCTGAAGATGATCCCTCATCAGTCTGGAAAAATGATTGTAACACGACATTCTTTTTCACAATCTGTTTTCTTTCCATGTCTTCTTTTGTAAACACATATGGACATAAATAAATTAAGTCTTCCTGTCAATCACATTCTTAAATTGAAGCTGAAGTAGAAAAGGACGGATGGATGGCTGATGAATGAATGATGTACAGCACTGAGGAGATGGAATTGTGATCTTTTTATTCTTAAATATATTCATATATTTATTCTTTTTCTTGGTTAGGTTATTTCCATCCCCCTTCCTTGAAGTCTGTCTATAGTAAGCATTCTTGCGTCAGCCATCAGACACAGGTGGGGTGACCCAGCCATACTTCTCGTGAGTCTTCACTAAACTCTTAAATGTCGCTTCTGCCTCCTTGCGGCTAAAGGCCTTTTTGGACTTGCCTGCTTTCCTGCAGATACGTCCCTGTGAGAAGATTTAGGAAAGAAATAGAAAGAGTTACCATCACATATATAATTAACAATGTTAAATCCACCATGATGCCAGGACACATAACACTTTTATAAATTGATCAGCGATATATGGAAAGTTCCCCCATGCAGTATGTGGAAGGTGAATGTAGAACATGGTAAATCAGATGATAGGTCAATCAAATTTCCTACAGCATATAAAGTCTACATACTACAGGGCTGCATTTTGATGTGCTTCCAGTTAACATGATATAAGTATCTGTGTCCAGGAAAGCATGGTGAATTTAGCAACCTGTATATAATAAAAAATGCAAAAGACTTAGTATTAAAATATACATGTATTTACTGCTTCCATTATCAGTGTAACTACACAAATTAATGCATCTTACTGTAACCTGTACAATGACTACTTCTATGCAATTAAATGCACATATAACAATATGTAGTTTTATATATATATATATAACAACACAGAATGAAACAAAATGCAAACGTGGTTAATACGTCAGGTTTACTGATGCACTAAGCTAAAATATCACATTTTCTGACTTAAATCTGTAGGTGTTTTTTTTTTAAGGGATAATTACACTATTGAATGAAACATTGAAAATCACCTATAACTGGTATATCGTATCAATATGAAGCTCTGCTTTCTTTTAAAATGCATATTAAAGCATTTGAAATATAATTTGCAAGTGACATCACGATCCAGTTCAGTTCAAGCCCAGCCAGTGCACAGAATGCAAATGAGGAAGAGAGCAGAAATAATGTTTCATGTTTCCTCTTCTACTAACTTAATTCAGTGGCAGAAAAAAAGTCAATTATAATTGACAGGGAGCCAAGATGGAGGTACCCAGTTCCAGGATAGATGTGAAGATTTTTACATTTAGTTTTATTTTGCAAAACTCGCAAAAACACATTTGCTAAAAATATGGGATAAGCAAACAGATTGTTAAAAATCCTAGGAAACAACACTTACCCTTTAACTATGCATTATACTGCAATATAATTACCAAGTGCTCATGCATCTTCTCCTGTAATCATAGCTTTGCATTTGCTTTATCAATATCATCCATCATCTCATCCTATTTCCACTTCTTATTTCACAAAGTATAACTTGGACTCAATATTATCATATCTTCCTTCCTCTGCTGTCATTAACTAAGCCATCTCACCTCCGGGGCATTAACCATAGCCCAATGCTTATATAATTATTTTTAACATTTTCATTACAGACAAAGGCATAAAAAAATCTATGTCTCTGGTGAGGTAACACAGATTTGTTTCAGTCCGAACTGCAATTAATATGAATTTAAGCCACTGATTAGTTGAAATCCAGAACCCTGAGACAAAATGTACCTGAATCATGAACCAAATGAGCCGCTCAATACCCAAACGTGTTTTGATTTGTTGTTCTGAATTCCGCTCATGGTACCAAAAAAAACCAAGAGATGATTTATGGGGAAAAAGATGATTGTTGGCCGCGGACAGATAATAAATGTTCAAATCAAGTGAGAAGAGACCAATAGAATGGAAAAATAGAGTAGAAAAAATATCTATATATTGTATATGTATAAAAATAAATACATAATATTATAGCATGTTTTTATCTAACGGTACACTGATAAGCCAATTGTCTCACCCTTTTGATTTGTCTGATTTATTTTAGAATTGGGTTTTCAGTATCACAATTTTCCTGAGCCAAACTGACATGTAGACTTAATTTGTGCGTCCCCTCAAAAAATTATATTTACAGGAAACCAAATGTTCTCAACAATGCACAAGTCTACTTGTATTCACTTTCCCGTAGCAAGTCATGGTTTGTACGGGAGTGTGATTTACAAGGACACATTATGCATATCCAAGGTTAAGACTTTATATATGTGACCTTTAAAAGCCTTGTGGGAATTTATCTATTAAGAATAGGCCATTAAGAATAGGACTTTTACAAACAATGTTTACTGTAGTAGAAGTTGAATGGAACTTGCAGAAGTCTTTCTAGGAGAGTTTTCACAAAGTCATCATTCTCATTGTCAATGCAAAGTAAGATACTTATACTGACAGGAAAGATGCTTTAACCCCTTGACGACCTATGACGGTTCAGGACCGTCATCGGAAAAATCCCCTTGGGGACCGATGACGGTCCTGAACCGTCATAATGGTCTGAGGATACTTACCTGATCGCCGTCGGTCCCCCGGCGGTGATCAGCGCTCTTCCCGGTCCAGGGGGACTGCCTGTCTGCCCGGGCAGTTTCCCCTCGGCAGATCAGGACCCCGCGGCCACGTGATCACTTGATCACATGACCGCAATAGGTGCCTGTGTATCTGCCTGCAGGGGGACTGTCTGTGCTGACACGCAGTCTCCCTGCAAGTGAAAAATAAAAAATAAAGTTAAAGAATAAAGCAATCAGTGTAAAAAATAATATGTATATATGTATATGTATATATATATATATGTATATATATATAATATATATACATGTATTATATCTATATATAATACATGTATATATATCATATATATAATGTCATACTAAGTGTATTTTTATATTTATATATACGTATACTAATATAAAAATACACTTTTAATTTAAATTACACACGTATATATTACGTATTATATATTATATATTATAAATAATATGTTAATAAAAATAAATAACAAAAAGTAAAAATAATTTTAATAATTATATATAATATATAGCTATGTTTAAATAAATAAATAGACGTTAAATACATAAATATGTATATATATTAAAATTCTATGTGCGTATTTATGTAATATTTTTACCTAATTAAGTAATTTTAATGATTGCAATTTGAGGGACCTGCCTGCCAACCCAGGCCGAAAGTCCAGAGAATTTAATTTGCTAGCACTGTGTTTAACCCTGTAACTTTCTATGACACCCTAAAACCTGTACATGGGGGGAACTGTTTTACTCAGGAGACTTCGCTGAACACAAATATTAGTGTTTCAAAACAGTAAAACATATCACAGCAATGATATTGTCAGTGAAAGTTGTTTTTGCATTTTTCACACACAAACAGCACTTTCACTGATGATATTATTGCTGTGATACATTTTACTGTTCTGATACACTAATATTTGTGTTTAGTGAAGTCTCCTGAGTATAACAGTACCCCACATGTAGAGGTTTTATAGTGTTTGTGAAAGTTACAGGGTCAAATATAAGGCTTGATTTAACTTTTTTTTTTTTTATTGAAATTTGTCAGATTGGTTAGGTTGCCTTTGAGAGCGTATGGTAGCCCAGGAATGAGAATTAGCCCCATGATGGCATACCATTTGCAAAGAAGACAACCCATGGTATTGCAAATGGGGTATGTTCAGCCTTTTTTAGTAGCCACTTAGTCACAAACACTGGCCAAAGTTAGCATTTTTTGCATTTTTAACACACAAACAAATATAAATGCTAACTTTGGCCAGTGTTTGTGACTAGGTGGCTACTAAAAAAAGACTGGACATACCCCATTTTGAATACCCTGGGTTGTCTACTTTAAAAAAATATGTACATGTGAGGTGTGATTCAGGGAGTTATGACAGATAACGGTGTTACAATGTCACTATTGATAAATTTAAAATATATATATATAGAAACAGCAATTTCCTACTTGTATTTATAGGCCATATAACTTGCAATAAAAAGCAATAAAGCATGTAAACACTGGGTGGTTTTAAACTCGGGACAAAATTTTGAATCTATTTAGCAGTTTTTTTCATTAGCTTTTGTAGATAAGTAAAAGATTTTTCAAGTAAAAGTCTAAAAACATGTTTTTTTTTAAATTTTTCACCATATTTTATTATTTTTTTTAAATAAAATACATGACATGATACAAATAATGGTATGTAAAAAAAGCCCTTCATGTCCTGAAAAAAAACAATATATAACTTGTATGGGAACCGTAAAAGAGAGAGCGGAAAATTACAGCTAAACACAAACACCACAAAAGTGTCAAAACTGCTCTGGTCCTTAACGTACAACATCGCAAAAACAGGCCGGTCCTTAAGAGATTAATATTGTCTGAAACATTTAATCTATGTATTCAGCAGTAGTATTATTGCTGGACAAAAATATGTAGGCAAAACAATGGAATTATTCCTAAAATAAATCATAAAATAGGTCAAAACATTCTATAAAACATTTGCAAAAAGTTCCAAATTCAATGGAACAATCACAAATTTGAGCCATTATTCTCCCAGTTTTTTTTCTCTCTGATTTCTCACTTCTGAGACAAGAGATAAAACTACATGAAGCACAATGTGGTTTTGTTAATAAACAGATTATAACAAAGCAAGGCATATTCAAGTGTATTAGATGCACTGACTATTATTGTGGTGCGCATGTGCACAGGTGCGCATCATCAATAGCACCAGTTACATCACTGGCACACTACCGCACTCACTCTGCCTGCATCCCTCACATTCTGGGCTATTTACTTGCCAAAAAAAGTCCAGAAAACTAGATAAATAAATAATGCAGGCAGCTAGAAGTCGGATTTCCTACAAACTCATTGTTACTGGTGAAGCTGACACTATAACAACTATGTTTCTGTCTACTCTGCTTCAATCTATCCGTAGAGATGAACAAAGGCATCTTGTGTAAATGTTCTTATAGAAATAGCTTGTACACAGTGCTGCAAAATTTGTTGACACTATATAAATAATTATATTAAAAACATTTAAAAAATATAAAATGTTTATTGCCATTTTTTGCATTTAAAAACCCCCAAAACAAAACAGTTGTTTTTCACCAAGACAATATGCTTATATATAAATGCATATTATAGTATATATATATATATATATATATATATATATATATATATATGCATTTGGGGTTTAGGAATTAAAAGCATATACTCTCAGGGTATTCTTGGAAAAATGCATTTAGATGTTATACTTTAAAAATGCATTGCCCTGGGGAGGAGCTCACTCACGCCTGAGCAGTCGCATGCCTGCAGTGCTTTGTCTAAACAGCTTGAAAAAGCACAAATTGAGGCTTTACTGGGGGCATCTTTGTTGCTTAGACATGCTACAATACCTATGGGGCGGAAGACTAGGAAACCAAAGCCAGATCGGCACAAATATTCAGGCCGATATTAGTAACATACACCGGAGGTCACAAGGCAATAGAAGACCCGACATGATGTCGGAACTCTGAGACTTCTCATCTGCCTCTAATGATCTGCCTCTGCATTGTATTTAGGATTTAAGCTTCTAGGGGCTCTCTAAATCCGACCAATTTAGAAAGTTAGGTTGGCTCACAAGGCCTTCATTCGCACAGTCATGATCAAACATGCTAGCTACTCAAAAAAGGATGGAGATATATTTAAACATCCTCACAGAGTTAACATGCCTTACTCATGACAATAAGCTACAACCTACCCAGGACAAGCTAACCAAACTTCTCTCCCTAGGTCCCAATTGCGACAATATGAAATCTCTAAAACTACATACCTACTGAAAAGATTCAAGTACAATACTTTGCACAGGACAACAATTCTGGAGCACTGTTAGCCTCTAAATTAAAGGAGAGACTGGTTAACTCAAGAATAGCCTTCCTAGCCCCCCTGGACAAGGCTAAAATTCTAGAACCTCAAGCAATCACAGATGAATTTGCCTCATACTACGGCTTTCTATATAACCTCGACTTAGAACCCCACACTCCTGACCCCACCCCACATAGTATAGACTTCTTTTTAGACAAGATAAACCTCCCTAGATAGTCCACAGAAGACTCAGCTGGCTTGCTCGCCCCTTTTACTATTGAGGAGATCGCGCAAGACACCACTAAACTCCCGTCTATCAAATCCCCAGGACCCGACAGGCTGACCAACTTATACTATCAATCATACTTGGCTGTGCTCTCCCGCCATATCGTCACAGTGTTTAATTAAATTTTTTCGACAGGACAGCTACCAACAAAAAATTTAAAAGCACACATTTCTACCCTACCAAAACATAGCAAACCATCCACACAGTGTGCCAATTTCTGACCCATATCCCTTCTAAAGAGCGACACCAAACTGTATGCCAAATTAATAGCTAACAGACTTTCCACTCTACTGCCTAAACTGATAACTAATGACCAATCAGGGTTTGTGAGAGGCCGCCAAGGCTCAGACAACACCAGGAAACTGATTAACCTTATAGACCACTTGAATGACGCTAAGACTGGAGGCCTTCTTGACACGCTAGACGCGGAGAAGGCCTTCGACAGGCTCCATTGGAAATATATGTCAAGAGTCTTGGAAAAAATTTGGGTTCCCTCCGGATGTCATAAAGGGGATAATGGCGCTATACAACCACCCGACAGCTCAGGTCCTGTCAGCGGGTTTTTTGTCGCAGCCATTTTCTATCACAAACGGCACCCATCAGGGATGCCCCTTGTTTCCCCTCTTGTTTATCCTATTTCTGGAGCTCCTGGCACAGGCTATTAGAGACAGCCCAGACATCAGTGGAATTACCATAGGCGACACAGAACACAAGCTCTCACTATTTGCCGATGACATAATTCTCACTTTAAGCAATACAAGCCAATCTCTGCCAGCCAGCCTCCTGGCTCTTTATAGAACAGTCTTATTTTATAGGTTAAACCGCTCAAAATCCCAGGCGATGCCTATTATCCTAACCATAATGGAACAAACACACTTAAAATCCACGTTCCAACTGGAATGGTGTGCATCCTACATCACTTGCCTAGGAATAAGTCTTACTAAGACCACGTCAACTTTTTTCAAACACAACCATAGCCCACTCCTCTCAAAGTGTAAAGCCGAGCCTAAATAATGGAACACAGTACCCTTATCGTGGGCAGGAAAAATCAATACAATAAAGATGATAATACTGCCACAAATATTGTATATATTTAGACTGCTCCCCATTACTGTACCCCCTTCCTACTGCAAAATGCTGCTGTATGTGCTCACATGGTTTCTCTGGGCCGACAAAAAAAGCCAGACTCCAATTGACTTTGCTTCAACTACCAACCCAAAAAGGAGGCACGGGCATGCCAAACATTTCCTCATATTACAAGGCCTCCATCTTGCAGGCAGTAGGTACCATTCATGCACCAAATGGCACATTGGGATGGGTAGATATGGAAAAACAACACACAGCAGGAATCTCCCTAATTGATCATCTCTGGACACCCAATCATTTTATGCCAGCGATGCCTGCCCTATTTCCCACTACCACACTTATGTTACGCACATGGGACACACTGCTCCAAAACCACAACCTAGGCAAATTATTTCTCCCAGATGCTCCTCTGCAGTCTCTACAGTCCATAACCCCCTGGTTACAACTCCAAAAATGGCTAGTGGTTGGAATCTCTCAAATCTCCAAACTACTAGTAGGCAACATTGTCATTGCATTTCCAAACCTAGTGACCCTATTTAACTTGCCTTCTAGTTACATATTTATTTATATACAGATAAAGGGCCTACTCCTCTCACATCTGGTTAGGGTTCAACAGCCTCACAGGGAAATACCACCTCAACTACATATATTTATAAATAGATGCTGTAAGCGCCCCCTAAAACCTACAGTGCTTACTGCATGTTATAGCCTGCTTAAAAACTGTCTGCCCCAAAAACGATTCTCTTTCCCAGAAAGGTGGGAAGCAACTTGTGACAAGTTCTTTTCAGACGAGGACTGGCTAGAGTCTCTGAACGCCTTAAAGGGGGTGACCAGGGGCGGACTGAGAGCCTTTGGGGCCCCCGGGCAAAATTAGATCCCAGGCCCTTTGAAGGCCAAATATATGTGCATTAAATAAATGTTAAATATAACTCATAATACAGCATTCCTTTGGATGTGTATATTGTGAAGACCTGTGTATCAATGCATGTTTGTATTTGAGTGTGTGAATGCACTTGTGCATGTCGGGATGACTACATGTGCTTTTTTGTATATAGTGTCTGTGTGAATGCATATGTGACAGGTGACAGTGTGTGAGGGAGAAGGTGACAGGTGGAAGAGTGTGGGAGGTTGTGACAGGTGGCAGAGTGAGGGGGTACCTGGTGGCAGAGTGAGGGAGGAAGGGGTTGAGTGGTGGCAGAGTGAGGGGGAGACACAGTAAGTGGGGGTGACTAGTGACATAGGGAGGGAGAGGGGGTGACTAGTGACAGAGTTAGGGAATGGGTGACTAGTGGCAGAGTGAGGGAGGGAAGGGGTGACTGGTGACAGAGTGAGGGGATGACTGGTGACAGAGGGAGGGAGTGACTAGTGACAGAGGGAGGGAGTGACTAGTGACAGAGGGAGGGAGTGACTAGTGACAGAGGGAGGGAGTGACTGTCACTAGTCACTCCCTCCCTAACTCTGTCACTGTCACCCGCTCCCTCACTGTCACTAGTCACCCCCTCCCTCACTCTGTCATTAATCACCCCCTCTGTCCCTAGTCACCCTCTTCCACACTCTGTCACTAGTCACCCCATCCCTCTCTCTGTCACTAGTCACTCCCTAACTCTGTCACTGTGAAGGAAGGAAGGGGTGACTGGTGATAGAGTGAGGGGATGACTGGTGACAGAGTGAGGGAAGGGATGACTAGTGGCAGAGTGAGGGAAGGAAGGGATGACTGGTGACAGAGTGAGGGAATGACTGGTGACAGAGTGAGAGAGGGGGTGACTAGTGACCGAGTGAGGGAGGGAGTGGGTGACTAGTGACAGAGTGAGGAAGGGGGTGGCACAGTGATAGTCACCCCATTCCTCCCTCTGTCACTAATCACCACCTCCCTCACTCTCACTAGTCACACCCTCCCTCTCTCTGTCACTAGTCACACCCTTACTCACTGTCACTAGTCACACCCTTACTCACTGTCACTAGTCACACCCTCCCTCTCTCTGTCACTAGAGTGAGGGGGTGACTAGTGACAGAGTGAGGGAGTGAGGGAAGGGGTGACTAGTGGCAGAGTGAGGGAGGGGTGACTAGTGACAGAGTAAGGGGATGACTGGTGACAGAGTGAGGGAGGGGGTGACACAGTGACGGAGGGAGGTGGTGACTAGTGACAGTCACCCCCTCCCTCACTCTGTCACTAGTCACCCCCTCCCTCACTCTGTCACTAGTCACCACCTCCCTCACTCTGTCCCTAGTCACCCCTTCCCTGCCTAACTGTCACTAGTCACACCCTCCCTCACTCTGTCACTAGAGTGATGGGGTGACTAGTGGCAGAGTGAGGGAAGGAAGGCGTGACTAGTGACAGAGTGAGGGGATGACTGGTGACAGAGTGAGGGAGGTGGTGACTAGTGACAGAGTGAGGGAGGTGGTGACTGTCACTTGTCACCACCTCCCTCACTCTGTCCCTAGTCACCCCTCCCTCTGTCACTAGTAACCCCCTCCCTCACTCTGTCACTAGAGTGAGGGAAGGGGTGACTAGTGGCAGAGTGAGGGAAGGGGTGACTAGTGGCAGAGTGAGGGAAGGAAGGGGTGACTAGTGACAGAGTGAGGGAGGGGGTGACTAGTGACAGAGTGAGGGAGGGGTGACTGTCACTAGTCACACCCTCCCTCTCTCTGTCACTAGTCACACCCTCCCTCACTCTGTCATTTGAGTGAGGGGGTGACTAGTGACAGAGTGAGGGAAGGGGTGACTAGTGGCAGAGTGAGGGAAGGAAGGGGTGACTAGTGACAGAGTAAGGGGATGACTGGTGACAGAGGGAGGGAGGTGGTGACTAGTGACAGCGGTGATGACTGTCACTAGTCACTAGTCACCATCTCCCTCCCTCTGTCCCTAGTCACCCCTCCCTCTGTCACTAGTTACCCCTTCCCTCCCTAACTCTCTCACTAGTCACACCCTCCCTCACTCTGTCACTAGAGTGAGGGGGTGACTAGTGACAGAGTGAGGGAAGGGGTGACTTGTGGCAGAGTGAGGGAAGGAAGGCGTGACTAGTAACAGAGTGAGGGAGGTGGTGACTGTCACTAGTCACCAGCTCCCTCACTCTGTCACTAGTCACCACCTCCCTCTGTCACTACTCCCTCCCTCCCTCCTTCTGTCACTAGTCACCCCCTCCGTCCCTTACTCTGTCAC
>OW240915.1:162016812-162279137 GCA_933207985.1 Pelobates cultripes | reverse complement strand
CTCCAAAGGGCTGGAAATGTGGGTTGGAGGAGGGCACCATGCTCCACATGTGGTGGTCATGTGCAACATTATCCTCTATGGTCCTCTATAGAGAGAGGTGGAAAGCCTTCTCTCATCAATGGAGCTCCCGAGGGTGCCCTTCACCCCTAGTAACTACCTTTTATTTACGCCCACAAATGTTGGATCTTTCTCAAAGAATGCTCTACGCAAAATTATTTCCCAAGTTGCACGCCATCTCATAGCTCTAAACTGGAAGAGCCCTCATATACTCTCACTGCAAAAATTGAAAGACAGAGTGGATATATACCACATTATGGAACTTATAGGGCCCCCCAATGTTAGACAACAGCACAAAATAGATGCGATCTGGGCAATAGAAATACAAACAAAATAGTGCAAAGCAGTCATGGGGCCATGGAACTCGCTTGGGATGTGCTGAGTTGGGCAACAGTGTGGTGACAGTATAGTATGATCTCTTTTACTGATATACAAAACCCAGTGCACTTCACTGATTCTTTCATGGATTCTTTTGTTGATTACTTTGTTTTAAATTCTTTGTTTCTGTTTGCTAAAAAGGCATTGTTGTAACAGTGTAACCTAATTGCTTGAGTATGTACGGATTATTGAAGCATTCACAATGTTCAACCGTATGTACCTTTGCTTGAAAATGCCAATAAACTAGTAATGGAAAACAAAAATGCATCCATCGCCTGCGCAGAATGAGTGTCATGACAAGAGAAGCCTTAAAAAATGCGTATTAGAGTGGTCTGACGGTAAAGTCTCATTTCTCTTGAGACTTGCAATAAAAATAATTGTTACGGGGGCATTCGGACTTTAGTCAATAACACCAATTCTCAATCAGCAAAGCTTCTTTTCAGCTCATGCTGTGATGAGGCATATATACTCTCACAAGGCAATACAATTATACAATGCACATACATTTAAGAAAATATAATTATAAAAACACCTGTCTATAGCACCCATTTTATACCTGTTTAAACATATACAGGGTTGCTTACTAAGGTGAGAATTGTCAGGAAACCAATGTGATTTCAAATTTATGGTCAAAATAGATGAACTGGAAACAATCTCCAAGTCAGCTATGCTACGTTGGCCTAAATTTGAAATTTACCTTGAATTTCCGACAATTCTTAATTAGGTGAATATATAGTATTTTAGCACATATGTGTCTGTATGTGAATGTATTTGACATTTACGTAACATGGCATTGATTCATTGAGGTTTTCAGAAAGAATTATGAATAGGATGATGACTGTAACTTGTGGTCGGGTTAAATTGAAAATCTGTCCAGAACTGAAAATACAGAAGTACTGCTGAAAATGTTCTTTTTTATTTTGTGAACACTCAGCATTTTTTGTCACATAACAGAAGAACATGGAACCAGTGGGACCTGCAGAGGACAAAATAACCATCTAAATATTTTCATATTTTTATTTTAAAGGCAAATACTATTTTCAGTGCTGCCAACCATCTACATATCACATTCTGATTTACATTATTTCATATTCTATGTGTTTTGCTGAATGATCTATCACAGTAGGCAGATTCACATAAAAATGATTATTGCTGCCCATGTTCTGCCAAAACTGGGGGATAACTGAAGAGTTACATACTCACACATCTAAACATATACAATGATCAAGTATTATGTACATTTATCAGACTGATTAATGGTTTTAAAACAAATAATAGAAAAAAACCCAGAATTTACCAATTTGTATTCAGATAGCACCCCAGGGACTCCAATTTGTAAAAGTAAAACTTAGCTTTTATTGCTCAAAAATAAAAGATTGACGTTTCAGTTTGCAATCCAAACTTTCATTAGAATGCAAGTTTGGATTGCAAACTGAAATGTTGATCTTTTATTTTTGAGCATTAAAAGCTAAGTTTTATTTTTACAAATTGGAGTCCCTGGAGTGCTATCTGGTCTATTGATGCTGATAAGCACTGGGCAAAATACACCGGTAAGCTGGAGTGCAAGACTATTTTTTTATTTATATATATATATATATATATATATAGGAGGGTTCTGGGCAGGGAGAAGGGGTCCGAAAATCAGTCAGTATTTGGTGTGACCACCATTTGCCTCACGCAGTGCAACACCTCTCCTTCGCATATATGGATATTGGCAGGACCTGTAACACGCTGTCGTATATGCCAATCCAGAGCATCCCAAACATGCTCAATGGGTGACATATCTGGTGAGTATGCTGGCCATGCAAGAACTGGAATGTTTTCAGCTTCCATCAATTGTGCTCAGATCCTTGCAACATGGGGCCGTGTATTATCATGCTGCAACATGAGGTGATGGTCGTGGATGAATGGTACAATAATGGGCCTCAGGATCTTGTCACGGTATATCTGCGCATTGAAAATGTCACCAATAAAATGCACCTGTGTTGGTTGTCCATAACATATGCCTGCCCATACCATAACCTAACTGCCACCATGGGCCACTCGATCCACAAAGTTTACATCAGCAAACCATTCACCCACACGACGCCATACACGCTACCATCTTCCTTGTACAGTGAAAATCGTGATTCATTCGTGAAGAGAACATCTCTCCAAAGTGCCAGACACCATTGAATGTGAGCATTTGCCCACTCAAGTCGGTTACGATGATGAACTGCAGTCAGGTCGAGACCCAGATGAGGACGACGAGCATGCAGATGAGCTTTCCTGAGACGGTTTCTGACAGTTTGTGCAGAAATTCTTTGGTTATGCAAACTGATTGTTGCAGCAGCTGTCCAGGTGGCTGGTCTCAGACGATCTTGGTGGTGAAGATGCTGGATGTGGAGGTCCTGGGTTGGTGTGCTTACACGTGGTCTGCAGTTGTGAGGCCGGTTGGATGTACTGCCAAATTCTCTGAAACGCCTTTGGAGACGGCTTATGGTAGAGAAATGAACATTCAATTCACAGGCAACAGCTCTGGTGGACATAACTGCAGTCAGCATGCCAATTGCACGCTCCCTCAAAACTTGCCACATCTGTGGCATTGTGCTGTGTGATAAAACTGCACGTTTTAGAGTGGCCTTTTATTGTGGCCAGCCTAAGGCACACATTTGCAATACTCATGCTGTCTAATCAGCATCTTGATATGCCACACCTGTGAAGTGCATGGATTAGGGAAATCAAATTCAGGCCTATGGCCTTTTACACACATATGTGTGTATATATGTATATATATATATATATATATATATATATATATATGTGTGTGTGTGTATATACAGTGGTGTATCCTGGTTTTGTGCTGCCCTAGGCAGGACAAAACTCAGGCGCCCCCCTCCCCCCCGCGCCACCCCCACCCAACCCTTCCCCCCGCCCCACCTTCTAAATACACACACACACAGTCAGACACATACACAAACACACACAATCAGACACTTACACAAACACACACACAGTCAGACACATACACAAACACACACACACACAGTCAGACACATACACAGACACAGTCAGACACAAACACACACACACACACATACACAGTCAGACACAAACACACACACACACAGTCAGACACACACACACAGACACAAACACACACACAAACACACACAGACACAGTCAGACACACACACACACAGTCAGACACACACACACACAAACACACACAGACACACACAGCACACACACAGTCAGACACATACACAGACACAAACACAGTCAGACACAAACACACACACACAGTCAGACACATACACAGACACAAACACACACACACACAGTCAGACACATACACAGACACAAACACACACACACACAGTCAGACACATACACAGACACATACACAGTCAGACACTTCCTATGAGCTGACTGCTCAGCTCCCTTGCGCGTCGGCTGCAGAGTGAGGCTGGGAACCGGAAGATGATGTCATCTTCCGGCTCCCAGCCTCACTTTGCGGTGCGCGAGGGAGCTGAGCAGTCAGCTCATGGGAAGTGCTCCCTCACCGGCCGCCCGCCTGCCAGCGCCGCACGCCCGCCCGCCCGCTCGGGATGTCAGTTAGCCGCAAGGCTAACAAGGCATCTGCCCTGGGCATTTGGGGGGCGGCGTTTTTTGCCGCCCCCTGAAAAATGCCGCCCAAGGCAAATGCCTTGTTTGCCTCGCGGCTAATACGCCCCTGTGTATATATATATATGAATGTTATATAACATAAAGGGCATATGTGATAAATATACAAAGTTATAGCTGTTTAACACATTTCTATCATTGCTTGATTGAGGTTATATGCTTAAATAAAATGTACATTTGCACTAGTCAATGTTATGTAATAAATAATTAAAAAAAAATATAATAGTTCTCTCTTCAGCTTATACCAAACCACCAAGTCCTTAAAACATACTTGAAAATGATTGCAGTGGAAAATTTGATAGGCGTTCTAAGCCACATAATGATAGCAGCTCAGCAAGGTTTCCATTAAAAAGTCTATGGGTTTCCCTATTATTTTGTAGGGCCATTTGGAAGCACTGCTACCATTTAGATGTATTAGTATATAAAAATGCTCTGCAATATGCATTCTTGTTAGCAGTAGCTCGGTTTTAGTAACTTAAGAAATCTAGATCACTGGTTGTTGTCTTAACCAACCTATAATTACCTATAGCTTCACCAAGAAAAACAACCATAAAAGGCAGTCAATGCACCATAATCACTACAGCATACTGTAAAGGTACTGTGTCAGGAGCTCTCTGGCATTAATATGAAGACACTTTGCAGGATCTCCCAGGTTCCTCCACTCCAGCTTACTTTTGTGACAACACTAATGCAGACATTCCTTCCTATAAATACATAATACCAATTCTGCCCGTGTTTGGATGGAATTCTTTGGCTGAGTGTACCAGCAAACATTGAATTTCATCGAAATTTGGACAAAATCAATATATTTGTTGCAGAAGTGATACTAGAGGCATTTGCGGACGCAGGTATGTGTCAAACTGCCCAGCTCACTGTAGTGGTTATGGTGCTAACAATAGCCCTTCTAGTATAAAAAATGATGATGAACGCTTATTTTTTTATCACAAAAAAAAACACGTTAAAATAAAGTTTTCATTTTTTTTATGTTATTGACCAAGGTCACATAGATATGCACCTTGGCATGTTATTACATGGTTTTCATAGTGACGTCTTCCTTTTAACTGGAACTAGTCATTGGAAATATATATTGAAAGATGGCTTCAGGATCTTGTTCAGGATCTTGTTCAGGATGGCAGTGACATGGCATGGCTGTACAACCAGTTCAGCCTGGAATGCTACTGCCTAAATTACAGCAAACAGACTTAAGGAACTAAAATAAAGTTACAAGGACCACTTCAGGAACCAATAAATGTTTTGCAGAAAGCTGCACCATAAGTCTGCTTTTTAGCCATATCCCCTCACTCCAGAAAAAGATTTCCTTAGCAAAAAGGAATGCACACAGTTCAGTCACTGACAGTACCGAATGATCTGAAGAACAAGACAACCTGCATTAATAAGAGAAGACATTTAGGGAGGCATATAGTACATATATAATTGTTTGCAGTTTTCGAGGTGGTGAAATAAAAGCAGCTCACTACTTGCTGTTGGGGCTGAGACTGTATGCATAACTTTGATAAGGAAGTGTTCCTAACATGTGGGGCGTGGCTAAGGGGGGCAGGCTTATGGTGCAGCATTCAGCAAAACATTTATTGGGGCCTGGAGTGTCCCTTTAAGTGCGTGTTTTTCTCTGCTCTTTTCAGAACATTCCAGCCAAAATGTTCACACTATCTTCAGATTATAACAAACACCAATCTTTAACATAAATCAAATAAATAGTTCAATCAAAGGGTCTTTCTTAAGGCACACATGATGGAGACTTGCATTGCAGAAATTCTGCTAATTCTATTGATACACTGAGGAGCCAAATGTATATAAATTATATAAATAAAAAGTTTTTAGTTTTTTGTGTGTAAAGCTCTTCAGCACTAGAAAACAAATTTGGACCTGTGACATGGAAGTGAGCTTAGCTTCAGCCACATCAAAGCTAATTGCAGACATATCTGGCAAATATTTTGGATGAGGCATAAAATCGTGAAGTAAACATTTATACTAAATGTTTTACAGCTGGTTCACTGGCACATATGTATACGCACACACACACACACACACATATATACTTAATGAAAGAGAAGTGATGAACAAGACACATAAAAGCAAAGCTAAAAATCAATATTTCTTTAAAGGGGCACCATAACCACTACAGATTTTTGCAGCAGTTACGGTATGATGAGTGAAGGGGCACCATCCCCTGTTGTTCTTCCAAACTGTTTTGGAACTGAACTGGTAGTGCAAATATTACATGTTCATATTTTCAAGTAGACATCTGAGATTGTTGGGTTAACAATGAGCTATAGTGAATACAGTCCTTCAATTGCCCCCTTATAAGTGATTTTGAGACTTCAAAATAAAGACAGGATACAAAATGTATCAATACATTGTTCTGTACATGGTTGTTTAAGACTGCAGGTTAACATCAAGTCGCTATGCTATATTTTCGCCATTTATATGCTGATTACATACAGATACATTCTTCTTTGTCGATTACACTGATTTTCTCTTGGATTGTGCCTCTAATTGTTAAAAATGGGTGCTTTCCACATAATTTGTATGAGTACTATATAATATACATCTGGCAATCAATCTATCACAGTATCTACCGCAGATCTACCGCAGTATACACTGGATGTTTGACTTTTATGCATGTATATCCCACTCTCTTAGATTGTATACTTGATTGAACAGAAACCTAATTCTCCTTTTGTTTCTGAATAAATAATACTACTGTACATCACTATAGAATATTCTGCTGCTATATAAATATTATAGCAACAGTGCTTCTTTCATGACTTTAGTAGCCTGGGGGTTGAAAAATACCCATAAATTAACGTCTTGCTTTATCAGTTAAAGATGAGGTATCCTATGTGCTGTATCCATTATCTTATGGTAAATATAGCATGTTTAATTGATGTAAAGGTTTATGTTTTTAAAAATCTTTAACGACCTTTTCCCATTTCTTTGATACTTGGTCTCAACAGCAAATTAGGCTCTGTATGTTTCTACTGGTCATAGAGACCAGTAGAAACATACAGAGGTTTAATGATAACTCCAAGTACCATAGGTTGAAGCAGTGATCATGAGCAGAGCAGAATGGAAGCTTCAACATCTTCATGCAACTGGTCAGACATAGAATGAGACAGGTTTGGCTCTGATAAACAGACTGCGGTTGGATACATTTGGCCATTAACTAAAGATATATAATAAGAAAGTGCTTACCAGGAGCATTGTTAGATTATAAAAGCACAGGAGTTTCAAACCAACGGTACATTTTCTAGCCCCTTCCACATATGTTGACTTGATGCCCTCCTAAACCCTAACATGTTAGCCAATAAAAATACAAATCGTGATTTTTGGACTAATTTTTATTTTTGTTTTTATGAACTAACACCTGTTGACATGCTTTACATGTGTTTTTTGGTGGTTTATGGTACTGTAGGCTTGTTTACGCCAAAGTATATGGATTAGTCTCGTTAGGCTCCACTTCTACCATGCAGATTTTTTAAATCCATATAGCTCTCCTTCTTTTCCTCGATAGGTGATGAATTGTTGTGCGGCAGCAGATAAGATATAGGCTACCCGATCACAGTCTAGGAAGGAGAGTCGTGATTAGGAACGAGGAAGGCAGTAGTTATAAAGGCTTTAAGCTGAGGTATCTTCCAAATCTTCCTCTATCTCATGAGAGCAGGGCGGTATAACTGTAGGTTGGAGGGTTTGAGAATCAGATAGTCTCATCATTTTTACAGGGTAATGATATTCCTCAAATATCTACTAGTATTTACGTATATAGACCTCTACTGTCTCCCCATCTCTACCTCTGAGTATACTGGGAACCCCTGTATAAATTTTTACTTTATTTTGGGGTGATACATTCCTTACATTACCTATTAGTGTACCTACTTACATACCTCTATTTTCTTCTTTTGTTTGTCTTAATTAACGATTTTCTGACTTCATGCCCTATGAGGTTTTGAGGATGTAGTTACTTGTTTTTTTATTTTTTAATATAACAATCGAACAGTGAAATTATGCTAATAAAGAACAATCCCCTAAAAAAAGTACATCTTTGCACCTTGTGTTAGTAGTCTGGGTGACTATAGTGGTCCTTTTCTTTAAGCTTATTATAATAATTTAATACTTCTAAATCACCAACATATGCAATTAAGACATACTAGTACAAAAGTGGTGATTATCTAGCATCTACAGCACTTTGATATAAAATGCTCTGATAGAAGACTCAGGAGCTTACAGTCTAAATGTTGTGAGTTTTAAATAGATGGTCAGAGTTGCCTTTTTCAGCAGGTTAATTTATACGACATAATTTTAAATTTTATTGCACGTGTCATTGCTCAACACCTACTTCCTCTGGTGAGATAGTTATACCATGCCTATACAAGAAGACAGTTGATTGTAATGAACATGTGTGATGGGATTCCAGCATGGTCAAAATTTAGTAGGCCAAAATCTCCACATGGCATATGCTAATTAGTATCTGATTACAAACAGTTGGATGAGTCATCAGTGTACTGAGCATGTGCGGAAGTGGATAGTACATTCCTTTGTCTTAATGAGCCATGCGGTCTGCCCATTTAAGGTGATCCTGAATATCCTGCGTGCTGATTGGTCTGAGGAATATAGGAGGGGTTATACTGTATGTGAGGGGATATGCTGCTAACAAAAAGCTTCTGCAATCTGTGCTTTGGCTCTCAGATATTTTTGGAACAGGAGTTCATCTGAGACCCGATCGGTGTGTAAATAAAAGACCGGCTATTTCCTGAATAGACTTGTGCCAATCTCTCTATGTGTGGCTTCTGCTGTGTTTTCCTGTAACACATGGACAAAAAAACAAACAAACAGATAAATAAACTAAAGGGCAGAATGCAGCCTGGTTGAACTTGACATGTATTTGCTGATGAAAAACCTTATTGTGCAGAAGTAATTTAGCAAACCCATATACTGTAGGATTGACCTGCACTACACGTTATTTTTTAAACCTTGCTGAACCTGTTGGTACTTTATAAAAATCAATATCCAGCTTTATTTGCACAGCATAATTATGTTTAGGACAACAATTACTTTTAGGCCAGAGAGTCTAGTCATCATACTGACAAAAATAATTGTTACAAAGAGCTACAAAAAGTCCTGGGCTCAGGAGGAGCACTGTTTGGCAGATAATATATATATATATACACACACACAAAAATATATATAAATATATGTATATTATTCATTCCAACACTATACCTATCTGATACATTAATTTACACTGCACATTACTGCATGTTTTATTGCCGTGGAGCTCTGTGATTCTCTTATGCGGCACAATACAGAGCATTTTCTTTCTGGGGAGCTTTGTGATATATTAATACACTCTGCACATTACTACAGGTTTTATTGCTATGAAAAACATACTCATACACAACTCACATTAGTGACCCCAGCAGCCTCATCTCTCTGCCTTTATGTTCAGCTCCATCTCCCTCTCTGCCCTCAGTTCCATCTCCCTCCGCCTCTTCAGCCAGGCTCCATCACACTCTTCAACCAGTTCCTCCCCCTCCTTAGCTTTATCTCCCTCACTCCTGCCATCCCCATTTGTCTCTCTCGCTCAGGCTATAAAAGTGGTTTTCCTGACACTATAGTGCCCTGAGGGTGCCCCCACCCTCAGAGTCCCCCTACTGTGGTGCTGAAGGGGTTAAAACCCCTTCAGCTACTTACCTTATTCCAGCGCCGGCTCCCTCAGCGCTGGTGACCTCTCCTCCCCCGCCGACGTCAGCTACCGGCAAGTGCCCCGTGCGCATTCAAAGTGTCCATAGGAAAGCATTTCTCAATTATTTTCTATGAACGCTCTGTGCGATGGAGGCATAATATGCCTCCAGCGTGGCAGATGCACCTCTAGTAGCTGTCCAGAAGACAGCCACTAGAGGCTGGCTTAACCCCAAATGTAAACATAGCAGTTTCTCTGAAACTGCTATGTTTGCATCTGAAGGGTTAAAACCTGAGGGACATTGCATCCAGACCACTTCAGTGAGCTTTTTATGGAGCTGCATTGGGAAGTCTTGATTGGACAGTCACCTAAAGTCTGGGTGGGGTTAGTAGGGGAGGGTTTGCAAAAGCTACAGACAAGAAAAATGCAGATTTTGCAGGAGGTTTTTAGACATAAACCGACGGCAAAAAATGAATATTTAAATGCATAAATGTTTTCATTTTGGGTATATCTACTAAACAGTGCTTTGTATTTTGGCAGTGGAGTGTCCCTATAATCTGCTGCAGAAAGAATTAGGATGTGGCATAGTCTGTCTGAACCATAACAAATTGAGACTTTGTGGACCCTGAATTTATTTGAAAAGAATCAATTCCCCTGATTATCAAAATTAAAGTTAAATGGAACTGCAGTCTCCGCAGTCTCCAGACAGGATAAGATGTGGCGGAACTGTCCATGTCTCTCCCCTAATGTTTCCCTCCCCCCTTCCATCCATGTCTCCAAACCACCCTCCTCCCATCTATGTATCCCTGCCTCCCATGTCTCTCCCACCCATTTCCTCCATATATCCATACTTCCAAGTCTATCTTTCCCCTTCCATCCATGTGTCTCCCCTGTTGCTCGCTCCCTGCTATACATGTCTTCCCCCCCCCCTTCTCATCGATGTTGTGAAGAAACTACATACTTTGGTTCACAAACTTTTCTTTTTTGGGTTTGGTAGATAAACGAACAAAATGTGCTGGAGAAAACGGCACGTGTCGCACCAAAGGAGGCAGTGGGACTTGGTCGTTGAGTGACTGGAAATCCAATCGGACACTCGACCCCGCGAACACCGGTCAACTTCGCGAACACCTGTTCTTTTCACAGTCAAGCCAGGTGAGCGCAGTTCGGTAGTTTTGTTCACACGAACACGGTGAACAAACCCTACCCTTTAGCCAGGGGAACCGTTCATGGTTTTGTTCGGTTTGGAACTCCCGGAATTGACCGACCGCTACCCTTGAAACTATGGAACTGTTTTGGGCAAGTGGCTTGCGAATGGTCGGTCAAAACTTTACCCCGGTGGCGATTCGACTGTGTTCGGGGGATCTGAGTGCTATTTGGACAACCTGGGCATTTAGATCCAGGCTATCCGGGGATATGACTTTTATGGGGGTTCCTATACATTTTATGTATATTAATATGTATTTTTTATATTTTGTATTTTATGTCGAGTCATTGTGACTCAGGAATTTAGTGGGCGTGTTATGGGAGTTTCTGTGGGCGTATAATGGGTATAAAAACAGGTGAGTAAGCGCTAAATAACACAAGTGGGCAGCAACCCTAAAAAAGGGAATCCCTCAAAAACCCTTTAGGATAAAACACAAAAAATACAGAAAAAGGGCTGCGCTTAAATAATAAATATATAAAAGTCCAGATGAAATAAATAAATAAATAAGTAAATAAATAAATAAATCAGAAGAGGTCTTATCTTGCAATGTCCGTAATGCTTAGTCAGAGGTAATACTCTTGCTTTCTGTCTTGCTTTCTGTCTTTCTTGTGGATGGTCTCTTATGTAAGATATAAAAACAAATACAAAACCACAATGGTGCAGTATATCTATATGTGTAAGGAATAAAATATAAAGGCTTGATTGCGAACTCACATATCCAAGAGCTAGGACCTGCTCTGGTATAGAAGGCGTACAGCGGTTTAGATCCCCGCTTATGGGATATAGGATGGTTATCCTCCACGTGTTTCCTCCTTCCGTGGTTTAAAAGATGCTCAAATAAAAAGAGACAGCCAATAGTGTTCTCTGCATAAAATTAAACTCCAATATAAAATAAAATAAAAAATGGATACTCACAAGACAGGAGCAGGTCAACTGCTCCTGGTATTTCGCACTGGTGGAATAATCCCCACCTAGGATTGCTTGGAGTCCAGCGAATGATGCCAGGTAATAATAATAATTATATGTGTATTAAAAGATAAGTAGTACAATAAAAGATTATAAAATATACTTTAATTGTAATATTACACAATATAAAAAACCATAAACGCGTTTCGCCAATCGGCGTTATCAATATGGGTAAAGGACCTGATACCTGGCAGAAGATCATTTAAATAGCATACTCAATTAACTCAAAAATTGGCGCCAAAATTTGGACAGCCAATCAGATTGCAATAAAAAATTACATACAGTATAGCAATAATAAAACATAAACAATAATATGCATGAAGAAGAATATTTTTAATATTTCCACCCCTCCATGGAACCATACATTCCAAAAAATAGATCCTAAAATGCTTAAATGCATTGCTATAGGTAAATGTATGGTTCCATGGAGGGGTGGAAATATTAAAAATATTCTAGGCAAAAAAGAGATGGAGTGGGTTTATACACTCCAAACCCTTGCACCTTATGGTCTGAATGTTGATTTTGATTTATTTAATTTTTTATAATCCAATTTTTTATAATCATATTTTTCATAATCATATGTTTTTATACTATCTATTATTGTTCTGTTCTCTCACCATGCCTACTCCTATTATCCAGCAGAGCAGGTATGATGCTGTTTTTTACCTGCCTGTTTCTCACACCATCATGTTTTTATTTTATTTTATTCCATTTTTTCTTTCAATTATTAGCTCCTTTTATTTTATTCCATTCCATTTATATATGTTTTTTAATGTTATTTGTTCCCTTTTCCCCCTCTTCTATTCGGCCTTATTCTGCCGATATTGCTATGCATCATCTCCATGACGACGGCCACAGCGTTGTGTGAGCCGTCGTCTATCTTCTTCCTGATGACGGCGGTCACTGTCCTGTGCGTGCCGCCGTCATCAGTACACCCGCCCCCCGTCCCGCCTACTGGCGTCTGGACGCATCCGTTATGCGAACAGATGCCAGCTATCAGTTCCCCCTCATGACGCCGGCGGCTACGTAGTGCCGGCCGGCGTCGAACTACACACCCCATAACCCCTTGCGGTTGCGATGCCGGTCATGTGACCGTGCACCTCAGAGTCTTTTTTCAATAACCACTGATCGTTTTTAAAGTTAAATTACATAATTTATAATGTCTGTTTTAGTTTTATCTTTATGCATATTATTGTTTATGTTTTATTATTGCTATACTGTATGTAATTTTTTATTGCAATCTGATTGGCTGTCCAAATTTTGGCGCCAATTTTTGAGTTAATTGAGTATGCTATTTAAATGATCTTCTGCCAGGTATCAGGTCCTTTACCCATATTGATAACGCCGATTGGCGAAACGCGTTTATGGTTTTTTTATATTGTGTAATATTACAATTAAAGTATATTTTATAATCTTTTATTGTACTACTTATCTTTTAATACACATATAATTATTATTATTACCTGGCATCATTCGCTGGACTCCAAGCAATCCTAGGGGGGATTATTCCACCAGTGCGAAATACCAGGAGCAGTTGACCTGCTCCTGTCTTGTGAGTATCCATTTTTTATTTTATTTTATATTGGAGTTTAATTTTATGCAGAGAACACTATTGGCTGTCTCTTTTTATTTGAGCATCTTTTAAACCACGGAAGGAGGAAACACGTGGAGGATAACCATCCTATATCCCATAAGCAGGGATATAAACCGCTGTACGCCTTCTATACCAGAGCAGGTCCTAGCTCTTGGATATGTGAGTTCGCAATCAAGCCTTTATATTTTATTCCTTACACATATAGATATACTGCACCATTGTGGTTTTGTATTTGTTTTTATATCTTACATAAGAGACGATCCACAAGAAAGACAGAAAGCAAGACAGAAAGCAAGAGTATTACCTTTGACTAAGCACTACGGACATTGCAAGATAAGACCTCTTCTGATTTATTTATTTATTTACTTACTTATTTATTTATTTCATCTGGACTTTTATATATTTATTATTTAAGCGCAGCCCTTTTTCTGTATTTTTTGTATAATGGGTATAATGTACCCTTGACTTGCATAAAAGCCGGCCATCTGGCCTGAATAAAACATTCCTGTTGTACCCATTATCTAGTCTAGGCTGATGTTTGGGAATACCGCTGGATTTCTTTGTATGCTGTATTTTGATTCTGGAGACCGTATGAATCAGTGCCCCAAATTGCGAGCTATAATCACCAAGTACCTAGCAGTTTGAGGAGGAACCGAATGAACGGGTATACGAAATACCAGCGTTAGTTACATATGTCTCTACCCATGTCTCCCTCTCTCCCATGTCTTTTACCCCAACCATGTCTCTCTCCCATCCATGTCTCTCCCTCATATCTCACACCATCCCATCTATGTCTATCCCCCCATATACCCCCATTTATCCATCCCTCCTATTCACGTCTCTCTCTCATGTCTCCTTCCCTGCCTGCCCTCATCTCATCTCCCTCTTTCATCCCATCCATGTCTCCCTCCCATCCATGTCTTCCTCCCTCTCATCCATGTACATTCCCCATTTCTCCCTTACAACAACGATCCATGTCTATCCCCTATATCTCCCACCCTCCCATCCATGTCTCTAACCCATATCTCCCTCCCTCTCATTCATGTCTATCCCCCATTTCTCCCTTACTCTCATCCATTTCAATCCCCTTTATCTCCCACCCTTTCATCCGTGTCTATCCCCATTTCTCCCCTCCCCCCCCCAACCTCCAGGTCTCTCTCCCTTCCTGCTATTATAGTGCGGTTCCCTTATGGAGCCGCACTGTAAAATCCCAGAAATCTTTTTATTTTATTTATTGAGAGAGAGTTCTCACTCTAAATAATTTATAGAATCCACGGGAGCCCGGGAGCCGCAATTAAAATACCAGAGACTTGGGATCACTTCTATAATGTATGCATGTTCAGGTGAGAGCAACCCTCTTGGTTTATATATATCTATAACTCTATAGAATGCTTTAGAACACCTATGCTATTATTCCCGTAATGAATGGACAATAATTCAGTAATGCATGGATCACCTCCATGGAGTCTGGATTAGACTATAACTCTGACTCATACTAGCTGCACTTGTATGTCTCAGTGCTCCCCCTACAGCAAAAGTCTTATCTGTACCCCTTACACTACCTTATCATACTGCATACCCCCCTAGTTCATTTTAACATGCCACACATTAATAAAATATTAACCCCTGCAGTACACATTAACCTCTACATCATACCAACACTAAACATTAACCCATTAGACTACCTTAATAATTAAGCCTTTGAACAAAAATGCCCTGATTTGACTAACTAAAACATTGAAAGCAGTGAACTACATGTATTTGTACTTCACTACTACTAGTTTTTGGGGGGTTTTTTAATTCTCTTTTTTTTGTATATAGTAATTACATGATTTCTGCATGCATGATGTATCCCTTTAGTGTTATTTTCATGTGGGCGTAATGTCTTTGTTATTTCAAGACTACAAAGACATTCTAATAAGGAGTAATTACTATGGCACTGAGAATAATGCACAAAGAGAAAATCTGGGGCAAAGTTCTAAATCTGGAGCAATCACCATGGAAACCAGTAGAATGTACATGCTGAATGCTCCACATTTACAATTGTGTCACAGAGGTGCCCTTCATGCCTAACCTATATTATTTTCATTTATATTTAATGAACAGGAAATAGTGAAATGATAAAAAGGTATTAATATCCTGATGTTATTGCGATAAATACATGTCTCATTTTCAAGAAGAAAAAAAAAAAAAAACCACCATACTCCAGCTAAGTGCACATATCATTGCAGTTTTATAAGTATGAAGAACATCAGCACGAGGAACTACAGCAGATGGGGGAGACAAAGCCTATCGCATTACAAACCCAAAGATCCTTTTTTTCATTGGCGGTAAACTAAATCTAAAAACAGTTTGCAAAAGCTGCAGTTCTCCCTTTTTTCCCTAGTCCCGAATTTTTGTGGCTGTCCAAACACAGATTTCCTAATGCAGCTCAATGAGAATTCTTTGCAGGGCAGGTCCTCTGGGCAATTGCTCACTACTTGACTTTAGCTCCACTGAGCTAAACTACCAGGATGTAACAGGACCGTTTGTCTCTTTGACAATAATTTCTATTGATATCTGCACACATAAAGCACTTCAGCAAGCTAAACTGTTTTGCATGTGTAGAGTGTTCCTTTAAGTATTTTAAAAAAATGTTGTTGATATTCTTTTCTCACAATAATCAATGGACAAGAAGAACTACCTAAAGGCAAATATAAATAACAAAAAGGTATAAAAATGTAATATATTTTCAATACATTCGCGATTTTTTATTGATGTATTCATAAGAGATACAAAGACTCTCCTGGTGGTTATATCCATACTAATTTACATTGTATGGATGTTTTGAAATATATGGTGAAATCTATTGTCAAATTTATTTACATTGAATCAAGAATGTATAGTCTAATAAGTGTTTCCCAAACCAACCCACCAACAGTCCAGATTTTGTCAGTATCACTAGTTAAATAAAACAGGGAAATAAATAAATCTTGGACTGTTGTTGGGCCATAAGGACTGGTTTGGGAACTACTAATAAATACAAATGTTAAATCAGTTTGCCATTTGTGCTTAATATTTTTTATTTTATTTTTGTATTAAAGGATCACTATAGTGCCAGGAAAACAAACTCGTTTTCCTGGCACTATAGTGTTAATAGGTCCCCACCACCCTCATGGCCCCCCTCCCGCCAGGCTCGAGGGGAGGAAGGGGTTAAAGGCTTACCTTTCTCCAGTGCCAGGCTCCCTCGGCGCTGGGGATTCTCCTCCCGCCGAATGCGCATGCGCAGCAAGAGCCGCGCGCGCATTCAGTCAGTCCATAGGAAAGCATTCTCAATGCTTTCTTATGGACACTGGCGTCTTCTCACTGTGAAAATCACAGTGAGAAGCGCGGAAGCGCCTCTAGCGGCTGTCAGTGAGACAGCCACTAGAGGCTGGATTAACCCTAATGTAAACATAGCAGTTTCTCTGAAACTGCTATGTTTACAGCTGCAGGGTTAACCCCACATGGACCTGGCACCCAGACTACTTCATTGAGCTGAAGTGGTCTGGGTGCCTATAGTGGTCCTTTAATCTTTTTCTATACTAACATGAAATAGCTTTGTTCTGGGTGTAGGAGATATGGACATCACTCTTATTCAGCTATTGTAAAGATCACACATATTAAACATAAGAGTTGAATGCCCGTGATCCAGTCCTGTCACTGTTTTTTTAATGTATATATGTATGTTCTCTCTAGCTTCACACAATGCATTTTTAAAAAGACAGTCATCTGAGGAATTTTACATGTGAATAGGTAAACAAAGAATAAAGGGAGGTCTGATAAAAAGGGGCTATAAGATGGTAAAGCAAGAAAGATAATAAACTCAACCTACACCTGTATTTTAAATCGTTGCAGTTACAGATTTAAATTTTTGCAGTGAAAGCCAAAAATGCTAGGAGATTATTAAAGTGACTTCTCACCTACAGACAACGGTTTGTTAACCATTAGTACACATAAAAACAACTCTATAAACTTCTTTTAAATGTATCGGCACTTTTTGAGATGTGTAAGCATGTCTTTCTATATTCTTAAAGAGGAACAGTCTCTTCCCACGATGTTTAATATCATGTTTACTTATTCTGTTGCCTCGATCTAAAATATTTAGCTTCAATATACAGTATGCATTTCTTTTTCAAGCTAATATTATATCTTTACATCACACCATTATCAACTCGAGTTGTAATGTCTGTAACCTATACCAAAGCTGTCCTATATGTCTGAGATTCACCACTAAGAAGTGTCATTCTCTCCATTGCCATTTTTAAGTGTTGCTTAAAAACTCATTAAAGTGACACTGTCATGCCGAACTTACCTTTCCTCAATCTCTTCCTCTTCTCCCCCTCTCTCAGGATCTTTTCTTCCTGTCTTCTTTAGTTTTCTTTAAAATCATAAGACAAAGTAGGGACTCTTTGCCTTATGGAGGTTTCCTCCGCTTGACCAGCGGAGGAGCAAAGTGTGCTTCATTTCCGCTGGTCAGAGCAATTTTCCCATAATTCTCACCTTTCCTCTGTCATCTCGCGATGCTTCCTGTCATTTTACACGAAACTACCGAATTGCGTTCTAACTCAATAAGAACAGTATGTTCGTTTGTTTTAGAACTCAATTCGGCACTTTGTTCGTATCGGAATTTCATTCGAATTAATGAAACTCCGATTCAATTAGTGCTGTGGCTGCATCTTGCAGCCGCTTAGTAGATAACTCCCTAATTCACACGGTATTAGGGAGCTATCTACGAAAAGGTTGAAAGACCTAAATTGGTCTTTCAGCCACATTTACTAATACTAAGTAAAGATTACTTAGTATTAGTAAATGATCTGCCCCTACTCGCTATACCGCGAGTAAGGGCATGTCTAGTAAACAGTGAGCAGCACTGTAAACCCCCCCCCAAAAAAACCTATTGGCCCCCACCCCTGAGCGGTGGGTGGGGGCCATAAATTACAATGGGGGGGACCTACTGTCCTCCCCTCTGCGGTGGGTGGGGGCCATAAATTACAATGGGGGGGACCTACTGTCCTCCCCCCCGGCTCCCTCCCACCCTTGAGCGGTGGGTGGGGGCCATAAAGATAATGAGGGGGGGGACCTACTGTCCTCCAACCCCCCTGGCCTCCACCCCTGGGCGACGGGTGGGGGCCCTAAGACAAATTCCCCCGCCCCCCCATCAAAGGTGACTAGGGGTCCCCAAGCCCATAGTCACCCACCTCCCCACCCCCAAAAAAAGTAGCCCCCTACCTACCCTCCTCACCCTGAAAAATAGTGAGGGGGGAATAAAATAACTAACCTGTAAAGAAAAATTAAACTTACCATTTGACGTCTTCTTTTTTCTAAAATCTTCATTTTTCAGCCCCAAAAAAGGCCAAATAAAAAACCATCATACCCGTCGAACTTAAAATAAAAAAAACCAGAGCGCAAAAAAAAATCTTGAAATCAGAGTGCTCTGGATGGATTTCAAGCCACCCAATCAGAGTGCTCTGTGTCATTTTACACAGCGTGGGAAAGTTCTTTGGAATTTCCCCACGCGGTGTAAAATGACAAAGAGCACTCTGATTGGCTTAAACCTGCCAGAGTGTTCTTAGCCTAATTGCAGGGCGGGACAAGGCTTTATAAGCCTTCCCCTGCCCTGCAGAGCTCAGTCTGCGCGGAGCCATCCATGGGTGAAGATGGATTATTTTTTTTGCCCTCTGTGTTTTCTTTTTCGTCTGTTTTTTTTTTTTGGCGCTTGGGTTTTTTATTTTATTTTAGGTTCGATGGGTATGATGGTTTTTTATTTGGCCTTTTTTGGGGCTGAAAAATTAAGATTTTAGAAAAAAAGAAGACGTCAAATGGTAAGTTTAATTTTTCTTTACAGGTTAGTTATTTTATTCCCCCCTCACTTTTTAGGGTGAGGGGGGTAGGTAGGGTGTTACTTTTTTTTGGGTGGGGGGGCTTGGTGACTAGGGGCTTGGGGACCCCTAGTCACCTTTGATGGGGGGGATTTGTCATAGGATTTGTCATAGGGCCCCCACCCACTCCCTCATTATCTTTATGGCCCCCACCCAACGCTCAAGGGTGGGGGCCGGGGGGAGGACAGTAGGTCCCCCCATTGTAATTTATGGCCCCCACCCACCGCACAGGGGTGGGGGACGGGGGGAGGACATTAAGTCCTCCCCCTAATTATCTTTATGGCCCCCACCCACCGCTCAAGTGTGCGGGCAGGGGGAGGACAGTAGGTCCCCCCATTGTAATTTATGGCCCCCACCCACCGCGCAGGGGTGGGGGCCGGGGGGGAGGACAGTAGGTCCCCACCCCTTACAGTAGGTTTTTTTTTTTTTACAGTGAGCAGCCACAGGCTCACTGTTTAGTGGACATGCCCCTACTCGCTATATAGCGAGTAGGGGCATTCGGGAGATTTTAATCTCCCTTATGCTATTATGGGGGTCATATTGACCCCCATAGAATGAGGTAGGGCCTGGTGGGCTTAGGAAGTGGTGGAGAGCACAGATCCCTGCCACTTCTATCTTTACATATTACAAGGAGGGAGCTGCACGCGGTTGCTCCCTCCTTGTAATAAACTGCATGAACAAACGAACACTGATACACAGTGTTAGTTTGTTCGCCTGACAATGCTATTCATTCGTCTTTCTGACTAATGAATGAATAGATGAAATTCCCGTTCGCATGTCCAAGTGTTTCACTGGGCATGTGCAGGAATCTCAGAGCTATCTAGTGTGGGATGATGATGTGTCCCACAGGGACTTCCTCTACCCACACAAAGATTATAGATCGGGGCAGAAAATAAAGAATAAAAAATAGGTAATATGGGCGGCTTAGGGGCATTTGGGGGTGACTAAGGGGTCGGTTAGATGTAGTGGAGTCGGGAGGGGGGTTAAAAAAAACCAGGATTCGGCCATGACATTGTCGCTTTAACGCTGATATTTCCTTGATAATCTACATCCAGAATGCATGTACTCATTTTTTTTTTTTTAATCAAAAGCTTTATGTTGCCTTGTGTGCCATCTTTTGTTGATAAATCTGGTGTTACATACCCTAACAAAATGTACCTAATTATGCTGTATAATAAAAATATTTCTTATAATAAAGCATTAAATCCTAATTATTGTTCGGCTATTGCTGTAACCTAAAAATACTATGCAGAACTAATTTATCTTTACGAAAAAAAAAAGCATGTGATAAATGTACAATTTGACATAGCATATATTATTGAGCTTGTGCGGCAGTTAATAACGCTCCTACCATACATATGGCCAATAGTAATATGCGTGTTGTACACAGGGGAAATCATTGTCAGTGGAAGATTTAGCAAAGAGCTAGGACACTGGCAGAACAAACATAAATCAGATTAAATCTTACTCCTCTTTGTCTAAAAAAAATGAGCAGATGCACCAGAAAATAACACATTCTAATAGCTTTCCTCAGCCTGCAAGTAAAATAGGTCAGCGTGATTTCTCTCCTGCCAATAATTTATATGTGCTACCTTTTCTTACATAATGAATTCTCATTAGCACCAGTGGTCAGAATTGGGATATTTAACAATGTGTATAATAGTAATACTATATCTATTTAAAAAAATTGGCAAGTCAATAAAACAAAAAATCCAAAATTAACATTTTAGCTAAATACACACAGCTGAATTTGGCATGTGCATTTCAACCAATTAAGAAATAAATTGGCACAGGGGAACGTGGCCTGACCGCTGACTCGAATGGCTGCTTGAACTGTGAGCTCCCGCTAAATCAACTGATTATCGAGCACCTGCAATAAGCATCGACCCACACAAACTTACCCCAACAAGGCTACACACATCCACCATGCAGGCAGGAGCGAAACCGCCTCGAAAGAAGAAGGGAGAGGAGAATCCAATCTAACTGTGGCCAACTGTGGTTAGAACCCCTTCAGCCACTAACCTTAATCCAGCACCGGACTCCCTCTGTGCTGGTGACCTCTCCTCCCCCGCCAATGCAAGTTCTGTGCGCGCATTCAAACAGTCCATAGGAAAGCATTTCTCAATGCTTTCCTATGGACGTTCTGCACGTTGGATGCGAATTTCGCATCCAGCGTCGCAGATGCACCTCTAGCGGCTGTCAGAAAGACAGCCACTAGAGGTTGGATTAACCCTGCTATGTAAACATAGCACTAAACCTAGCACTAAAATACGCACTGCCACTAACGACCTCGCCAACACACAGCAGACGATAAATGCAGAGTTTACCAAATATTTCACAGCACTGTATAACCACTCACCACAAAACAACCTAGATAATGTAGGATATTTAACGCACATTAACACATGACCTCACATACAAAAGCTATGCAACCACTTTATGAAGGTGGCACACCAGATAAAGACATGGCCACGGCGAACATAATCTTACTGCTGAAATCTCACAGAGATCACACATTGCCCTCAAACTATAGACCCATCTTCCTGATTAATTCTGATTTGAAAATCTTCACAAAAACTTTAGTAGCCAGACTCGACCCTATACTACCATGCCTTATACACTCTGACCAGGTGGGCTTGATTCCGGGCAGACAACTTTATGAGAATACCAGGCGGGGGCGGATCAGCTGTGGCACATGGCGGAGTCGGGGGTGCCTTCTCTGGCTCTATCTTTGGACGCAGAGAAGGCATTCGGCCGTCTCAAATGGCCATTTCTGTTTTAACTGATCACTAGAATGCATTTCCCACAATCATTAGTAACCACGGTCAAAGCATTATATGCAGATGTAAGGATGCAAGCACCACTGACCCCGTTTGCCTTGACTAACGGGACTAGACAAGGGTGCCCACTCTCCCTGCTCCTCTTTACGCTCACACTTGAGCCACTTCTAACGGCAATCAGGGATGACCCGCTTATCACAGGGGTGGAGATTGCGAAGCACCAATTCAAAGGGTCGGCCTACGCCGATGATGTGCTTCTCACCATCACTGACTCTATACTGACCACGGCCAGACTTGAAACATTGTTAACCCTGTACGGTGATGTGGCAGGGTACAAAGTTAACTAAACTAAATCCGTGGCTATGTCCTTCCACCTTTCTAACTGTGGCGAAAGTAACCTCGCCACTGGTTCTTGGAGTGACCTGTTTGCCAGCCTCCTACCCTGTGACTATGGCCTCTGTGATAAAACTTGGTTAAAACCACTGTTTGTGCCTTTTGGACTTCTGACATTATTTACTCAGTGACACTTGGAACTGCCAAAGCGGTTTGAAGTGGCACTTTAAATCCCAAATTCTCCATGCGTTTTGAAGCTGCATTCGAACATGTGGCACAATGGGCGGTGTTTGGTTGTCGAGTGCATGGAACACAAATCGGACAATCAACGGTACAAACACTGCTAACTACTTTCCTTCCATGGATGTTCGGCTATTGGAACAGGAGTCGAACGGTGTTCGGTAAGAATAAACACCCGAACGAGAGACATAAACTGAGACTACTCCCAAAGCTATACGTTCGGTATTTTATATTTTACTTCGCATCCCCGAAGTAGACCTACCGCACAGCCTGATTCTCTCTAACTGTTTTGGGCATGAAACCATGCATGTGGTCAGTCAAAATGTGACTTCCATAGATTTCCAGAAGCCCCGGAATGGATCTGGGTGATTTTTTGGATATGTTGGTCACCCAGATCAGGGCTATCAGGGGATATAACATTTGTGGGGATATTATGTGTTTTGGGGGTACTTTGGGGGTTTTATAAAAATATGTGTTTTTTCTGCTTGGAGATAATTGAGTTAATCAGTATCTGACTCAATTATCTCCCAGGCAGAGGGGAGGGATTGTATGCTATGTGTGGGAGTGTCATGCATTGTAACTCTGTTATTATTGTTCCATGACTTTGTACCGTAGTTCCCCACAAGGTCCATGTGGGAGTGCCCTTTGCATGGTGATTGTTATAAAAGGCCATTAAAATCGGTCCACTTCACCCTCATCACGAAGCCTTGTCTAGTGATTGTAGGGAACAGCTATACAGGCTATAACCACTAGCTCTTATAAGAGCTCTACAGTTATACTCTCTTGGAGGAGAGGTCTTCCCACTGGGAGCTGGATCCAGGAGTTTGGTCCAAGGTGGGAAGGGATGACGAGACCCCAGACAAGCTGCGGCGGCTAAGGGAGGGTACAGTTGGTGTCCTGTGCGGTGCTTATGGTCCTCAGCATCAGCTAGGAAGCATCGATTGCCGGAGGCATCCAGTCGGGGTGCCAGGTGGTCCGTCAAACAAACTTAAGATCGAAACAGAGGCATTCACATATCTAGGGGTTCACCTCACAATTAATCCAGCTTCACTCTTTCGCAGCAATTATACAAATCTGACAGGAGGTTTAGAGAGATGGATATATGTTAATGATTCTGTGGTCACATATGGGCACCTGAAGTCCTTAGCCCCACTCCAGTCAAGGGACTATATTCGCTACCTACAGCATATGGACTTCGCGCAAAAAGCAGAGGTTCAGACAATAACAGGGAAACCAATGACATTCTTTGAGAAACTTTGTTTCAAAGAGACCACCCAACCACACTTAATCACAACACTATACCTACATATTAGCTCAGAATCCTGGGAATGGGGAGACCTGCGATACAAAGATCAATGGGAGGCAGACCTTGAGGAGGTGCTGGAAAGAATCGATTGGCAGGACATATGGGAGGCTTGTTCTAAAATATCCATGTGTGTGACACTGCAAGAGCAATGTTACAAAACACTGTTTAGGTGGTACACAACACCAATTAAGCAATGCCACATGAAAATGAGTCCCACAGATACATGCTAGCCCCTGTGTGGAGGGAAGGGGAGCTACATTCACATGTGGTGGCAGTGCTCAAGAGTAGTGGATTTCAGGAAACAAGTAGTGGACTTGAGCACACAAATCTCACAAAGAAAACTAACACCAAACCCATGGGGCTGCCTACTCTACAAACCCCTAGATGAGCTAGACAAATATGAAGAGCAATTACTCAATATGATCAACTTAGCGACACGTAGGGCAATGGCACAGAACTGGACAAATGTAGAGCTGCCCCAGTTGTCCTTAGTAATTACAAAACTTAGGGCTAACTATCTAATGGACAAGCTAACAGCACAAGTCCGGAACATGACCAGTGACAGTTGAACGCCAGAACTAAGCCTAAATAAATCACTTTTGCATTCCAGAATTGAGGAGATTAGGGGAGGGACCCCAACCCACAGAGAGGGCTGCAACGCTCACTTAGCCGGCCGCCTCCATGCTCCCACGGGTGGACGGCCAGCTCCATTATTTACTTATTTAGATAAAAAGTTGGCAAATCCCACAATTTTTAGTCGCCATGGCGACCTGGCACCTGGGATTTGTCGAGCCCTGCCTTACCAGTATGATATGAATGCAATCAATTCTGGGCTCTTCACTGAGCCAGAGAGGTAAACAGCAACTGGACAAATTCCATTCCTGACTGCAGAGGACATCGGTAGAATTTGTGATAAGATTAAAGTTGGCTAAGGTAATGTTTAGAGTTAGGTGGAGTACTTAGGGTTTAAGAAGACAGGGGATGTAGAGTTAATTGGCTAAAGAAGACCTATAGTTTGAGGAACTTTAGGTTCAAGACAATTTCAGAGTCAAAAAATGACTGCCTTCAAGATGCATGAATATGGATTCAGGCAAAATATGGATGAGAGCAATGGAATATGCTCTCAAAGACAGATTGTTTAAGCTCCCTTTAACACTAAACAATCACTATCCATGAGCCATGACCCTTTTGTAATGATTCAGGATAAGTACATTGCACAATGCTATACCATCTTGCTATTACTATGCTGGCCACTGAGAGATAACCCATTATAACATGTTGGGTAATCTGAATTTGTGCGCTGCTTTCATGACCCAAAATGCATGAAAGATCTATTATCAATATTTTAAATTAGAAAAAAGTGAAGTTGGCATTTCTCTAACTTGGTTATGTAACTTCATAAAAATTTGGCAAATATGTTACTCCAGAGAAATAGCACAACATATGTTTGTTACTATAGTAGTAAATAACAAGGTAACAGGACATGTTTACATTAAAAATGCTTAAAGGGACACTATAGTCACCTAAACAACTTTAGCTTAATGAAGCAGTTTTAGTGTATAGATCTTGCCTCTCAGGTTTCACTGCTCAATTCACTGCCATTTAGGAGTTAAACCACTTTGTTTCTGTTTATGCGGCCCTTGCCACACCTCCCCTGGCTCTGATTGACACAGCCTGCACAAAAAAAAAACTGGTTTCACTTTCAATCAGATGTAATTTATCTCAAACAATTTTATCCCTTGCTCTGTAAATTGAACTTTAATCACATATAGGAGACTCTTGCAGGGTCTAGCAAGCTATGAACATAGCAGGGGCTAAGAAAATCTAAATTAAACAGAACTTGCAATAAAGGAAGGATAAACATTAGATGACTCTTTACAGGAAGTGTTTAGGTAGGCTGTGCAAGTCACATGCAGGGAAGTGTGACTAGGGTTCATAAACAAAGTGATTTAACTCCTAAATGGCCGAGAATTGAGCAGTGAGACTGCAGGGGCATGATCAATACACCAAAACTGCTTCATTAAGCTAAAGTTGTTTTGGTGACTATAGTGTCCCTTTAATATGTAAACAAACTTTGATAGAAATTTGGCAAAAACGGTAGACCTCTATGGAATAATGCTGGCTGGGAGCATAGTTGGATAGATGTCTTTGAACATTAAATATAGTTTAATACAATTTAAATCTGGAGTGTAATTATAAATTAACAATTCCAAATATCAGCAATGAGTGGCTGTGAAAAGCTGAGAGCTTTGGACCCTCATGGACCCTCATTCAATTTTAAACCAATTAACACTTTAATACTGGACAGTGAGATAGTTCCAGGGGAATTAAGACATCGTAACCACTTCAATGTGGTAAAGTGGTAATGGTGTCTAGAGTCCCTATATGTCTTATGCACATTATTGTTATCAACTATTTTTACCTACTACAAACAGTGCAGGAAAATACAGTAATAGTAGAGACCACCACTGGTGTATATGTGGAGCGCTTAAAAGTATACAAGCTTACCCTTATGGGTTGGCATACATATGTATGAAAAATGTATCACAACACAATGCATCTGAAATAGATATAAGTACAAATAGTGCAAGTAACGTATATACTAGATCCGGTACATAAATAATCTATATGGTCTCACTCACATGTATCAGAGCCGTATAGGATAGGCTCAGGTCTCAAAGGCTTGCGTGTACTTATGGTGACACGATACCCAATCGGTCCTTCTATCGTCACAAAGTCCTTATGCATGCATATGAGACAAGAAAAGGAAAACAGGGGAAGCAAAGTACCCCTAGTGTGATAATTTCCAGTACTTAGTACATATAATGGAAGAAAATTGGCTTCTCACCAGGTGAGGAGCCCAATACCTGGCTCCTGGTGTAATGGTGTATGTGCCTTTAAGGGGGCTACAACCCTTCTTTAAGCAGCAAGGCAGAAGATGAATTCCAAGTTAAAACAAAATTTATTAATATAAGTATAAAAAAAACTTACAAATGAAAAAGAACAATAAATGTTAAAAGTTCAAAGTGGAATCTCCAGTCTTCCAGCCGAAACGTGTTTTGCTGTGCTGTGACAGCTTTCTCAATTGGTAATGTGCCTGCTGTTGTTTGTGGTTTAAATATCCTGTTCTTTCCTCTCACTGGTCATCCAATTGATTCCTCCTCCAATCAGCTCCCGAAATTGTCCCTGCTGATTGTGTGCAGTTGAGTCTGTGGTTGTGACTGATGTTCCGGTCATGGAGCGCTCCACATATACACCAGTGGTGGTCTCTACTTTTGCTGTATTTTCCTGCACTGTGTGTACACCTGTTTTATGTACCAATTTATAGGGAAGAGAGTTCCTATTTTACTGTGGTAGCTGCTATTATTGTTTATTTGACTACTAATTGTAAGCGCCTGGAGACACACATTTTCAAATTGTTTTTGTTAACTATTTTTACCTATTAATCTCTCCAGCATACTGATAAATATCCAGAATCAATGGATATTCACATAATGTAAAACAATTTTAAAAAAAATGCAGCAATACAAATAATCATGTAACAGGAAAAAGCAGTATCCTGTTTTTCCCGTTACATAATTAATTTGTCTGCTGCTTTTTACATCTTTTAAATTGTCTTAAATTATTTTATTTGGGTCCCCCGAAGCAGTCCCATTTGTGGAACAAAATGTGTAGGACCAATTGTTGTATTTTACTTTATATACAATTTATTTTATGATGCATACATACCTTGATGTATGCTATGTTTTGTTTCCTTGTTGATGCAATACTATAAAACTATGGTCTGAACTGCTTAACAATAAAAAAGTTAACTAACAAAAGGTAAATCATAATCTGCTTAAGTGCCCCAAAATGAGACAAAAATAAAGTAAAATGATTTTGCGTCAAACCTTTTTTGATCAGTTTGAAAAAAATCTGAGGGTTTCTTAGATGGCAGTCCCTTATTTGCCGTATTGCTAACATAGATTTTACAAAATCTGCAGATTCAACTATAATACTTGCTTGACAATGCTCTTGACATGACATCCACATATTTGATGGATGAAAAATTCACTTTAACTGAGCCTGGCCAAAAATCATATTCAACAAAACTGAATTAGAAAACACATGGAGAAATTAAAGGATCACTAAAGGGTCAGGAACACAAACATATATTCCTGACCCTATAGTGTTAACACCACCATCTAGCCCCCCTGGGCCCCTCATGCCTCCATATATAGTAAAAATCTTACTGTATTCAACCCTGAAGCTGTTAGACTCAGAAAAACAAGCAGTCTGCTGACATGTGATAGCCTGATCCAATAACAGTGCTTCCCCATAGGATTGGCTGAGACTGACAAAGAGGCAGATCAGGGGCAGAGCCAGCATGATTCAAACACAGCCCTGACCAATCAGCATCTCTTCATAGAGATGAATTGAATCAATGAATCTCTATGAGGAAAGTTCAGTATCTGCATGCAGAGGGAGGAGACACTGAATCAGCAGATCTGAGTGGATGGAGGCAAATTATGCTTCCATAAACTCCAAAGTCCCTCTGGTTCACTCTGAGTGACTACAACTGGAGGTGTTCCTAGCTTTCAATGTAAACACTGTATTTTCCCAGAAAATACAGTGTTTACATGAGAAAGGCTGCAGGGAGCTATAGTTCTCACCTGAACAACCTCATTAAGCTGAAGTTGTTCAGGTGACTATAGTGTCCCTTTAAATACTGTATCTTGTGAATTTTACAACAACATTTTTTTAGCATACCTTCCAACCTTGGCCTTTGTGTTCTTAGAAGTGGGACACTAGGAAAGAAACCTGAGATGGCATGATGGAAACCTGAATTCGGAATGGTCCCAAATTCAGGACTGTTTAGAAGGTATGTTTTAGTTAGTAAGTCACCAAGAGTGTGTTTCTGCTTTTAAAAGTTGTCTTACCTCTACATTTATTTTTTTCATGCAAGATCGATTTTATTGTTTCCCCTGAGTACACTAACCAGATGGTAAGCGATGGAGGATGGTATAGCACCGTATGTCTCTGTGCCTTCTAGAAATCAGCATGGTGTACAGAAAATGATGCAGGTAGAAACAACTAAGCTGATACAGTATCAGTATTACTAGAAGTGGGTTATATTATACTGGTGATTACACTTTCAAAACACAAAATTAATAAATAAAAGTATACACCCAACAAATACACACAAAAATGTATTTGGTAACTGTAGGAAGCAAGTTTTGTGAGACGTCCAACAGGAAGGGTCATCATTGAAAATATAAGAAATTTTATTTGACAGAATTCTACTTTCTTCCTTTTCTGGGATTCCTGGCAACTAGAAGATATATTTAAGCTATAATCATTATTTGGTTTGATTTCAGTGGCTCCTTAGTCAATACAAGGGTATTGATAACTGCACATCTTGGCCTTACATCCTTCTAGTTTACTAATTACTGTGTTTGATCCCACAAGTTATGATTGCTTGTAGAGTCAACTTTAAAGGGAAAATTAAAATTTTCTGATAGCAACATTTTCTCTCTTGCCCTCCCTCCCCCCCAAAAAAAATCCTTAAGAATAAAATTGAGTTAAGAGTACAAATTTAAAACACACTTTTTCTGCTGAACGTCCAGCTAGGGGTATCATCGTCTATTTAATGAGCACCAGGCTTCTGCATGCACCCTTGTGTATCTGCTCTAAAAAAAACATGTAAGCTTCACAGCGCCACCAAACATGGCATCAAGGGGTTTAGATAATTTGCATCATATGCCACACTGTGCCAAGCAGCCTTACATACAATACAAATAAAAAAATTAAAATGCTTCTAGCCTTCCCTTTAACCGAGTTTTGTGTATCCCACATATACTTTTCTCACAGAAATGGTAAAAGCTGAGTTTTTAAAAGAAAATATTTCACTGTTATTGCTGTTAGTACTATCAAATTAAAAATAGCAAACATAACAGAACTTTTTTTTTATTAAGGAAAAAAGGGAGTACATTGAAATCAACATCCTAAATCTGAAGAAATGAGTAGCAGCATTCCACTAATGTCAATCTAGGCTTTGCTTAACAAATATTACAGTTCTCATGAGCATATTTTGTTCTCTTTCTCACTGTGTTGACCTAAATTTTATGAGGCAGATAAATTCACCACAGTTCCAGGTTTAGAGAATATACCTCAAACATGAATCAAATTTTTTTTTTTTTTTTTTACATAGTAATTTTAGTAATAGTAATTACTCTTCTGGGTTTAAAAAATGTAGTGTGTGTTAGCAATCAGTTTGTCCAATGCCAAATTTGTATTATTCTTTGTTGTAGAGTATCATTGGAAAGTAGTGTACATTAGCTCTGAATAGCCAATCTCACATGTTTTTTTTTTGTTTTGTTTTTTTAAACACTAGGCCAATCACTGCTCCGTTCATCAGTTCACCATTGAATGAACATGTGAATAATGTAAAATTCCTACTGTTAACTGCATAATGGAATGTGAAATGCATGTATAGTGACTGGGAGTATCTGCTGAGAGTAAAAAAACACGTTCTGGCAAGTCATCTAATAAAAAACTACCAACCTGCTCATTAAGTTGGCAATTAGCTTCTCACCTGCAACCACTACAAAATACTTGATTTTTCACCTCTTGTGCAAAACCATTGTGACATAATTCCAGGGCCTTAGCTGCCCAATTTGTGTACTCTCATGGTTTTGTGTTTTGTTGTAATCATGACCGCTATGCCTTTATATCTTCATCCAGTCTCTGTTGCAAATTCTTGTCTTTAAAACTAAATTCTACTTTCAATGTCTGACTTGGGTATTTGAATGACTTAACTATTTGTTTGCTACATTCCTACTGGACTCCAGTTTTTCCAGATTGGTTGACTTCCTTTTACTCAGTATTCTTCTATTTAGTTCAGATGGCTACTTAACACCATACAGTGTCTCTCGTGAGAAGGCCACAGTCCTTTTATATTGTCCTCTTTGTACCTTATTCTGCCTATTGCACACTATATGTTAGTTCTTGCAGTAAAAGACTGATGGCTATTAAATATATCTAATGAGCTCTAAGCTCTTTTATCCAGCCAGTGGGGGATGCCACCTGCTCATCTATTATGATTGCCGAGTCTTTAGTATTGTTCCTCCAATGCCATAGTACAAATAGAAAATTATTAGATGTGAGCACTGTCACAGAATAGCATTGCTTGCAACTCCATTTACCGTGGATATGAAAGTTATGAAAGCAGGCGGCAGGCTCAGCTGTCACATGATGACACTGCTTAGGTCCCTTTTCACTTGCTTGTGCTGTGTTGGTTATTGCTGTAACAGGGGTTTTGAATTAAGATGAGATTAGGGGTGAGTTGGCGTGAAGATTTAGGTATATTAAATAAGTGGTATAGAAAGCTGATGTTATTTCACTAGACATTTATGGTTATTCACTTAAATGCAAATTTTGGGGAGTTTACTGGGAAGTTTACCAAGAACTGCTAATTTAGAGGGCAACTGTCAACTAAAAACTATTCTTAATATAATAAACCTTTCTTTAAGTGTTGAAAGCAAAGAGATTTTTTTTTTTAACTGAAGTAAATGCAACACAGATGTTAAAAAACCTGTAGTATATGACAGGATCCTTCAGCCATATACATGCATTTTTTGTCAGACAGTTAATGAAAACCAAATGTGGTCTTCCCAGCTTCTGTGTAGGAAGTGAAGAACAAAAGACCATAGCGGCTAACCGTAGTTTTTCAAACACTGTCTGACCCAAGGTGCATGCAGACGGCTGAACGATCCTGTCATATACTAAAGGTAGAGTTGATATATTTAACTTTTTTTTTTTACAACTTGTTGAAAAGATTATTATAATAAAAATAGTTTTAAATTGACAGTTGTCCTTTAAGGGCAAAATAGACAGGCTAAAAAAACATCTAAGAATCATTCCAATTTGCTAATTTGGCCTACCATTGTGCAATTCCTTAGTCAATCTCTAACAATTCCTATGTTGGTTAATAACCTTACATGCAATGCCCTTTGTGTTTATCTATTACATCTGTGCCTGTACATTTTATATGTTCTATGTGGCTCTCCATCTGTCCTGACAGATATTTGTCTGAATTTTTTACCAGTCTGCAGCTCTGTAGAATGCCCTTGAGCTCTTAAAACATTCGAGGTAATCCAAATGCACATAGTTTACATATTGTATAAAACATATGTAAATATTTGAAATGTGTAACAATGCTTGCTTACCACACAGCCGTAACATTCTACAAATTCTAGCCAGTTCATGCTGGATTAAATACATTGCACCATTACATTTAACCATCTGACATTCTACCTTTACCTTTAACAAGGATGAATCATACACACAAAAAATGTGTATTACAAAGCAAGCTTCAGGGTAATATTATAATTTAATGTATTCTTGTTTTACTGGAGTTGTGAACAACTGTACAGATTAAGTATTGATGCAGTAGCAGGTTAAATTTATGTTTAAATCCCCATTTATTGCCATGTGTATTTTTGCCTATGTATTTTTGATAAACTCTGGTGATTGCAGCAGCAAATATTAATTTTATCAGCATATAGTAATATTTGTATGTACAGATTATTGTTACTATTCCTTGTTATTTTTATATATTGGAGATATGATTAAACACCTAGGAGACTATTGTATAAAACATTAAAAACGTATATGTATAATCACAATCAGGTTCAATCCTGGCACAGTCAAAGCACAGATTGCATTGGAGGTAAAGAACCATGAACATTGTTTTTGGGTTTTCCTGCTCTGCTTGCAATGTTTCACTTGTTATCTTTGCTTGGATTGAGAGATTTGAGGCAAGTTGTAGGAAGGCCTCTTTCCTGACTGACAGTTGCAAGTGCTGTTGCAAATCAGACCACTCATAACATGAATGAAAGTAAACTAAGATGGAGGTGCTCAGTTCAAGGACAAAACTAAATATAATGAAAGTGTGAATTGCTACATTTAATTTTATTTTTTATTCAACATTTATTTTTTATGTCTACTACCATAAATTTCTTCTGATATTATACATATTAAAAATGTAGGATAATCTCTTGGCAAGAATCCTACCTTCTTCCTAACTGTTTGTTTGAGAATCCTAGGAAAGTGCAGTTCCGATCTAAGTAACTGGGCCCTCATTTAGCACTGTAGCAAATGCAGATGCACGCACACTGCCGGAAATATTCATCTCTATGCTAATGGTAGTGAGTAATGAACAAACTGTAACATGAATCTAAAATGAAAATGTCCTAAGAACCATTGGAGCAGTTTTTCATGGAAACAGATATACTTTCACTCTCTTATAGGTACTAGAAGTGCACAGACTCTATTTTTTTAAATTTATATATATATATATATATATATTTTTTTTTTAATTCTTTATTTTTGTTGTGCTGAGATATACACGCAATTTGTCATGCCACAAAAGCTAATGACAATAGGATCATAAATAATACATCGCTTGTCTGAGGTAAGGCTTTTAGAGAGATATGCACAATTTTTACAACGATATAGGAACAATATGAGAAACTTGCTAAATAACTTTTGTATGATTACAAGTAGTATTGTGGCATTTCGGTGGTGGTATACAATATACCAAATATATCTTGATGTACAGCGTCACATGAATCTTACAATTATGTAGTGTATATAACATGTGTAAATCTGGGACACTACCTCCGGTTGGAGCTGTAGGGTGTCATATGTGACTATGTCGGGAAGGTATCTGTATGCGGCCTGAGCGTTGCCATGTCATCCGCCCACAGATTGCAGTGCGGTCGTGAGTGCAATGTCCAATATGTGTGCATGTGTCGTTTGTTCACTGTCCACTCCCTGGAGTGGGCTAGTGGGTGGGGGGAGGTCCGTCACGATTACGTGCCGGGTGTGGGCTTCCGTTAACGCTCAACTGTCATGTTGTGCCGTGCCACCTCGTCGATTCATATCAAGCATTGCACTAGATATAGGAAAATAAAGATTTGTGTTATCAAAGTATTATAAACTGTAAGCCACATCAGGGGGCCCCGTGGGTAGGCCTGCATGGGAAGTCCAAGAGTTTCGTATCCTGGGGTATTAATTGCCGTAGTACGGTGGGGCGTAAGAGGGTTAATGAGGGAGTTGCAAAGAGTCAGGGTGAAGCCCCAATTATGCTCAGCTTACTGGATGAACCCCTCCGGATACTCTGAGAATTAGGATTGTCAGTTGGGGGTTAATAGTCCCGTGCCCTGCTGCCGTGGAAGTCTGGGTGCTGTCGTGTGGAGCGGCATTGTACTTCGTCCCTATGAGCATTGGGCATCGGTCCGAATGTGCTGATGCCTGTGATACATCTGCCGGTGTCAGTTCAAATGTCCCAGAGGTTGCGGTAAGTAGTGTTCACAAGCAGTGGCGCGTGGGGTGGGGACATGGCCCATGCACTTGAGGGCCTCCACGACACGCTCTTCTCTGCCATATCCAAAGTCCCGAATAGTGGGCCTGTGGGAGCCCAGATTTGATTGAGACGCTAGGGTTTAGATTAGTGTGTAGCAATAGCCAAAAAAACAATACAAAAAGAGAAGAAAAGTCCGGAGTAACATATAAACCTGATTCCTGTATTAAACTGATGCCGCTGCAGGTCGCAGCCTTGCTGCGTCCTGGGGGAGCAGGTCGCTGCTGAATGTGTTGAGTTTCTCGTTTCAGGTTGGAGCTGCCGCTGCGCCGTTTGTCTGTCAGTTTTGAGGTATGAACGGCGTGATCCTCGTTGAGTCCCATCGGTGCTTTGTGTTGTTCATGCCTATCTGTGCTGCGGGTGTGAGGGAGTTCTCTGAGAGGCCGAGAGTTGTCAGCAGCTGCATCGCCTCTTGCAGGTCTGTGACTGTGTGGGTTTGGCCGTTCTTCTAGACCTGTAGGGCCCTTGGTTTTGCCTCAGGAGCGTCGTGATCGTTTGGAGGGACTTGCGCCATTGCTGGGTGTCCCCTGACAGGTCAGCGTAGAAGGTAAGGTTGGCGTTTTCGAAAGTGAAGGGAGTCTTCCCTTTAAGGGCAGTAAGAATTGCTGCTTTGTCTATAACTGATCGGAACCTCACCAGTAGGTCCCTGGAAGCCTTGTTTGGGGCCCTTTTTGGTTTAGAGACCCGGACGATCGCCTCAAAGCTTATGGATTTGGCCTGCTGTGACTTCAGCAATGCCCCCGTGAGCCTCCTTGTCAGGTGTGGGAGTTCTTCTGTTGGTATGTTATCAGGGACGCCTCGGATCTTGAGGTTATTGTGACGAGGGCTGCAAATCGTTGGTCTGTGGCCACTTGGTGATTCTTGAGCGCCTGCATTTCGTTATGTAGGTCAGCCAGCTCTTGTGCCTGTTTGACAGTGGAGGCCTTGATAGCCCTGATGCGGCCCACCATGCCTGTCAATTCCCCTCGGAGTTGGGCCACGTCGGCTTGCAGCACCCGCTGCAGCTCTCCCAGCATGGTCCTCAACGTGTCCATGGTGACTGGTTCAGGTGGCTTTTTGGACGTGGGTGCACTCATCCAGGCTCAGCTCGTCTGATGAGTCTGTATATCCCGCCATGTCAGCGGCCATCTTGGCCCCATGTGTGTCTTGTGCCTGTCGGAATAAGTCCCCAATATCGTGTCCTGATCTGGGCTTGTCTGGCTTCGACTTCTTCGTCTTCCGCCCCATAATCTTTGTGGGTCTTTGGGCTCAGTGTGCGGCTCTTTGTTCAGGCAAAAAAACGTTTTTTTTTAATAACCATTAGTGAGGAGCTCTGCTATCATGCAACTGTTTTGGCTGGCTGCTAGGCTCCGCCCCCTTCCATTTATATTTTTAAAGGGAACCATAGGACCCTTTTAAAAAATGTTTAATACTGACCAAGTTTAATTCTTCAATGAGTCTGTCTGTCTGAGGAGTGTAATAAATAATTACATGATTACAATAACAATGTAACTATAAACTTCAATGGATGAATTGCTATTCAGTGAGCAGTATAAACCCATATTTATTTATCCGTGAGAATCCAGCCCAAGATGCCTCAAGGGCTTGTATAATAACATATTTATAATGCTGACAACTATTCTTGACACATTACTATTGTTGTATGCAAATCATCACGAACTCCTCTTATGAACTTCTAGGAAGGATAAATTAGGGAACTTAGTTCCCACAAAATAGTCATTTTTATGATAAGGCAAAAAATTAAAAATCCTAATAAACCCCTCTTCTTCTAACAACATTGTGTTAACTTTTGTTTTGGGTGAATTTGCGGTCTTCTACCACCAACTGAATGTGACAAGTCCACTTCAAGAGCATATGATCTAGAGGTATTTTTTTTAGATTAATTGTTGGATTAGTGTATTTCATGTTAAACAATGTATTGATTGGACCTCAGTTGCTTCTACCTTAATATAACCTTTCTTATGAGCTTTGGAGTTCACTTCTAATGGCACTTCTACAGACCAAAAGCTGTTCATTCATGTATATCTTACCAATATTATGTAAATCTAATAGAAAAAAAGCTCTCTTCAAGTTAAATAATGTATGAAGTACTCTGATCCGGAGTATATGTTGCACACGGTTTGCAGCTCAGAATAAATCCTTTGTTGTAATATTTTTGCTAATCATGTACAATAGCATAAAACTACAATAAATAAAACAAAGTCTGGATTATTCTCTGTTCTCTATGATAGCTGAGATGATCCCTAATGTGTTTCAAACTGACAATTCAAAAAGAAAAGGACATAAAATTAGCTTTCCAAAGCTACCCTTTTTAAAAAAAAAAATACTAGTATTTGTTAACTCACAGGGTTATTCACAAAGTGAATTTTAAATTTAAGGTCAAAGTAGCCAAACTGGAACATTTTTCTAATTTATCTATGCTTTCCATTCAGCGACTCTGACCTTAAAATTGATTCAGTTGGAATTCTCACTTTAGAGAATAACTCAAGGTTAAAAAAACACAGAGAATCAGTCTCTTGATTCGTGAAGCCTCTTCCTAGTTTAAAGACTGTGCATGTGCAGCAGCTTTAGAAACATTCAGATTATTTTATTTTCTATATTTCTAAATATTTTTTATATTTTTTTATTAATAATTATTTATAATATATATATATATAGAGAGAGAGAGTTTAATTTCTGTGTGTTAAATATATATATATATATATATATATATATATATATATATAGTACAATACAATAAATGGCCTTAATGCGTTTGATAAGCAGGTTTTAATCACTATTTAATATCACACGGCATAGTATAAGACTAGAATGCATGTCAGTGGTGTCAAGGTAGATGGTAAGGAAACAAAAGGAGGATATGCAGCAAATACATAAAAAAAATGTTTTTCACAGAAAAGTGCTTTACACTTATATACTGAAGGTCAGATTCTCTTGAAAAATTTCTCATGTTTAACATTTAGTAAGAATAACAACATCCGTTCACAGAGACAATAAAAATAAATACCCCTGTATGTAACAACCTGGAGTTATATATAATTCTGCAGCTGTCACTGGATTTCAACTTCCATAAATGGAGACTGTATGAATTATATCTGCTTCATCTCATTCAGCTGGTTATAGTGCCTGGAGTCCCCTGGTGCTGTCCTATCATTCAGAGTTAGCCTATCGGAGTACCATTTGCCCATATTCATGAGTATGACTACAAAAAAAGCACATAATCTTTTGTTTAGCCAAAATTCCAGTGGGGGCTGCGTGTGGATGGCCAGGTACCCTTATTTACTGTTAAACTATTTGAAAATGGTTTGACATGGAATGGAAGGACAGTGTCAGGGGACTTCAGGTACAATAACCAATTCAACGTGATGAAAGGGGTTATAGTGACTACAATATCCTTTCAAACATCTGCTAGTTCCCTAAACATTCTGAGAATCGAACTCCAGATTAGCTGGACGGCCATACATTGTCCATTCCTGCTAATTTGGAGAATTAAGAACATTGCAGCTAGTTAAAACTTCTATTGCGTATCATTCTTGTCAATTATAAGACACCATTTTAATCATCATTATGACAGTTAATATATATTTATAAAAGGCTAACATATGTTCAATGCTCTCTCCATCTTCTCCAATGTCCCCTATTTTCCGCTACACTCTCCCCTTATGTCACTCAATCTTCTCTCCACTCTACCTTATGCTTTCCCTCTTACATAATATTCCTGGGAAACAGGTGATGTTTGTAGATGGTGTCCTTATTTCAGTACTTCAAATAATGGGCATATTAAATGAGCTAGATGTGTGAATTTAACTTTGCATTGATTTTTTTTCCATTCATCATAGTTTATTGTGTAGTGAATAAACCCCATTGTGAACAATTAAAAGCAAGTTTAAAAACATCTTTTTTTAAATTGTATTGAATTTCTATCTACGATAGCCTGCTAAGGAAGTCATAATTTAACAAATGGCTTGCTTAACTTAAAAGGGCATTGAAATATGATACGAAGAACAAATCAGCAGATGGTAAGAGGAGATGTAACGTGGAGATTATCTTGGCATGAGCCACAATCTCTTTCGAATAGAAGGTTTTGTGTCAATACAAAGATGTTACAGGATCTCATTAAAAGAAAGTAATACCAAAGCCTACAGCAATGTGAAGTGTCTGATGAACCTTTTTTAAGTTGTGTACTTTCAAAAACAGCTTCTTAAGAGCAAAAACAAAATTTGATACCATATACGAAAACTGCCCCAGATTTCCCCCGAGTGTCCCGAGTTAAAGCTGTCAGAGGCTCCTGATGCCCAGCATTTATCCAAGGCCCGAAACCTATGCTCGCCTTTCAAGCTGCAATTGAGAACTAGAGCACAGCAGGGGTTCTTCTGTATGAAGGTTTTAAGCAATGCTGTGTCGGTGGGAAGTAACTGAATTTTATACTGACGACTGAAACATTAATGCATGCCTGTATGTTAGTGTATGTTAGTGAGTGATCTCATTTCTCTGTCCAGTTATATTTTCGCATTTTCATGCACACGGACACACTCTCTCTCTCTTTGCAATGGTACGGACGTAGTTCCTTTTTAATGGATTCACATCTCAAAAGCAATTATTAGACCTTTGTCATATTATATTACACAAATATATAGATTAGAACATTTGCATGCAAGGGTTTATTGTCTCAATAAGCTTTTTCTTGTTGGCCTCTAATTGATGGTATTGTGAAAAATTTATTTTTGATTTGTGAATTTATATTTTTTTGTTTTCAACTTATAATCATTATTCCACATATTGCACAGGCCTGTGCTTCATGAATAAATTAAAACAATACTAATCCTACATTAGCATGTTGTGGGGAAATTACCAGTGTACTGAAATGCATTGCCCAGTGGGGATTATCTAATTCAATTTATGTGAACTGCAAGTCCCATTGGAATATACATAGAGCAAACTAAGATATGTTTGAAAGGAATACAGAATACATATGAACTCAGAGACAAACAGACAGACACTTGTAGGCGTGCTGACATCTACAGCTGTACAAACAAGGAGAGGTGCATGAATGCAAATAATTAATAATGTGCAGACACGTGTTCGGTACATAGGTACGTAAAAAGACCTACAGATATTAAGAGACATTTAAGCAATCATCTTTCCACTCTGCTCCTGCATTGTCTACCAATACAAAATAAGAGAAGTAGCAGCAGTCTGTGGAGTTTTTTCTTCATCAAAGGAACTTAGAGGGATGCAGTTTCCAAACAGGGGAACACACCAGCCTATGATTGGTTCATTTTCCAGACATGTAAAGTCATACCACTGGAAAGGAGATACTCATGGGCTGCTGATTTGTGCCCTGCACCTAGTGAGAAGATCCCCCTGTCTCAGGTATGCTGTGGATATCCAGGAAAGCCTTCTGAAAAGTGGTGGTTAAATGCCATTATTATTTTAAATTGTATTTATTAAATAATCTAAAAAGCGTCTTTTTTTATAGTAAATTCTACCAGTTTTCACAGAAATTTCCATTTTAGACAACCAGATTTCTTTTGTTTGAAAAACATTGCCACATTTTTGCTGGAAAATGTGTCGGGGGAAAAAAATCATTAGCTAGTAGAGATACCACAGTACATTACTGAAGAAGTGCATAGTGGAAAATAGCTACAAATAATAGTATTTATAAAAAGAGGTTAAGTGCAAACACAATAAGTATCTTAGAAAAAATGAAATCCTACGAAAACCAAATTATTAGGCAGTGCAGAATTGTGATTCAAAAAACATATGAAACCTGAAACCAAACCGAGCCTTGAATTTCAACAGTCAAATAACAGAAATGTGGACAAGCGTCGTAAAGCTCATTAAGGTTGAACAGGTCATTGTCATTTTTTTGTTGTAATAACGGGCCATCATTAAGTGGTGAATTTATTTTATTACTCTTACAAAGGCTTAGAGTAGGGGACTCTGCAACTACACCTGTATGTTGCTTATTGCTTATAATTAATTGTTGCAAAAAAAAAGCATTTTACTAATATATGTACAAATATTTCCTAAGCCCGAAAAACGTACCTCCCACTAGCTGCAGAACTGGCTTTGGCATCTAATGAAAATCCACCGCTTTTTACCCAGTATTTACTTCATTGAGGCACTGCCCAATAAAATGGTTCTCAAATCCTCAGTCCAAAGTGTATCATAGATGTGGGCAGTTTTATTGAGATGTGAGGATTTGTATAATAAAATAATACTTTAGGGCTGAATTAGTTCAAGTGCCATTTTACATATTAATTTTGAGGTGTCCACTAAATAGTGACTAGCAGAGTTATTCACAAAAGTGAGAAATTAAGGAGAATTTAAAGTGGATTTCAAATTTAAGGTCAAAGTAGCTAAAGTGGAAAAATTCTCTCTGTCAGCTATGCTTTCCAGTCAGCTACTCTGGTCTTAAATTTGAGATTTACTTTGAATTCACCTTGTATTCTTAGTGTAGTGAATAGCCCTGGTATAGGTATATGATGTTTTTAACAGAATAAAATATACATCAGAAGTATATTTTAACAACTACCAGACTAAGCCAGATTCTCAATGAGCATATCAGATTTAGCCTATTCGAGACAAGCAACTTCTTATCCTCAATTTAAAGGGACATAAATCCCCAAGAGATTGTCTTATGTTATGTCTTCTGATTAAAAAAAAAAAAAAAAAACAGAACAAATTTATATTTAATTTATATCAATGAGTTAGGGAGTTAAAGGGACACTATAGTCACCTGAACAACTTTAGCTTAATGAAGCAGTTTTGGTGTATAGAACATGCCCCTGCAGCCTCACTGCTCAATCCTCTGCCATTTAGGAGTTAAATCCCTTTGTTTATGAACCCTAGTCACACCTCCCTGCATTTGACTTGCACAGCCTTCCATAAACACTTCCTGTAAAGAGAGCCCTATTTAGGCTTTCTATTTTGCAAGTTCTGTTTAATTAAGATTTTCTTATCCCCCTGCTATGTTAATAGCTTGCTAGACCCTGCAAGAGCCTCCTGTATGTGATAAAAAGTTCAATTTAGAGATTGAGATACAATTATTTAAGGTAAATTACATCTGTTTGAAAGTGAAACCAGTTTTTTTTTTCATGCAGGCTCTGTCAATCATAGCCAGGGGAGGTGTGGCTAGGGCTGCATAAACAGAAACAAAGTGATTTAACTCCTAAATGACAGTGAATTGAGCAGTGAAATTGCAGGGGAATGATCTATACACTAAAACTGCTTTATTTCGCTAAAGTAATTTAGGTGACTATAGTGTTCCTTTAAATTTCTGTAGAGCCATTGTGTCACTGTGTGGTTAACTCACTTAACTATGACATGATCACAAATTATACACAAAACAGATTCTACGTGGCTATGACACGTAGCCTTATATCACGATGACCTGCATCTCAACCCCGCGTAGACAGGGGTGACACACATCTGAAAGCACTAAACGGCGGGTACCCAGCAACACGCAGGTCTACACGGACTCCGGGCCAACCACTAGTTAACTTAGTATGCATAAGTACTACCCCCATGAGCAGGCACATACCAAGAACTCACCATGACTTGCCCGGGGATCCCGACTGAACCCCACTGAAAAGACCAACCCTACCCTACTGACATGTCCAAGCTCTTGAAAATCCTGAACTGTATACGAGATTATTGAAGTTTGTTAAAATGTGGCAATTACCATTGTTAAAATTGTAATACCACCAAGATGCAACAAAAATAAAGAATGTCAAAAAATAATTTTTTATTTTTTTTTCTTTAAAACGGATTCTACGAGCCAGTAAAAGAGTATTCTAGTTTCTGATTCACACATTTTAAAAAGTGTTTATCTTTGGTTTTAGGGACAATATCTTTGAACCATACTTCAGTAAGATGACATTCAGATAGTGTTTGGAGTGTCCCTTTAAATAGCAACTATAAAGTGTAAAACATATTTAAATGAAAAGGATTAGTGCATATATTACTTATTTTTTTTTACAAAGTGTTTTATGTTAAATTTAGAATTATCCATGACTGTTTACACTAAGTGGTTGTCTAAATTAAGTATTTTATTTCCGGGGAACAGTTTTGTGGTAATTTTCCTCTAATTTACCATGAAAACGTGGGACTTTTAAAAGCATTTCCAAGAAACATTATGACCACTTATTAAAGAGCTGTAGAGAGTGACAAGTGTGGTAAAATGTTGAGGACAGTACTTTCCTCTATGTGAAAAAGTTCTTTAGAACCCAGAGCAAAAAAGCATGTGATTTTTCAAGCTGTAAAAAAGAAAAATTACATCAAAGTGTAATGTCTATAACAGGCTGCTAGAAAATTATATAATAAGTCTCGTGCAGTCCTGTCTGGATAACAGGAAAAAATGTTAAGTTCCAAATCTCAGTTTGTAATAAAAAAGATTGAACAGGCTTGTGCAGAGCAAAACAATTTTATTGTCTGAAAAATGTTTTTTTGGTTCGGACAAAGCGTGTTTCAGCTATGTGATGTTTGAGTTTGGACAAGTTTCGTAGATGTGTCGCTTTTGGGAAAAACTATTTGGATGAACCAAAGTGGCGCCAGAAGCATTAACTTATGTAGTGGCTGGCCAGTGCTCAATAGCCAGCCACCACAATAAAATGTGTTTTTATTAATCTATGGAGATCAATAAGACCTCCATATTAATATAAGCCAAGTATGAAACCTCCCTTATATCCCAGCCTACCATGCATGTCTACTAAAATTGAGCAGCCAGAGGCTGCTGTGAGATCTATCAACTGGGCTATTGCAGCCCAGTTGCTAGTAAAATATTTGGAGGCATGGGTTGAGGGGAGAAATGAAATAATATTAGGTGGACAGGTTACTATCCACCCAGCTGTTCCCATGCTTGGCCAGCAGGTGACAGCTTTGTTAAAAACAAAATGCACATTTTGTTTGTTTCATGATACATCCATATGGTGTTTTGGAGACATGGATGAATCACTAATTGGGGCTACATGATTTGACAAATCTGCTATTGGTGGTACTTGAATAGAAATTGCTGGTAAACTGGCTTAAATTGTAACCTGTTGTATATGATGGTACACAATATTTCCCACCGTAGTCTGCAAGTCTAAACGTTATATACATTATTTTTAGGTCATACAACATTTTTAGGTTGGCAAAGTATTCTGGGAAATAAAGTTTATAAATATCACTATATTAATATAAATACCACTCTTCAAATATTTAAATAGTATTCATTTTGCATACCTCCTAAGTGTCCCTAATTAAGAGGAACTGTCGATATTTTGTGACCAAATCCCTCTATGCCTCTTTTCTATTCTAATGTTCCTGTTTTCTAGGCGCTACGATTTGTTGATGTGTCTGAGGGTATAAGGTGCTCCACAGCAATAATACTCACAGTAATGTGTCTTTAAACTAAAGTAGATGTGTTAAGAAATCAGTCTGTGTAAAAAAGACATAACGTTCTTATTATAAATTTTAGTTGCATAAAATGTTATTAGTAAGTCACCTAATATTTCTCCGAACAGCTCTTCCCGGCAACCGCCACTAACACACCTAAAATTAAAGTGTCCCACTTTGTCCATTTGAAATGTTGGGAGGTATAATTTTATATTCACAATTACACAGAATATTCTTATTTTTAGCTGCATAGGAAAATGCAACACTGAGATGACATTATGAAATATAAGCATCTTAATGCAAAAAAAGTTAATGTTAATGCTGATACACCTGCAGTTGGTTGAAAACAAACAGTGCTTCATATTCCACCTGGGTACTGTGTTATATTTAGCACTAAGGTGGATGGCAAGTACAGGTCAATCCTACTGTAATAAACTGGATCACATTCTTATAAATCCCAGATTACAGATCTGTTAATTACACGTGAAATAATGTAAACAGACTTAAGAAACATACAAACGATGATGTTCATGATGAAATCAAGAGTTATAAAACAAAGGATAGAATAGTGCATTAATAAAGAGCAGTACTTTGGACGTGTATGTAAATACCACTCCTAAAACCCATGGCATATGATTAGTTACAGTAAACCTTGCATATAAAAACTTGCCTCCCTATGGATCCAGGCAACAGAGGCTACCAATAGTTTTATATATAAATACTGTATGTTATATTTTGTGGGGGCCTTCTATACATATAACAAGTGTTATGCACTAAAGAGGGAATTGTTTGGAATTCAAAGTGAATTTAGAATTTTATACCAGAATAGACAAACCGGAAGCACATCTGACTTTAGCAGATACAGAGAATTTCTTCCAGCCATTTTGGCCTTAAATTTTAAGTTCACTTTATATTCCTGACAATATTCACTTTAGTAAATAACCCTGAATATGTTTTAAAAAGGCGTAGGCTGTTAGGATATAATGTCTTTGTAAAAGGTATTAAGGGGTGATCAGGTGTTAGATTGAATGCTACTATTCTCTCAAAAAAAGTATGTAAAGAAAAAGGTGGCTACTCCCAATAGTTCAAAAATCCAGTGTATCAGAATTGCGATAGAGTTATAAAGACAGTACTGTCAATATGAACAAGATACTAGACCAGTGATTCCCAACTCTGTCTTCCAGGCACAACAACAGTCCAGATTCTGTCAGTAAACCTATTGGAACACAACTGGGAAATACCCAGTAGCATAACTACCACAATAGGAGGGGCCACTGCTGGAACCGGCCCCGTTACTCCAAGAAGTCCAGTCATCCTGTCGACTCCTGCAACCATGGGCCAACAGTATAACTTTAGGGCTGCTTCATGGTTGCAGGGTAACCGGCAGGAGGGGAGCAGCACAGCACAGTGTGTAGCATGGCCGAGCGGATCGCAGTCTGACAGTGCTCACTTCATGTCAGACTGGACCTGGTACCGCTATAAACTCCAGGTGAAGAAAGGAATGGGACACATGGCGGAGCAGGGCCGCCATCAGAAAATTTGGGGCCCATGACAAAGCACAAGGTCTGGGCCCCCCCCCTCCTCGCGGGCCCACCCACGCCCTACCTAGTCCGCTCACAATGATGCAGGACTGAATGTGGTGTGTGTATAGTGGAAGTGAATTAGAATGTGTGTAATGGATGTAGTGTTTGTGTGTATTAGATACTGTTTGTGCAATGAATGCAGAGTGTGTGTTTGTGTAGCGGATGCAGTGTGTATAGTGAACGCAGAGTGTTTTTGAGTAGTGGATGTAGTGTGTGTACAGTGATGTAGTGTGTGTTTGTGTAGTGGATGTAGTGTTTGTATGTACTAGATGAAATGTGTTTAGTGGATGCAGTGTCTGTAGTGTGTGTATCAGACGCAGTGTCTGTGTATAGTGAATGCAGAGTGTTTCAATTTGTGGTGGATGTAGTGTGTGTACTGTGAATACAGGATGTTTGTGTAGTGGATGCTGTGTGTACAGTTAATGCAGAGTGTATGTTAGTGTAGTGAATGCAGAGTGTGTGTCAGTATAGTGAATCCAGAGTGTGTGCATAGTTTAGTGAATGCAGAGTGTGTGTTAGTGTGTAATGAATGCAGAGTGTATGTTAGTGTGTAGTGAATGCAGAGTGCGTCAGTGTAATGAATGTAGTGTGTGTGTTAGTGCAGTGAATGCATAGTGTGTGTAAATTTGTAGTGAATGCAGAGAGTGTGTTAGTATGTAGCGGATGCAGAGTGTGTGTTAGTGTGGTGAATGCAGTGTTAATGTGTAGTGAATGCAGAGAGTGTGTTAGTGTGTAGCGGATGCAGAGTGTGTGTTAGTGTAGCGGATGCAGAGTGTGTGTTAGTGTAGCGGATGCAGTGTGTGTTGCGTTAGTGTATGCTGTGTGTGTGTTAGTGTATGCAGTGTGTGTGTGTTAGTGTATGCAGTGTGTTGTGTTAGTGTATGCAGTGTGTGTGTGTGTGTTAGTGTATGCAGTGTGTGTGTTAGTGTATGCAGTGTGTGTGTGTTGTGTTAGTGTATGCAGTGTGTGTGTTGTGTTAGTGTATGCAGTGTGTGTGTGTTGTGTTAGTGAATGCAGTGTATGTGTGTGTTATTGTATGCAGTGTGTGTGTTGTGTTATTGTATGCAGTGTGTGTGTTAGTGTATGCAGTGTGTGTTGTGTTAGTGAATGCAGTGAATGTGTGTGTTATTGTATGCAGTGTGTGTTGTTAGTGTATGCAGTGTGTGTTGTGTTAGTGAATGCAGTGTATGTGTGTGTTATTGTATGCAGTGTGTGTGTTGTGTTAGTGTATGCAGTGTGTGTGTAGTGTATGCAGTGTGTATGTGTGTGTTAGTGTATGCAGTGTATGTGTGTGTTATTGTATGCAGTGTGTGTGTTGTGTTAGTGTGCATGCAGTAAAGTGTGTGTTCGCATGCAGTGTATGTGTGTGTTAGTGTATGCAGTGTATGTGTGTTAGTGTATGCAGTGTGTGTGTGTGTGTTATGTATGCAGTGTATGTGTGTGTTAGTGTATGCAGTGTATGTGTGTGTTATTACGCCGTAGTAGTGTATGCAGTGTATGTGTGTGTTAGTGTATGCAGTGTATGTGTGTGTAGTGTATGCAGTGTGTGTGTTGTGTTATGTGCAGTGTATGTGTGTGTTATTGTATGCAGTGTGTGTGTTGTGTTAGTGTATGCAGTGTATGTGTGTTAGTGTATGCAGTGTATGTGTGTGTTATTGTATGCAGTGTGTGTGTGTGTTAGTGTATGCAGTGTGTGTGTTGTGTTATTGTATGCAGTGTGTGTTGTTAGTGTGTGATCTGGGGTGAGGGGGAGGAAGGGGCATTTTAACATTAATTTTTTATTAATTTAATTAAATGTTTCTCCCCCCTCCCTGCTTACCTGTGTCCAGGGAGGGGGGAGATTCCATCCCTGGTGGTCCGGTGGGGGGGGTCTCCGGGTCCCTGTTACCGCAGAGGCTGGCTGGACCCCCTTTGCGGTAACAGGGAGCCGGGGGCCCGCAGCTGCACACATAGATAGCGATATGCGCTATCTATGTGTGCAGAAAGGGAAAGTGGGGCCCAGGACTGCCAGAGCAGTCCGGGCCCCCCAGGGCCGCCGGGCCCGTGACAACAGTCACGGTTGTCACCCCCTGATGGCGGCCCTGTGGCGGAGTGGGGGCAGAGGGAATGGGACACATGAATGGGCTAGGGGGGGAAGTGGACAAATCAAGGGGCTGGGGGGAATTGAATAGATTTTTTCTACATTACCTAATTTAAGTAAGTAATTGTCATAATTTGATCGTCATTTCATTGCAGCTCACTGCTTAGTGAATATACCACCTTTTTAACTGAAAAGAAGTGTGTTCTGGTCTGGTTAATGCTTCTGCTTTAGGACGGAGTACATGCACTGTATGTGCACTCTTCCAAAGATATTTTCATCTTAAACGGAAACGTAAGACACCAGAACCACTACCACGCTCTGCATTGAGATGCTGAATGATCTCCATAGATACATTGATACATAGATGCATTGATACAGTGCATCTCTAGGAGTATATGCTGACTGGCACAGAGTAGCAAATTGCTGCACATGTGCTCTAACCTCCCAATGCTTACCAATGATAAAGATTGATGATCTAAGCCAAGGAGGTGGGACTGGCTACACAGAGACTGGGCAGCGAGTGGTAAAGGTAAGTCAAACTATTTATTGCACAAAAGAGGGGGGAGTGGACATTCAAATAGTTAGCATATGCCTCCCAACCATCCCAAATTCTTAGTTCAGAAACAGGACACTGTGGAACTGTCCCAACAATGATAGTGTGAGTGCATCATAAGACATGCTTGCGTTATGTTTGGGGCCCTAGGACCAGTGCTGTATTTATCACTAAGCTAACAAGACATTTGCCTTGGGGGGCACTATGTAAGGGGCAGCAAAAAATGTTGCCCCCATACGACCCAGCAGATACCCGGTTTGCCTCATATGAATGGGCGCCAATAGCTGGCCACTTTAGGGGCCCCCACAAGCTGGCATCCATGTCGATTTTAGTCAGGCAGTGAGGGAGTACTTTCCTCTGGGCTCATCTTTCTCTGATCCCTTGTGGGCCCTGCTGTGATGTCGGGAATAGGAATATGACATCACTCTGGCCCCAGCATCACTATACAGTGAGGGAGTAGAGCAAGGAGATTACAGCTCCCGTGCTGCCTCCTTTGCAAGCCCTCCTACCTGCCCAGCAGTCAAGCCAGCAGAAAGCCCAGCCAGCAGCCAGCCCACCAGGGACATCAGCCCGACTGGACCTCAGGTAAAGAATCCATTCCAGCTCTCTCAAAGGTAGGGAGGCTGTGTGGATTTAAATAAATAAAAAATAATAATAATAATTTGTGAGTGTATGAAAAAATGTGTATGAGATTTCCCGTCAGTGAATTTGTGTGAGTCTGTGAGTGAGTGAATCTGTGAGTGTCTGCCAGTGAATGTGTGTGTTGGGCTCTATGTGTCTGATTGATTGTGTGTGTCAGAGTGTGTCAAACCCTGTATATGTGAAATTCACTTTGAATTTACTAAGAATTCCCAATAATTCTCATTTTAATAAATAACCCTTTAAGTGTATAATAGGGAGCAGAAATTAACTTGAGCACACACACAACATAAGAGTCTAACCCCTAAATATTTATTTGTAGTGGACTGAGAACTTTCAAACTGAAAGTTAAAATGGCAAAGCTGGAAAAAATACACCAGATAGCTTCTTGCATTCTTCAACCTGTTACTTGATTTACACTTTGCAAATTGGTTTTCAATTGATCACAAAACTAATTTTTAGTGAATAAGTGTATTGCTCTCATGCATTTTATTGCAAGTGCGATAAAGTCGATTGCTAGTCAGAGACAAAACAATAATGTTATTGCAAATATAGAATCCTGAATAATATGCAAGTGTTACATTGGAATTAAATCACACAGTTACACAACACACATAAACTAGGTTGGATTTGCTGTGTTTTTTCTTATATAACAAGTCTACTTTATATCAGTTAGAGTTAATTGACAACCAGCTGTAAAGACGCTACAATAAATATTCCATCTGAATTGAAGATGTGTTTTCTAATTCATCAATTTTCCTTTACCATTACAAGATAGTTGTCTTATCACCACATTTTTTTTACTGAATTGACTCTTCAGTATGCTCTATCCCAGTGATGGCCACAGGTGACACGCCAGGCCCTCTCTGTGGGCACGCGGCCATAGGTTTTCCATCAATGCAGAGTAGGCACCTGCCTGCCCAAAACAGCAGGTGCCTACTCTGCTGTCTTGCCTTGAGGACAGGAAGCAGGGAGAGGCATCTCGGAAGCAACTCTCTTGTCCTCCCCCGAGCAATCTGTGTGGAGCGTTGCCGCGCATTACCATGGCAATGCTCCACACAGCATCGCGCAAGAGGACAGGAGAGCTGCTTCCCTGTCACATACTTACCACCACTAGACCACCAGGGATAGCTGACCCCCCGCCCCTTCCTTCACCAAAGGTAAGAAGAAGGGGTGGGGGGATACTGATTTAATATACTTTTTTTTTTTAAATGTATCCCCCCCCCCACACAGCACCCCTACCCCCACCCACACACACAGCCTCCCTACTCCCCACACACAGCAACCCTACCCCCACACACAGCACTCTATCCCCCCCACGCACAGCACACAGCACCCCTACCCCACACACACAGCACCCTCCCAGCAGCCACGCACAGCACCCCTCCCCCACATAGCACCCCCCACACACACACAGAACCCCCCCACACACACAGCACCCCCCCAACACACACAGCACACCACACACACTCCACACCCTTACACACAAACACATACACCCTCCAATGCAGTATATGTGTGTGTTTGTATTCAGCATTCTTTATGTATTCAGCAGTGTGTGTGTATTCAGCAGACTGTGTGTACTCAGCAGTCTGTGGGTTGGTGTACTCAGCAGTGTGTGTGTACTCAGCAGTGTGTGTGCATGTATTCAGCAGTGTATGTACTCAGCAGTGTGTGTGTATTCAGCAGACTGTGTATTCAACAGACTGTGTGTATGTATTCAGCGGACTGTGTGTATGTTTGTGTGTGTATTTAGCGGACTGTGTGTATGTATTTAGCAGTCTGTCTGTGTGTGTGTATTTAGCAGTCATTCTGTGTATCGGTGTGTGTATATATTAAGCAGTCGGCATGTGAATGTGTTCAGCAGTCTGTGTGTATGTATTTGTTGGAAATACTAATAAATATAAGCTTAATTTTATGTATTTATATCATTATTTAAAATTTGTATAATTGAACTCTCTGTTGTGTTCTTCTTTTAAAACAAAAGATGTTATTTAGTTCAGACAACTGTACGAGTTGTTTTTTTCTAAACTTAAACCTCAGTATTCAGGTTTAATTGCCGTGTTGGCACTTTGAAGAAAAAAAAGTTGGCACGTATTGCGGTTTGGGCGCTCGGGCTCAAAAAGGTTCGCCATCACTGCTCTATCCCATTCCTTAATATCCCCTATGTTTACAGGAATTCCTAAATGAAGATATTTCAATATTTTGTGTTCTAGCCATTGATAACCATGGTAACCTAGTGATGTAGCAAAGTATCATTAGCACACAGATAATTACTGTAACCAGAACACTATGTTACTGCTACATTAGCATCAGTTGCAATACAGAGGGCTATTTAAACTAAAACAGTAAAGCCTATTGATTGGGTAAAAAAATCTGCCAATGAATAGCACCATGTTTATCATTTAACCTTAAAACACAATGTACTGTTTGTTTTAAATTACATTTTGTGCAGTTATATTTTCTTTACTATTCATTACAGGAAGAGCCAGTTAAAGTGTCCCTCTATGTATATACCAACATTATGTTTTTCTGAAATACACCTCGAAGGGTTCTGGCAAGTCTGACAGCATAATTTACTAAAGAGAGAATTTAAAGTTAGTTTTAAATTTAAAGCCAGATTAGGCTACTGCAAGGACAGACTGTAGACACTAGAACAACTACACGAAGCTGTAGTTTTTCTTGTGACTATAGTATCCATTTAAACCTGAAATTTACTTTGAATTCTCTTTAGTAAAAAAAACAAAAACACATGTGTAAAGTGTTTCAATGGCTCTGCTTCCTCTACAAGCTCGTGTGTCCATTGTCAGGTATAAAAGACATCTGTGTCTCTAAGAACACCGGTATTGGCATCATATTTCTTAGTGTAAAAAGGCATAGCCTGGCACACTGTGTAAACTTTCTGTTTCACACAACCTAAAGGTACAATACCATGCAGAGCTTTTGAAACCTACAATAACATTTTAAAAATGTATATCAATGTACTTTTTCATGTTTTAGTAAATTAAACCATGCCAATGTATAACTTTATTTTGCAATTTTGTATATTCTTTATTAAATATTTGTATTTATCTTAAAATAGTTTATTTATCTTATATATGGATTAACACCCAGTAATATCATATTGATAAGTAGATCATTTATACTAAAGAGATTCTTCTTTTTTTCTGAGATGGTTAGCCTGTGCGATGACAGTGACCCCTAAGCTTCCCAGCTGAACCTGTTTTTACTCCATAACCTTTCTTATTTCAAAGAATTTGAAAACAGCATCACAATTTCTATAGCAACCACTGCATTGTTCTTCAGGCAAAATTAAGCATACTCTTTCATAAATACAATTTCTGCTGTACTATATTAAAAAGATGGTGTTCCAAATATTTTTCATGTTTTCAATTTTGTATAGAAAATAGTCTTTGTTGACTATAATGTGGAATAGAAGCCCAAACGTACACCTCCAGGTGATGCAATATTACAGCTGTTTTGACAGGCCTAGCATTGTTCAACAAGTCTTGCAACTGTTGGGATCTATATCTGGACACTCTTAACATAGTTGGATGGACTGTTCCTTTTTTTACAGTGAATAATTGTATTCTTATCTGATTTTCATAAATGGTAATTGTTATAAAAAACTATCAACTATTTCTTAAATTCTAGCTTCCAACCCAGCTTTCTTACACAGCAGATTTCATATTTTTTATGGGTTTTGCAGTCATGAACCAGTGACTATTTTAATAAAAGTGATATATTTATGTATATGACCTAATGTCATTCTTGCAACCAGGAAGGAACCTACAAAATATTATACTATTATACAATATAAAAGATGTATATATAATACATATGCAATATTATCTCATCAAATTACAAAATATGTGTTTGTTTATTGTTTGTATTTATTTTATATGTGGTAAATCACAAACGGTAATATTCATATGGTGTTTAATTAGAAAATGAATTGATAAACAAGGAAGAAGTAGAGACATCTGTCACGTTCCTGCCATTCATGCAGAGGTACCTGCTGCAGTCATGAATGACACGGCTCACAAATGGAATGTGTCTTTGTGTTTGGCATACTAAGCATGTGTTGAGTCTAATGTTCTCACTTATTAGTGCAGTCATTGTGATTTTCTGATATACAGATAAGTAGTAATAAACATGTACATTTCTGGGGCAGCCACCTTGTTTTCTCTACCAGTTCAATGTAAAGGTACCTTAAGTAGTATGTTTTTTTGATTACAAATGTTAGTCTTTTTCCAATGCTGACAAAGGAAAATAATATTGGGTAACCAAGGGTTTATGAGATGTTTTGATCTCTATATTAAGTGAAATATGTATTATAGTTTTAGAAGAACTTCTCTATGTTAGCTGGATATAAAACAAAAAGAAGCAGTAAATATATTACAGTACAAAGAGCAGCATGATGAATGAACACATTTTAATGGCACACGTTTTTTATTCACTCAACTTCAAAATGTATAGTAAAATTTTTTTTCAAATTTAAATCTAGGCTAAAATAGCCGAGCTGTGACAATAGCTGATCTTTTACCAAATTGAATAATTTTTGCCTAAATTATGTAATATGTAATTCACAACAACGCAGTCCTTGGTAAACAAACAACTAAGCATTCCATTTTTCTTAGCTACAATCCTGGGTTAAAGTGGCCCTTTTGCAAAGTTTCCCAAAGGTGTGGGGTAGCTTGGGGGATTATTATTATTATTATTATGATATTTATAGAGCGCCGTCAAATTCCGCAGCGCTTTACAATGGGTGGACGAACAGACATGTAGTTGTAACCAGACAAGTTGGACACACAGGAACAGAGGGGTTGAGGGCCCTGCTCAATGAGCTTACATGCTAGAGGGAGTGGGGTAAAATGACACAAAAGGTAAGGATGGTATTAGACTAGTGACAGTTGCAAGAGAGAAATCAGTCAGGAGCTATTACCAGTTTAATTTATACACTTTTATGAAGAAGTGGGTTTTTAACGATTTTTTGAAGGAGTGGAGATTGGGTGAGCATCTAACAGAGGAGGGAAGCGAGTTCCACAGGAACGGTGCAGCCCTCGAGAATAAGCTGGTGGGAGGTATACTAGCCTGAAGCTCTTCCCTGCCATCTTCCTACCTCAGTTCCTGAAGCTTCATTCTCCAGGAGCCAGCATCACATGCAAAAGTATAACATTATGGTCTATGAAGGACCCCGCAAGGCCGCAGCATCCTCCATAACCCTTCACGGTGCTTGAGGTGACTGTTGGAAAATGCCAAAACTTCATTGTAACAGCTCTGACTTTTGTTATGTTTTGCCATCCTTCCAGTTGACCACAACACATAATAGCCCCTGATTTCTGTTATTTTATCTTTTTGAGTGCACTGGAATTTCATTGAAGTTCCAACACAGTCAACATGAGTAACTCATAAAGAGTTTTTTCTGTGATATTATTGTGACAAAGTCACTTCCAGCAACAAACAAGAACAGACCAATTATACTCATAATGCTTGTTTTACGAAATGAATACTACACAAAATGGAAAACTGTGATTCATCAACACTGATGTGTATAACCAGATTAATATAAATAAATGAATATTATTTTTTTATAAAGCGCCAACAGATTATATATAAATGTTTATTCATCAAAGGGCTATGAGTTGCTAAAAAGATATGCAAAATGGAGGCAAAAATAATCAGGCTGAACATAATATCCAACTTGACTGATTTAAATTTCTTTTTTTTTTTTAACAAACTAATTCGGTCCAGTGGATAAAATATTTCTTTAGTAAACAAGTATAGACAATTAACCTTAAAGGGACTCTCCAGGCAGATGATTTTACTTACCTGGTTCCAGTCCCGGGAGCCTCGTGAAGTCGCGCCCCCTATTTCGTCAAAATGACGAAATAGGTGGGTGCGAGCAGGGAGCAATCAGACACTTCCATTTGTGAGTCTGAGTGATGGCCACTGGAGGTATTCCTATCAATCAATGTAAACACTGTATTTTCTCTGAAAATACAGTGTTTACATTAAATTGCCTGCAGGGAGCTATAGATCTCACCTGAACAAATACAATAATCTGTAGTTGTTCAGGTGACTATAGTGTCCCTTTAAATGTGTATTGCTTTTAACCGCGGAGGCAGGGAGTAGTCTTGCCTTGAAGGGAAACTACTGCCACATAACACACATTTTATTCTAACAAATTGTTATAATTACTTCTCGTGGAAAGGATTCCAAACTTTGAAAGAATATTACATATTAGATATCTTAATTCCGCCTGTTATTTTGTAGTAGGATAGGAGAATCAGTGATTCTGTTCATTTCAACTACTATTAAACAGAGGCAAGTATGTATAGTTTGTATTATTTTAGCACCTTCTATTTATTTAGTAGCCTTATATGTAAAATTCACTTTGAATTTACTTATAACTCCTGGAAATTCACACTTTAGTGATGACACTTTTTCTTACTAGTTTACTAGAAAGAAAAAAAGCTCAAACTATTCATAAGCAGCTTCCAAAATGAAGGTAAACATTGTCTAGATGGCAAACATGCCTAAGATGATTTTTTTACTTTGCTTAGACCAAAATCAATAGAAGTATATATAAATATAACTTATAAAGTTGAATTATATACTATAATAGTCCAAATGTTTGTTTAGGTGATCCATCCATGTTGCATTAAGGATCCGAAAGGTTAAATCTATCTACAGTGATACCTTAAATGGAAACATTCATTTATCCAAACAATTTTGTTAATAATAACAGTTATGAAATGTATCCCTACTGGAGTTCCTATGTTTAATGTGAGCTCAGAGAAAAAGGAGATTTGGATGATATTTATCTACTAGTGATTCTAACACAGAACCAGGATCACAGCCAAAATGTAATAGATAATTATTGGAAATGGAAAACCTCCAAGCATGGCCACCAGTTAATTGGGGTGATTTAAATTAATAAATAAACACCTGATGAACTCATTTACATAACTTAAATTTTAATGAGTTAAGGGAAATAAACTTCTGACATATATTTAAAGGAATATATCTCTATGATTCAACACTAGTTAAGCAGAAGCTCCTCCTTATATTTCTGCTGGCCAGCCTAATGGATGAACGTATAGCATATATATTCCAGGAGTCAGAAGAGAATAATATTTACCTCACAGCATCGCTCTCTCATCTCTCTTGAAACACTACAAAACACAACCTTTGGACATGCTAAGCTAGATGCTGACAGGAAACAGTATTTTATTTCAAGAAAATGAATTTCAAATAAGTACAAATACAAAATAATATCTTCTTCCTTTGTATCCTTTCTTACAGATCAAGTATACTTTGTATTTGGTCAGTCTACTTTGATGCTATGTCTATTATTATTGTAATGCTTCCAGCCAACAGTCACTCCAAAACTCTATATCATAAAATGTGCTCACAAATGGATCTATACTCAGACATATTCAATTATATAATGTTTAGCTATAGTACTATTTTAAAAAATAGTTTTCTACCTATGATGGATACTATAGCTGTTATCCTGAAACAAACAATATAATTGTATTTAACATTTGATATATATAGTCAAAATGTTAACTGTGATTGGATGGTTTGTAATATATATATAATATTAAATTTTAGCTTTAAATCACCTATGGATGGTTTGTGAAATAATGTACACATTGCATTGATTATAATGCATAGATCTTCATAGGGACCATCTCTACGGCCCAAATGAACTAAGAAGTATTTTGCTTCATTGTAATAGACCATTATTTTGTGTAAGATAATTGATCCACTAGGCCAAATTAGATAGTATGTCTTCCCAATAAACGCTGATTATTTGTTAAAATGCTACATGTAACTCAAACTAAGGTATCATGTTTCAAAACCTTTCAAATGCTGATTTCACTTACATTGTTTTATGTTGCATGTGAAATAAATATCAACTTTTATTACAAAATATTGGCCTGGTCTGTCTTAAATAGTTCACTGATTCTTTGTACTCAAAGGTGAAATTATCTCCCTCCTTAATGAGTTATACATAATTTGATTAAAAACAAAATACGAAAGGATAATGTAAAAAAAAAAAAAAAAAAGAAAAGTTTTGAAGTTTATGTATTTGCTGGATATTTCAAAGAATTGCAACCACACCAGGAATGACTGGTGACTAAAGCCATTCAGCCAATATTTATGCTCATATATTTCTACAGGACCATAGTTCATATACAATATCACTATGCACTATATGGGTATATAGGGATTGTTGTTCATCTACCACCTCTTTATTGAAAGCTGTAAAACCAGCTAGGATATACAAACATCCTTATTCATACAATTCATACAACATGGAATGGCTTGTATTGCTTTGCACATTGCTTAATTCATGTTGTTTTTATTATTATTAGGTGAGTGTAGACACATAGTGTAAAAAGGATGCATGAGGTTGTGTATGAGAGGTTATGTAACATCTTAAGGATTGTTAGACTATACCTAATAACATCCCATCCAGCTGTACTGTAGGAACAAAAATGAAACAGATTGGGAGGAAAGACGAGAGAAAGTTGGCATATGGTGCAAAAGTAAATTATTATGCTTAACAAATGCAAAAAACATTGAGGATAAAGAAAAAAAAAAAAGAATTGTGTGTCTTGTATACTTACCTGTTGTGCAAAGTGGGTTAAATGTAATATCATACATGTATATTTGTCTACTAAACAGCCAGCAGATACAATTACAGAGAATAAGGTATCAAATAACTGCTTGATACACTTAGACATGGAACTTTCATCAAATTATGTGACCGTGGAAACGTTCTATCACTGCATAATAATAGACCCAAGGGACAGACCCTAGTGTCAATTCTTGCCAGCACTGACCTTGGGGTTATTAGGGTTAATTACATTAGATCACAAAAGAAAAAAATAATATACGATCTATGCAAAAGTAGCATGTGTGGAAGTTATCCCACTACAATGTTTGATGGGCTCCATATTGGCTGAAATATTAAATATCTACATTTTGGTAGTCATTTGTACACGTACCTGCCCTTTGACCAGGCTAGCTGCAAACTGCCTCATAACGGCTTCAACCGTGTAGGCACTGGACCAACCCCTGGGGGTGAGCAGCTCCATGCAGATGGCCCCACCATCCAGCACATATCCATTCTCCAGCCTGGGGCTCAGCACTCTCATGAAGGGTGGGGAGAAAGGGAAGTTGTCCGGGAAGGTGAGGTTAAGCAATATAAACTCAGTGTTGGTCTCCTTCATGTCCTGCCAGAGGGTGGAGTCCTTGTCCACCTGGTGGAGCTTGACATTCCAGTCAAAGAGGCTGTCATCCACCAGCTCCACCGAGATGAAGTGGTCACTCAGCTTGCGGATGTCTTGAAGCTCCTTCATCAGGCGTCTACTCCTTACCTGGGTACAGTTCTGCCTGTTGGGTGGCACCGGTGGTTGCAGTGAGGAGCCCCCTCCTTGCTTGCCCCCTACTCCTCCATTACCCCCACCTACACCACTTTGCTGCTTGGACTCCTTGGTGATGGTGGGGGTGCTGGTTTCCTTGGAGTTGTTTTTATCCTTTCCTCCTGCAGTGCCATGTTTATCCTTGTGACACTGTTCGGCCTTTTTGCCCTTGATCTCAGCTTGGCCATTGCCTTCATTGCCTGGGGTGGTGTTGCTGCAGCAGCCACTACTGCCTCCTCCACTGCTGCCGCCGCCGCCGCCGCCGCCACCGCCACCACCACCACCACCACCACCACCACCACCACCACCTGCCATGCCCCCTAGCGGCTTGTTGCTGCTATTCTTCCCTTTGCCGTTTTTCAGTGAACCTTGCTGGCTGCGGTGATGGTGGTAATGCTTGGGATCTTCTGTATCCCTGTCGTGAAGACGGATCAGTCCTATTTTCCGCAGGAGAGTGGCCATTTTCCCTGGGACTCCAATGTTTAGAATGTGATCCCAGTCAGTATCGCAGGATACAGAGCACAATACTTCTGCAATCAGTCACCAATGCTGTAGATGCCAAGCCTCAATCATGCAATCTGCTCCACAAACTTAGATCACGACAGGCATTGCCCTACCGGTGACACCATCAAAGTTGAGCCATAGTCTCTTGGTGGTAAATATAGAGGGGGTTAAAACAATAATGCAGTTTTACTCAGCTCGTCACCAATAGAATCCCGGTAAACACTCAGTGATTCATAAACAGTGGAGAAAGTGGATGAGTCTGAGGCGGTTGGGGGCTAGCATTGCTCACTGTGAGTCAATCCCCATTTAGTGTTTAAGGCTGCAGCCTGCCCAGTCTCCTAAAGATCCGGATGGATTTCCTTTTTCTGATCATCAATCAGTTGAGAGCATCATGCTCCCTGAGGGGTGAGTCTTCTCCAAGCAGATACCTTATTATTTTTCAGCTTATTTCTAGAGGTGAGCTGTTCTTGATCTCTTCTGATCGCCCAGTGGAGCAGACAGGCTTCTCAATCCCTTTCTTGTCTGCAGTGACCCTGGTCTCTTTTCTCTTTTTCTACCTCCTCCTGGTGCAGTGATACAGTACTGATCGCCTGCCAGCTCTATCCCTTCTGTCTCTTATCTGCAGACCTCACAAAAGAGGGGGAGGGTTGCTCTAGAGGGGAGAGGAGGAGTAAAGGAGCACTGCAGCTCACATGTAGGCAGCAAGGAAGGCAGGCACACGACTGGCTACGTTAGAATTAGAAGGTCCTATGATTAAACCACACTGGGCCCGCCTATTGTAAGAATACGTCATGTGTGCACAGCCCCCCTCTCTCTCCTCGCCTTCACCTCGTTACCTGTGCTGCATCCCAAGTAGCTGGGTCTGCAGCGATTCTGCATCATCACAAGGGGGTCTGTGTGAGAGAATCAGACAGATGCTGGCACTGACACTTTTAAGATTGTATACCTAAACAATTTCTATGTTACATTGTTCTGTTTTAGCAAAGACTACATCATGTCCATCACCCTATTTTTCTCAGTGTGTCAGCAATTAAAGGATACCCCACGTGTTAGAACACAAGGTATCTTAGAACACTCTATATTGAAAACCACTGGCATAAACATCCCATCACTGATTGATTGATTGATTGATTGATTGATACACATAAAATTCGTTAAAAACAAAGACACTTGGCACAATTACAAGTCCAATGCTTTCATTAGACTAACATTTCTGAAGTGCCAAGGCTTTCACTTTAAGAGCAGGAGAGAATTGTTTGAAGGGGAAGGAAAGGGCAGCAGGCAAAGATACCCAACTGCACATCAAACAGATCTTGATGATAAACACATTGACAGCCGATACATGAAGGTCCTTGCTGAGACTTTTCATTCCAGAAAAATGCAGTATGTCTGTTAAAGCCGTTGTGGCTCATCGTTCCAGCACTTTAAGGGTTAAAGGCTCACAGTACAATGTATAAGTAAGCTGGTATGTATACTTGGGATGTAAATAACCTGGGATTTATTTTCCAGGTGGAAAAGACAGGCTATAAAGCAAGGAAATATGAAATAATGCAGACACAATGAGGTCTCTAATCAGCATGCAAATAAAATAGGTATAGTGCATCACTCTAGCTAAATGAGACAGTGATATATACTATCTTGGTGGTAACATATGATTTGCCTTCTCATAATTACTTCAGCATGGTATTAATTTACAGTAGGAAATGGCTAATGATCCACACACTAATAAAGGAGATGCTAATAATTGTATTTAACTACATATAGTATAGGTCTGAAAATATACCACATATAAAAAAAAAACATCTCCTGAATATGCAGGGTTGCTAAATAATCACTCCTTCAAGGTCATACTAAGCAGGTCATCAAGCTTCAGGAAAATTTCCTAAGTCACAGTCTATTGCCTTAGCAACTGAGCCAATTTCTCCAAGCAGATATGATCAGTGGTGACGTATGACTAGTTTCCATTTATGAATGAGGTCAATTATGAGGTCTCGCTAAGGTAATATTTTAAATGCTAAGCATGTCAGAAATAAATCCTGAAAATATTGCTATGTTTCTAGATCAAACTGTCATCACAATGTTTAATAATCAGCAAATGTGCTGTAATTGTCTTATTGTAATATTTTGTATTTGTAAAAAATTCCCAATAATTCTCACTTTTCTGAATAACTCTGTCTGTCATAGCAATCATTGGTTGCTAGTTTCTGTATAATAAGGTTTAGCTTTATTATGTCCCCCTGGGTAGTTCTAACCACCCTTCCATTTTTATAATAAAAATAAAATAAAAGTTTAAATAGTCTTTAAACCATCGGTGGAGAGGAAGAGAGGGAGGTCTTTAAACACACATACATACATATATATATATATATATATATATATATATATATAATCCACAATGTCCTTGCACTCTGGCTTCAAAAATGATTAAACCGGGTGCTTGAAGTCTGGGCGAAATTGCACATACCAGAAGAGATGACCAGCACTCACGGATTCCAATAAATGGTTAAAAAGTTATAAATTTATTGATCCATTTAAAAAGCTCCTTCAAAGTTTCAGTCCACGTCTGGTTCCTGATGAAAGTCCCAGACGTGGACTGAAACGTTTAAGCAGCTTTTTAAATGGATCAATAAAATTATAACTTTTTAACCATTTATTGGAATCCGTGAGTGCTGGTCATCTCTTCTGGTATATATATATATATACACATATATTTGTGCTCGGAATCTCTATTATGTTAATGGAATGTAGAGGAGAAGCAAAGTTGGTTAAGGTGTGCCAAAACCAACGTACGAGTAGGCCTGTAAAAAGAGGGCCTACAAAGTAAAATGTGTAAAGGAGGGTGTAGGTGGGTGGGGTCAAACCAACTTGAACGGCAAAGGTAAGTAGGGGGTAGAGTTTATATAGGGTCATAACTCCTCCCACAAATTCAGACCAAATGGCCTTCCAACTTGTGCTCAGAATCTCTATTATGTTAATGGAATGTGGAGGAGAAGCAAAGTTGGTTGAGGTGTGCCGAAACCAACGTACGAGTAGGCCTGTAAAAAGAAGGCAAAAAGGAATTCAAAGTAAACACACTTTATTGCAAGATTTCTGAAGGCCTTTCCTTTCTGGTCGAAGGATGTAGGAGTTGTATATTGAGGATTTCCAGCGTCCCAGTCTCTTAATGATGTGTACCGGAGTGTTAGTGCTTGAAGCTAATGATGCTGCGCCAATGCGAAACGAGTGACCAGAGAAGGAAGCTGGGTTGTAGCCTAACCTTGACAATAGAGTTTTGATGTGTGACATAAATTTAGCTGTGGTAAGTGGGTGTCCTTGGAGTAGAAGTAGTGGAGTGTCTGGTGAGTGCGTGAGGTGAGAAACCAGGACCATATCCAGAACATGTACAGGGCACCACAGATTCTCGGTAGGGAAGAGGGGAATGATAGTGGGATAGGCAGAGTGATTAGTTTTGGTGGAAGGCAAATGGAGTACATAATGGTCGTCTACTTTCTTTAAGTGAGAAAGTTTGAGGCATCATACTGTGTCTCCTTGACGTATCACGGTGAACTCTCTAGGTCTGAGGAAACTGTAGAAAGACAAAAAGATGGCAGATTTCATGACTAAATTAGTATTATGGTCAAACAGGGATTTGTCCAATAGGTCACTAAGGAGCCGGAATATTGGACCGTCTATTGGTAGCCTAGTTGTGCTAGGAGGGACTGTGACCTTGAAAATACCTTTGAGGATTTTCTTAATGGGGTAGGAAGAAAGAAAAGGAGCGTGGTTAGAGAAGTTAGTGAGGATGTGGTTTTGTACTCCGGTAAGGTAGAGTTTGATGGTATTATGTGAAAGTTTTAGGTGTAAATGGCAAAAGGAGGCAAAAGCCACCATGGTTTCGATGGAAAGGTCACCTTGTAAGCAAAACTCGGCTGTAAATTTGTTAAAGATAGTCAGTGCCCTAGCGTAAGAGATAGTGGTGTTGGGAGACAGTGCGTGGTGCGTGCGTGTTTGTGTGTGGAATAATAGTTCGTTGAAACCAGGGTTTGCCGGTGGAACGATGGTGTTCCGGCTGATTGGAGGTGTGCCGGAGAGGGAGCCTGGCCGGAGACCTGAAATTCAAGAGCATGAAAAAGTGTTAGCAGCTGAGTAGAGGAGGTGTAGTAATTGAGGTGTAAGATATATCTTTCTTGCTTAACCGTGTATCCCTACATGCTGGAATAGTAGAATGTAGGCAAATTACAACAAAATTATTCATTGGGTATGAGAGAAACTACTCCAGGATCTGGAAGGAAAGGAAAAAAGATACAAAATGTCAATAACAACTTTTATTACTTGGAGTGCAAGTAAGCAGCCCCCCGTGAAGGGTTAGGTGACGAATGGGATGGGACATGGTCTGGACGTAGTGTCGTCGTATGATTTGAGGGCAACTGGTGGACCACCGTACGTGATGCCGTAGATGCGAGTAGCACCTGGTGTAGGTCGAGTGATTTGAAGAATGAGGGGAAGGTTGTGAGACCCGTGTGAGCCTTTGGGTAGGACCTGGACCAGCTAATTCTGTGGCGTCCAGTTGATGGGGGAGGGGGTGCGTGATGAACCCGCTTATTTGTTAGGTGTCAGACGGGTTGGGCACATGGTCTTGGTGTGGGCTCTGAAGCATATGGAGCAGATGTGCAACAACCTGCATGCGCTGTAGCTGCATGTGCCTGTGTTAAAGTTATTGCACACCTGCGCCTTACCCAAGAATGTGATGGGTCTGCCCAGCTTGTCTCTCTGGACACCTTCCTTTCTTGGGAGTGGGGTGAGGGGGTGGTGGGGTGAGAAGGTGGAAGTTGAAAGGTCTGAGTCCCCAGGGCATAGATTGGTGGAGTGTGAAGTGGAACCACAAGAGGCACAAGACGGGGGCTTCACACCAGCAAAATGACGGCAGAATAACTCAGTATCTATCTGACACCAATCAATTCTAATATTGAATTGTGTCAGATGAGTAGCTGCCTTGGCCAAAACTGATTTGTGGTAATCGTAAAATGAGGACCCTCCGTACTTGATGCCCAAATCAACCACCTTGTGCAAATGTAAATCAAGCTCTTCTCTCCTATGTGGGTACACCGTGCAGATAACATCGCGATAAGTGCCAAACACGATAACAAACTGTGGGAAAATGAGTTTTTTATTCAAACGTCTCTAGCTCTTAAGACAACCGAAATGTCCCCGTAGTTATATGCTCTATTTTCTAGGATGTCTTGGGAGGCTATGAGGAGGGACATTAAATTGACGTTCTTTCCATCAAGAATATCTTTCTTCATGGAAGCCGGGACAGAGTGGGCTGGTGAGGCGTGGGCAGTGGGAGTGGTAGTGGCTGGTGGGGGAGGGGGAGGGGAGATGAGGGGTATGGCAGTCAGAGCGGTCGAGGTCACCGGTGTATGGACTGCTGGGGCTGTTAAGTCACCTGGAGTGGCTATGACCAATTCCACCTTTAGCAACCTGCTGTTAATGGATTGAAGATTGGCCAGTATAGCCGCCAGAGTTTCCTGGGTGGAATCAGAGTAGAGGCCCTTGTGAACTTGTGCCGGTCCTTGGGTCGTTGGCCTGAGTCGTCAGCAGTTTATAAAGTTCTGCCTTTCTAGCGGCAAAGTCTCTACTAGGCTCCCTCAACTTTTCCATGAAAATTATCCCACAGGGCAAGGCTTTCATACCTACAGTACTCATTTCAGTCTGATATTTCCCTCATTTCACTAGACGTGCCGGCTACTGGATTTACGCATGTGGCAGGAATTTCTCATGAGATGTAATGCGAAAAGCATGTTTATCCCTTTACTTACCTCTCACTCCCTTACTATTTTTACAGATGCAGCGGCCACCTCAGGCTTTGTGGCTATTTTTGGTGATAATTGGCTGTGGGGGGCATGGCCTATAAAAGTGTATAATGTACCAGGTTTTTCCACGACTTCTGCCCTATTCAAGCTCTATCCTATTGTAGTTCTTGCAGTAGCATGAGGAACAGCTTGGTCAGGTCAGGCGGTGAGATGTTTTTCGGACAATTTAGCCACCTGCCATATAATTTACAACGGTCGTTCTAAATCTCTGATCATCATGAGCTTTCTGAGGAAATTGACTTGGCTGGAAGCTAACTATAATTTCTTTCTGGTATGTGTGCATATTCCTGGCATTCAGAACATTGCATCTGATCGTTTGTCTCGCTCTCAATTTCAGGAATTCCACAAAGTGTTACCGACGGTAACCCTGGTGGCTACCCCGGCTCCATCATGGCAGGACATGACATTGGATTCGGAGATCTGTAAACGCATGGCAGACTCCTTTCACAATTAGCTTTGTCTGACAATACTAGAAAGTCATACGACAGTGCATTCCATATTTATAACAGATTCTTGTTGGACTTTCATGTTGTAAATAAACATTCAATGGAAACTATTGTAGCTTTCACTTCTTTTTGCCACCTTAAATTAAAATTATCTTACAACACCATCAAATTATATCTGAAAGGGATACAACACCATATACTTACACTTTGGCCAAACAACCACAGTTTCCTATCTTCTTATCAAATCAAAACCATACTTAAAGGCATAAAAAAATTCAAAACCCCAATATCTTTTAGATCACCGATTCATAGTCAACTTTTCCAATCATTATCAGACCTCATGGATACAACCCCTTTCGAATCACACACCAATCATGTCATTAAAACCGCTATCTACTTAGCTTTCTATGGGTTACTCAGAGTTTACCACTACAAACATCACATCCCAAGATAGCATTAAGATCACTACATACTATTCCTCAACCACACTAAAACCTCACAGAGGGATCAACTAGTAAAGATCCCCTATTACCATACCAGCAACAAATGGTGCCCGGTACAAGTACTAGATAAATTCCTAACCACTGTTCCAGGTTCTCCTAACCAACTTTTGTTTACCTTACATGGCAATGCTCTCACCACTAGTAAAATCATGCTCTATATTATAATATTGCTGGCTAAGTTAGGTCTTAATCCATCCCACTACTCAGGACACTCTTTCCGTATTAGAGCAGCCACCAGTGCTTCCAGCAGAAACACACCTGTACATATTTTCAAGACATTGGGATGGTGGAATTCATCGGCATATACCAGATACACACCCCATCCAATACAGGAAATACATGAAGCTTTTTGTAAGATGAACATGTGATATATGCTATATGACTGTCATTGTAGGCTGAATAAATCTTTTTGCCCTCTTTATCAAAGGCCTACCGCATCATCGGTTTCGGCACACTACAACCAACTGTTTTCATTTTTTTTCTATGTTATCATATGTTAGAAGTTATATAAGTTATATACTGTCATTATGGCTTTCTATGCCCTGAACACAAATGGAAGGCTGGGACTGTCGTTGTGCAAGGGGCATGATTTCCCTACATAAAGGACCACTCTAGGCACCCAGACCACTTCAGCTTAGTGAAGTGGTCTGGGTGCCAGGTCCATCTAGGATTAACCCTTTTTTTAATAAACATAGCAGTTTCAGAGAAACTGATATGTTTATAATAGGGTTAATCCAGCCTCTAAAGCCTCTAGTGGCTGTCTCATTGACAGCCGCTAGAGGCGTTTGCGTGCTTCTCACTGTGAAAATCACAGTGAGAAGACGCCAGCGTCCATAGGAAAGCATTATGAATGCTTTCCTATGAGACAGGCTGAATATGCGCGCAGCTCCTGCCGCGCATGCGCATTCAGCCGAAGAGGAGGAGAGGAGGCGGAGAGGAGGAGGAGAGCTCCCCGCCCGGCGCTGGAAAAAAGGTAAGATTTAACCCTTTCCTCGCCATTCAGCCCGGCGGGAGTGGAACCCTGAGGGTGGGGGCACCCTCAGGGCACTATAGTGCCAGGAAAACAAGTATGTTTTCCTGGCACTATAGTGGTTCTTTAACATTTTACATCATTCAGATAAGCAATCTAAAAGTGTTATGTACATCATGGTTTCACAACCTGCAATGCACATACTTTGCCTTCACTCACGCTGCACGCAGAGATGGGTGTCTAATTAGGTGAGTTATGCAGTGTCCAATGGCTGCCGAACTCACCAAACTGTATAGCTTCCTCACTTCTGGGATGACAGGTGAGTGCATTGCGTCATTCCAAGGTCTCCATGGAGGTCTCTGTTGCGATACTCTTATCTTCTAGGCCGCCCACATGTTGGGTCCTGGGAGGTTGAGAAGGACAAGTTTGTGGGTGAGATCAGCCTTGCAAATGGCAGCCAATTTTTGTATAGATAGGGACAAATTGACTCAATTTGATATCGAGTTTCCCAATTTTATTTAGTTTGATTATTACTTGTTGCATTTCAGACACTCTGAACTCAATTACATTTATTTACCATAGCTTGTACTTGAGTACCTCCAGAATTCCAAATTGTAACAGGTTCTGTTTTTGGATTTAGTCTTTTATATTTTGCCCCAAAGCTATATGTTTGTGTGTCAGTTCCCTTTGTGTGTACACATGTCTACACGTTTTATTTGGAATTTAAATTCAATGAAACTACTTTCTCGAGGCAGGGGTACTTAGAGGTTGTTTTAAAGACCAGCAGTTGATAAACAGTAATGAAAGTGTTATGTATTGAGGGAATCTCTTATCTGTTCTTAGATCTGTAATATACAGGTAGTCATTACCCTGGTACTTGCCTTTTGTATGTCCTCAGGGTTGTAGTATAGATGCATACATCCCATGAAGTATAGTCATTAGCAGGACTTTTCCAGCTGATGCACTTCAGCGATTTGGAAAAACCTGCTGCTCAGTTGCTGCTGCACACTGAGGGTAAGCAGGAAGGAGTCCTTGCTTCCCCAACAACTAGACACCAGGGACTGCTGTGCCTCCACTCTTCTACCAGTGACCATAATGAAAAGATTTAAGTGTGTGTGTGTCTATCTGCCTGTAACTGTGCGTGATTGTCTGTCTGTAACTGAAAGCCGCTTGGGTGCTTTTCCTGTTCAGATGCTAGCAGCTATTCGTGAGGTTCCAGTTCGGGAATTTGGAGTGCTACTTGGTATCCTGTTCGGGAGTTTGGTGTTTTGCAGTAGCTGTGCCTGCATCTCTGGAAAGGGGGACGATCGCCTAAACGGTTTTTACCCCTTGTGTGCAAAACGGTCCGTTACAGTAAGCGTATGTCTGCATGGGTCAGCATTTTACTGCATGGGTCAGTATATGACTGCATGGGTCAATGTTTGTGTGTATGGGTCTCTGTGCATGTGCATTCGTCAGTGTGTAACCGCTGGTGGTTCCCTTATTTACCACTATAATGTCTTAAAGCATAGAACTTAGTAGGGCTAACCATACAGATATCTTAGCCATAATTTTATATAGTGTAAGAGATCCTCTATTTAACATATATAAATAATTGAGAATACAATATAAAATAAGGATTGTCTTGGAAGCAAGATTGTCTTTTGGATATTTATTATATAAAAATATAAAATCCATTATAGCAGAGTTTATAAGATTTAAATTACATGCTTGCAAATATCATTAATAGGTTAACATACCCTTCTGAACATGTCATCATGTCAGCCTCTCTGTCATTTTAAGATGGAGCAGCGTCTGTCTCCAAGTCTCTCCTCTGTGTCTTAACATTTAAAAGTACACCTATTTATACCTTAGGTGTATCCATTTTAGGTTACTGTAGTTCAAATATGAAAAAGTAACACTTCTTTTACTTTATTCAATTTAGGACCTCCCTTAATTTGGCAAACATACAAGGCCATAACTAAAGGGTGTATACGTCATGGAAATTTTCCTGACTTAGTTCAAGATGGCATCTTAAAGTCTGAATAGGTTATCTGCTGTTTATACTAAGTCGCAAGTGTACAGTCGTGGGAGATTCCCGGATTTGGGGAAGTTCCAATAACTTGGGGTTACCCCAGTATATTGTGTACTGCAAGAGTCGTAGCATAGCCTTGAAGCTTGTTTATGCATTATTGTTATTGTAATTCGTCTGGGACAAAATGGCGCATACATATTATGCACTGAGGTTATTGCTTAAAGAAACATCTATGAAAAACAATATGTTCCATTTCTAACACCTTGTCAGTTTGCAATATCTCTTAAAGACAAAGTACACAGTTTAAGAAATACAACATTTCATTCTAAAACTTGTAATATTTGCATTTGCCCATAACACCCTCTCCATTAAACTGTGGGCATTGTAGCGCATTTCTTCCTTAAATTAGTGAACCAAAGTTCTCCAACTGTCTTTAGGTTTTTTGTGCTCCCAGCATCTTTGATCATTGTTGTAACAGTAAAATATCCGTAGTGTAATCTTTGCCTGTAAAGGTGGTTGATTAAAATGAGCAAAGCTTTTGTCTGGGAAAGAATTGAAAAGAACACCAAGTTCCAAAGTAAGATATTCTTGGATGCATCCGGATACGAATTGTAATCCAAAATTAAAAGTAGTAATTGTATTTGTAATCCAAAGTCTGTAAAGGCCTGTAGAAGTTTACATTCCTTAGATACATTGCTGGAGGTTGTGTTTGTAGAATACCCGGGTATTAGTTGTAGAGTATAGGTTGTAGAGTCCAGCTTTCCAAATATTTGGCTAGAATTGGTTGCAGATATTGAATCAGCATAATCTGTTATCACCGTGGTGATGGTGTTGGTATTTGTCTTTGTCTTTTTTTATTTTGTTTTTTCCATGAAACATTTTTACACCATTTATGATGTGTATAGATTGGATACTCTCCGATATTCTTTTACGGAATCAATTAATTGACAGCATTTCCAAGACATTGTCTTAAGTGACATGGATCCCGTTATAGTAAATGTTATGTTGATACAGCAATTGAAGTGGATTCTCAGGAACGCCTCTTTTTGCTGTATTGGAATCTTTGTAACATCTCAGTGATAGACATCTCACTGACATCAGGTGCTGTTGTGCTAAAAATGTTAACAGGTAAAATCTGTGGAAAAATCTTTACGTTTGTTATACTTTGTATAATAATGATAGATGAAATAGTAACATAGTTAATCTTTCTAGTGTTTTGTTTTAAAGATAAACACCCTTGTATATGATTTAGAGATATAAGGATAATTTGAAGCAGCAACGTATTTACCGCTTTTGTTCACAATGGTATGTAAAATTACATTCTCTTTAAATGTTAATAATACTCCTTTATTCAAAATCTATCAATATATTTAGAATAGCTGCTAATTGGAAATATGACGTTAATTATCTTTCTTTGACCTGTTAGGGAGAAGACAACTTATTCCCTAAGTTACAATTAGTAAATATAATAACTACAGTTATTAGTGGCTTAAAATACCAGAAACACCCAAAAATTGCCTTAGAAAACATTATTTTTATTTTTTATTTTTTTTTACCAAGATCTGACAGCCATTGTGGAAAGTTACGTTTGTGAGATTGGATGCTTAACAATGTGAATCTTAATTGTTTAAGTATATTTTTCAGTGGCTGTTGGGTGTAGCTTAAGATGATTTGGATTTTTATTATTTCTAAAAATGAGTTAAGAAAGCACTCAGATACAATATTGAAGGTATTTATATTTTAACTCTACCTTTGTATAAGTGGTTTTATGTACCTTTAACCATCACAAACCAAATAAAGTTTTCTTGGTATTTGAAAAACTGATAAAATATTTGATTACGTGTATTTTAATATATATACATAGAGTGGTATGGATGTTGAATTTATATCTTTGACATCTTTTCACCAATTTGCAATAGGTGACCTAACTTATCAATTTCCAAAATCATCATGTATATCACCTGGACGGGTAAATCCATAATACTCTGTTACTTTCCATTGACTGGCCTTGGCTCTGGCAGACTGAATATTTTTATCATTATAAATAAACTTTATGATAGTTGAAGTAAAGTTTCTGCCTGTCTTTCAGTTAAATTTTAACTGTTGAAGTATTTCACTTATACTAATTATACCACTCTGCAAACTTAAACGAATATCGAGTAGTTTCTGTTTTAATAAAAACATTTTATATTTTCTTCTAAAGTTTAAACATTATTCATTATTGCAGTTGTTATTGCAATCATATGATCTTTAACTATCATGATTCAATTATTTATCTGGGTAATTAGCTATTATGCTCTTATACGTATGTTTTGTTTAATATATTTGTTTGTAGGCCAGACTGCAGATGCATATGGCATTTTTGCAATAATCTTCAATTGCGTTCCAGATATTCACAAAGTCTATCCACTTTTGTAATTAACACATTATGTGTTTCTTATACCATTAATTATAGTATCTGTATTATATTACACATTGTCACTGACACATTTCTGATACAGGGAAAAAATAGCATGATTGCTTTAGTAATTATAATTTTCGGTCCATGCACCACATTCCTGGAAGTCCAGAATATAGCAAGAATCCTTTGTCGTTTGATTCTATGGAGCCATTTAACGTTTTGATTGGTATAGTTATACCAAAAGAGCAAGGAGTACATTGGTAGATCGCATCTGCAACAGAACCATTACAGATTCCTTGTTGTATCAATGTCTCTGTGTGTGTTTACAGGAGTTCCTTGCTTTGCAGGTATGTACATAATATGTAGAGTTTAAGAAAAGCTGCAAATCGTGCTTTAGTACAAGTGTCCCGTGATGTCAGGTTTCTGACAGGTTTTGCTGGCCTTTTATATTCCATTCTCTTGGCAGGGCATCTGCTCTTAGTAGGCCGGTATTGTTATTATTTATTAATTGCATCAAGGTTTCTTTAGTTAATTGATGTGTTTCTACCAAATTCAAATTCATATGCCACCAAATGTCATTGTAAAGTTCATTGTTACAGAATATTGTTCCAGGATGGTTTTTCACTCCAGTAGGAAATCTATTTTCCTCTTCTTCTGCTCCTTCCTATTAACCACTTTTTCTGAGTTGTAGGCAACAATCTGTGTCTTGTACTGTGAGGTGCTTTGATAGTCAATCAGGTTTTCTCAGTACCATGTTCCATCTTGAGAAACAGCTGGGTGTTGACAGTTATCAGCCTATATTTCTTTTTCCGGTTATCGTCTGTTTGGATAATAGCAATGTCCAGAATTAGTATAGCACTTCTTTTCAGCATAAGAAGGCTGTTTGCGGTAGTCATTCAATGATAAACTATATGGCAAAGTCTTTTCTTGCATCACCTTCATAGGTGCATCCAAAGCATCTTTCCTGTCTTTTTCTGTTTTCAGCATGCTTTGCCATCATTGTTGATTCCATTATTAGGATTTGTAATTGTCCAATCACATCTTTCTCATGTATAATCGGTTTTTGGAATAATCTCAATAGGTTCCTTGTGAAATACCAGTGTAGGCAATCATTTCACTGTGCGCTATGTCTCTCCTTTTGAGATAGTTCTTGGAGGTAGTCCTCACGATCAAAGAACTTGTATAGTGTGTTATATAGTCCTGCTTGTTAACATAATCCTAATGCAGTTTTAAAACGACAGCTAGGGTTGATGTTATGATAATGCTGTAGACTGTAAGAAGGAGACACCATAACCAATTTTCTAGCATCCTTTTGCTTCCATCTTTGAATTTCTTTCTTACTGTATAAGATAATTCAGGTTCAGTCTTTTTTCTCCAGACTCGTTCTTATAATGATGTTGATGATTCATTTTTCATTCATTCCATGTTAACTGTGAATGTATCACGTCTGTCTGTTCATCCTTCTCCTTCACATTTGCAAGTTCAGATGTCAGCACAATTCAGTCTGTTACGTAGCTATGATTCTGGTGGCATTTCTGTCGTCCTCTGTTTGTTTGTTTTATCTTGTCATCTTTAACAGCATCCATTGTGTCAGTCAGTGGTTCTGTGAACGTCCTGGAAGTATTTAGCAGGTTGTAAAATATCAAAACTTACTGTTCTCTGTTGGCTCTGATTGTTCTCTGTATTAAAAGTTATCTGAGTCACCCTCTCCAGGACAAAGGAAGCTGGCCAACAAAAGGAAATAGGTGGTGTTGCAAGGCGAGGTGGGTAAGAAAAAAAAATTCCCTAAATTTCTCCAATAGAACAAATGGTTCTAAGCTCTCCCTGGTGCAGAAATATAATTGTCAGTGAAAAAACATGTAACATTTCATATGGTGTCTCACCATTTGTATCATCAGGTATGTTGTGAATGCTCATCTGTACCATAGGAATAAATAGATACCACTGTGTGGGGCAAGCAACTAGTAACTTGGTTAATAATCATTTAACCTCAGCATTCTCCCAGACCACAACCCCACTTCTTTGGGGGTGGTTGGGGCACTGAAATCCCAAAGTAACCCAAATGTGGTTGCCCAGTTTAAGGTTTCCTTTGCAGTAACTGCAGGACCACCATCTAAATGGATGGTCCTGGGATTATCAAATGCATACTAAGGAAGTGAGACTAGAAAACGTGGCATCAGAGGTTGCACTTCGCACAGGATATATCCAAGTAAACCTGGTACATGCATCAACACATACAAAAACATTTATAACCATGAGATGTTGGCAAACTTTCAATATATAGTAATTCAAAAAGTATGTTAGATATTAATATTTCAATAAACAGTACATCAGTAATGTGGCAATAAGCAAATGCTTATGATTACTAAACACATGAATTACAGTATTTCCCATATTGTGACCACCAATATTCCTTTTCAGGAGTCAGAAGTACATTACCTCTCTCTATAAGAGCTTGTCCTAGCCATGAAAAAGCTTTTAGGGCAAGTCCATCTTTCCTCTATAGGAAAAACAACCAACATATTACCTTCAATGGTTATTATGTAATTAACCCCTCTAAACGATAGGAGTATTTATGCGGATACCAGGTGGATAAGGTCTGGATATCCTTGCAAGCATAAACTCTGCATCATGACAGAGATAGGGTATGCGATGTGATCCAGTGACCACAGAAAAGCGTTGGTAGACACATTGCATCAAAGTGCCTATTACTGACCAACTACATGAGGAGAGGGACCATGCTTTGTTATAAGCATGTCCATACACGTATTACAATGCCAGACTTTCAATTTGTTACCACAAAGCAAAATGCAGTTGTGGATATAAATTCACAACGTATTGTAAGAAAAACTGTTTGAACACCAGACTGAGATCGAGATCAGTGAACAGTGGACCAAAATAGATAAATGAAATCCTATCAATTAATATACTTTCAATATACTTTCTTTAAATTACTTTATCCTCTGTATTAACTATGAAATATTAAAGTTAAAACAATAACATTTAAAAGCCAACTTTTAGTGTGGATAGGAATTACAAGGCCGTTCATAATGTGAGATAAAGAACAGCTTTTTTAAAATCCGAATAGTCTGTGAACACAAAATGACCTTGCGGTGAAAACTCACTTGCAGGGGAAAAACAAAACCTTCTTTTTTTCCTTTTTCTTTGGTAAGTTAGTTAATTAATTAAACGTAGTTAGAACCTCCCTCAAAGTCCCGATGACTTTGCAACAAACATGTCGTCCTTAAATACTGGGTAAGTCTATTAAACAGTGACATAGCAATTTTACCCTGTGTATTATGTTGTCAGAGCTATTCATAAGTGTTGTGCCAACTGTTCATTAAAAGCCAGCGGTCTAACGAGCTATAGAATGTTTATTTATTTATTCTTTAAAGCTCTGACCTCAATCGGCAAAGCAATATTGTATTGGTGTCCATTGCAATCTGCTGTCTTACTTGCTGCTCTCAAAAATTCTGAATATGTTCAGAGATTTCTTGGGCAATAATAAATCCCCCAAAAAACAACAACTTTGCATTTATGCTAAACCTGCCTGTTGTAAACGGATTCTGTATATTTCTTGTCATAAGTACTTGTACTTAAATCTGTTTAACAAAGCTGTTTGTATTGTGACTGTTTATATATTTTTATTATTATTAATTTATTTTATTTTTTTATTTTTTTAACATTGCTAAATTTTTAAAGATACCTGCATATTTAATTAAATATCCTTTATATGTCTTTAAGGCATAAAATATCTGCAAATTAAGATTATATACAAAAATGCATGTTCTGGGTGTTCCCGTGATTCCTTTTCTATCATTTATTTATTTAAAAAAAATTTAAGTCTGGAATCTGATTTCTTTTGGGATGAGCACCCCTCTGAGCCCCCCAATTTCAGAGGCTTCTTTGGAGGTGACCACAAAAAAGTATAGATTCTATAAAATAGATGTGAGGGGGCTTTGGACAGTAATGTCACTTTAATTATACTTTTCATATAGCAGATATGTGATTTGCAATGTGATTTAATATATCAGAGTATTATCACTTTAATTGACACTGCATTTTTTTTATGCATTATTCTTTATGCATTATTATTTTTCTTTTTTTCTTAAATTTTAATGTCTGTTTAGAATATTGCAGGCTTTGCAATATCAAATTAATTTTGCAGTATATATATTCACAATGCTCTTACAACATGTTATTAAAATTAGCCTCTTTCAGAATTGTAGAATATGTGGTGGAACTGAATCCTCATATATGAGATTTGAAACTGTATATTTTTATTTCTACGCTGTGCCCTAATTTGTATTTGTATACATAATTGCGGCAGCATATAGCTTTTAAATAAGCAATTATTTCACCCTTTATGTGTGGTTGACTGTGGACTTTTTAAAACCTACTTTTTATTTTTTATAAATCCGTTTCTGGCTCTGAGAGAGCAGGCTGCTGAATGCATGTAAATGCTCTTAATGCTTAGTCTCTATACATTTATTTATTTAATCGTATTTTATAAAAACTTAGTTTATGAAATTCACTGAGATTACATGTGTCTGATCTGATTACAGTCAGTAGTACAATATAATTGTTCTAATTTCCTTACTGCTAGTACGGTGGGATAGTACCACTGATTTAAGTAAGCTTTCCCTTTTAATATTGGTGGACTTAACTGCCATTGCAATAGCCTAAATACTGTACCTGAGTAAGCAAAGTCATTATGTGCAGGAATTGTGCACTTTAAATAGTAGAAGACTGGCTGCTTAACACATCATTTAGTATCTTTTGGTCACATTTAAAGCTGTAAATGTATTTAACATTTTATTTAAATAAGCCTTTAATAATTTCAGTTTAAAAGTTATTAGAGATCCTGTATAGTTACAATTTTATTTAGCCCTGATTTATCTTACATATATATTTCTAATCATTTTATAAATATTTATTTTTTGCAGAGGATTTAGAGAAGCAAATGATGTATAACCACCTGTTGCCCTTTTTTCTAGGAGGGTAGTATAATTTCAACTCTGTTTAGGAAAAAATATGAGCTAGTTATATATTATATAAAATATATGCTGCAGTGTACTGCACTGAATTTATTTAAAAGCCATGTCTTTCTCTTTATGGCTGTATGTAATAATGTTGTTAATAATTTGGAATATAAAACAACAACTTCTCAATTCCTTGGAATGTTTACATGTCTCTGTATCTGCGCAACCTTGGCTGGAAATTCCAGACTCCAAAAATAGTTATGCTGTTATAATTCCTGATTTTTAATCAACAGTTAACGTAACGGACAATATGGAAAATATCACTGTTTTCTAAAACCTTTCTTATATAGTGGACATTAGAATCCAGAACGCAGTAATGCAATAATTAAAAATCCTGTCTGTCTGTTGCATGAATGTTTTCATGAAGCCATAATGCATTTTTTCTTTGCATTCTTGGAATTAGACTTCAAATTTCATCGCTCTGTCTTATCACTTTTCTTTTGACAACATTTTGCATTAATCTTTTTCCTGCGCATGCATACTAAGCAGCCACAAAGAGAACATATCCCCCTGTCTGCAATCCACTGTCCTGGAACTAATGGGCCATGCTGTGCTGGTGTATTAGGCATATCAGGGAGTTTACCAAATATGTATATTTGTTCTATTATGATATTAGTTAAGATCCACAATTTCAGCATTGTATGCTATTAAGTTGTACCTGTCACCTGAACTCACAGTGCCTTCTAAACATTAAAATCATCTCTAATGATCTCTCTCTGAGTCTGGGCTACACATAGCTCAATAGATTCTTGATATTTCAAGACTTGTGCCATGACAAAGTATTGTGTCTTCTCTTACGTATAAGAGGTTACCTAGGTATTTATTTTATATTTAAAGCTTCCAAGTACAAAGTCCCTTCGTGGTCGCCAATTGTAACCGTGTGTGGTTCCTTTATTTACCACTATAATGTCTTAAAGCATAGAACTTAGTAGGGCTAACCATACAGATATCTTAGCCATAATTTTATATAGTGTAAGAGATCCTCTATTTAATATATATAAATAATTGAGAATACAATATAAAATAAGGATTGTCTTGGAAGCAAGATTGTCTTTTTGATATTTATTATATAAAAATATAAAATCCATTATAGCAGAGTTTATAAGATTTAAATTACATGCTTGCAAATATCATTAATAGGTTAACATACCCTTCTGAACATGTCATCATGTCAGCCTCTCTGTCATTTTAAGATGGAGCAGCGTCTGTCTCCAAGTCTGTCCTCTGTGTCTTAACATTTAAAAGTACACCTATTTATACCTTAGGTGTATCCATTTTAGGTTACTGTAGTTCAAATATGAAAAAGTAACACTTCTTTTACTTTATTCATTTTAGGACCTCCCTTAATTTGGCAAACATACAAGGCCATAACTAAAGGGTGTATACGTCATGGAAATTTTCCTGACTTAGTTCAAGATGGCATCTTAAAGTCTGAATAGGTTATCTGCTGTTTATACTAAGTCGCAAGTGTACAGTCGTGGGAGATTCCCGGATTTGGGGAAGTTCCAATAACTTGGGGTTACCCCAGTATATTGTGTACTGCAAGAGTCGTAGCATAGCCTTGAAGCTTGTTTATGCATTATTGTTATTGTAATTCGTCTGGGACAAAATGGCGCAAACATATTATGCACTGAGGTTATTGCTTGAAGAAACAGTTATGAAAAACAATATGTTCCATTTCTAACACCTTGTCAGTTTGCAATATCTCTTAAAGACAAAGTACACAGTTTAAGAAATACAACATTTCATTCTAAAACTTGTAATATTTGCATTTGCCCATAACAAGTGTGCGTCTTCATGGGTCAGTGTTTATCTGAACGGGTCAGTGTGTTTGTGTCTTTATGAATCAGTGTGTATTAATGTATGTATGGGTCTGTGTGTGTGTGTCTATGGGTCAGTGTGTGTCTGGGTCAGTGTGTGTGTATCTATGGGTCTCTGTGTGTGTGTGTATAGGACAGTGTGTGTGTCTTTATGAGTCAGTGTGTGTGTGTGTGTATGGGTCTGTGTATGTTTTTATGGGACTATATGTGTCTGCATATGGGTCAGCGTGTATTTGCATGAGTTAGCGTATGTCTGCATGGGTCAGTATATGTCTGCATGGGTCACTGTGTGTGTATGTATGGATCGGTTTGTGTGTATGGGTCTCTGTGCGTGTGCATGGGTCAGTGTGTGTCTGCATGGGTCAGTGTGTTTGTCTGCATGGGTCAGTGTGTTTGTCTGCATGGGTCAGTGTGTTTGTGTCTTTATGAATCAGTGTGTATTAATGTGTGTATGGGTGTGTGTGTGTGGGGGGGTCAGTGTGTGTGTGTGTGCGTATGTATGGGTTTGTGTGTGTGTGTATGTATGGGTCTGTGTGTTTGTTTGTATGTATGTATGGTCTGTGTGTGTGTGTATGGGTCTGTGTGTGTGTATGGGTCAATGTGTGTCTGCATGGCTCAGTGTCTGTGTGTGTGTGTGTATGGGTCAGTGTGTGTGTCTTTATGAGTCAGTGTGTTTGTGTAAATATGGGTCTGTGCATGTATGTAAAGGTCTGTGTGTGTCTGCATGGGTCAGTGTGTATCTGCATGGGTTTGCGTATGTCTTCATGGGTCAGCATATGACTGCATGGGTCAGTATATGACTGCATGGGTCAGTGTGTGTGTATGTATGGATCTGTTTGTGTGTATGGGTCTCTGTGTGTGTGCATGGGTAAGTGTTTGTCTGCATGGGTCAGCGTTTGTCTGCATGGGTCAGTGTGTTTGTGTCTTTATGAATCAGTGTGTATTAATGTATGTATGGGTCTGTGTGTGTGTGTATATGGGTCAGTGTGTGTGTGTGTGTATAGGACAGTGTGTGTGTGTCTTTATGAGTCAGTGTGTGTGTGTGTGTGTATGTATGGGTCTGTGTATGTTTTTATGGGACTAAATGTGTCTGCATATGGGTCAGCGTGTATCTGCATGAGTTAGCGTATGTCTGCATGGGTCAGTATATGTCTGCATGGGTCAGTGTGTGTGTATGTATGGATATGTTTGTGTGTATGGGTCTCTGTGCGTGTGCATGGGTCAGTGTGTCTGCATGGGTCAGCGTTTGTTTGCATGGATCAGTGTGTTTGTCTGCATGGGTCAGTGTGTTTGTCTGCATGGGTCAGTGTGTTTGTGTCTTTATGAATCAGTGTGTATTAATGTGTGTATGGGTGTGTGTGTGTGGGGGGGTCAGTGTGTGTGTGTGTGCGTATGTATGGGTTTGTGTGTGTGTGTGTGTGTGTGTGTATGTATGTATGGGTTCGTGTGTTTTGTCAGGGCGGTATGTATGGTCTGTGTGTGTGTGTATGGGTCTGTGTGTGTGTGTGTGTGTGTGTGTGTGTGTATGGGTCAGTGTGTGTCTCCATGGGTCAGTGTCTGTGTGTGTGTGTATGGGTCAGTGTATGTGTCTTTATGAGTCAGTGTGTTTGTGTAAATATGGGTCTGTGTATGTATGTACAGGTCTGTGTGTGTCTGCATGGGTCAGCATGTATCTGCATGGGTTTGCGTATGTCTTCATGGGTCAGCATATGACTGCATGGGTCAGTATATGACTGCATGGGTCAGTGTGTGTATGTATGGATCTGTTTGTGTGTATGGGTCTCTGTGTGTGTGCATGGGTCAGTGTGTGTGTGCATGGGTCAGCGTTTGTCTGCATGGGTGAGTGTGTTTGTGTCTTTATGAATCAGTGTGTATTAATGTATGTATAGGTCTGTGTGTGTGTATATGGGTCAGTGTATGTCTGGGTCAGTGTGTGTGTGTGTGTGTATGTATTGGTCAGTGTGTGTGTGTATTTATGGGTCTGTGTGTGTGTGTGTGTGTGTGTATGGGTCAGTGTGTACAATGCAATGTGGCGAGATTGGTCTCGTCACAGTCTTAAAGCCGTACAAAGCTTTATTGGATTTGCAAATTATTATCGCAGGTTTATCAAAGGCTTCTCATTTGAAATTGAGAGAGAACTCACAGTGTGTGTATTTCATAGAATGTGTGTCAGTCTGTTTCAGTCAGTATGTTTCTGTATGTTAGTCTGCTTGAGTATGTGTGTGTGTATGTATGGGTCTGTGTGTGTGTGTGTGTGTGTGTGTGTATGTATGTATGTATGAATGGGTGAAATCTTTATTTGTCTCAGCACCCATTTTAGCACATCCAGTTCCCTCCAAACCTTTTATTTTAGAGGTCGATGCATCTGAAACAGGTGTAGGAGCCATCCTGTCTCAACTAGAAAACCCTGATAAGCCTCTGCATCCCTGTGGGTTTTTCTCCAAAATGTTATCTCCTGCTGAGAAAAACTACGACATCGGAAACAGGGAATTATTGGCCATTATTCTAGCAAAGGTAAGGAGCCTGGGGGGATTGAATTTAAAAAAAATAAATGCGAGTGTGTTAATGTGTGTGTGTGTGTATATGTTAGTGAATGAGTTTGTGTGTGTCTGTTAGTGAGTGTGTGTGTGTCTGTTAATGCTGTTAATGAGTGTGTGTCTTTTAGTGAGTGTGTGTGTGTCTGTTAGTGAGTGTGTTTGTCTGTTAGTGTGTGTGTGTGTGTTTCTGTTAGTGAGTGTGTGTCTGTTAGTGAGTGTGTGTGTCTGTTAGTGTGTGTGTTACTATGTGCATGTCTGTTAGTTTGTGTGTGTCTGTTAGTGAGAGTGTATGCATGTCTGTTAGTGAATGTGTTTGTCTGCTAGTGACTGTATGTGTCTGTTAGCGAGTGTGTATGTCTGTTAAAATAAAGAGATGTACTCACATTTACTAGAGCAGAACTTGGTTAGGTCCTGGTTCCGTTCGTTTATATAGGGAGTCCATTAAGGGTAATTGTCTCCTGGTGTGTTGCAGGGATCGTTTCCTGCTTCCTGTAAAACTGGCAGAACGCACATGTCACACAATGTTTTACACAGTGATAATCTATGCGTTCCACTGTGGAACGCAAACGGTGCCAAAATGGCGCCGCAGCACTCCAATCGGTAAATAACGATATTGTACAACAAAGAGAGAGATTAACTCGCCAATAAGTCCAAGTATAAAACAGTTCTCAATGTTATAATTAGTACTGATCCGTTCGGACCTGTTTAAATGTCCGGCGGAAGTGAAACAGCACTTCATTTCTTCTTTGCCAGCAGTTGTTTTCGGCCATATTATAAAAGGGCAAAAGTGATAGAAAACAAAGGGATGGAACTTAGTATATCCAATAATACATACTTGTAACAGTCAGTGTTATTTAAATTCCAATATGGGGTGGATTATATTTTACTAAATAAATGTTATAAGATAAAGTAACAGACTGTGATGTAAATATAATTAATATGATTATATAAAAAAACATAAAGAATAAAAACTAAAGGGACACTATAGTCACCCAGACCACTTCAGCTCAATGAAGAGGTCTGGGTGCCAGGTCCCTCAGGTTTTAACCCTGCAGATGCAAACATAGCAGTTTCAGAGAAACTGCTATGTATACATTGCAGGATTAAGCCAGCCTCTAGTGGCTGTCTTCCGGACAGCCACTAGAGGCGCATCTGCAACGCTGGAGGTATATTATGCCTCCATCATGTAGAGCGTCCATAGGAAAGCATTATTCCACTTGCACTGTGAATGTTTACATGGTGTGTTAAATAATAACATGGCAAAATTTCATTCTTTGTGTGTTATTAGTTTAAGCAGACTGTGATTGTCTATTGTTGTGACTTAGATGATGATTGGATCACATTTTATGACCAATTTGTGCAGAAATCCATATCATTCCAAAGGGTTCACATACTTTTTCTTGCAACTGTAGAAGCACTCGTACATACACCCTGTTCCAAATTATTATGCAAATGATATTTTTCTCATCTACCTAAATAATTGATGTAAATAACAGTCAGCATAATTCTCATGTTATCAACTATTAAGAGTACAATTCAGATTGTATTGAACAAACCTCCTAATGATAACAGTATTTTTTTTAAACATAAAATCTTACAAATTATTACGCACAGTAAGTTTCAAAACACTTTATAGGTTGTAAAGAACTGAAAGTTGTAATTTGTTGTGTTTGCAGCATATTTACTGAAATCAAAAGCTATTTCAATCAAACTTATAACAACATTTTAACTTTTAACATAGGACCCCTTATTTGATAGCAGTTTCACAAGTCTTGCATCCATTAAACTTGTGAGCTTTTGAACAGTTTCTGATTGAATTTGTTTGCAATATGTCAGAAGAGCTGCTGTTTGGATGTAAACTGCCTCCCACCCTAATAGATCTTTTGCTTGAGGATGCTTCAAAGGTTCTCAATAGGATTGAGGTTAGGGGAGGATGGAGGCCACACCATGACTTTCCTTTTATCCCCATAGCAACCATTGATGCAGAGGTATTCTTTGTAGCATGAGATAGTGCATTGTCATGCATGAAGATGATTTTTTTAGTGAAAGCATAGTTCTTCCTTCTGTACCAGGGAAGAAAGTGGTCAGTCAGAAACTCCACATACTTTGAAGAGGTCATCTTTATACCTTCGGGGACCCTAAAGGGGCCGACCAGCTCTCTTCCTATGATTCCGGCCCAAATCATGACTCTACCACTGCCTTGCTGACGTTGCAGCCTTGTTGGAACAGGGTGGCCGTCCACCGACCATCCACTACTCCATCCATCTGGACTATCCAGGGTTGCACGGCACTCATCAATGAACAGGACTGTTTGAAAATTAGTCTTCATGTATTTTTCTGCCCAATACAGCCATTTCTGCTTGTGAGCATTGGTTAGTGGTGGCCGAATAAAATGTTTATGCACCGTTGCAAGACTCTAGAGGACTCTACACCTTGATGTCCGTGGCACTCCAGAGGCACCAGCAGCTTCAAATATCTGTTTGTTGCTATGTAATGGTATTTTAGCAGCTGCTCTCTTGATCCGATGCATGGATCTGGCAGAAATTTTCCTTAATGTGCCTTTATCTGCACGAACCCGTCTGTGCTCTAAATCAGCCACAAATCTCTTAATAGTGCGATGATCACGCTTAAGTTTTTGTGAAATATCTAATGTTTTCATACCTCGTCCAAGGCATTGAACTATTTCCCTCTTTTCGGCAGCAGAGAGATCGTTTTTCTTCCCCATATTGCATGAAAATGATGCTCTGCTTAATAATGTGGAACACCCTCCTTTAGTAGTTTTTCCTTAAATTGGGCTTACCTGGCAATCTAATTATCACAGGTGTCATATAATGTTTTCAGTGATCAAAAGAGCCCTGAGACACAATGCCATCCATGAGTTAAACTGAAAAACAAAATATTTAATCTTTGTGACACTTATATAGAATTTGCATAATCATTTGGAACAGGGTGTATACTTACTGCACATAATATTTTGCACTATTGTTCTTTTATGTCCGTTTATTTTTTAAGTCAACTGTATATATATCAACAAAGACTTGTGTACGTATATGTTTTTTTGTACTATACAATCTAGGGCGCGGTTTCCTCCTAACTGTCTTTCTATACTATACATCACAAGGTTGGGAATCCTTGTATTGGTTACTGCTGCCCAACACCACCTTTAGCCTATTACCATAGTGAGTACCTAATCCTCCTTTTTTCAGTGAATGTGTGTGTCTGACACTGAGTGTATATGTGTCTGTCAGTGAGTGTGTATGTGTATTTAAAAGGTGGGGTGGGGGTGGGGGTTGTCTGAGTTTTGTCATGCCTAGGGCAGCACAAAACCAGGATACATCACTGCATTGGGGACACTAAGAGATTGTCTTCCAGACAGGCTAGATGGTCACTTTTCCTTTCACATTTTAATTTTGAAATCACTTACAGACCAGGCACTGAGAATAATAAGGCAGATGCTCTGTCTAGTCTGTAAGATACAGATGAGTTTCCAGACCAAAAGACATCTCCTATCATACCCCCTGAGTGAGTGTCTTATTTCTATGGCAGCTTTGGAATTGTCTTCTCCGTTCCTTTGTGCCATAATAGCAGATCAAACTCAGGCACCAGCAAAGAAGCCATCTCATAAACTATTTGTCTCACCATCACAGAGATCTGAGATACTCAGGTTATACCATGATAACGTAACAGCTGGACATCCTGGTATCTCTGCCATTACTAGAAAGTTTTGGTGGCCGGCACTTAGAGGTGATGTCAAGGATTATGTGGGAGCATGTGGAATTTGTGCTGTGTCCAATGTTTCCCACAAATCACCTCCAGAGTTGTTACAGCCACTTCCAATACCAGACGCTCCATGGACCCACCTGACCATGGATTTCATTGTTGATCTCCCGAGTTCTAATGGGTATAAAACTATCCTTATGGTAGTGGTCCATTTTTCTAAGATGGCACATTTTATACCTCAAAAAATTGCCATCTTCCCAAGATTTTGTCCAAGTATTCTTACATGAAATCTTTAGGCTACATGGGTTACCGAAAAACATAGTCTCTGATAGAGGTACACAATTTATTTCCAGATTTTGGCCTGCTTTCTGCAAACAGTTAGCATTCTTGGATTGCTGCTGATAGAGTCCACGCTTCTCGTCTTGTCCATTCATTCCACAACCGGTTTCCTGACAAGCCTGCTCTTTCCTGGTGGATGGTCTTTGAGTGGGGAGTACTGTCACAGCCCCTGGCTCGCGGCTGCACGTGGGTGCACCCAATCGGTGTGACCATGCTGACAGGTTGGAAGACTTACCTGTTCAGCAATGAGCCATGAGCTGACCCACTGGGGCATCCATCCCCTCCACACGCGGGAACCAAAATGGCACCGACCACGTGGCCATTTGTAGCTCCACCTCCAAAGTTCATGCGAACGTGCGTGTGAACGTCGGCGCTGATGCATGTTCTGGGGTCACAGGCTAAGCTCTGACCAATCACAGCCCAAGGAGGGGCATTTAAAAACCTGAATTTCCCTAGCTCATTGCCCTGTCGTGGTTTCTGTTCCTGGTTCCTGAGAGTGTGTTTTCTTGTCCCTGTTAATGATATTCCCGGTATTCTGACTTTGGCTATTCCTGACTATTCTGATCTCTGGTTTCCCTGACTTGGCTTTCTTATCAATTTTGTGTATTTCTGGCTTCCTTGACCTTGGCTTTCCCTTGACCATTCTCTGTCTTTCAACGTATTAATCCGGCCATTCTAAGGACCGGTTTATGCTCTGTCTATTTTTCTATTCTATGTAGATGTTACATAGTGTTGCGTGTTGGATAACATTAGTAGTCGTGACAGATATATAGATATAGATAGATAGCAACATATGCGTGCGCATGTGGTCTGCCGGGTGTGCCTGGGCACCCCCTAATACCTGCGGCCCGCGCTATGTGCCTCCATAGGCCGGTGACGAAGATCAGAGATCTCCCTCACCGGCCCACAGGCAGGGAGGAAGGAAGGAGAGGACCCAGGGAGCTCTAGCTAGCAGCCCCGCCGGGTTCCTCTTGCGAGGTCAGAGCGTTGCCACGACAATGCTCAGATATTACGAGAGTGAACTCTAGCCTTCACTCACCACTGGACCACCAGGGATGGCAGCAGCAGCACGGTCCCCTTTCCCTACAAAAGGTAAGAAGGGAGGGGGGCTATTAACTAAATGGTCCCCACCCCCACACAAGCTCTGGAAATGCTCCTTCACAAAGTCCTGATCTTCAGGAGGCATGAGATGTCCACATCCTGCCTGCTCCTCACGCAAAACCCACCTACATGTGCTCAGTGTGGGCGCTCCAGACAGGCAGTAAAGCTGTTGAGAGCGCCCCCTCTACCTAACCGAAGCTGGCAACATAGAAATCAGACAATATAAGGACATGAAGAGGCAGCAAAATGCCGCCCCTGTCAAAGTGCCACCTGGAGCCATGGTCCCACTGGCACCTATGGACAGGCCGGCCCTTAACTGGTGGACAAGATGTCTGTTCAATCAGGATGACTATATCGCCTGTCCAATCAAGAGGTAGAAAACATAAGGTGATTTAAAGTTTTGGGACAATAATGGGAAAAAACAAGGGGCAGTAAAACAGTCAACACGTTTACAACAAATATCGAAGGAAATAGACCAACAATGACACTAGAAGACAGGCTTTTTTACTAAAGTCAGAATTTAACATGAATTTCTTATTTATAGCCAGAGTAGCAGACTAGAAGCTGAATTCTCTTTGAATTCTCACTTTCATGAATAACCCTTTGTGTGTGTTTTACCCTTGTTGTGCCTGTTTTGTGCCTGTATCTACCCAGATTGATACTGCTGGTGCCACTTGAAACACATTTGGGTGGCAGGTTGGAGCTGAATTTCATAAGTGCTGAACTGCTTCAGATTTCTGAAAAGTGGCAAACAGGAGAGGGAGGGAAAGTTAAGGGAATGATGACAGGAATCTAACCCTAACCCTACTCCTAACCCTAGCCCTACCAATAACCCTAGTGGGGTAGGGCTAGGGTTAGTGATAGGGTTAGGGAATTCATCAAGTACTGAAGTCCAGAATTTCAGAAGTGCTGAATCGAACCAAATTTTTTGCCCATGCACATCCCTAGTATCTATCTAGCTAGCTACTGACTCGGTGGCACTTAAAACAACTCATAGTGGGAGACAGGAGAGTGCAATGCCATTGATTCAAGTGTGAGACTTTTTTTTTTTTTTTTTTTAGGTGGGAAGAATGGGGGTGTTCTAAGTGTTTGTAGCATGGTTAATGCTCTGTATACTGCTAGCCACTGCCATTTAACACTAACCTTAAATCACTCTGTACTCCATACTGCTGTTTCTTCTGCTTCCACTTTTTAAAATGCCTTTTATAGCACAGGTTTCACCCTGCTACCTCCTCAGCCGCAAAGTGCCTTTAAATTTAATTTTGTCAATTTCTTCCAATATTCTAAAAAGTTGTGGTGGTGCAGGGCTGTTGTAATGGTTTCTAATGCTTTTCATTGCATCCCTCATGTCTGGCTAACTCTTCTGTTGTAACTATACATGCTAAATCCACAGATGCAGTTTATATAAACTATTGGGCACAGTTTTTTCTTATGGAAGAACATTAGCTACAGAGTGAATATGTGGGGAAATGTTGCTCTTTTCAGGGTGAAAAGTGTGAATGAGTTGTCAATTACCAACTCACTTTTTCCTTTGTTTTGTTTTTAAATCCCTTTTTTCTTATTAAAATTATTCCTGCTGTTCTCCTTTTTCATTAATACAAGATTGCAAAAAGAAAAACAATCATTCTTAAAGTAAGTTCTCTCACTTAATATTTTTTCCCCATAAATATATAATATAATTATAAGAAAATTTTCATTGCAAAAACACCTGACACTGCCTAGCCATTAGACAATTTCTGTCATTTAAAAAAACAATATATTATATACTTATATATATAAAATACAATAAACCCTTACATTATGGTGGAACAAACACATAGCAAAAATTATAGGTTTGTTTTGATTCAGATGTTGGACAATTGCCTCAGTCTACAAGGGGCTAATCTGCTTATTGTTTATAACACTTGAGGGTGATTTTCAGCATTGACTAGCCACAAATGTATGCTTTAAATAGTTACTTTTGTTTTCTATTACTTGATGTTATTTTTATATTGGCCAAGCAAGTGTTGAAATTAACGTGCAATAAAATGCATCATCGTTTCATCTGCTGGGAACGAAACAAAGTACTTTGTGCAGATTACAGAAGATTAAATGCATTTAAAACTAAATTTGTTCATTTAAATTTAAATGCCTCAGGCACCGCAACAGTTTCATTAAAAAATGCTCTTAATTCTTTGTAGACTATATTTGAAGTTCCTGTTTTCTCTTTTCTTTTCTTTTTTCCAATTCAATTGTTATTTTTTCATGTTACTGAGAATCTAAGCTCATATGGATAAGTAATAACTGCATATGTTACACATGCGCACATACACAATATATATATATATATATATATATATATATATTCTGCTGCTATAGAAAACATTGAAAATACAGAGAATACCAAAAGTGCAATATGCTTTATTTTCAATATAAATCTTTTAGCTGAAACAATAACCAGTTTCAGTTAGAGTTTACATTTCACCTAGGGCAGAACTGTCATCGTGCATCTTCAGAATCCATCGTTATAGAAAAACATTACTTTCTTGATTTTGTGCTATGGGAAAATTATCCTTTATAATGCCTTTTGCCCAAAGTACTCAGAAATTGAAAGCATGTATCCAATGATCCGTCTGTATAGAGTGAGCTATAGAAAAATCTATCGTCCACATTGTCTAAGTGTTATTATAGTTATTTGTGCTTAATTGATTCCAAAAAAATAAATTTCCATATATATTCCTCCATACAACATAAATATATTATTTCCACTTGGTGAATGTGCTGTATTGGTGGTCAAAAAAAAATAAATCTAATGCTTGGATTGAGAACCACCATGCTTGTAATATATTATTAAATGAGTCTGAGCTAACAGATTCTATCAAGCAAAGTAATGTATGGTTAATATATTCCTTAAATAATTTACCATTTTGAGTGCCACACGCACCAATTGCAATACATTTCTCAGCTGCTTGATGTTGAAAAAGGTTAGTCATTTCTTTTTGTGAAGATATGCATTTTTTGCCATCACCGGATTATAATCAGGGATAATAATGGACAACATAACATCATAAACATTATGGAAACAAGGTATGGAAAATCCACTAAAATGATTTAAACTGTACAACTAAATAAAGGGTGAAGCCACAAGCATAATGAAGAAACAAAATATACTGAAAATGCAATATCACTTTAAAATAGCAACAAATTAATCAAAATCATAAATTCAATAAAATCTTATTAAATATTGTCAACAGAATACAAATATGTTGTATGGAGAACATTGCTCTAGTAGGCATCCTTGCCATTCTTTAAGAAATTTGCCATCATCTAACAGCTAACACGTTTTAAGTCATTACCACTTAGAAACAGCTGCTGTCACCACAAAGCATGTCTAATGAACAATGACGGAAAAATGAAGCCAACAGCTAACACTCTACAAGGCCCACTTATGTTCCCATCACCCAGATCTTACCAGACTGTATGATTAATAATCTGTGTTACATGTGTTATGTAAAATAAAATAGATCCCAGTAGGAGACTGAACAGGCAACCCCTTCAGATCTGGTATTTTTCACCAATGTCACCAGTTGTGAGCTATCAATCCCTTCATCCACAAAATGTCTCAGTGTATGTATGGTATTCCATAGAATTCAGTGACTTTCACTGTTAGAGTTATCATTGTTTCTGTATCATTGATAACTCATTGGTAACATCACTGCTCAGTGGCATGATTAAAATAGACTGGCCCTGGTGCAAGAATTTGTTTGGGTTTCCTCCTCGCAAGGATGGACAAAAAGGTAGATCCCCATCGGTCATACAACTCCTACAATGCTTTACCAGATGGGGATCCACTATTTCCCATACTTGAAGGGTTGTATTTAGCAGTGTGCAGAGTTTGTATGTTTGAATGTAAGCATGTTTTTGTATTGAGTATGTGTGTGTGTGTGATTTGTGATCAGTGTTGTGTTGTGTGTTTATGTGCTATTTTGATTTGAAAGCAGTAGTTTACTTGTGTGTAGTGTTTGCCTTTGAATGTAGGGGTGTGTGTATATAGTGTTGATGTTTCAATGCAGGGGTGTATTTGTGTATAGTGTTGGAGTCAGTGGCGGATCCAGAGCCTGATCTCGGGAGGGGCACTTGTAGATTATTTAAAGAAATAATCCAGACACAATAACCACTACAGCTCTTTGTAGTGGTTATGGTGTCAATAGTGCCGGAACCCCCTCCCACAGTATGTAGTCAAACCGTTTAAGAACAGTTTGACAACTTACCTGAGATCTGCTGGGAAATGGGGCTGTAGTAGGGCATAGGAGCAGTGGTGTGTGTGAGTGGTGCAATGTGTAAGGGGTGCAGTGTGTGTGTGAAGGTTGTAGTGTGTGAGTGAGGGTGGCAGTGTATGTCAGGTATGCAGTGTATGTGTGGGACAGTATGTGTGTGTAACAGTTGCAGTGTGTGTGTATGGGGGGCAGTGTGTGTGTATGGGGGGGCAATTTGTGTGTATGGGGGGCAGTGTGTGTGTATGTGGGGGCAGTGCGTGTGTATGGGGGCAGTTTGTGTGTGTATGGGGGGCAGTGTGTGTGTATGTGGGGCAGTATGTATGTGGGTCAGTGTGTGTGTATGGGGGGCAGTGTGTGTGTATGTGGGGGCAGTGTGTGTGTATGAATGGGGGGCAGTTTGTGTGAATGGGGGGCAGTATTGGGGGCAATGTATGTGTGTGTGGCTTTTTTTTATAATATAATTTTTTTTAATTTAATTAAAATATATATTTATGTCCCCCCTCCCTTCTTACCTTTACTGGGGGGAGGGGGGACATATTTCGTTCCCTGGTGGTCCAGTTGGGGATTCCCTGGTGGTCCCAGTGGGGACAGTGAACTCTAGCCCGCGCTCCCGGGCTAGAGTTCACTCTCGCGAGATTTGGAGCGTTGCCGTGGTAACCGCGGCAACGCTTCAAAACTCACGAGAGGAGGACCCGGAGGAGCTGCAGCCTTAGCTCCCGGGTCCCTCTTCCTCCCCCGCCGGCCGCCAGCATAGTGCCTGCGAACCGGGGAGGGAGATCTGTGATCTTCCCCCCGGTCCGCAGGCACATTGCAGGGCTGGCAGGGGAGGGAGAGGGAGACCGGCGGATTTCTCGGGGGGGGCAATTGCCCCGTTGCCCCCCCCCTGGATCCGCCACTGGTTGGAGTTTAAATGCTGAGATGTATACACATCTACATATAAACTGACACACACTGACACACATGCACACACATATACAGACATAGAGACACATTGAAACATCTGGATACACAGACACACATGCAGATACACAGGCATACAGATACACACACTGACATAGATATAGATACAAACACTGACACACAGACATGCAAACACACACTGGCACACATACAGATACACAGACACACAGATACACACATTGACACGCATGCAGATACACAGACTAACACACATACACAAACAAATATACATACACTGACACATGCAGACACAGACACACATATACACACAATGACACACAATGACACTCATACAGATACAAACACTGACACACAAATAGATACACCCAGGACACACTGGAAAACGAGATAATTCTTAATGTATCCTTCCTGGTAAAATATTTTATAAATAAATAGTACACAGACACACACAGATCCACAGGAACACACATTGACACACATATTCACAAACAGACACACGGATTACACAAACAGACACAGATACACATACACACATATACACACAGAAAGATAAAACCTGCATAAAGATGAAACAACTCATACACACAAGCATCACATTACTTTTTTTAGCCACCCGTCTGTTTTTATACGTTTCTGGTGTAGGAGGTGGCTTCCCTGGGGTCCAGTGGCATCTTGCTGAGTGTAATGGGAGTCTGCTCTACATCCTCTCTGGTCCTGGATTTCAGTCACACAGTTCAGGGGGCCCAATCACATGGTTAAAGTGCTGTGGCACCTGATCAGGTCCCTGACAAAGATGACAACCACAAGCTCATACACTTAGGGGCACCTGATGGGCCCCCTGAGCTTGTGGTTGTTCCGATACTGCCCCTGCTCAACCATTTCTAGATAATGCTGAAGCTTTAAAGTCTTTAAAAATTTGTGCACACGCTTTGAAAAGTTATGAACGTTGCTATAATGAGTTAATAATATTTATTTTTACTATTACAGAAAAAAACATATAAGTGGGCAACAAGACACTACAAACAAGTAGCCTACTATTATGCGTCAATATTTTTCTTGACATGTTTTAAAAGATCTCTCAATCTTTAGAGGGAAATCTGCAGTAAAATATACAAAATCAAATACCAATCATTAATAGCAAACAGGTATAGGTTAATTCCTGTATGCACTGAATTCTCAGGTGCTTCTCCCCCCCAAAAAGGGGATACTACTAATCAACAAGCCCAGATATGTCAGAAGTATAAAAAATTCTTTAGATACTAATAACTGTGCAAAACCAAAGTAAATAGAACTGTATGCAACACAGCCCCAATAAATAAAACATACATTATTCACATGAGTTATAATATAATGGCCAGTTCCAGACTGTCAGAGGTAACAAACTAGACCACTGATTAGTCATAATAACTGAATTATTAATATGCTCATCTGTTACTCAGTAGCTCATTCCTGTCACTAGGTCATTTGTGCTCATGCAGGGAAAAATATAAAACCTAGCCTGGAATAAATAATGAAATAATGACATCTCCGTACAATATATCCAATGGGCACTGCCAAAATATATTCAAAAAACAACAGCCACACATAGATCTCTATCTATCTATCTACACAAATGTGACATGGTAAGTTTGTAAGCTTTAGACTTGAGCATTTGGTTTCAAAGTAATCACAATTTATCCAACATTTTGGACATCGGAATTCGTTCAAATTCTGCTTCTGTGAATTGCCATATGACAATATCACAAAACAACCAAAACGGGAATGAAAGAGCAGTTTCATTTTTTTTGTGATTCAGTTTTCTGTTTGTGATGCCAAAAAAATATAGATGATTTATGGTTAGTGGATAGGCACTAAATGTTCTTAATGTTTATTTAATTCACAGATCAAATGAGAAATTACCAATAAAGTGAAAAAAAAGGAGCAATAAGAAACTTAATTTATTAATGATAAAAATTTTAAAATGTGGATTTATTTTGCTGCTCCTCCTTATTTTACCTCTATTGGTCATATATTCTCACTTAATCTGTGAACTAAATGGCATTAGAACGTGCTTATTAGTGTACTGCAAAAATATATACATAATATTTACGTTACTGCAAAAACACACTGTATCACTGCCTGTGTGTCTCCCTCAGTTTCTGCAGTCAACGTGTCTGGTAAAATCCTATTGGAAGTATAGATTGTTTATTGCTTCTCATTTTTTTCCATGATTGGGCAGACCTCTTGTCTATCATGGGAAACTAAGCTGATTATTTTTTTCCCCTTATTGGTCAGTTGTCAGTTGATCTGCAAATAAAATGAACATTTAGTTACTGTTTCTTAACAATAATTTCTCTTTTTTTTCCAACCTCTTCATTGGGCAAGAGATCCAGCCCACATGATTTGGCTTACTTCTTGTCCATCATGGGAATACAAAATGTTTATTTGCTCCCACCCAAGAAACAGCCCCTTCTTTTATTCATCCCACATTTTTTTCTAGAATCAGGAATGCATCTCTGAATGAACAGCTGAACATTTGGAGCTTGCGTGAGTTAGTTCCTGGAATTGTGGCATGTTGCAGTTTGGAAAACATCACTCATTGCTAGGGTACAATGCATACATCCGGTTCCAGGTTCAAATTTTTTTTTCAAGCTGGATGATTCTGATGCAGCTTTGGTCATTGCTCGGTTGCTGTTCCATACAAATTCGATATTTTTCTACCAACGTTTTGTCAGAATTTGACCTTGTTCAGCTAGAATTCAACTTCATCCTGTTTCAGTTATATGGCAAACAATATAGCCAGCTTTGCCATATAACTGAAACAGGATATCTGTATCCATTTTAGAACCATGAAGGTTCATATAATAATTTTTTGGGGAACAAATTTTTACAGTTATATTTCACATTTATGTATACATGGTTTTCATCATAAGAGGTCACCCAAATGAAATTGTATACTGGTCATAAACTCTCACAAGCTACACACAGATTAATACACCAGTCAATTGAAGAATTAATAAAATATATTTTATTAAGAGAGTCACTATATATACTCATTATTACTTTTTCTAATCAAGCACAAAATGCACATAAGATTGTTTTTAATGATTATACTGACACTCCCTTATGGAATGCTAGTAAGATTCACACAGATGCATTTGAACATGATACTAACTTTTTCTCTCCGTTAGGAGACTTCTTGCAATGTACACTACTCAAAAACATTAAAGGGAACACTTAAACAACACAATGTAACTCCAAGTCAATCACACTTCTGTGAAATCAAATTGTCCACTTAGGAAGCAACACTGAGTGACAATCAATTTCACATGCTGTTGTGCAAATGGGATAGACAACAGGTGGAAATGACAGGCAATTAGCAAGATACCCACAAAAAGGAGTGGTTCTGCAGGTGGTGACCACAGACCACTTCTCAGTTCCTATGCTTCCTGGCTGATGTTTTGGTCACTTTTGAATGCTGTCGGTGCTTTCACTCTAGTGGTAGCATGAGACGGAGTCTACAACCCACACAAGTGGCTCAGGTAGTGCAGCTCATCCAGGATGGCACATCAATGTGAGCTGTGGCAAGAAGGTTTGCTGTGTCTGTCAGCGTAGTGTCCAGAGCATGGAGGCGCTACCAGGAGACAGGCCAGTACATCAGGAGACGTGGAGGAGGCCAACAACCCAGCAGCAGGACCGCTACCTCCACCTTTGTGCAAGGAGGAACAGGAGGAGCACTGCCAGAGCCCTGCAAAATGACCTCCAACAGGCCACAAATGTGCATGTGTCTGCTCAAATGGTCAGAAACAGACTCCATGAGGGTGGTATGAGGGCCCGACGTCCACAGGTGGGGGTTATGCTTACAGCCCAACACCGTGCAGGACGTTTGGCATTTACCAGAGAACACCAGGATTGGCAAATTCGCCACTGGTGCCCTGTGCATTTCACAGATGAAAGCAGGTTCACACTGAGCACATGTGACAGACGTGACAGAGTCTGGAGACGCAGTGGAGAATGTTCTGCTGCTTGCAACATCCTCCAGCATGACCAGTTTGGCAGTGGGTCAGTAATGGTGTGGGGTGGCATTTCTTTGGGGGGCCGCACAGCCCTCCATGTGCTCGCCAGAGGTAGCCTGACTGCCATTAGCTACCGAGATGAGATCCTCAGACCCCTTGTGAGACCATATGCTGGTGCGGTTGGCCCTGGGTTCCTCCTAATGCAAGACAATGCTAGACCTCATGTGCATGGAGTGTTTCAGCAGTTCCTGCAAGACGAAGGCATTGATGCTATGGACTGGCCCGCCCATTCCCCAGACCTGAATCCAATTGAGCACATCTGGAACATCATGTCTCACTCCATCCACCAACGTCACATTGCACCACAGACTGTCCAGGAGTTGGCAGATGCTTCAGGTCTGGGAGGAGATCCCTTAGGAGACCATCTGCCACCTCATCAGGAGCATGTAGGGAGGTCATACAGGCACATGGAGGCCACACACACTACTGAGCCTCATTTTGACTTGTTTTAAAGACATTACATCAAAGTTGGATCAGCCTGTAGTGTGTTTTTCCACTTTAATTTTGAGTGTGACTCCAAATCCAGACCTCCATGGGTTGAAAAATTTGATTTCCATTTTTTAATTTTTGTGTGATTTTTGTTGTCAGCACATTCAACTATGTAAAGAACAAAGTATTTCAGAAGAATATTTAATTCATTCAGATCTAGGATGTGTTATTTTTGTATTCCCTTTATTTTTTTGAGCAGTGTATATTGTGCACGTCTATATTAATATTAGAACATTCCACGCAGTGGGCGACCTCCAGGTGGCAGTATATTAATTTGCCTACTTTAAGCAAGCTGGAACGCACACGACATTGGAACGCGAAAGTATAGAACATTAGCCACTTCCGGTTCCAACTTACCACGCCAATTTCGAATGAAGATGTGATAGAATACTTCCTCCACACCTGAGCAGGACCACAGGATCAACGGTAACACCCACGGATCCACCAATGAATGGAGGGCTCAGCCCTATTTATAGAGACTCATGGGGGGGGGATATTGTATGTTTTTTTTCTGTAATGATTGCTTTTATTGTTATATTATTGGAATTTGGTCCCTGAGGAAGTTCCAACTAGCAGGAACGAAACGCATAGGACCTTTTTGTTCCTTTATTTTATCATTGTGAGCTAATGTTTATTGCTCCTTTTTTATAATAAATTTGTTTATAAGTTTACATAACTTATTCCCATTGGAGTCTCATTATATATTTGGTCCGCTTGGAAAATCAGTGGAAATTGGAGGAATTTAGCCATCCAACAATATCGGGGCAGGCACCTTTGAGCGCATTATTCATCTCGATCTTGTGAGTGTATTTTAATCACAGCGCATTATTAATCTTATTTACTGTATCACACTATGTATATTTTTTTGTTCCTGATTTAGATTCTATATAGCTGTTTCTCAAAGTTTCTTTGTATATTCATAAGAGCCCATTGTGCTTGGTGCTGACAATTCTGATGGGCCTAATTACAATCATCATCATGTATCTGGTGCAGGTGGTGCTGGAGGGAAACTCAGGATATAGCTATCAGAAAACACATACCCTGTGCTAATCTCTCGCTTTCATCTTTTTAGTAAATCCATATCCCCTAACAGAAGTATCCAGTGAAGCAGGATTTCACTGGGCGGGTTAAAAGGGTGGGCCACTGATGTGAATTACATAACCAGAACCACCCAAAGGGACAAACATGCTAAAAAAGGGGGCTTATCTGCAAGAAGAATTCAAGCCTGGCTTGAATGGACGAAAGACAGGCAACATGCCACAGTGTTAGAGAGACTGAAGCAGCAAGTGTCACAGCACAGCCCGTGCCCTGCAGACAGCAAGGTGTGACTGCCCCTTTAAGAGACCTGGCTGGGTTTGAACTCACTACTTCATCATCCCAGTCAGGTTCTCTGCCATGACATCCACCAGGGGACTACAGTTTTTGTTTGCATTTTTCTGCTTCCTGACCCTCTTGACTGGATTAACCCCTTCGCGACCGAGGACGGTTCAGGACCGTCATCTGCATTTTTGCGTTGCCGACCGATGACGGTCCTGAACCGTCCTAACGGTCAGAGGTACTTACCTGATCGCAGTCGTTCCCCCGGCGGCGATCAGCGTGGCTCCCGGTGTGGGGAGACTGCCTGCAGCCCAGACAGTCTCCCCACACTGAATTAGGACCCCAATAGGTGTCCATGTGTCTGCCTGCAGGGGGACTGTCTGTGCTGACAGGCAGTCTCCCTGCTAGTGTAAAATCAGTAAAAAAGTTAGTGTTAATAAAAAAAAATAATAATAATTATATATGTGTATATATGATATATAGACATATATTATATCTATATATCATATATATATAATGTCATACTAAGTGTATTTTTATATTAATATGTACTTATATTAATATAAAAATACACTTATAATTAAATTACACACGTATATATATAATATATATAATAACTATATATATTGTGTATATATATTATAAAATATACATAATAAGTAATTTAAATAAAATAAATTTTTTTTAAATAATAAAAAATGTAAAAAAAATTATATATCTATATGAAATTTTATTCTAACTGTATTTTAAAATTAATATATATATATTTATATCAAAATACACTTAGAATGAATTTGTATATATATCTATGTATATATAAATAAATAAAAATAATACGAAATATACATATGTTCATATACAAAATTACATAAATAATTATATAAATATACACGTAGACTTCAAATATATAAATATGCATATATATTTAAATTCTACGTGCGTATTTATGTAATATTTTTACATAATTCAGTAATTTTATCGATTGAATGAGGGACCTGCCTGCCAACCCAGGCTGAATTCCAGCTAGCACTGTATTTTACCCTGTAACGTTCTACGACACCCTAAAACCTGTACATGGGGGGTACTGTTTTACTCGGGAGACTTCGCTGAACACAAATATTAGTGATTCAAAACAGTAAAACATATCACAGCGATGATATTGTCAGTGAAAATGACTTTTTTTGCATTTTTCACACACAAACAGCACTTTTACTGATGATATAATTGTTGTGATACGTTTTCCAGTTTTGGAAAAGTGGCTACTAAAAAAGACTGGACATACCCCATATTAAATACCCTGGGTTGTCTACTTTTTTCACACACAAACAATATGTACGTTTTCCAGTGTTTGGTGGCTACTAAAAAAGACTGGACATACCCCATATTAAATACCCTGGGTTGTCTACTTTAAAAAAAATATGTACATGTGGGGTGTTATTTAGAGATTTATGACAGATAATAGTGTTACAATGTCACTACTGATAAATTTTAAAAATGTATGTTTTGAAACCACAATATCCTACTTGTACCCATAGCCCTATAACATGCAAAAAAAAGCAAAAAAGCACATAAACACTGGGTATTTTTAAACTCTGGACAAAATTTTGAATCTATTTAGCAGTTTTTTTCATTCACTTTTGTAGATGAGTAAAAGATTTTTCAAGTAAAAGTAAAAAAACATGTATTTTTTTTCAATTTTTCATCATATTTTTTTATTTTTTTTAAATTGAAATACATGAGTTTATATAAATAATGGTATGTAAAGAAAGCCCCTTTTGTCCTGAAAAAAACAATATATAATTTGTATGGGAACAGTAAATGAGAAAGCGGAAAATTACAGCCAAACACAAACACCACAAAAGTGTAAAAATATGCCTGGTCGCAAATGTACAACATCGCAAAAAAGGTCCAGTCCTTAAGGGGTTAAGCAGCACTGATCCACCTGCAGCCCTTTTCCAATTAGGGTCAGCTGCACCTAATTAGCATGCTGTAAAAGCCAGCCCTGCCTGAAACCTAGCATTTGGTCATTTGGTGTTTCCTGCTGGATCTTTGATTTGCTACTGACTGATTTCCTGGACTCTGACCTCTGCCTGATTTACCGACTTTGTTACTCCGCTGCCAGCCCTGACTTCTGCTTCTCATCTGACCCTGCCTTTGGATTTTCCCTTAATCTGTACTGTGTTTTGGATTTTGCCTGCTTCCTGTGCCATCTCCTGCAACTGGGCTCCAACTCCTGGTAAACTGTTACATATTCCCCAGGTGACTGTTACAAAGAGCATTTGCATAGTGCGAAGTCAGCTTTACCTTAACTAATTTCATTGTCAGCCAGTCCACACCAGTTTTGTTCCCCTACATCCCTCTTAAGTTTCCGTAATTTATTTTTTAAATCAATGGGCCTATTTCATAGGCATGAGCCTGGAGCTGCAGCTCCATCAGTCCCTCTGTTAATCCTGCCCTGATGATATGTTAATGGCTATCATTCATGCACTCACATTTGGAGGGAGGCCTACATATTTTTCCAATCACTGATGCTGCTATGGCCATTTTATGTTATGTTTATGCATGGTACTTTAAAGTCATGTCCATTTTTATTATATTGGGAGGGGGTGTAACGCCTGGGATGTCTATACGACTTATTTCTAACGTATTATGATTCTACACTTAAACCACGCTTCTTATGTTGCTATATGTATTATCATATTTACTAGAATCTCACTATTTTGACGTCAAGAATTTCCTTTTTTAAAGCCTCTTCTGTAGTGATGTCCCGAACGGTTCTCCGCGGACTCATCATTGAGTAAACTTTGACCCTGTACCTCACAGTCAGCAGACACATTCCAGCCATTCAGCAGCAGACCCTCCCTCCCACCTCCTGGACAGCTCACTAAGAATGCAGCTTCACAATGAATGTAAAATGGATGCTGTCCCGGAGGTGGGAGGGTCTGGGAGGGAGTGTCTGCTGCTGATTGGCTGGAATGTGTCTGCTGACTGTGAGGTACAGGGTCAAAGTTTACACAATGATGAGTCCGTGGCGAACCGTTCGGCGAACCGTTCGGGACATCACTACTCTTCTGTTATTAAGTAGGTATTTCTGGCAAGTGTTTTATGCTTCTCTATACCACTTTAGGTACTCTAATTATACTCATGTAGTTTACCTCCCTTACACTCACTAGGTCCTCACTGTCTTAGTGGCCAGCTCCGGCATATTAGTATATGTAAGTATTCCTTACTATACAATATTTTACCTATTACACTCCACTTCAAACAAAAACATAATCAGGACCCCTTAGGGGTGTACTCACAGTACCCCCCCATGTACAGGTTTTATGGTGTTTTGGAAAGTTAGAGAGTCACATATGAGGCTTGCATTTCATTTTTTGACATTGAAATTTGCCAGATTGTTATTGCAAGTGGGGTATGTCCAGTCTTTCTTAGTAGCCACTTAGTCAAAAACACTGGCCAAATATTAGGTTTTTTTTTTTGCTTTTTTTCACACAAAAACAAATATGAACGCTAACTTTGGCCAGGGTTTACTTAAAAGACTAAACATACCCCACTTTCAATACCTTGGGTTGTCTACTTTTTTCAAATGGTATGCCATTATGGGGGTAATTCTCATTCCTGGGTTACCACACCGTCTCAAAGGTAACATTACTAATCTGGCAAATTTCAATTTGAAAATGGAATGTTCTATATTTGACCCTGTAATTTTCCAAAACACCATAAAACCTGTTAATGTGGGGTACTGTTGTACTCGTGAGACATCGCTGATTACAAATATGGGCATTTACTGTCAGTAATACCTAACAGTATTATGACATTAACAGCTAAAATGTCAGACTGAAATACAAATTAAAAAAAAAAATCGTATTTTCTCACTTTTTAAAAAATTTTTTTATTCACAATAAATTATGTTCCATATATGAATAGTTAATGATAAATTAAAGCCCTGTTTCTCCTAAACAAAATGATATATAATAAGTGTGGGTGCACTTAATGTGACAGCGGTGAAATACGGTTAAACAGACATATAGCGCAAATTCCAGTTTTTGTTTACGTTTTGTTTTGATCACAACATGTACTATTGACTCCGTCCTGAAGGGGTTAAATTGTAAAGTAAATAAATCCTTTTTAAGCCCACTCTAGCTCTACCTGCTGCTTAAGAAGGGTACTGCCCCCTTTACAGGCACTCAACTTTTTATACTCAGAGCCAGGTTTCATTGGCTCTGAATAAGGTGAGAAATATTGCACAAAGTTTTATATATTTTATGCCAACACATACTACACTAGAAGTGTTTTTTTTCTTCCTGTCATTTTTTTATCTTCTTCCTGAGTATATATTCCCTTGGATGTGAAGAGGTATAGTGTCACCCTATGATACTACTGCTGATGTGATTTGAGCCTGTCCCCTTTGAGGCTCTTATCCATGTTAGTTGACACATACTATTTTTAGATGCTAATTTGTAAGCACAGATTTACACTATATTATTTTTCTCTTTTCAGTATATACATCCTTCATTTGATTTCATTATATATTTGGGGTAAGTGTATACCTTCTACTTATATTTAGCACTCCACTTTTATAGGTAGCATAGGATTGGGTTTGCCCCTGATCCTTGGTATCCTATAGTTTTGTGTATACACACACATACATCCACTACACATGCACTGCAATCAAATGCAAACATAACATACAAACACACCCCTTTAATAAAACATACACAAACATCCCTTCATTCAAACACCACACTACATACAAAAGCACACCTGCATTTAAAATCCAACACTACATACAAACACACCCCTGCATTCACACTCAAACACTATACACAAGTACACCACTACATTCCAATAACAACAGTACAATTACGCAAAGTAATTACGCATGCCTCTAAGTGTGCCATGATGTGCCAAGTTTATGCATCTAAAGCTGGCTGCCATGGTATGCCAACTTTATGCGTGTAACGCTACCATGATGTGCCAAGTTTATGCATCTAAAACTGTTTGCCATGATGTGCCAAGTTTATGCATCTAAAGTGGATTGCCATGGTGTGCCAATTTTATGCCTCTAAAACCGATTGCCATGGTGTGCCAATTTTATGCCTCTAAAACTGATTGCCATGGTGTGACAATTTTATGCTTCTAAAGCTGATTGCCAAGGTGTGACAATTGTATGTCTCTAAAACTGATTGCCGTGGTGAGTCAATATTATGCATCTAAAGCTGGCATTAGGTACCAATTTTGTGCATCTAAAACGGATTGCTATGGTGTGCCAATTGTATGCATCTAACGCTGATTGCCATGGTGTGCCAATTTATGCCTCTGAAACTGATTGCCATAGTGTGCCAATTTTATGCATCTAAAGCTGCCATGATGTGCCAAGTTTATGCATCTTAAACTGATTGCCATGATGTGCTACGTGTATGCATCTATAGCTGATTGCCATGGTGTGCCAATAATTTATACATCTAGAGCTTCCATGATTTGCCAATTTTATGCATCTAAAATGATTTGCCATTGTGTGTCAATTTTATGCATCTGAATCTGATTACTATGATGTGCCAATTGTATGTCTCTAAAACTCATTGCCATGATGTTCCAATTTTATGCCTCTAAAACAGATTGCCATGGGGTGCCAAGTTTATTCATTTTTTAAAATATGCATTAAAAAAGAGTGGGTTGTGAAAAATTATCCTTTTCAAAAGTGGGTCTTGCTCATAAAAGTTTAAGAAGCCCTGCTCTATAGAAATTTTTAATAAAGATAGATTCCAAAGAAGTTCTAAAAGTGAACCTACCACCTAGAAACCTCCTTTATAAATAAACCCTATATTTTATTTCCGCTTCTCATTTACAGTATATGAATAAATGCAAAAGTATCAATTAAAGGATTAGGAAAACAAACACACTCCCTTGGCGCTGACCCTTCAGCAGCTTACCTTAATCCAGCGCCGGGCTCTCTCCTCCCCCGCGGACGTCAGCTCCCGAGTGGAGCGTAATGCGCATGCGCGGCAAGAGCCGCAGGCGCATTCTATCAGTCCATATGAAAGCATTTCTCAATGCTTTCCTATGGACGCTCAGCACGATGAATGCAAAATTTGCATTCCAGCTTCACAGATGCGCCTCTAGCGGCTGTCAGGAAGACAGCCACTAGAGGTTGGCTTAACCCCTAATCTAAACATAGCAGTTTCTCTGAAACTGCTATGTTTACATCTGAATGGTTAAAACCTGAGGGACCTGGCACCCAAACCACTTCATTGAGCTGAAGTGGTCTGGATGACTAGAGTGTCTCTTTAATTTATAATTAACAGGTGAAATAATTCTATCATGGCAGCTGAATGCCAACTGTAATGCAATTAATATCCCACAGTCAATGACAGCCAGACAGTGTCACATCGCTTGTCCAGTTTTCACATTTTACACACATGTATTCATAAGTACCAATTTCCTTTACCACTTAGGCATTGAAGTAAAGTATATGGAAATGTTTTCTCTATGGCTCTGGAACCTAACCTAAAATTTATATATATATATATATATATATATATATATATATATATATATATATATATATATATATATATATATATATATATATATATATATATATATATATATACACACACACTTTCCAAATGTAATTTTTTTTTTTTTGCAACAGGGAAAAATAGAAAAATAAAGAATCATGAAATAAAATAAACATTTAAATTACTGGTAAACTAAACTAAAAGAATTCCTGCGCTTTGACTCCTACATCTCCTGGGCTGCAGCAATAACCATAGCACACATCAGCCCCAATACATACAATAAAACAAAAGAAAAGAGTTACCTGTGCACTCTCCCAAATCCCTGTGCATATTTATATAAATTGAGGTTTTAGGTTCTACTCCAATGGTCATTAGATGTAAGCCCACCTACCACGTCAAGGCAAACCTCTTAGGTAGGTCCTGCGCTAACAATTCACTTTGCTTGCTTCAGTTTCAAGCAAAAAATCTCTGAGACAGAGAGGGGTATTTTTCTAAACTCCTACATTGACCCTCAGTAGGAAACACATGGGATGGGTGGCAGCACTGTAACATTGCTGTGTGACACAAAAGCAAATACAAATACACAAAAATAAGTCTTGCGCTCAGACTCCCACTACTCCTGGGAGACAGCAATGACTATAGCACACATCAGCCCTAATACATACAATAAAAAAACAAAGAAAAGAGTTACCTGCGCTCTACCCCAATTTCCTATGCAATCCCTATGCATATTTTAATTAAGTGGAGGTTTTTAAGTTCCACTCCAATGGCCATTAGATGTAAGCCCACCTGCCACATCAATACAAACCTCTTTGTGGGTTCTACACTAACAATTCACCTTGCGTGCTTCAGCTTCAGACAAAAAAACATCTCTAATGAGACAGATTGCACTGTATTGCAATTGACATTTGAGAATTGAGTCTGTCTGGCTCCTACTTGTGTGATTGGCATACTTCTGGCACCAGAATTCTCTACTCTGACTTGAAAAACCTCCTCTCTCTGATTATTCTTCCATTGCTGATGTAAAGTCTGTTGTCCGGTCTGTACTGCCCTGACTCCCTGAAGGGCCTCTTGTAATTTCCAGAAGCATGCCTGTTTCTTCTTTCAGTAAGCAATAGTGCTTTACATAATTCAGCTGCTTTTTTGATACATTCATCTAACTGATGACCAAACAGCATGGACCCTTAAAAAGAGAGAGAGCAAAGACAATTTTTCTATTTTTTTTTTTTTTTATGGAGTATCTGCATCCTGTGCCATAAGCCATAGCGCTCTGTGTCCTGAGACATCTAGAACCATTGATCTGGCAATGGAATTAACCAGGTCAACTGAGGCAACAGAGCAAAATTAAGAGGCCAGCTTAATATCTTCTACAGATCTTTATAGGTGAGACCAACTAACACCTTCTTTAATTTTTATCTCTACATCCTTTGCCCAATAATTCAGGTCACTAGATACCGATGTAAGAGCGGGAGCTGGATGAAGGTTGGCTCCAGCAGCCACATAAGGTTTAGAGAGGGTTTTTATGGCGATCCTTCTCTCTATAGGTTCTCTGAAGGAGCCTAAGTCATTAATAGGTAATGTTGGCCAGTTTGACTAATGCAGCATTCACTTTGAGGGCTGAAACCCAGTTGCAGAATCCAATTTCTTAAAAGGGTAAACATAGAATGTGATGGCAGATAAGAACCATTTGGCCCATCTAGTCTCCCCAATTTTCTAAATACCTTATCTTATAGTTAGGATAGCCTTATGCTTATCCCACGTATGCTTAAACTCCTTTACTGTGTTAACCTCTACCACTTCAGCTGGAAGGCTATTCCATGCATCCACTACCCTCTCAATAAAGTAATACTTCCTGATATTATTTTTAAACCTTTTGTCCCTCTAATTTAAGACTATGTCCTCTTGTTGTGGTAGTTTTTCTTCTTTTAAATATAGTCTCCTCCTTTACTGTGTTGATTCCCTTTATGTATTTAAATGTTTCTATCATATCCCCCCTGTCTCGTCTTTCCTCCAAGCTATACATGTTAAGATCCTTTAACCTTTCCTTGTAAGTTTTATCGTGCAATCCATGAACCAGTTTAGTAGCCCTTCTCTGAACTCTCTCTAAGGTATCAATATCCTTCTGAAGATACGGTCTCCAGTACTGTGTACAATACTCCAAGTGAGGTCTCACCAGTGTTCTATACAATGGCATGAGCACGTCCCTCTTTCTACTGCTAATACATCTCCCTATACAACCAAGCATTCTGCTAGCATTTCCTGCTGCTCTATTACATTGAGAGATAAAAAATACAAACAGGGGCTGCGCCTAAAAAAATATTGATTTCTAGATAAAACAATGTCCAGAAACAATTGTAAAAGTAATGTGCAGAGAAATTCAATCTTGATGTCCTCAATGCTGTCTTGGGGTACTGTGCAGGGGCAAAGTCTTTCAATGGTGTTATGATCCACTTATATGTTAAAAAAAAAAAAAGAGAGGACGCCCAATAGTGCAATATGTATAGGTCAAATAAAATCACTGAATTCAAATAATAGTAGGGAACTCACATTTGACAGAGCTATATCCAGCTCTGGTGTGAAGCGCATACAGCGGTATAATCCCCGCTTATGGGATATATGGTGGGTTCCCTCCGTCAGTGGTGTATCCAATGTTTAAATGAAAGAGACAACTAATAGTGCTCTCTGTATTTCTCTCTCCCGTGCAAAATAGGGCGTGGCTGAAAAAACTCTGTGATCTTAGCAAATTCCTTATTTAAGGGTAAAATATGAAATATTAATGAGAGATGGTTCACATATATAGTTTCACTGAAGAAGAACAAAAAGGGGCTGGTTAATAAGGTTTAGCTCAGCACGTTTTTTTTGCTCTCTAATGAGAATTTTTTGGCACAGGTGGAGGTCCACCCATTTATATAAATAGAAGAAAACAGGTGGAGTAGTTAAACGATAGCTTTTGTTTTATAAATTCAAATTTTGAAGAGAAGTAAATTTAGGGTTTAGTTTTAATGGTTTATGTTATATAGTTAGTAAAAAAGGGTGTGTTTTCTTGAAAGGTAAATAATATAACTTGTGTGAATATAGAGATGGATTTTGGAGCAAAGTAGTAAGGGTAATCACAGGAGGAAGATAAGGATAAAATGTAGTATATATCACGGTAATATAAAAGTTGAGGAAATTATGATATACAGTAACAAGTTGGATTGTTGTGATAAAATGTTGTTGTTAAGTAAAGCACTAAAAGGAATATAAGGAAAATAATTAATAGTTTGGGTAAATTGTAAATAAATTAAGGAAGTGCACTCGTTATTGATTAAAAAGAGAAGGAGGAGAAAAGGGGGGAAGGAAAGAGAGAGAGGGGAGGAGAAGGTAGATGAGGAGGAAAGGGAAGAGAAGGTGTGTTGTATTTAAGAAAAGGGAAGGGGAAGTAAGGAAGAAGACAAACAGAGAAAGGGAGATTGATATATATTGTATTAGTATAAATAGAAAAATGAGTATCATATGGGTAAAAAGTGTTTGTATTAAAAAGTAGTAACCTCATTAATAGTTTCACAGTGAGGTTCGCGGCAAATAAGGGTTGGTGTTTTAAATAACTGCGATTGGGCTTTATAGGATTGATTTATTCTTAGGGAGTTTAAAATCGAAGGGTAAAAGTGTCTTGATCATTTTGCTGGTAGTGGGGAGGTTTATGGTTATTGCTGCGGTAATTTAGCAGGCGAAGGAACAATTTAATAAAATGGGACGCTACAGCTCAACTCTTTTTATTTCCTTATCTAGGAGTTATCCTGATGAGGACAAGATCCCTAGTAGGGGTTTTTCCCCTCCGGGATCAATACCCCGAGTTTAGCACTCGGGGTTGCTGGTATGAATTCCCCTCACAGATGAGGGGATGGTGTATGAATGTTGTGGTTTTTTGTGTTTGGTGCGGGGGCTTAAACTCAGACCAAGAAGAAATTTACAAAACAAGTACACTAAGTGTATGCAAAAGGGATTATGAATTTGGAAAATTCTTAAATGATTGATATGAGGATGGGAAACTGTAATGGTTAAAATGTTATCGTTAAACTCTCAGGGCTTAAATTCCCCTTGTTAGAGAGCGATTTTGTTTGACTATATTAAGAGAGAAAAAGCCCAAATTATCTTTTTACAAGAGACGCATTGGAGAAGAGAGGGCAGTCTAAGATTTATCCCACAAAGGTTTTCAACAGCAGTATCCGCCTCATTAGAGAGGGAGCGGAAGAGAGGGGTGACCATTCTGATAAGTGACGATATAGATGCTAAATTAATCTATCAAGAAATAGACGAGGAAGCCAGAGTTATAATCCTGATAATCAAAATTCAAACAGAAATTTATACTTTAGTAAATCTTTACGCACCCAATAATCCTTCTAATAAGTATTTCTGTGATCTCTTAAACAAAGTTGAAAAAATAAAACAGGGTAAGTTACTCGTAACGGGGGATTTCAACCAGATTTTGGATGCCATTTTAGATAAAAAAACATTAAATAATGCAGGACCAAATAAATCTGCAATTTCGCAGGCAGACCAATTTCGAAAGATACTTAGGAATTATGGATTAATGGATATATGGCGAGCGTTTCATCCAACTGAGAGGGATTTTACATGTTTTTCCAGATCCTATTTCTCATATTCAAGAATTGATTTATTCTTGGGAAATTATGGTTTGGTCAACTGTACTAAAAGAGTTCTTATAGACGACGTTTCATGGTCAGACCATAATGCCATAATTTTGGAGTTGGACATAGAGACTAAGGGGGCTAGAAGATCGAATTGGAGATTAAATGATAACATCCTATCTAGAAAAGAAAATAGAGAATATATTAAGGAGATGGCAGAAAGTTTTTTTTTTTTCAGGAAAATGCGGGAGGAGAAGTTTTATTACCAGTAGTATGGAATGCATATAAATGTGTTACAAGAGGCTATCTAATTAAATTAGGTTCAATTGATAAAAAAAAGAAGGGGAAATCTTTAAAGGATTTATATGCTGACTATTATAAATTATCTAATCAAAACAAAGCTGCACCAACCCAGGAGATAAGTACAAAAATGTTATTAATGCAAAACAGTATAAATTAATTATTATTTGAGGAGAAAAATAGAACTTTACAATCCTTAAAGATAAAGTGGTATTATAAGAGTATTAGGGCAGATAGGTTGCTCACAAATAAATTGGGGGAAAAAAAAAAACAACTGGGAAGAATACACAAAATAGAGACTGAAAAGGGGATGCTTTTGTGCCCAAAGAAAATTGGAGCAGCTTTCAATGACTACCATAGTCAATTATATAATTTAGAACCGGTAGGTCAACAACTTCCCACAGCAGAATATTTTAAAAATAAAAAAATGCCCAAAATAACAAGAGAACAACTTATGGAAATAAATAAACCAATAACTGCTGATGATACTAAAAAGTAGCAATAAATAAATTACAGATCAACAAAGCCCCGGGTCCGGATGGCTACTCTAATAAAATCTATAAAATATTTAGAGACACCTTTTCAGTGTACCTTGTTATGATATTTAATGAGAGTGGCAAACCGCACATTTCCTAAAGAGATGCTTCAAGCAAATATCGTTCCAATCTTGAAGCCAGACAAAGATCCAGCTAAATTGGTGAATTATCGCCCTATATCTCTCCTTAATGGAGATGTAAAGATTTATGCCTCGATCATAGCTGATCGTTTAAAAATTTGTATTCCTGCCTTGATACATCAAGACCAGGCTGGATTTATTCCTGGTAGAGCAGCTTCAGGTGGCTTAAGAAGGATATTGGATGTTCATGATGCTGCATCAAGGAAGAACGTTTCCCTTCTGACCCTGTCACTGGATGCTGAGAAAGCCTTTGAGAGGGTCAGATGGGACTTTCTGACAAATACATTGAGGGCATATGGTATAGTGGGCGCAGCCTATGATGCCTTTATGGCAATGTATATTGCACCTTCAGCAAGGATGGTAGGCCCAGGAATAGATGCAGACTGGTTTAATATCAAGAATGGTACTAGACAGGGCTGTCCCCTGTCCCCTCTGCTCTATGTTTTAACCATCGAACCCTTGGCGGATGATAAGGAAAAATGGGAAGATTAAGGGACTAAATAAAATAGAACATAAGATTAATTTATATGCTGATGACATCATGCTTATGCTGCAGAATCCTAGATCCTCGCTACCGGAATTGATAAAGATATTGGCCCAATACAGTGAATACTCAAATTATAAATTAAACATACAATAATGACAACTAATATATCTAGAGAAGAAAAGCTTTTTATTAAAACATCTTACGATTTTGTCTGGGTAAAGAATAATACTATGTTCCTTGGTATCAGAATTCCAAGAAACATAAAAAAAGTTATGGAGGTTAATTTTCTTCCCCTTATAAAATATATATAAAAAGATTCTAAAAGAATGGGCTAGTAGGGAGATTTCATGGATAGGGCGTATAAATACTATCCGCTCATATATTTTGCCCAAATGGAACTATCCTTTTAGAATGCTACCAATACTTTTGTTTCCCAATCGGCCATAAATAAGTTTGCATAGCTGGGGGCAAACCTAGTCCCCATGGCATTACCTCTTTTCTGTAGATAAAAAGAATCTAAAAAACAGAAATAATTGTTATTAAGAATGATATTGATACCTTCTATTATAAAATCAATTTGAGTAGCAGGAATTTTTGCTTCAAGGGTTAAAATCTCTTTTATGGCTTGACATTCTATTTCATGAGGGATAATGGTGTAAAGGGATTGAACATCACAAGTAACTAATATGAAGTTTGAAGTAAAATTATGTAAAAATTTTAAAAGTGACATCGAATCTTTGAGGTAGGATTTCATAAGTCTCACAGAAGGCTGAAGAAGAGTATCAATATATTGGAGAGGTTATATAAAAGAGACCCTATCCCAGAAACAATTGGTCTACCTGGAGGGCGTTGTTCATTTTTATGGATTTTAGGTAGAAAGTAGATTACAGGAATAATAGGAAATTCTTTATTTAAAAATTTAAACTCATGTTTGTTTAAAATATTTAAATTAAAACCTTTAGTTAAAAAATTAGATAAAATGACTGGTATATTTTTAGTTGGATCAGATAGCAGTTTTTCATATACACTTGTATCATTTAATTGTCTTTGAGCCTCTTCTATATACATCTTGCTGGATTGGATAACTACTCCTCCACCTTTGTCCGAGGGTTTTATTACAATCTCTTTATCCATCTGAAGCTCTTTAATCACCCTTCTTTCTCTTATTGTGATATTATTAGGATCATATTTATTATATTTGATTTTATCGAAATCTTTTTGGACAAGTTTTTCGAATAGAGTAAGAGGAGCCGATTTGCAGTGAGATGGATAAAATTTAGATTTTTCTTTGATGTGTGTATTTATAAGAGGACCTCTATTTATTGGAGGTAGTGGGGATGAGGCTAGTGCTTCATCATTTTTACCAATAAAAAATCTTTTTAATGTTGCCTTGCGGACAAATTTATTTATATCTAAGAAGGCCTGAAACGGATTAAAAGAGGATGTCGGGGCAAATTTTAAACCTTTATTAAGAACCGACAATTGTGTAGCTGATAACATTTTATGAGAGAGATTGCAGCTGAAAAACATAGCAGTTTCAGAGAAACGACTATGTTTCACTGAGGGTTAATCCAGCCTCTGGTGGCTGTCTCATTGACAGCTGCTAGAGGAGCTTCCGCGATTCTCACTGTGAAAATGAGTGAGAAGACACTGAACGTCCATAGGAAAGCATTGAGTAATGCTTTCCTATGGGCGGTTTAAATGCGCGCGCGCGCCTCTTGCCGCGCATGTGCATTCGGAGCTGAGAGGCGGAGGGATCCCCAGCGCCAAGGGAGTCCGACGCTGGAGAAAGGTAAATGCTGAAGACACACACACACTCACTATCACGAACAGACGCATACACACTAGCTAACAGACACACACATTTACTGACAGACAAACGTCTGTCACACTCAGCGACAGACATCAAACACACTCACTAGCAGACACACACTAACACACAAACACTCACTAACACATAAACACACACACACATTTTTTTTTAAATGTAATCCCCCCAGCCTCCTTACCTTTTGTAGTGCTGGGGGGATTCTCTGGGGTCCAGTGGTGCTGCTGGGCGAGCCCGCCCGCCGGGGTCAGCAGGGCCAGCCTCGGTGGGGCCCTGAGGTGGCCGCCTCCTGGGCCCCCCAGGAGAAGAGGCTGGCCCTGTGGGTACATACCGGGTCGCAGGGGCGGCCAGGCCCCCTGGTGGGCCGGGCCCGGTCGCAGGCGCGACCCCTGCTACCCTGGTATGTACGCCACTGGCTTTGGAGTTGTACTGAGTATGGAATGAGAACTCAAAGGATTTATTGTAATTATTAGTGAGCCTAACTTTATCCACCAAAAGATCTCCTCTTTTAATCTCTCCATTTTTTTTCACCTCTGCATCCAATAGTTCTTTCTCATAACCTTTCTCAATAAATGTGTTAGTTAAAATTGACGCTTGTTTTATATAAGTGTCTTTGCTAGAACAATTTCTTCTAAGCAGAGTGTACTTTCTTCTAGGGACTCCTTTCAACCAGCTAGGGCGATGCCCGCTTGTGGGTTTGATAAAGCTATTAGTATCCGTCGGTTTAAAATATGTTTTAGTGGGGGCGGGGCCTGACCGCCGGCGGGATCAGACGTGCTCTGTCTGTGCTCCCGCTCTGGGGGCGGAAAATCAGCATAAACCAGAGGCTAAACTTACCCAGCAACACTCATCGGCGAACAAATCAACTCCCAGCTGCTGGGGAAAAGAAAACCGTCTGATTATCGCTTATGAGCAAGGTACAGAGTGATGACCCAGCGGACAATTAATCCTGAATGCTCAGCGTAAATAATAGCATCTATCCAGCAAAAGCCGTATGCCTTTACTTTCCATGACTCTTCTCATATATCACGCTATCTCTCCCTGGTATAGGTCTAGACTTACTGTAGCATCATGCTACACTTAACTGTTTAATGCTACATAGGACTCTCGTATGTTATCTCTATTTCACACACTGAACATGGGCTTATCTCTCAGACTACAGCTGTATGATCTCTATGTTCTCAATGCATGCAAGACTCAAGGTTTAAATAGCTAGTTTATTCATATACATCTGCCTAGCAATTTGTAGTCTGACATCACTTGTCTGTCACTTGTCTGAATAGTTTAACAAAAAAGTCATAAGAGTTTAATTATTCACTTGGACATGTATTAGATGACTGTGTACCTTATCGATACACTATTGCTAAATAGCCTAACCACACTAGCCTGTTTACTTGACAAACATAATATACCCAGGAACTGCCACTAGAATAGCCTAAGTATAATCTCAACAATTAATCATACCATGCTTAAAAATGTGCTATGTAATCAAATGCCTCTAAATGTTACGCTATGTATAATCGAATGTTTGTCAATACTGTTGAGGCATTGACAAAACGACTGTAATCCACATGCACACAAAATAAAGAATTCTAAAAAAAAAAATGTATATATATTTTTTTACTATGAATTTGACTCTCTTGAATAAAAATGGTTAAGTCCAAAAAAAATATATGGAAGTGGAACTATACATGGGGGGAAAAAATAAGAGAAAAAGTGTTGTTATTAAGATACCGGAAGAAGTCTAACAGTTGTTCTTCAGACTCCTTCCATATTACAAGAATGGCGTCAATGTAACAATGCCAGAGCACCAGGTCTGCCCCAAATGGATTATGGTCCCAAATGAACTGCTGTTCCCAAAAATCCATAAATATGTTGGCGTTACTCGGGGCAAACCTGGTTCGTTCCGCCCCCTATTCGTCATCATTGAGTAAACTTTGACCCTGTACCTCACAGTCAGCAGACACATTCCAGCCAATTAGCAGCACACCCTCCCTAGCAGACCCTCCCACCTACTGGACAGCATCCATTTTAGATTCATTCTCAAGCTGCATGCTTAGTGAGAGGAGGGAAAGTGTAGCTGCTGTTGATTAGATAGGGAAATGCATAGCAATGTTAGGGTATTGTCAGGGTATTTATATCGGCAGACATTTTGTGCTATGATAGAAACTAAAAGTGTATATTCTGAGTCACTCTGAACAGACCAGACTCCATTTTGTTATTTCAAGTTAACAAAAAGACACTATATTTCTATCTGTAAGCTAACCACTTTCCCAGAGCTGAGGAATGCATAGTATATACAAGCCAAGTGATAAGGAAGGGGGTTGGACAGACTGTCTAATGCTAATGGAATATAATCAAATCTAAACCCAGACAATTGTGACAGAGAAGATTAAATAATAAAATTTTACTGTCTATATATATATATAAGGTACCATTGTATGGAAAAGGGTAAACTTAGTTCATGATCTGCCATATCAGAAATTATAGCAGATTTACCAGACACATAGTCTGGACAAAATTTAAGAAACCCTTTGATCTTTGAAGGATACGTAAGTTATAGCCACTATCTAGATAGGCCAAAATGACGTCAAAATAGTCACCAGGAAAAGTTAACTCTTTCCTGGATAGGTATGTTTAGTGGGACAAGACTGCCCTCTACAGACCAAATAACTAATTTGCGATCTGGAAGATAACCACACCTCTAGTGCTTCTATTGGGTTATCAACTGATGACGTACAGAGAGTCTGGCCCTTTAAAAGTTAAGACAAAGGGAAGATAGGGTTATGAGGCAAGATCTGCAAGAGATGCAAAGGAGAGGAGAGAGGAATTGGAAGTTTGGGGACTCCAACCTCCATGCAGAGAGACATCCAAATAAGTTCCTGAGACTACCAATCGGATGAAATATCTACTCAACTGGTAATTATACTGGTTTCATTTAATTAATTAAATTAATTAAAATGTATTAATAGCATTATATATATGACTGGATAAAGCACGGTCAGATTTCCATATTAAGAAATCTTAGTTAACTAAAGAATATATAGTTATAAACATTCCATTCTTCAGGTGGAATTAAGAATAATTATATATTGATGTGATATTATCACGTGTTAGCATACTGCTGTTTTTATCCAGGTGTATTGATTTGCTCTAAATTAAGATAGATATCTTTTAGACAAATTAAAAATCTGCTTATATAATATGGTAGATTCTCTTATTGGATGGTTTCAGAAAATGACTAATGAACTGGTTTAAATGTTATTTTATTTTTATTTAAAATTACATAAGAATAGATCTTAACTACCTAGGAGATCTAGCCAGCATTGAAAGGGTTATTCTAACTGTCTGCTAAACTTTACGACCTTACGCTGCACTCTGAGGAATTCTGTTCTTCCCTGTGAAAAGTTTCACTTTCAGTCTGTGTAAGCATAGTCATAAATTATAAAGACTTGACAGAAAATGCTGTTCAGAGTTAATAGCCATTGAAACGTAATACCCATTCCTTTGTATTGCATATAATTTTATACTGAATATTCATTGATTATTGTTATGCATGTTACATATAATATTATTATTAATTTGTCATTATAAATAAAAATCAATTTTTATACATTGTGATATTATTATATGAAATACATTCCACTTAACACGATAAACGTTCTTTGGGATTTGAGAATTGAATTAGTGGGCAATTCTCAACTGTTACTATTATTATCCCATAAATATCCCCACAGTATACAGTGTCCACTACAGTCCTGAAGGACTCATCTGATCTCTGCTGTAAGGACAGCACCCCAAAAAGCCCTTTTTAGGGCTAGAACATCAGTCTGCTTTTTTTTTTTTTTTCTGTGTAATGTAATTGCAGTTGGTTGTCTGTCACTGCTGCCAGCTTCTCTGTCAGGCTCACAGTGGATACTGTGCCCAGTGCCACCACTCACTCACTGGTGTCACAATAGCTTGCATTTAAAACCCAAAAACTTTTTTCACTGTTATAGATTGAATAGCAGTTAGTTGTCTGCCACTGCTGCCAGCTTCTGTGTCAGGCTCACAGTGGATACTGTGCCCATTTGCCCAGTCAGTGCCACCACTCATCTCTGGTGTCACAATAGCTTGCATTTAAAAACAAAAAACTTTTTTCACTGTTATAGATTGAATAGCAGTTAGTTGTCTCAAAGCGGGTGTGTCAGCCCTACAGCATGTACTCTGCCAACCGCTGCCAGTTCACAGTGCCACTCATATCTGCTGTCACAGTAGCTTGCACGCATAGTACCACTAATCGAAAAAAATGACAGGCAGAGGCAGGCCACCCCGCAGGGGCCGTCGTGGTCGTGGTGCTGTGATTCCCTTTTGCCCTAGAATAATGCCCAGTTTTCAGAGGCCAGGTACCCTGAACTTGAAAAGTTCTGAGGACATAGTTGACTGGCTAACACAGGACACCCAATCTTCTACAGCTTCCACTCGGAACCTTGACGCAACATCCTCCTCCAGCTTAGCTTCGGGCACCTCTCAAGATACCACTCACCCGCCTGCCGCCACCACCAACACTAGCACCACAGACGCTTCACTTGGTATGTCAGAGGAGTTATTTACACATCCGTTTGAAGAAATGAGTGATGCGCAACCATTATTGACAGAGGATGTAGATAACAGGGATATATCTCAATCAGGCAGCATTACACATGTACGGTGTGATGATGATGTTGTACCCGCTGCTGCTTCCTTTGCTGAGTTGTCAGATACAAGTGAAGCGGTTGATGATGACGATGCGTCCATGGATGTCAGGTGGGTGCCCGCTCGGCAAGAAGAAGAACAGGGCAAAAGTTCAGATGGGGAGACAGAGGAGGAGGAGACGAGTTGGAAGCAGGGGGAGGTCGTCGCAAGGAGCTAGTGGCACAGTCAGACAGCACGCATCGGCACCCGGGGTCAGCGCGACAGCACGCCAATCAACGCATGCTGTGTCCACCACCAGAATGCAGTCATTGCAGAGCTCAGCAGTGTGGAATTTTTTTTGTGTGTGTCTGCCTCTGACAACAGCGATGCCATTTGCAACCTGTGCCAAAAGAAACTGAGTCGTGGGAAGTCCAACACCCACCTAGGTACAACTGCTTTGCGTAGGCACATGATCTCACATCACAAACGCCTATGGGATCAACACATGAGTACAAGCAGCACGCCTACTCTAAGCCGCCATCCTCCTCCTGGTCCAGCATCTTCAGCCACGTCAACCACTGCTGTCCTTCTTGTCCCCTCTCAACCATCCGCCACTCCGCCTCCCGCCTTGAGCAGTTCACGCTCATCTTCCCACAGTCATGTGTCTGTCAAGGACATGTTTGAGAGTAAGAAGCCAATGTCAGAAAGTCACCCCCTTGCCCGGCGCCTGACAGCTGGCTTGTCTGTACTATTAGCCCGCCAGCTTTTTACCAGAATATAGAGAAGTCAATAAACAAAGCCAAAGTCAAAAACCAGGTAGAAAACTATAAACAGGAACGCGCTCTCGGACAACCACAAGGGAAACCACGACAGGGCACTGAGCAGGCTGAGAACTGGGCCTAAATACCCCTCCTTTAGTTCTGATAGGCTGTAACCGGCCTTTGACCCCAAAGTCAGTTACCAGGTTTCATTTGCATAATTGCTGCTCAGCATTAACCCTTCTGTGGATTAGGTTGCTGCTCGGCACAACTTTTCCTATGTGGACAGTAAATGTCATTAATCACTTTTCTCTAAGCGGATGAATACATGACACCAGGTTTCATTTGCACAATTACTGCTCAGCATTAACCCTTCTGTGGATTAGGTTGCTGCTCGGCACAACTTTTCCTGTGTGGACAGTAAATGTCATTAACCACATTTCTATAAGCGGATGAATACGTGACATTACCCCCCACCTGAAGAACGCCCACCGGGCGGACAGGACCAGGCTTGAGAGGAAATTTAGCGTGAAAAGCGCGGATCTTACGGCCCGCATGCAGGTCAGGAGCCGAAACCCAAGAACGATCAGCAGGACCGTAACCTTTCCAAACAACCAAGTACTGTAAAGTGCCCCGAGAAAACCTAGAATCCACGATAGAAGATACCTCATACTCTTCCTGACCACCCACCACCACCGGAGGGGGAGGAACACAAGGAACAGTATATCTATTGCAGACAAGAGGTTTGAGTAAGGACACATGAAAAGTGTTGGGAATCCCTAAAGATGCAGGAAGAGCCAGAGAGTAAGACACTGGATTGATCCTACGAAGCACTCTATAGGTACCAAGGAATCTGGGGGCAAACTTCATGCTAGGGAACTTAAGCTTGATGTTGCGTGATGACAACCAAACCTGGTCCCCCACTTGGTACACCGGGTTGGCACTCCTACGCTTATCAGCAAAATGTTTGAAGCGTTCAGCAGCAGCCCCTAGAGCAGTTTGAACCTTAACCCAGGTATCCCGAATGGAGGCCAGACGCTCATCCAGAGCAGGAATGGCAGTATCAGAAAATACCGCAGGGAGAACCGTAGGATGCCTACCATTATTGACAAAAAATGGACTGTGCCCAGAGGAGTCATGAACAGCATTGTTTCTAGCGAACTCGGCCCACGGGAGTAGTTCGGACCAATTGTCTTGTGTGCTATTAATAAAACAACGCAAATAAACTTCTAATGACTGGTTAGCCCTCTCAGCTGTACCATTGGTCTGTGGATGGTAGGAGGAGGAGAAGGAGAGATCAATCCCCAATTGTTTACTGAACGCCCTCCAGAACCTGGACACAAACTGAGAGCCCCTATCAGACACAATATTGTGGGGGATGCCATGCAAACGGACAATTTCACGTATGAAAATTAGGACCAAATCTTGCGAAGATGGCAACTTCTTGAGAGGAATGAAGTGAGCCATCTTAGAAAATCGGTCTACAACCGTGAGAATAGTAGTGAACCCAGCAGAGCTAGGAAGCTCAACAATAAAGTCCATGGATAAGTGGGACCATGGAATCTCAGGAACAGGAAGAGGCTGCAACAGGCCACAAGGAAGTGCATGAGTCACCTTAGAAACTGCACACACAGAACATGCCTGCACATACTCCTTTACATCTTTCCTGAGTGAATCCCACCAAAATGATCTAGTGATCGCGGCAGTGGACTTATTGATGCCCGGGTGTCCAGCAGTTATATTGTCATGGAACACTTTCATGATATTAACCCTTTCACATAGGGGAACGAACAGTTTATCACACGGTTTACCACTGGGCGCCTGAGGCTGGGCCTCCAGTATGGTGCCAAGCAATGGAGAAGACAGTGAGAGGACAGTAGTAGCAATAATACACTCTGGTGGAATAATAGGAAATGTCACCTGTTCCGGAGCTGACTCATTATCAAATTGCCTGGACAAGGCATCAGCCTTGGTATTTTTAGAATCAGGTCTATAAGTAATGAGAAAGTTAAAACGTGAAAGGAACAGTGACCATCTAGCCTGTCTGGAAGACAAACGTTTGGCATCCCCTATATTTGCCGGATTTTTGTGGTCGGTTATGATCAACAGGGGGTCCTTGGAACCCTCCAAAAGATGTCGCCACTCCTTGAGGGCAAGAATAATGGCCAACAGTTCTCTATTGCCAATATCGTAGTTGCGCTCAGCAGGAGACATCTTTCTGGAGAAGTAGCCACAAGGATGCAGTGGTGTTCCCTGGCTTTCTCTCTGAGAGAGAACAGCCCCTACCCCTGTCTCGGATGCATCAACCTCCAATATAAAAGGTTTACTGGTGTCAGGATGTTTTAGTATGTCCGCAGAGGCAAATCTTTGTTTAAGAGTCTCAAAAGCATTCACAGCCTCTTTGGACCATACTGTGCTACTAACCCCTTTGCGAGTCATATTTGTGATTGGGGCTATTACAAAAGAAAATCCCTTGATGAATCTTCTGTAATAGTTGGCAAAACCAATAAACCTTTGAATGGCTTTTAAACCAGAGGGTAATGGCCAGTGTAGTACAGCCTCTAGTTTTTTATGATCCATTTGAAATCCCGATGCAGAGATGTTGTAACCCAAAAAGTGGACTTCAGGCTGGTCAAATATGCACTTTTCTAATTTACAATAAAGTTTATTTTTCAACAACGTCTGCAGAACCTGTTTCACATGGGAGTGGTGAGTTTGAAGATCAGGGGAATACACCAAAATATCGTCCAAATAAACCAAGACAAATGAGTAAATGAATTCCCTGAGTACATCATTTATAAAGTCTTGGAATACGGCCGGGCGTTGCATAACCCAAATGGCATTACCAGATATTCATAGTGTCCACTACGGGTATTAAATGCCGTCTTCCACTCATGATTCTCTTTAATTCTAACCAAATTGTAAGCGCTCCTAAGGTCAAGCTTAGTAAATACTTTAGCTCCCTGAAGTCTATCGAACAATTCGGAAATGAGTGGGATAGGGTATGCATTTTTTACAGTGATTTTATTAAGTGCCCTGTAGTCTATGCAAGGGCGTAACTCACCACCCTTTTTCTCAACAAAAAAGAATCCTGCACCAGCTGGTGAGGATGACTTTCTTATGTGCCCTTTGCTCAAGGATTCTTTGATGTATTCCTCCATTATTTTACTCTCCTGGGGAGATAAGGCATAAACTGCCCCCTTAGGTGGCATAGCGCCTGGAAACAGGTTAATGGCACAGTCATATGCTCTGTGGGGAGGCAATACATCGGATTGAGCCTTGTTAAACACCTCCTGAAGTTCTCTGTATTGTATGGGAACTCCAGGAGTTTGGGGAGTGGTAGTGGGAAGGTCAATAGTATCCAATCTCTTTAGTACTGGTTTTATACATCTCCCCATACACTCTTTACCCCATTCTAATATCTCCCCATTAGCCCAGTCAAAATAGGGATTGTGCATACTCAGCCACGGAAACCATAATATGATAGGACATGATGGAGAAGTTATAACCTGAAACGTCATCTCCTCCCCATGGGAGGCCCCAATGGAGATCGTAATAGGGACAGTTTCGTGGGTTATAAGCGGTTGTGTGAGTGGTCTACCATCAATAGCCTCTACAGCTAGCGGCGTAGGTCTCTCCCTGACCGGTATCTCATTACCCCTAATAAACTGGACATCAATAAAATTTCCAGCAGCACCTGAGTCCATTAGGGCACTGCAAGAAAACTTCTTGTTATCAAGGGAAATAGATACCTCAAGGAGGAATCTACTTTTGTTTTTGTTAGAGGACAACTCCATCACACCTAAGATCTGTCCCCTTAAGGTTCTTAGGTGCGGAAGTTTTCCGGACGCACTGGACAATTAGTTATCATATGTCCCTTTCTACCGCAATATAGGCATAACCCCTCCCTTCTCCTATACTGTTTTTCGGCCTCTGACAGTCTAGTGACCCCCAACTGCATAGGTTCGGGTTCGGACTGTACAGGGAGGTTAGACAAAACAGGTTTAGAGAATTGAGGTGCTACAGACATAGCCGTAGTCTGGTCTTGCTTCTGGTGACTTCTCTGAGTCTTAACCTATTATCAATATGCATGACAAACGTAATAAATTTGTTAAGACTCTTAGGTAATTCTTTAGCGGCTATCTCATCTAGTATAGGCTCTGAGAGACCCTTTTTGAATGCTGAGATTAACCCATTGTTAGTCCAGTCTACCACGGAAGCTAAGGTACGGAATTCAATAGCATAATCCGAGATAGACCGGTTACCTTGTCTGATGTGCATTAGGGCAGTGGAGGCGTCATCCTCTCTACCCAATGGCTCAAATGTGAGCTTGAATTCAGCAAGGAATTCCTGGTAATTATGAGCTATGCTCTGATTACTCTCCCACAATGGATTAGCCCAGGCAAGGGCCTTGCCCTTTAATTGATTCATTAGATAACCAATTTTTGCTCTGTCCGTGGGGAATGACCCTGGTGAGGCCTCAAAATGGTACTCCACCTGATTAAGAAAACCACTGCATTCCTGGATATTGCCATCAAACTGTAGGGATGGTGATAAGGAGATGCTAGGAGTCCTATTAGTGGGTGAAGGTAAACAGGGTAGAGGTGCTATAGGAGTAGACGCTGCAGGCAAGGGTCCATCTGACCACTGATCTACACTGCGCATTGGGTAAACCTGCTGACGGCTGCCAAGCATGGAATGCGTGGCTCTGCAGAGGAGTTGGTGACATCGCCACGACTTGCAGGCAGGCCTGCTGCCACCTCCTCTACTCCTCCTACTCCATCCTCTTCCATAACCTGAGTCCTCTTCTGCTGCTGCGTCTTGCTCCACATCAACGGCACCCCCCCAGCTCCCCAGGTACTATTCCACATCCCGGATAAGGCAGTGTCATGCCGTCTTGGGTTTGACTTGCTTGAAAGCAGAGAGTCACACCGCACAAGCACTCCTGTCCGCCCTGAACGCACAGGTGGAAAAGTAGCTGACTGCGCAGCAACTGGAGATCGGCAAAGTGGTTTGTGACAACGGAACAAATTTGTTGGCGGCATTGAAGTTGGGCAAGTTAACACATGTGCCGTGCATGGCACATGTGTGTAATCTGATCGTACAACGCTTTGTGCATAAGTACACAGGCTTACAGGATGTCCTGAAGCAGGCCAGGAAGGTGTGTGGCCATTTCAGGCGTTCCTACACGGCCATGGCTCACTTTGCCGATATCCAGCGGCTAAACAACATGCCAGTGAGGCGCTTGATTTGCGACAGCCCGACACGTTGGAATTCAACACTCCTAATGTTCGACCGCCTGCTCCAACAAGAAAAAGCCGTTAATGAATATTTGTATGACCGGGTGCTAGGACAGCCTCTGGGGAGCTGGGAATTTTTTTGCCACGTTACTGGACGCTCATGCGCAATGCCTGTAGGCTCATGCGTCCTTTTGAGGAGGTGACAAATTTAGTCAGTCGCAACGAAGGCACCATCAGCGACATCATACCATTTGTTTTCTTCCTGGAGCGTGCCCTGCGAAGAGTGCTGAATCAGGCCATAGATGAGCGTGAAGAGGAAGAGGAAGAGTTGTGGTCACCATCACCACCAGAACCAGCGACAACGCTGGAAGAGGATTGTGAGGAAGAGGAGTCAGAGGAGGAATGTGGCTTTGAGGAGGAGGGGGAAGACCAACCACAACCATAATATTGTATATAGAATAGTAGAACTACTCACAATATTCAGAGCTTAAATCCAGCTCTGGTGTAAATGGCACGTAGTGGAATAATCCCCACTCAAGGATATACGGTGCTCCTCTTTTGTTCTTTAGCAGAGTACTTTTTTGGAGTAGTCCAGCTCGAGGTAAAAGAATAAAATATATAGTGCTCACTGTATAGTTGATAAAATGTAAAAACAGAATAAAATATACTCACGGTATATAGAGCAGACGTACTGCTCGGTGGATGGCGTATGGGTGGTATAATCCCCATCTTAGGATTCTTGGTACTCCAATATGGACAAAAGGGTAGTAGTAGTCAGGTATAAATAAAATAAACTTGCAAATAGTAAAATAATAATATTATACTAAAAGAAGGTAATATAATACTAATGTGGAAAGATGAATGTGGCAATCAAATGTATAATAGCCAAATATTCCTTTATTAACACTTAGATTATATAAAAAGTTCCTGAATATTGTGAGTAGTTCTACTATTCTATATACAATATTATTTACCGTTCATACTATACCATTGGAGTTTCCCTTGTCTTCTGTTTTCTTCACATATCCATTTTGAAGCTGCGGATATACATCTGGGACTTCACATACCATTTTATGTAGCACTAGGACTACCTCCTGCATATGTGGATTATTTATATTCAGACTTTCTAGGTATCGCTGCTCGGACTCTCTGATATATATTTTTATACATTCATTCTACTTGTCTTAGGCGCACCCTTATTTGTTCTTTTCTCTCCATTGTATTCCAAGGGGCTTAGAGGGGATTCCCCTTTTCCATAGGTGTGCTGCCTTGCTGTCATATTCTCTGTTTTCCTATCAGCGCTGAACCTCCTTCCTGATCTCGATTACATTTAAACTAGAAATATGGTCAGAGTTTTGGCAGCTGACATTTAATGTGGATAAGTGCAAGAAAATGCATCTTGGACATAAAAACCCAAGGACAGAGTACAGAATATTTGATAGTGTCCTAACCTCAACATCTGAGGAAAGGGATTTAGGGGTGATTATTTCTGATGACTTAAAGGTAAGCAGACAATGTAATAGAGCAGCAGGAAATGCTAGCAGAATGCTTGGTTGTATAGGGAGAGGTATTAGCAGTAGAAAGAGGGAAGTGCTCATGCCATTGTACAGAACACTGGTGAGACCTCACTTGGAGTATTGTACACAGTATTGGAGACCGCTTCTCCAGAAGGATATTGATACTTTAGAGAGAGTTCAGAGAAGGGCTACTAAACTGGTTAATGGATTGCAGGATAAAACTTACAAGGAAAGGTTAAAGGATCTAACATGTATAGCTTGGAGGAAAGACGAGACTGGGGGTATATGATAGAAACATTTAAATACATAAAGGGAATCAACACAGTAAAGGAGACTATATTTAAAAGAAGAAAAACTACCACAACAAGAGGACATAGCCTTAAATTAGAGGGGCAAAGGTTTAAAAATATCAGTGTCACGGGTGGCGGTCCGGTGCCCGGAACCCAGACACAGTGTCCAGGCGGCGATAAGTGGGAGTCTTCAGCGTGGAGGTGGATTAGCAGGGTCTGGTGCAGGGTAACCGCACGCCCCCTGGTGTTGAGCACCAGCATTTGTGCAGCCACATATCAAGACCCTGATTCAGCCTATGCAGATAACAGGAACTAGGAGCTTAGAAATTAAGCAGACCTCCCAGGAGCTTAATAGGGAGGCTCTGCAGCAGGATTGTATCCAGTACTAGAAACAAGGCAAGATTAAAGATAGGCACCAAACATGAAAACAAGACAGAACTAATAGAACCCAGAACCATAGAAGGATAGGAAGCCAAACCCAGAACATATACACAAGACATGAGGAAAACATGAACATAACATGGGCATGACTGTACAGGACTGTACATGGGCTGGGTATACAAACTTAAACAAGACAAAATAACATAGGCAAAACAAGAGGAGAAATAACTAAGTACTACATATGAAAATCATAGGGATTTAGTCACACTATATGATCATACATTGCATAAGCCTGCTAACAACGCCAATGTACCCCATATCTGGCAGGTCCTACACTACCTAAAGTATGCTAAAACATCCTAAATAGACATATATAGCACTTAACTGCAAAAAAGGGCAGAAGCTTTGAGCAGCTGCCTGCAGGACTCTGAAACAGAAAGGAATGGTGGAAAACAAACGGGTGTGGCAACATAAAACAAACATTTAAAGGAAACCTGGAGACTGGGAAATCCAGGGACGAACTATAGGAATGAACCCAGAAATCCCAGCATAAAGAAAACCAGACATAGAATAGAAAACCAAAAACCAAGAAAAACTAAACAAGAATTGTAACAAGAGTACTGGATACCAGAAGCCATTGCCAGACATCTTCACAGAACAGAGCAGGACGTGACAATCAGGAAGTATTACTTTACTAAGAATGTAGTGGATGCATGGAATAGCCTTCCAGCTGAAGTGGTAGCGGTTAATACAACAAAGGAGTTTAAGCATGTGTGGAATAGACATAAGGATATCCTAAATATAAGATAAGGCCAAGGACTAATGAAAGAATTTAGAAAATTGGGCAGACTAGATGGGCCATCAAATTCTATGTTTCTATGGTAGAAGAGTGATGATTTGTAAATATTTTGCCGCCAAAGGATCTGTGAAGCATGCTGTCATCGACCTTGAACTCCTCTGTATACCAAACTGAGGCCATCTGCCCTACAGCTCAAGTTTGGCCGAAATTGGGTCATGGAATCGGACAAAGATCCCAAGCACACCAGCAAATCTATGACAGAATGACTGAGAAAGAAATGAATTGAGGTGTTACAATGGCTCAGTCAAAGTCCAGTGCTCAAATGTATATATTTATATATTGTCAGAGTGTTGAAACAAAAAATCTATTTGGACTCTGCCAAAAGGAGTTGCTTATGTCTAATAGCCTGATCATGATGGGGTGGAATCCAATCAATGCCTCATACTGACAAACTACGAGGATCTCCCTGGCTAAATTTTTAAGACTGATTACAAACTGAAGTGTTAGACTTACTATTACAAGTAACAGATCTGTGTTCCCTTAATCTATTTTAGATTGTTACTATGTAATCTATTTTAGATTGTTACTATCTAACAAGTGGCATCCTGGAGGGTGGTAAGTCACAGGTGACTTCCTGGAGGGTGTGTACCGAGTACCCTCCTTCCACCTGTCACTCTGTGTAGTGTAGAATTGCAGACCATAATAGAGGAACTTCATTATCTTTTTCCTAATCTGCTGGGACAGGAGGGGTGGGAAATAATGTTCACAGCACGCCAATAACTTTCTCAGTCCTGGCAGAGGAAAATCAAATTTCTTTACTGCTGTCCACAACTCCATGCTACAAAAATGTAAAAGACACAAGAAATGGGCAAAGGAGGAACTACATGGGCATAACTGACAAGAATGGGATGTAGGGGACAAATGTGGAAAGGGGGAGACACTTCATGGGGAGGTAAAAATCATTACATATGGAGATAATTGTAGGGGGTTTTCAGACATGGAGATGATAGTTGAATTCATCCCAAATACCTCTCAAATTGTCTTCTTTCACTGAAGTCGTGTATTGTTTTTTAGATTATTCAAATTAGTTCTGCAGCATTTCGAGATACGTTTGCCCCATAACTGTGTTTCCCTCGAAACAGAAAGGGCCATAAACCTTTTATTTCAAAAACGGCAAAAAACACATTCACTTTCAGGGAGTTATGCTTATTCTCGACAGATTCCGTAATCTGTCTCTCAGTGAGTGAATGTCTGTGTGTGTGTGTCTGTTAATAAGTGTGTCTATGAGTGTTTGTGTCTGACAGTGAGTGAGTGTGTGTGTGTGTGTGTGTGTGTGTGTGTGTGTGTCTGTCAGTAAGTGTGCCCATCTGTCAGTGTGTGCGATAAATTATGTATTCAATGTACAATGTATGTATTAGGCAGTATGTGATTATGGAGGCATGTCTTAGGCATTACGTGTGTATGGGTGTATGTATTAGGCAGGGTGTGTGTATGGATGTATATACCACCATCTTTTATTGGACTTTCTATCTTGGACACATATTTAATATTTTACATTTTATTTGTTATTATTCTATTTATCTTATTTAATATTTATTTGTTTTTAATGAATGTTATGCTGGTTATAATATCCTCACCAGTGTCTTTTTAGACTAGTGCTAATCCTCTACACTTTTTTATATTTTGTACTTGCCTCACTACTATAGGGATAGAGGGATTCCCTTCCTTTTGCCAGCTGCCTTAATTTCACTTTTCCCAGTTTGTTCTATCAGCGCTAACCCTATACTACTGTTTCCATTTATTTTATCCCTCAGAAGAGAGCTGCTTTTAGACACACTGATAACATGTCTATCTTTGACTACAGAAATAACTATACTAATGACATTAATAACGTTTTTGACACTGATGAAATTATACCTAACCCCCCGAAAAACAGACACTTAGCCAACAAATACTTTTCAATAAATTGGAAAAAATCTTAACCAATGAAATTAAATTAAAGTGGGAAATAGCTACACTTAAGAAATACATCGATGAGCAAATAACCTCAAAAGGTTTAAGATTTTTTTAAATGACTAACCTCAGATCAAGATGATGAAGAATTTATGGAAGAATGGAATGACAAATTAGAACTTGTTCCTTTGGTCTCATTGAAACATTAATTTAAAAAAAAAGCAAAAAGAATATCCATGTTAGATACCGAAATAAATGACCTAAGAGACAAACTACTACCATTTACTGACACTCAAGCTTTCAAACAAAATTCTATTTTAATACAAAACAAAATCGAAAAGGTAGAGATGGATACCAAACACATTAAAAAATATGTCCGTGATAAACAAGACTATGCACATGACCAAGTTCACACTAACTACTTAAAAAAAAAAATACACTTCAGACACCTCTACCTATAACCAATTTTCAAATTATCAAAACCAAAAAAGACCCAATACTCACACTTCCCTACAAAACACTAATCACTACGAAAGACAAAAGCATCACATTCCTTCACACACTTCTGGTAGATTTAATCAAAGATTTACAAAAGGTCATGCATACACTCAACATCATAGAAACTACCAATCACTCCAAAGACACCACACAACATCTAAATACATCCCCCAGAATCACATCCCATCACCAAATTATATCAATTATCCTACCCAAAGGAATACTAAATCCACTACTCATAATCCTCCTGTACAGAGGAGAACCAATTACGACACTTCCCCTAGACCTCAGAGACAAAGATACACATACAAAAATGAAGACTTCACTTATCACTCCAAATCCCTGACAAATTACAGCCATCAAAACAGATACAAAGTACTATCCATAGATTCAGAAGCTGAAAATGAGGAGCATTTTTTAGAATTCAGAACCTATGCAAACCCCCTCCCTTATACACCTTACCCATCGAGAGCAAGAAAGAGAAGCCTAAATATAGAGGAGGGAGAGCTGGTAGAAGAAGACAAAAGAGAAAGATTGGAAAGACACCAGTCCATTTAAATGAACAATCATTGGGATTTTTTAACTTATCCCAAAAAGTTTTAACCTCCACTCAGATCTCAGTCATAAGTAAAGGCCTCAAATTTGCCCCCCCCCCCCCAAATCTTTTTAAATCATTCCAAGCTTTTATAGCTTTTAATAAGTTTGTTAGAAAAGCAACCCTGAAAAGGTTCTTATTAAACACTACTCATGCAGCCAACACTTCACAATTGCCCAACCCTACGGACACTTCTAACACTGTTATCCTTTATAACCCTTCTTCTATTAATGAACCCTCAATAGTTAGAACCAATTTAAAAAAAGTTCCCATTTTTATTGTTCCAATTTTAAATCAGGCCCAATAGAAGTATTAGAAAAGTTAGTTAATAGTGATCTGGAGAAAATAAAAAAACACAGAAATTTCAAGATCACAACTTATCCCGTCAGGAGCAATTAGCACTTAAAGAAGTATAAGAAGACGAAAGTATTGTCATTAAGCCAGTGGACAAAGGGGGGGAGATCTAGTTATTCTTTCTAATGATATGTATAGAAACTAAGCACTTAGACAACCTAATGATCTGACTGTTTATGGCAAATTACCATCAGACCCGACTCCCTCCCTCAAAAAAACTTTAGAAGACTTTTTAAATAAAAGCCTCGTATTGAACATTTTAACAAAAAAAAAAGTGATTATCTTAATGTACCCTACCCCAAAATCCCAGTAATTTATTTTTTACCAAAAATACACAAAAATTTGAAAAAAAAACCTGGAAGACCCATAGTTTCTGGCATATACTCAGTTCTATCCAACCTTTCAGAGTATTTAGACATTTTATTACATCCTTCGGTTAAAATCATGAAGCCGTATCTTAAAGACTCCATGACTCTTCTCCGCTTTTTAAATAATTTTATCCAGCACCTTGATTACATTTTAGTCACATGTGACGTTTAATCTCTAAATACAATTATTTCCCACAATAAAGGTTGTGATGCGGTGTTTAAAATATTACAAGCAGAAAAAACTATCCCAGATGAACAAATTAATTTTATTATACAAGGTATCCAAATCATTTAAAAAATATATTATTTTTGTTTTTTAGATTCATTTTATATTCAAAAACAAGCTACAGCTATGGGGACCAGGATTGCCCCTAGCTATGCTAACCTCTTTATGGTCGAATGGGAATCAGAAGCCATCTGGGAGGAGCATGCTTGGAGAGCAAACCTGGTCTCCTATTTAGATATATAGATGATCTCTTTTTTATTTGGAAAGGTTCAGAAAATTATTTTTAACCCCTTAAGGACGAGTGACGGACGAGGTCCGTCACAGAGGGGAGACTCTTAACGACGAGTGATGGACCTCGTCCGTCACGCGGTAAAATTAACCCCGGTTCGCCGCTATCGTGGCGATCGCGGGGTTAATGGTGCTCCGGTATGCCTCTGCATTAGAGGCATACTGGGAGCACCCGGTCAGGCTGCCCAGCACATGTGCTCGCTCTGACCGCAAGTCAGAGCGAGCACATGTGCTCTGTATACTCACCTACCGGCTCCCTGCACTTCCGGGTTCTGTGTGAAGTGCAGGGAGCTGGATCAGTGATGATCCTGCCCCCTGCTGTTAAAAAAAATAAAGTTAATTTAAAGTCCCCCCCCCCTTACCCATTTTAATAAAAAATTAACCCCTTCCCTGCCAATTGATCACTGACTACAGTGATCAATTGGCAGGGATTACATTTTACTATGATCTGATTTTTTTTTAACCCCTGAGGGTTAATTCTTTTTTTTTTAACCCTCAGGGGTTAAATTAATTAAATTAATTAATTAAATTATTTTTTAATTATGTATTTAGATAGCTGGGGTGGGTGGAAGTTAGTGGGGAATTGGGGGATTTGGCGTTAGGCTAACTAGGGGTTAACGTTAAAAAAAGTTTTAAACTAAACTTTAAAAAGTTAAAAATTAAGCTTAAAAAAATGTTTTAATAACGTTTAAGTAAAAAAAAAAAAAACGCTTTACCTAGTCCAAATAAAAATTAACCCCTTCCCTGCCAGTTGATCACTGCCTACAGCGATCAAATAGAGATCACAGTATTATGCTGTGATCTAATCTTTTTTTTAACCCCTGAGGATTAACTTTTTATTTATTTTTTAACCCTCAGAAAAATGTTAAATCTGTAAAAAAGTTTTAAGAAAGTTTAAAAAAATTAATACGCAAAACAAAAGTTTAAAAACTAGTTTTTAAAAGTAAAAAAGTTATAAAAAGTAAAAAAATACATTTTAAAAACGCTCATTACCACTACACCTGAAACAAACTAGAGAAAAAATTATCCCACGCCAAGGTTCAAAATATGCCTTTTGAATTACCCCAGGGTGTATTCTTTAATAAATAGTATGTGTTTGTGGGGAAGTTTCAATAACCAACTGTCTAAACTACTCCAAATTGGAACATGGACACAGCGTAAAACTTCAAAGTTAGAAAAAAACTGAATGGCTGCGTCTCAAATGCGCCCCTTCAACATCCACACATACCTGGCAAAGGTACATACGGGAGTATTGCTGTGCTCAGACCACATAGCTGAGCAACATATGAAGTATTATATGTCATAGCACACATAAGGTTTGCAAAATATGCTGCGCAAACTCACTTTGTATGTCAAAAAGGCAGAAAAAACGCTTATTACCACTACACTTGGTACAAGCTAGCGGAAAAATGATCCCACGCTAAGGTTCAAAATATACCTTTTGAAACACCTTGGGGTGTCTACTTTAAGAAATGGTAGGCCTTTGTGGGGTAGTTTGAATTTAAAACCTGCGAAGATGCTTGGAAATTGCACATAGGCCCAGCGTCAAAATTCAAGGTTTGGTAAAAACGGATATGGCTTGGTCTCCTATATGGCACTGTAGCTTCACGAAATAGTGCCAAAGACATTCATATGGGGTGTCATTTTACTCAGAAGACTTAGCTGAGCATAATTTGGGGGGTTTGAACTTAGTGGCACATATGAAATATACAAAATGCCCAGCAAAAATGCAATCCGTATGTAAAAAATGCACAAAATTATTTTTTTACCACATATTTTGGCATATATTGGTGAAAAAATGGGGGCATGTTAAGGCACAATATGCACCTTATGAGATACCCTGGAGTGTCAACTTTTACAAATGGTAGGCCTTTGTGGGGTTTTTTTGAACAGTCAAACTGTTATAATACCCCAAATGGAAGCTAAGGCTCATTAAATCCATCTCTCAAAATTCTACTATGAATACTGTAAAGGACAGGTCTCCTATATGGCACTGTAGCTTCACAAAATAGTGCCAAAGACATACAATGGGGGGTGTCATTTTACTCAGCAGATGTAACTGAACACAAAATAAAACTTTGTACAGGAATAGCACACACCAACTTTACAAAATATACACGAGAATTTCTCTGTTATAAGTTTGTGTGCCAAAAACCAAAAAGAACACAATTTTACTCCAATATTTAGCAGAGGTTGGCGGTGAAATGGCTACGTAGAAAGTGTCAAACAACCTTAGGTAAATAGCCCGTGATGTCTACTTTATATAAATATATACTTTTGTGTGGCAATTTTGTTTTCTTTTATGGCTATTAGGCTTACAAGACAAACATACCAAATTCTAAAATCGCTCCACATTAAAAGTCTATTTTAATCCTTGTGTTTTGTGACCTGTAACTACCAAAAAAAACTTTAAATCCTAGACACATTGTATATTCTGTAAATTAGAACAACTAAATTAATTTATTTTTAATTACTTTTCTTAACCTGCACTAATTATGCACACATTATTATTGCAAAAACTGTAAAAAAAAAACACAAAATTTTCATTTTTTTTTTACATTTTTCTGTATTTGTTTTATAATAAATAAGCATTTATATATATGTGTGTTACATCAAATTAAAGCCCTTTCTGTCCTTTAAAAAACGATGTATAATATGTGTTGGTGCAACAAATTAGTAAAATGCAAATTGCAGTTGAACGCAAACAGCAAAAAATGAAAAAAATGCAGTTGTCATTAAGTGAAAGACAAGCTTTTGAAGCTCTGTCCTTAAGGGGTTAAAACCATCTTAACATAAACAACAATGGTATCATATTAACTTCAGAATTCAGCAAGAATTTTATTAACCCCTTAAGGACACAGCTTCAGAAGCTTGACTTACGCTTAATGACACAAGCAATTTTTGCATTTTCTTGCTGTTTGCGTTCAACTGCAATTTGCATCTCTCTCATTTATTGCACCGACACATATTATATACTGTTTTTTAAAGGACAGAAAGGGCTTTAATTTGATATAACATATATATATATATAATGCTTACTTATTATAAAAAAAATACAGAAAAATGCAAAAAAAATGAAAAATATTGTTTTTTTTTTTTTACAGTTTTTGCAATAATAATGTGTGCATAATTAGTGCAGGTTAAGGAAAGTAATTAAAAATAAATTTATTTATTTGTTCTGATTTACAGAATATATAATGTGTCTGGGATTTTAAGTTTTTTTTGGTAGTTACAGGTCACAAAGCACAAGGAGTAAAATAAACTTTTAATGTGGAGCGATTTTAGAATTTGGTATGTTTGTCTTGTAAGCTTAATAGCCATAAAAGAAAACAAAATTGCCACACAAAAGTATATATTTATATAAAGTAGACATCACGGGCTATTTACCTAAGGTTGTTTTGACACTTTCTACGTAGCCATTTCACCGCCAACCTCTGCTAAATATTGGAGTAAAATTGTGTTCTTTTTGGTTTTTGGCACACAAACTTATAACAGAGAAATTCTCGTGTATATTTTGTAAAGTTGGTGTGTGCTATTCCTGTACAAAGTTTTATTTTGTGTTCAGTTACATCTGCTGAGTAAAATGACACCCCCATTGTATGTCTTTTGCACTATTTCGTGAAGTTACAGTGCCATACAGGATACCTGTCCTTTTCAGTATTCACAGTAGAATTTTGAGAGACGGATTTAATGAGCCTTAGCTTCCATTTGGGGTATTATAACAGTTTGACTGTTCAAAAAACCCCCACAAAGGCCTACCATTTGTAAAAGTAGACACTCCAGGGTATCTTATAAGGTGCATATTGTGCCTTAACATGCCCCCATTTTTTCACCAATATATGCCAAAGTATGTGGTAAAAAATAATTTTGTGCATTTTTTACATACGGATTGCATTTTTGCTGGGCGTTTTGTATATTTCATATGTGCCACTAAGTTCAAAGCCCCCAAATTATGCTCAGCTAAGTCTTCTGAGTAAAATGACACCCCATATGAATGTCTTTGTCACTATTTTGTGAAGTTACAGTGCCACACAGGATACCTGTCCTTTTCAGTATTCACAGTAGAATTTTGAGAGATGGATTTAATGAGCCTTAGCTTCCATTTGGGGTATTATAACAGTTTGACTGTTCAAAAAACCCCCACAAAGGCCTACCATTTGTAAAAGTAGACACTCCAGGGTATCTCATAAGGTGCATATTGTGCCTTAACATACCCCCATTTTTTCACCAATATATGCCAAAGTATGTGGTAAAAAAATTATTTTGTGCATTTTTTACATACGGATTGCATTTTTGCTGGGCGTTTTGTATATTTCATATGTGCCACTAAGTTCAAACCTCCCAAATTATGCTCAGCTAAGTCTTTTGAGTAAAAATACACCCCCAATGAATGTCTTTGTCACTATTTTGTGAAGCTACAGTGCCATATAGGAGACCAAGCCATATCCGTTTTTACCAAACTTTGAATTTTGACGCTGGGCCTATGTGCAATTTCCAAGCATCTTCGCAGGTTTTAAATTCAAACTACCCCACAAAGGCCTACCATTTCTTAAAGTAGACACCCCAGGGTGTTTCAAAAGGTATATTTTGAACCTTAGCGTGGGATCATTTTTCCGCTAGCTTGTACCAGATGTAGTGGTAATAAGCGTTTTTTCTGCCTTTTTGACATACAAAGTGAGTTTGCACAGTATATTTTGCAAACCTTATGTGTGCTACGACTGTATAATACTTCATATGTTGCTCAGCTATGTCGGCTGAGTACAGCAATACCCCCGTATGTACCTTTGCCAGGTATGTGTGGACATCGGAGGGGCACATTTGGGACACAGCCATTCCAGTTTTTTTCAAACTTTGAATTTTTATGCTGTGCCTATGTCCCATTTTAGAGTATTTTACCAGGCTATATAATCCAAATTCCCCATAAAGCCATACCATTTCTTAAAGAAGACATCCCAGGGTATTTCAAAAGGCATATTTTGAACCTTAGCGTGGGATCATTTTTCCGCTAGCTTGTACCAAGTGTAGTGGTAATAAGCATTTTTTCTGCCTTTTTGACATACAAAGTGAGTTTGCGCAGCATATTTTGCAAACCTTATGTGTGCTATGACTGTATAATACTTCATATGTTGCTCAGCTATGTCGGCTGAGTACAGCAATACCCCCGTATGTACCTTTGCCAGGTATATGTGGATGTTGAAGGGGCGCATTTGAGACGCAGCCATTCAGTTTTTTTCTAACTTTGAAGTTTTACGCTGTGTCCATGTTCCAATTTGGAGTAGTTTAGACGGTTGGTTATTGAAACTTCCCCACAAACACATACTATTTATTAAAGAATACACCCTGGGGTAATTCAAAAGGCATATTTTGAACCTTGGCGTGGGATAATTTTTTCTCTAGTTTGTTCCAGGTGTAGTGGTAATGAGCGTTTTTAAAATGTATTTTTTTACTTTTTATAACTTTTTTACTTTTAAAAACTAGTTTTTAAACTTTTGTTTTGCTTATAAATTTTTTTTAAACTTTCCTAAACTTTCTTAAAACTTTTTTACAGATTTAACATTTTTCTAAGCTTTTTTTTTTACCGTTAACCCCTAACTAGCAGTACGCAGCACTAACAGTAAATTCCCCATTTTCCCATAACTCCCACCCACCCCAGCTAGCAAAATATATAGTTATAAAATATTTAAATTAATTAATTAAATAAATTGAACCCCTGAGGGTTAAAAAAATAAATAAAAGTTAATCCTCAGGGGTTAAAAAAAATTAGATCACAGTATAATACTGTGATCTCTATTTGATCGCTGTAGGCAGTGATCGACTGGCAGGGAAGGGGTTAATTTTTATTTGGACTAGGTAAAGTGTGTTTTTTTTGTTTTTTTTACTTAAATGTTATTAAAACATTTTTTTAAGCTTAATTTTTAACTTTTTAAAGTTTCTTTTAAAACTTTTTTTTTAACGTTAACCCCTAGTTAGCCTAACGCCAAATCCCCCAATTCCCCACTAACTTCCACCCACCCCAGCTATCTAAATATATAATTTTAAAATAATTTAATTAATTAATTTAATTAATTTAACCCCTGAGGGTTAAAAAAAAAAGAATTAACCCTCAGGGGTTAAAAAAAAAAATCAGATCATAGTAAAATGTAATCCCTGCCAATTGATCACTGTAGTCAGTGATCAATTGGCAGGGAATGGGTTAATTTTTTATTAAAATGGGTAAGGGGGGGGACACTTTAAATTAACTTTATTTTTTTTTCCAGCAGGGGGCAGGATCAGCACTGATCCGGCTCCCTGCACTTCACACAGAACCCGGAAGTGCAGAGCACATGTGCTCGCTCTGACTTGCGGTCAGAGCGAGCACATGTGCTGGGCAGCCTGACCGGGTGCTCCCGGTATGCCTCTAATACAGAGACATACCGGGAGTACCATTAACTCCGCGATCGCCGCGATAGCGGCGATCCGGGGTTAATTTTACCGCGTGACGGACCAGGTACGTCACCCGTCGTTAAGGGTCTCCCCTCTGTGACGGACCTTGTCCGTCACCCGTCCTGAAGGGGTTAACTTTTAAGACTTACAAGTTTTTATACAAGATGGCATTATTCATACAAAAGCTTTTTTTTAAAACTTTTTTAAAACTTTTTTGATAAAACAAGCTGCCACTATAGACCATGGTTAGACGGAATACCCAAGAGTAAATTTTTACATCTCAGAAGGAACTGTTCACGCAAAGTAGATTTTAAAGAACAAGCCCAAAACCTTAAAGAAAAATTTATTGATAAAACAATTTCAGCAGATAACCTGAACAGAACTTTAACGTCAATCTACAGATAAGACCTCTTAGACTATAAGTTTAAAAATAATAAGAACTCGTCTTTAATGCCAGTCATTTTTAATGTTAATAATCAAAGTAATAACGTGAGAAAAATCATTAATAGACATTGGCACATTTTAAAACAAGATGATATTTTAAAGGATTTTATTCATGATAAGCCTGAAGTCTTTTTAGAGGTGCCCCAAATTTCAGATCTATTCTGACTACAAACTACACTAAAACCAGATTAAAACCAGCCATTTCTCATCTTTCTCACCACAAGCCCAAGGTTTTTTTTATAAATATTCGGTATGTAGAAATACAGATCAGAGTATAAAATAAAAAATTTTGCACTTTATATCAAATAACACTAAAATGTCTTATGAAATTAGAGATCTCATCTGTTGTACTACAAAAAATGTTATATACTTATTGGAGTGCCCTTGTGGCCTCCAATACGTTGGGATGACCTTACAATGTTTAAAAACAAGGTTGGCAGAACATTGCTGCAATATTATCAAAGGTTATCCCAACCACTCTGTATTGAAACATTTTCTAATCCATGATAAAAATCCAAAGCATCTAAAATGTATAGGAATTCAGAAATGTTAAATCCCTTGGAGAGGTGGAGATCTTAAAAAAAAAAAAAAAAAGACCAAAAATAAATGAATTGGGTTTTTAATTTAAAAACCCTGGCCCCAAAATGCCTGAATGTAGATTTTGACCTTTTTATAACTTTTAAAAAATGTACCATATTCCTTCCTTTTTTACCTCCCTTTATATGGTTTATTCCTATACATATACATTTTAAGTTGAACTCTCAGTCATACACTTTTTTATTTAAAAAAATAGCTATAATTAACTGTACATACTTTCTCAGTTTTATTGCTTTATGTATCTACAGTCCTATATATAACTGATTTTATATATATTTTTTATTTTAACATTCTGTATATCCTATAATGATCTACAGTTTTAAGTGTATATATTTTTATGTATATACATATATATATATTCCTGTGCAATGTATTCTCTGTCGTTGCTAAACCCGCCCACAATATGATTGCCACAATGCCTATTCTTATTCCAAAGGCATATTGAGTCTGCCCACCTGATCATAATCCCTCTTGTTAGATACATTGTATTGCTTTTGTTTGCCTGAGAGACGGGGGATTTAAACTTGTGGCCCTCAAGGTTTGGGCATATTCTGCTGGTGATGAATAGGCCCACTGAGCTGTTTTTCCAGCATGAATTTACCCTTGCTGAATCCACTATGTAACATTGTTTTTATCGTTTTTAGTTTATCTACTTCCTGTTAATATGTCATTTGACCTTTTAAACATGTCATGTGACCTCCATTTAGGGTTAAAGGTCAAATAAGACACCATTTTCAATTTGCTGATTGTTTGTGCCCTATATAAACCCACATGTGCCAGGCTAATGCTATATACACTTGAAGAAGCCCCTTGTGGCGAAATGCGTTGTGCACTTTTCATTTGTTTTACTACTGTGTTAATAAAGGTATTTTGGCTACTTTTCCAATGAGTGTGCCATTTTACTGTTTTTACTCCGTTATTATTCTTTTATTATTTTATTGCCTGGTATCCTGATTTTACTCCCAGTAAGAACTACTAAAGAAATCCTTAGGTGGGGATCATTCCACCCGCGCCCTATCTATAGAGCGGTTTGACTGCTCTGATAAATGTGAGTAATATTATCTTATTTATTCATCTGGTTGATCTTATACAGTGAGCACTATTGTTTCTTTTTCTTTTTTGGTCCATGCATCATTGAAACCATTATTCACATATCCACTGAAACCATTATTCACATATCCTATAAGTGGGGATTGTACCACTTTACGCCTTTCATACTAGAGCTGGTTTATAGCTCTAAAAAACATGAGTAGGACCATATATACTTTCACTCTTGTTTTTATATTTTCGGGACATACTGCTCCATTATCCTCTCCTTCTTTCCACATACGGACCGCATCTGATATCCCAACAAGAACATTTTCCTTGAACAAGTTTGTGATTGCTCCTGGAAAGTATATACTATCATTTTTTATTGGACTTTCTATCTTGGACATATATTTAAAGGATCACTATAGGGTCAGGGACACAAACATGTATTCCTGACCCTATAGTGTTAAACCACCATCTGGGCCCCCGATGCCTCCATAAATATAGCAAAATCTTACTGTATTCAAGCCTGAAGCAGTAAATCTGTATGCTGTTTGCCTCAGATAAAGAGGCAGTCTGCTGACATCAGCAGAGTGCTAGCCTGATCTGATTGCAATGCTTCCCCATAGGATTGGCTGAGACTGACAAGGAGGCAGATCAGGGGCAGAGCCAGCATGATTCAAACACAGCCCTGGTCAATCGGCATCTCCTCATAGAGATGAATTTAGTCAATTAATCTCTATGAGGAAAGTTCAGTGTCTGCATCCTGATGTTCGTTCATTTCTTAAATCTGCTATTTTCACATATTATAGGAGCTGAGTTGCCCACATAGTGAGTCTGAGCACCAGCTGGGAATCCTCTTAGCTGCACTCTGACACAATGTTGCGTGCCAGAACCGCAAGGGAGAGGACAAGATAGTCTGTAGCATAGGCAGGTATTGGCAATGTGGTACACCACTGGACCAACAGGGAATAAATACCAGTTTAGAGCCAGTACTGGACCACCAGGGAATCAATAGCAGACAGCACTGCACCACCAGTGAATGAATCGCACCCACACTGGACCACCAAGTAATGAATAACAGCCAACACTGGACCCCCAGGGAATGCATACTAGCCAAAATACAGCACTGGACCAGCATAGCAAGCATCAAACTTTGGCACCGTGGGGGCCATTCTTGGGTCATGTTGATGTGCAAGTGAGGGAGGGGGCAGGTTGTAAGTGTGGCTGGTGGAGACTGTTGAAGTGTGCACTGCAACATCACAGGAGAAAGAGGGTGAGTGTTTATATGTATGTGTATGTATCGATGCTTGTGTGTCAGGTTTTTTTTTATTTGTGAGTGTATCTTTGCATGTGTGAATCTGTGGGTATCTCTTGGAGTGTATCTGTGTGTAATGTTTCTATGTGTGGCAATGCTTACTTGTATATGTGTGTGACAGTGTTTTTGTTTTTGTGAATACACATCTTAATGCTATCACCAATATTACACACAAACACACCATTGCATTCAAACACCAACACTGTACACAAAAGCTGTCCTGCATTCAAACATCAACACTACACAAAAACACAAACCTGTATTTGCATCCCTGTCTGATTAACCCTGCATTGTAAACATTGCCGTTTTGCAAAATCAGCAATGTTTACATTGCAGGCTATTGATACCTCTAGTGGCTATCACTCTGAGAGCCACAGATCACAGGCCCATGGGTAATCTAAAAGTAACTTTTGTGGGCAGCGAGGCCCACGAGGCAGCTGCCTTGGGCCCTCAAGAGTAACTGGCCCCGGGGCAGCTGCCCCATTTGCCTTGTGTTAAAGATGGCCCTGTGGCTAATTAAATAGATTAAACATCTCTATGAGGAGATGCTGATTGGCTAAGCCAGCGTTAGGCGCAGCCCCACCTCCTGGACAATTTTAGCCAATCCAATGCTTTTTGTATGGGAAAGCATTGGATTGAGATTATCAATTCTAATGGGCGCTGGAAATAAGGCAAGTTGTATTACCTTTTAAGGGGGCCAAGCCACCTAAATGATGGATTTAACACTATAGGGTCAGGAGTCCATTTTTGTGTTTCTGACCCTATGGTGTTAATTTAACATTAACTGCTTTGATTTGACATGATGATCTAGTGAAATCCCTCATTGCGCATCATTTGTCAGTTTCGCTTTTTAAGCTGACAAATAAACATTTATAACAATGTTTACTGTTTCATTAAAAAAATCCGTACTAATTTTTTTCTGTTTAATTATAAATAATTGTTATATAGTTAGCTGATTAGAATAAATATTAGTGTAAAGACTTCAAACCGACTCCACAGGGAGTTTCAGGTAGGAAAACATTTCACAGAAACATACCTACTGAATTTTAATGTAATACCGCTTAAATTAGTGGGGTTAATGGGATTCCAATGTAATCATTTATAAGATAGGAGCTTCAGATTATTATGTTAAGGCTATAACCACTTCATCATAAGTACACTTGTTTAGAAAAAACAAAACATTTTTAGGCAGAGAAGTTACAAACCATGAAAACAGTGGACAACTGTGATCACTAAGTTTAACTCTACACAAATGGTCAGCACCATAACCAAATAACTGATGGGAGTGATTGTGGTTCCAAAAGTCTGTGGGCATCCCATTTGGTAATTCTATTGCAAACCAAGCAAAGAAAAGCATAACGCTTCAATAGAAAAATATATACAGTTATCACCAAATCAAGTATGTAACTTGTGTTACTGTTTCCAAGAAGCTGTGCTTTGGGTTGTTGATAACTGTACTCTATAGAAACATAGAATGTGACGGCAGATAAGAACCATTCGGCCCATCTAGTCTACCCAATTTTATAAACTCTTTCGTGAGTCCCTGGCCTTATCTTATATCTAGGATAGCCTTATGCCAATCCCACATGTGCTTAAACTCCTTTTACTGTGTTAACCTCTACCACTTCAGCTGGAAGGCTATTCCATGCATCCACTACCCTCTCAATAAAGTAATACTTCCCGATATTATTTTTAAGTCTTTGCCCCTGTAATTTAAGACTATGTCCTCTTGTTGTGGTAGTTTTTCTTTTAAATATAGTTTTCTCCTTTACTGTGTTGATTCCCTTTATGTATTTAAATGTTGCTATCATATCCCCCTACCTCGTCTTTCGTCCAAGCTATACATGTTAAGATCCTTTACCTTTCCTTGTAAGTTTTATCCTGCAATCCATGAACCAGTTTAGAAGCCCTTCTCTGAACTCTCTCTAAAGTATCAATATCCTTCTGGAGATACGGTCTCCAGTACTGTGTACAATACTCCAAGTGAGGTCTCACCAGTGTTCTGTACAATGGCATGGGGACTTCCCTCTTTCTACTGCTAACACCTCTCCCTATACAACCAAGCATTCTGCTAGCATTTCCTGCTGCTCTATTACATTGTCTGCCTACCTTTAAGTCATCTGAAATAATTACCCTTAAATTCCTTTCCTCAGATGTTGAGGTTAGGACACTATCAAATATTCTGTACTCTCCCTTTAGGTTTTTATGTCCAATATGCATTATCTTGCACTTATCCACATTAAATGTCAGCTGCTACAACTCTGACCATTTTTCTAGTTTACCTAAATCATTTGCAATTTTGCTTATCCCTACCGGAACATCAACCCTGTTACATATCTTGTATCATCAGCAAAAAGACATACCTGACAATCAAGACCTTCTGCAATATCACTAATAAAAATATTAAAGAGAATGGGTCCAAGTACAGATCCCTGAGATACCCCACTGGTGACAAGACCATGCTTCGAATATATTCCATTGACTACAACCCTCTGTGGCCTGTCACTCAGCCACTGCCTTACCCATTCAACAATATTGGAATCCAGACATAAATATTGCAGTTTATTGATAATCATTCTATGTGCAAGTATCAAAAGCCTTACTGAAATCTAGGTAAGCAATGTCTACTGCACCGCCCTGATCTATTATTTTAGTTACCCAATCAACAAAGTCTATAAGATTAGTTTGTCATGATCTCCCTGAAGTAAACCCATGTTGTTTCTGATCTTGAAATCCATATGATTTTAGATGTTCATCAATCCTATCCTTTAACATTTCCATCACTTTCCCCACTACTGAAGTAAAGTTTACTGGCCTATAGTTGCCCGACTCCTCCCTATTACCTTTCTTGTGAATTGTCACAACATTTCCTAACTTCCAATCTTCTTGGACTACTCCTGTTAACAATGATTGGTTAATTAGGTTGCTTCCTCAGGATGATGTGAACCAGAGGCTATCCTTTCTATGGTTATCAGATTGATTGTGTAACATTAATTCCAATAATGGAATTATTCCGTAAAGGTTGTCCTACAGTAAAAGACCCATAATAATAAGGAATAATTCCAAAATGCACAATTTTACCCAATGGTAACAGACACACCCAGATATCATTCAAAACCTGAGGCTCATCTCTGTCAGGTGAAGCCAAATAACACAGACCATGCAGCTGTAGGCATCTCAGAACGAGCATTGAATACTACTCTTTAAATGGGGATTTTAATTTCCTTGGCTGCAATGTGGTAACCCCTTTAAATTACCTTGGCTGAACTTCCAGGTTCAATCATGATCCAGGTGATGTAATTGTGCCCAGTGCTGATCATTGTGAGTGATTGCAGCTGCAGTTAGCTTTAAATCATATTGTGACAATTTCAAGCTGCCACTGTGAAGAGAGCTATCTGTGCTATAAGGCATTTTCTTATTTCTGATGTCAGTAAGGTTTTTCCTTGCTGAACCTCTGCTTACATCAGATTCCTTTCTAATTAGGGTTAGTATTATTACATAGTTAGCTAAAAAAGAGACATGCGTCTATCAAGTTCAGCCTTTCTGTTTGTTTTTGCTATTGATCCAAAAGAAGGCAAAAACCCCAGTTGAAGTGCTTCCAATTTTGCAACAAACTAGAAAGAAATTCCTTCTTGACCCCAGAATGGCAGTCAGATATCTCCTTGGATCCAAAAGCTATTACCCCACTGATTAAAAATTATATCCCTGTATATTATTACTAATGATTAGGGTTAATATTAAAGTTAAGATTAGGTTTAGTATAAGGGTTAGTGTTAGAATTAAGGATTAGGACCATTAACCCCTTAAGAACCAAACTTCTGGAATAAAAGGTAATCATGACATGTCACACATGTCATGTGTCCTTAAGGGGTTAAGGGAATTTCTCTGCTGAAATCATCAAAGGGAATGCTTTTAACAATATTGCTAGGGTGAGAATTATGATTAGGTCAAGGATTAATGTTAGGTTTAAGATTGAGGTTAGGGTTAGGATTAGGATTCATCCTTTGTAAAGGTGTGTGTGTCTATATATATATATATATATATATATGTATGTATGTATGTATGTATGTGTGTGTGTGTGTATGTGTGTGTGTGTATGTGTGTATATATATATATGTGTGTATATATATATATATGTGTGTATATATATATATGTATGTATGGAGTATTGTTGTACTCAGTAGATGTTGCTAAGTACAGTTTAGGTAATTTTATTACAGTGGCATCCATGAGATTTAAAACATAAGCCATAAAAAATGCATGTATGTAAAAATGATTAAATAAAATTTAATAAAAAACTTGACAAAATTGTGAAAAAAATGCCACCTCAATAAAGCTCAAAATATATCATATTAGAGTCCCTGTGGTGTTCATATTTGCAAATGGTATGCATCATGGAGTAAATGTGTAAGGTACTACAATACCCCAAAATACACCTGTTGAAACTGCATTGGGTAGGTTATTACACTGAACAAAATTATAAATGCAACACTTTTGTTTTTGCCCCAATTTTTTATGAGCTGAACTCAAAGATCTAAGACTTTTTTCTATGTACACAAAAGGCCTATTTCGCTCAAATATTGTTCACAAATCTGTCTAAATCTGTGTTAGTGAGCACTTCTCCTTTGCCGAGATAATCAATCCACTTCACAGGTGTGGCATATCAAGATGCTGATTAGACAATGTGATTATTGAACAGGTGTGCCTTAGGCTGGCCACAATAAAAGGCCACTCCAAAATCGGTAGTTTTATCACACAGCACAATGCCACAGATGTCAGCAGTTTTAAGGGAGCGTGCAATTGGCATGCTGACTGCAGGAATGTACACCAGAGCTGTTGCCCATGAATTGAATGTTCATTTCTCTACCATAAGCCGTCACCAAAGGTGTTTCCGGAAAATTTGGCAGTACATCCAACCGGCCTCACAACCGCAGACCACGTGTAACCACACCAACCCAGGACCTCCACATCCAGCATCTTCACCTCCAAGATCGTCTGAAACTAGCCACCCAGACAGCTGCTGCAAGAATTGGTTTGCATAACCAAAGAATTTCTACACAAACTGTCAGAGACCGTCTCAGGGAAGCTCATCTCCATGCTCGTCATCCTCATCGGCGTCTCGACCTGACTGCAATTTGTCGTCGTAATCGACTTGAGTGGGCAAATGCTCATATTCTATGAAATCTGGCACTTTGGGGAGGTGTTCTCTTCATGGATTATCTCAGCAAAGGAGAAGTACTCACTAAAACAGATTTAGACAGATTTGTGAACAATATTTGAGAGAAATAGGCCTTTTGTGTACATAGAAAAAGTCTTAGATCTTTGAGTTCAGCTCATGAAAGATTTGGGCAAAAACAAAAGTGTTGCATTTATAATTTTCTTCAGTGTATATTAATTCCGCCCTCCATTTTCCCAAACAACTTGAAGAGGATATGTGAAGGGGCACATTCTTTACTCAGGAGATATAGTAAAAATGTAAAACATAAATTGGTGCAAAATGGCTGTTCAATAAGTCTCAAAATATACCATATGGCTTGGTCTATAATTTTGCAATGGTATAAATGTATGGGGTAATTTAAACTGTTAAACTGCTGCAATGCCCCAAACTGTCCATCTATCCAAAGTCCATTAAACCCATCTATCAAAATTCTAATTGTAAAAACTGAAATGATCAGATTGCTTTACTGACACTGTAACTTCACAGGTTAGTAGCAAAGGGGGTGTTGGGGTGTTCTTGTGTGCAGAGTATGTAGTAGAACAGAATTTAGGTTTTCAAGTAGCACATATCAGGCTTATCAAATACAAAGAAAATTAACTTCTTTATATGTGTGTATGCTAAAAACAAAACAAAATAAAAACTATATGTGAAAACCTATTGGTTGGTTTATTAGGAGAGGTACTCAGTTGTAGTGGAACGGCAACCCCTTGCAAAAATTACATTCCCAGGTGCCTGAGAGTGATACGGGTACCTGGGAAGCCTATGAGGGCATGTGCCTTTATCTACAGAGGTTGCAAATAAGCCAGAAGGGAGCAAGCATGAAGCAGTGTCAGGCAGTCCAATGGCTAGGGCTGGCAGGATCAGGAACCAAGAACACCAGGAGACTGGGAACAAGCGCAAGAACAACCAAGCACTGACTAAGTGCAGTGCTTGGGTATTTATAGGGAGAAGAGGTCATGTGACCAGCCCCCACCCCCTACAGACAGAGACACCAATGTAAATAAAGGCTGTCTGTCCAGCCCCTACACAATCCCTCCTGCATGCTGCACATTCACATAGCCCCCATCATCTTGAAGTGGCGGTGGCACACAAGCAGAGCCCAGCACCGGGCAGATGCAAGGAGAACTGGAAGAGAAACAGCAGGAGTACTGTGGTACAGAGCTGCAAGAGCTGGAGGACCACCTCCAGGACCCGGCGGGCATGGTGAGGAAGAAAACTATTGTTAGCGGTGACACTATAATTGTATTATCCAAACTGTCAGGATAGGTCATAATCCAGTATGCGGAATAGTCTCACAGGACTTGGAAGAATAGACAGATACATATTACCGGAGTGGCCAGGCTTCAGTTACAGAGAATAAGCAATGGTCAAAATACAAGCCAAATATCAGGGAAGTTACACAGAATAATAATAAAAAACAAGTTAATGGTTAGGAATACAGAAATCAGAATGGTCAAGACAAGTAGGGATCAATAAACCAGGAATCAAGCCATAAAGGAGTGAGTTCTCAAATAACCAAAAGTATTAGTATACCTAACTTCCACTGCATCCTGTGACCACCACACTGTAAATGAAAACTATACAAAGACCTTTGAAAGTGACGGAGACACTTTAAGCGAGCTGCAGTCACTTTCAGGGTTGGTGATTGCTCACTTTTTATGCTACACAGTATTTCTAGCAAACATGACTATCTTTTTAGTTTGTTATATTTTATTTATCTTTTCTCTTTATCTTTTAATATATAATGTGTACTTGCAGTTGAGAGGAATTCTAACTTAAAATGTGCCTTTAAAAATAATCTAAAATGTAATGGTAAATATATGCTTGTCAAATTAGGCATGTTTGCTATGAAGAATATCAGCTATGAGTTAAAATATACAAATAAATTCATGGTAAATATAGAATTTGATAACATCTTCACTCCAAAAGCCCTGCAGAGACCTTTAGTTTTACTTGTGCAAGATATTATGCAATGCAAGAACAGTTGAGATGGAAAACTTATTAACAATTTAAATTGTGTTGACATTCATATGAACTAATTTCAAAAATAATAATTGTATACCTTAGTAACCTAACCAAAGCTAGAATTGCTTTCTAACAAACGCAGACACACAAAGATACATTTTGAAATTAAACATGTAAAAAATGGAGTCACAAATATATTATCATTTCCTTCTAGTATCAGGAAGGATTTATTTCCTTTTGAAAACATTACAAAAGAAAATGTTTTCATTTTTAAACTTCTAAGTAATTAATAACAGCAATTAAGGATTTGATTTTTTTCAAAGTTATTAACTGTGCAATTTAAATTAATTTTAAAATTCTACATCATGAATAATGCAATAAGCTATTCTATTAATCTGAGCAGCATTCATCTTGTAAAAACGGCACTCATGTAGTACAAGCACTGTAATCCCTTATTGTGCCAAAAAAAGTGTGAGTGGAGTGCTGTATCCTCATTTTGCGTGCTAATACTTATTAGCAGGTTAGCCATTTCTCAGTGATGGTGGACATGCAAACATGTACGGAGGTCAGACCAAGTCCCTGATAATGCACTACTTCAAAGTCTCAAATTCTGCAGGAAATTTAAGTGCGTCCTGATTTAGGGCACCATTCTATTAGGAGCTTTGTAAAAGAAAACGGTCAAAGCAATATCTTACCAGCTACATGTATTCTTTACATATGACAAATGTCAATTGTTTTCATACAAAATATTGCACTAGTGTTGAAAATAAAAGGCAGGAGGACATACTTTGAAGTATGGCCTTGCTAGACTGCTGTAAAGGATCTTAATTATTCTCTGCCCAGTCTGATAGGGAGCTGTTTGCAGCGCGCAAAGAGTGGAAGGGGTGGGATATGATCATCAATTTTAGTAGTCAACGAAAGTGTGAGAAAACAATTTTGTTATCAACAGAGATTCTGTGTGCGGAATGTATGTGCAAGGGAGAAAATGTGTGTATATCTACTTATTTGTAAGAGACAAAGTGTGTGTTAAGGACAAAAGAATGTGTGTATGTATGCAGGGCTAGATTTAGAGCCTAGTGGGCATGGTACTGACAATTGTGATGGGCCAAATTACAGAATCCTAGAAACAAAAAGCACTAAAATAGCTGTATCTTCCAACTGTCTTGTAACTAGTGCAGGTGGTGCTAGACGGACACTTGCAGGATGCTTTTAAATTTACACATACTGTCTCACCCTCGCCCAGCCAGAGACATACCTCTATCACTCCTCGCAGCCAAACTTCAGACCAAGCTGCACCAAAGGAAGCAGGGGCCATGTCTAGCCATTTAGGCCCGACCAAACGATCTTGCACAATTATCAGACTAGACACACGCCTGCCGATCATGAGGATTCTTAAAGGGGAAGGAGGTGTGTCTAAAAGGGGAATTACCCAGGAGGCAGTTAGGGAACCTAAGAGCATACTATAAGGATGTCCAGCGTCGTTTAAAGGAGTCAAATTCTGTTGGAATCCAGGTGGATAGGCAGATAGGCAGTCACTATAGGCAATCCTAGTCCTGCAATGGGGGCTGGAGTTAAGTAGCAACAATGTTGCAAGTATTGGAGGAGTTAAAAAAGGAGAGATGGGGAGGGGACTTACCAGTCAGCAGGAGTTGTTGAAATAACCTGACTGAATTTATTTTCTGGACTCTGGTGGCTGCTACCTGGACCTGCAAAGAAGTATACCATTAATTTAGCTATTCCCCTACTGACAGGCTCCATACTGCAAGTGCCGTCATGGCCACGCCATCCCTGGATGACCTGGTACAGATGTTGAAGTATTACCAAGAGTCCCATGGCTCGCTGGAACAGGTGCTGGCAAGGGTGCAGCAGGCCGCAGGATCACTAGAAGACCGGCGGGATGGAGCTGGAACATCACTGAGCGGATGGAGGGCCAGACGGTCGAGGCCTCCATTGCATTTGTCTCCAAGACCCATGCGCCAGAGTGAGAGGAGGAGCGCCCAGTTGATGGATGGTTGATGGATGGTGGGAGCGGTGGACCGGGGCGGCTAGCAGTCGGGAGATCGGTGAGCAGGAGGCAGAAGTGAGCCAGGAGGGCCGGGAAGGAGCTAGCCCCATCTGGATCCCAAGATGGCGAATTTCGTCATAACGGGAACCCAGCCGGAAGATCGCGCAGCCCGCGTGCTTTTTTTACGACCTGGCATATCACAATGAACGGCGAGTACGTGAGGCCACGGCGCACGAGCGTGCAGATGTCACAGGCCAGAACTGGAAGACCCAGCACGGTGCAGGACTGATCGGCAAGGACCGCAGGTGAGCGCATCCGGCGCCCGCGGGTCCCCAGTTGCGGAGGAGAGAGAGTCCAGCCTGACTTCAGCATCAGAAGAAGAGGAAGCGGTATTCCTAGGAGGGTCCGGAACAAGTCAGGGCAGCTCTCCCAAGGGAGCTGGTCAGGTTACCGGGCTGCGAGCTGTCCCCCCTGGGGCTGGATGTAGCAGGGGCATGGTTGTTCGTGGTGAGTATGTGGACTTGCTGTCCTTAATCCCTCCAGTTTGGGAGTCGGTGGATAGACGGCGGCAAGGGGACATAGTGGATAGGGAAAAAGGTAAGCAGCTTCCTTGTACGTTTGGGAATTGGTTGCAGGGTTTTTTGCCAGTATTTTAACGAGTAGTTTTCTGAACAAGGCTCCTGCTTTGTTCAGCTATCTGGACTTGATTTGGGGGGAGTACAAGATCAATGGAGTGCAATGCTGGTTCCGTTATGACTAGCAGTTTCGATAGAAAATGGCGACTAGTCAAGGCATGGACTTCGGGGTGCAGTACGGTAGCTTGTGGCTACTGTTGATGATGCCCTGTCAGCCATCTCCCTTTCCAGGGGTGGCGGATGTGCCCGTGGTTAGACCAGTATCCTAAATGGCGGGAAGCGACTATGTTGTTCAATGGTTTTTTGTATTCCCTTTGTTTGTTCTGAGGATCCGTCGTTTCGGTTAATTTACAGTCAATTCCGGGTAAGGAAGACATTTTGGGGAAACAATTGGCCAGGGAGGTGTCCATGGGGGGCATGGCAGGACCATTTGATGATCTTCCGTTTCATAACTTGCGGGTGTCCCCCCTGGGCTTGGTGCCCAAAAAAGAGCCTGGGGCCTTTCATCTCATTCACCACCTGTCATTACCGTCCGGCAGGTTGGGATATCGATAGGGAGGTGTCAAGGGTTCGCTATGCCTCTTTTGACAGGGCTCTGGAATTGGTACGGGAAGCTGGGTCGGGAGCATTACTAGCAAAGTCGGACATCGAGTCCGCGTTTCAGCTGCTTCCAGTCCACCTGGACTGTTTCCACCTACTCCACCTGCTGTCAGTTTAATGGTTCATACTTTTATGATATGTGTTTGCCCATGGGCTGTGCTATTTCTTGCTCGTATTTATTTTTAGTATGTGGAATTCTCTGCCTGAAGAAGTGGTTTTATCAGAGTCCATACAGATGTTCAAATAGCAACTAGATGCATACTTGCAAAATCAGAATATTCAAGGATAAAAATTTTCAATGTAGGGTAACAGCTTCTTGATCCAAGGAATAATCTGACTGCCAGTCGGCTAAGGGCGGATCTTCAGGTGTGGAGTGCCTTCTTGGGTGGGTATAATTGGCAATCTTGCTGGTTGCATTCAGAGGTATCTAACGGCGAGCTGGATCTGTTTACAGATACATACGGGTCAGTGGACCCTGTGCCCGACTTATTTGTGGAACTGGTTTCAGACATCTTAGACGCTTGATACTGGGGTCCTTGTCGGAGGCTACGTGGTCTGCTTATACTGCAGTATGGGGTCAGTGGTGGCCCCCTTATTTGATAGCAGCTTCACAAGTCTTGCATCCATTGAACTTGTGAGTTTTTGGACAGTTTCTGCTTGAATTTGTTTGCAAGATGTCAGAATAGCCTCCCAGAGCTGCTGTTGTAAACTGCCTCCCACCCTCATAGATCTTTTGCTTGAGAATGCTCCAAAGGTTCTCAATAGGATTGAGGTCAGTGGAGGATTAAGGCCACACCATTACTTTCTCTCCTTTTATCCCCATAGTAGCCATTGATGCAGAGGTATTCTTTGCAGCATGAGATGGTGCATTGTCATGCATGAAGATGATTTTATTACGGAAAGCATAGTTCTTCCTTCTGTACCTGGCAAGTAAGTGGTCAGTCAGAAACTCCACATACTTTGCAGAGGTCATCTTTACACCTTCGGGGACCCTAAAGGGGCCAACCAGCTCTGTTCCCATGATTCCAGCCCAAAACATGACTCCACCACCACCTTGCTGACGTTGCAGCCTTGTTGAAACAGGGTGGCCGTCCACCAACCATCCACTACTCCATCCATCTGGACCATCCAGGGTTGCACGGCACGCATCAGTGAACAGGACTGTTTGAAAATTAGTCTTTATGTATTTTGCTGCCCAGTGCAGCCGTTTCTGCTTGTGAGCATTGGTTAGTGGTGGCTGAATAGAAGGTTTATGCACAGTTGCAAGACTCTGGAGGACTCTACACCTTGATGTCCGTGGGACTCCAGAAGCACAGCAGCTTCAAATATCTGTTTGCTGCTATGTAATGGTATTTTAGCAGCTGCTCTCTTTATCCGATGCATGTATCTGGCAGAAATCTTCCTCAATGTGCCTTTATCTGCACGAACCTGTCTGTTCTCTGAATCAGCCACAAATCTCTTAATAGTGCCATGATCACGCTTAAGTTTTCGTGAAATATCTAATGTTTTCATACCTCGTCCAAGGCATTGAACCATTTCACTCTTTTTGGCAGCAGAGAGATCCTTTTTCTTCCCCATATTGCATGAAAATGGTGCTCTGCTTAATAATGTGGAACACCCTCCTTTAGTAGTTTTCCTTAAATTGGGCTCACCTGGCAATCTAATTACCACAGGTGTCCGAGATTGTTTTCAGTGATCAAAAGAGCCCTGAGACACAATGCCATCCATGAGTTAAACTGAAAAACAAAATATTTAATCTTTGTGACACTTAAATAGAATTGCATAATAATTTGGAACAGGGTGTACAAGGTCAGCACACACAATTTTTAGAGCCTATTATAAGTTGGCTCTGAACTTATAAGGCACATCAGCTCCTCTTAAATATTCAGAGTTTTTTCTCCAGCTTGTCTCACAAATGTACAAATAGTACATACAGAGTAAGTAAAATAGTTTTAAAACACAATACGTTTCAACACACAACTTATTCAAGCATATTCAAAAGTGCATACTAATTCATTTATATACCATATACAATTAACTTAATACCAAACACACAAATACATAATTGAGATGGGATACTCCTACTTCCAAATACTTGGAGTTCCGCCAACGACAACATGGTTGCTCCCAGGACCCTTCACAATATGTCGCCCGGCACCTCTCTTCCTCCTCCCGTTTCTCCCGATGTTCGCCAATAAGTCACTTCCCGTGACGCGTTTCCCCCAATGTTTTTCATGTCGAGCATGTCACAGAAGTAGTCCCTCAGAAAGACTTTTGCGTTCACCTTCCTGCTGGTCTTGAAAGTGCTGTGTGCTGTATCTGGCAGGGAAAACGGAAGTCCTTAAGGTGCCATTTTGCAAATGGGCTAACCACTCATTATGTATGTAGTTATATCGTGGGGGTTGAGGGCAAAAGGCATATAGATGAAAATGAAAAGAGAGCATTAGTATATATATTCAAAAGGAGTAACTATAGCAATAAGCATAATTATAACGGCTATAACAATAAGCATAATAGGAGGACCTAAGCCAAGAAATTACTTATCCCCTATTTTAAACACATTATAAAAGCCATATAGAACACATATTAGCATATAAAAATATATAGAAAAAAAATCTGATTTTATAAAAAGATTTTAAGAAATAATTTAAAAAAAATAAATATTTTAAAAGAGTAATGCATAATAAATTATACGTTATTTAAAAGGGTTATAGTTTATAAAATTGTATTGATTTCAAAGTCAATATTAAGACCCCTAGGGCATTTTAAAAATCCACTTAGCGTCACAGATACTTAAGTTTTTGGCTAGGTCTCCTCTTCTCCAATGTGTACCTTTTCAATTGCATAAAATTCCCAATTTTTTGGGTTGGATGGATGATATTCTAAAAAGTGTTTGGACACACTATGGTTGATGAACCCATCTTTTATGTTTCTTACATGTTCACCAATCCTAACCTTAATTGGTCTTGATGTTTTACCAATATATTGGTATCCGCATGTACAGTTTAAAAGATAGATCGCATTTTTTGAGTGACACGTAATTAATGAATTAATTTCATATTTCTTCTTTGTCACAATAGAATTGCAATTAAGAACCTTCTTGTTATATATGTCTGTTTTTTGCACGCATTACACAATTCGCAATGAAAGAAACCTTTCTGCTGTCGCGACCAAAATTATTGTTATTATTTAAGACTTTGTTATCAATAAAACTTTTGGTTAATATTTCCTTAAAATTCTTGGTTCCTCTAAAAATAAATTTTGGTTTTTAACCCACATATTCCTCTATATCATCCTCCTGTCTCAGAATGTGCCAATTTTTACCAATTATTTTTTTAATCGCTCCAATATTACTAGAAAAGTTAAAAATAAAAGAGATTTGAGTATTATTTTTACTTTTATTTCCTCTAGAGTCCCTATAATTAAGGGGAGGTGATCTAACAGTGCAATATCTTCTATACTCTTATCTAGAATGTTATTGTCATAGCCTTTCTGGGTGAATTTTTCCTTTAAAATATTTGCTTGGGATAAAAAATCAGATTGGTTTGAACAATTTCTTCGTATTCTAAGGAATTGTCCCCTAAGTATGTTAGATAGCCACGGTTGGTGATGGCAACTGTTAATCTCAATGTAACTATTAACATCAGTGGGAAAACACCAGGTATATGTACAATAAATTGAATACAACCTGGGAAGATGAACCAGGGTTGATAGAATAAATAGTATAGATCTGCAATGATAATAAACATTACATAGCGTAATACAGTTACAGTGAAATAAAGTATGTGTTATATAGGAGTTGCACTCACAAACACAGATGTCAAAAGGCTTCTCACACCACCAGGGGTTAAAGACGATAAGGAAGGTTGGTAGATTTCAATTCTCATAAATTCCTTAAGTGGATGAAGGAAAAAGAGCCATACATGGTGAAGTACAGTAAAATCACAGAAAAATTTATTAAGATTGCACAAGCAGGCAGACAATCTGGGCATGTATCCACACAATGTGGAACCAAATACAGTGTGGTGGTCTTCACAAAGCCAGCAGGAAGTAATTAAAAACAAATAAAATAAAACAGGCAAAATAAAAGTCCATAATTTATCCAAATAATGTAGTCCAACGCGTTTCGTCCAATGGAAGGACTTCGTCAGGGATCTGTAGTGTTTCTTCTGTGGACTGACTTCTTATACTGATGGTAATCTAGATTTATTTTTTCCATATGTCGGCGTGTGTTCCATCCGTGGAACGCAATGACGTGTATGCTGTGCGACTCGGGGAAAAGATAGATGACGTATTCATGAGGAATTGCACAATACAGACAGATACGAAACGTATGCGTATGGACGGACGAGGAGAAAAAGACTCAAACACCATACGCATGCGTGAAGCAATGAGATATACGAAATTAGTTAGAATAGACAAACAAATAGCTACTTGTAGGGGAACAAACTGGCGAACGGACACCTTTATATACAAATTGGAACATGAAATAAACAGGCGAACGGATGTCTTTATAGATGAATTAGAGCATATAATGTTTGACACATGGGGGCGGAGCCGACTGCCAAACCGCATGGACGTGTGCTAGCTGAGCTCCTCAATCTTGGAAAACCAATCCACTACCATCGGGCACTAAACCCTCAAAATGGGACACCTTAAACGCTCCAATGCTGAACAACACTCTGCTGGCAAGACCCCTGCAGGAAAAACTGGGGCTCTGACTAAATTCTTCAGGGACACAGCTGAGCATGCTCCTGACCCGTTAGGCCCCAACCTGGCCCCGGACTCGTCTCCGATTTGCTCTGCTCCGCCGAGCCCAACAGGGTCTGAGATCTCCTCTCATTCGACGGACCCAGATATCAGGGAGTTACTCAAAGCACTCCCCTCCAAACAAGACTTGGCCCACATGCTACACAGATTAGAGGCCTCGTTCCAGACCAATCTAGACATTACAAGGGCAGACTTCAAGAGAGACGCAACACAGAGTATCCTCTCTAGAAGAAGACAGGGACACGATGCAAGCGCAGATTAAAGCACTCCAAGACACGATGTCAGCGCAAAACAATCAGGTCTCAATCCTACAGCGATCGTTGGACGACCTAGACAACAGAGGATGGCACAACAACTTGAGGGGGAAGGGCCTTCCAGAAATGGACAGAGAACATCTCCCCACTATACTGCAGGACCTCTTCAACCTTATACTGGGCCGCTCCATGGACACACCAATACCAATAGCCTGTGACAGGGCCCATAGAGCCTTACGTCCACGGGGTTCGCCATCTGAAATGCCCAGAGATGTGATCTGCAGATTGCACTACTATGAATGCAAGACAGCATTATGGAGGCCCTCCGCCATTCCCAGCAACCCCTCCTATACCATGAGGCTCCGATCGCAATATATCCCGATCTGTCATGGATGACCTTACAGTCCCGCAGAGTACTGAAACCCATAACAGACCAGCTCCGGGCCCGGAATCTGCAGTACCGCTGGGGCTCAACCCATTACTAACTGCTCGGACACTACAACTACGACAACAAGTAACTAATGGACTGCCACGGACTCTCACCACCCCCCTAACCCTGACTTGAATGTCGATGATACCTCCCATGTAAGAGACTTACCTGTGCTGACTACGAAAATCTACCAGATATGCTGCCACAGCTCGGATAGAAGCGCCTGAAAAGATCTCTAAGACAACAAAACAGCCCTGGGCGAAGAGACCCCACACCAACTGGTCATGCAAGTAATGCTATTACTAGGGACATTGAATTTGCCCCAGGGCCTAACCATGCATAGCCCTCCATGGCTCCACCCCCCCCCACTGTATACATCCCTAGCTAAACTACCCCCTAAGCACGGAAATGTGCAGGTGATCCAAGACCCAACCCGAAGGAGGTAGTGGCTACGGCGATATAGGCTCCTCAGTCCACTACCCACTAAGTCCCATTCATCGGACATGGTGTTCCAAACTCAATGTGTTTATATCAGTGTTTGCCTATACCACTGTCTACTTGTCCCCCCCATACTCACCTTGTCCCCTCTCTCCCCTGCCTTACCTACCCCTCACCCTGCATAGCATGCCATAACTCGATATCAGCCTACTCAGCATCTGTTGTGTGTGCCTGCCATATGGGCATTGTCCCCCCGGGATGAAATGTAGTTTTGTCCCGGGGGCGCTGCCCCCAATGTTATCAAAATGCGATGTAAGTTGTGTTATGGAATATAGACACAATACTTTTAGCTAGAACAAATCCAGCAAAAAGTACAGAAAAGGGGTTACAGGGGTACTAAAAGGTTGTGTTATGTATGACCTATGTGGAATGTTATGGGAAGGTACACCTTGACCTGACAAGATACTGGCCAGTATGTGATACAGGTACTGATCTTCCAGGTACTGTTCCCTGAAATAAAAACCAGTTATCTCAAACCACACTGTGAAATGTGATGTTTCAACACTTTCAGAGACATGCTCCTGGCTCTTCCACTCCTCCCCACTCACCCTCCCCCCCTTTCCACGAACAGTGACACTGGTAATGGCTATGAAAAAATACTGGTCTCTAGACCCCAGGCAACGCTGTGCATTTGACCCTAGACGAGGGGTCCCTAATAGCTCCACACGGAAGGTTCGCAGTGCTGCATTGCCTCTTGTAGGATGTCCTTCCCACTCCTTGCACTCACTCCCCCTCCTCTCCCCCCCCCACAATTTCCCGCTAGAGACACTAGACATTCCTTAACAAACACACAAACGCAAAAAAAAAAAAACAGCATAGGTACAAATATCCCTATATAACTGAGCGCATTAAACCCTGCAACACGGAGCAAACCTCCCCCCTGCCCCCCCATAAAAAAAAAAGGATCACCATATAGTGCACACTAGACCATATCTGTTTTCAATGAGACATCCACTCTCAGCACTCTACAATAGACTGCACCGAAGCCCACAACACCCTCTCCCACTTCCTCGCACAACTCCAAATGGCCCATAATAGCCCACCCAGAAGCTCCTGGGATGTGGCTGATGGGGCAACCACACCGACCTGCCTTCCCTTTATTAAATGGCCCAGATACTCCGAGTCGCAGCTGTGCCTCTAGATGGTAACTGTACTACGCCACCTATGGCAAAGCATATGAAGCTGGAGCCTAGCACTGAACGGACATACATTCCACTTCACTGTTTACACGGCTCACATCCACTCATACTCATCAACTGATGAAAAGCGGATGCACCACTGACGTACTCCCCCACACCCATCTCCTACAGCCAAACACCAGCGATCCCCTCCACCCACACCTGACACACAACACTGAGCAACCGTGCTAAAGGATATCACCCGCACTGTGCCACTAGACAATGGGGATCTTACTAGATACCGCCCCACGTTATCGGGTACAGAATGGAGGCACTGACTGATGTTGTACCACTAAACTGAACATCCCCAGTTCGGAAATCTCAGACATAGGCACAGCTACACAATCTCGGCATCCCCCCCCTCCTACACCCCTAACTGGGGAGCCACCCAACGACCTACCGTACACCCCACTTGGGGGCACACTTCCCACAACCCGACATGATCAGGTACCCTAGCACCCCCCACCTGTCTGTGGCAGGACACAGACGCTACCTACAAAATCCCTCCCAAAGGCAACGCCCCACACCATTACATCCGAATTTAGTTTTATTGGATTGGCTCCAAGTGACAAACGCATACAGACTCGCACACGTTCCACACCTATACGGTGAGCACTAGGTACCCCAGTTGTCAGAATTAACCACTTCAGGTACGCCACCAAAGGATAGCCCCGGCTGTCTACACATCTTGCCGCACTTAACCACACGTGCACGGCAACGGCAGACAGCACTCCTCTTTGTACATAGTTTAGGTTTATAAATACCACCCCCACATTCTCCCATTCAGGACCAATCCCATACACCCCCTTTCTTTATTCCCCATAAACAACAACTGCTACATCAACACTGGACAGGCAGACTGAAGCGGGAAAAATGCCACAGTCGCACACTCCAATGGCTAACGTACTCATAGTTACACTCAACGTCAGAGGCCTAAACGCCCCTGAAAAGCCCTCCATGACTCTTCATGAATTACACACACTTATGGCGGACTTAGCTTTCCTGCAAGAAACACACTTCAAAAAAGGGGTAGCTCCCACCCTCAGAAACAGAAGGTTCCCAACTGGCTACTTTAGCAACTTCACTGATATTAAGGTGAGAGGGGTAGCGATCCTGCTCTCTGCACATGTGCCCTTTACGTACTCCTCCCATAAATCAGATGACACTGGGAGACTGCTCATGGTCAAAGGCCAAATCGGCCAAACTACAGTCACACTGGTAAACACCTATCTCCCAAATAGACGCCAATGCAAAGTGTTCAAAACCCAGCTCAAAGCCATAGAACAATTCACAGAGGGTATTCTAATCCTTGGTGGAGACCTCAACCTTTCACTGGACTCACAAATGGACACAACGTCCCACACCACGGAATACTAAACCTCTGCGTGCACATGGATGGCCAAACTCCTAGATAATGCACGACTGTTGGCGCACCACACACCCAACGACCAAGGATTTCTCGTTCTACTCATCCACCACACACACATACTCTAGATAGGACATGCTCTTCCTCCCACACAGATTTCTCCACTTAATACAATCCACCAACTATGGTTCGATCACATGGTCAGACCATGCACCCCTATCTCGAGCTCTACACATACCCACCATCCCACAAAAGTCATTCCAATGGAAACCCAACGACCTTCTTCTCAATCATCCAAAAATAGTCTCACAGCTTGATGACTCTATAAACAACTACTTCACTATCAACACTACCCCCTCCTCACCCCCGCCTATCATGTGGGAAGCACATAAATGCGTGATAAGGGGAGAGATAATAGCTCTGGCAGCAAGACACAAAAAGATCAGAGAGGCCAAACTTCGTACTCTTACGGAAGAAATAAGGGCACTAGGAACCCTACATAAATCAGACACACGCCTGAGCACCTACACAGCCCTTACGGCCAAACGGTTAGCCCTACCGGACTTACTAAATGCCAAAATTAAACGCACAATTATGTTAACGAAGCACTCATACTACACCTACGGAGGCAAATGTGGTCGCCTACTCGCAAACTCCCTTAAACAACAAAGGCAGTCGACATTCATCTCCAAAATCAAAACCCCCTCGGGAGCTATGTCATATGAACATCCAGACATACTGACAGCCTTCCACGACTTCTACACCAAGCTTTACAACCTGAGAGACTCCCCTCCTCCGCTCAAAGACATTGAACACTTTCTGACTAATAGGGTCCACCAGACTATCCCCGCAAATGCCCTTCATTGGAAGAACCAATATCTTCTGACGAAGTTGCCTTAGCTATACTGCACCACAAACTGGGGAAGAGCCCAGGGCCTGATGGCTTTACAGCCAAATACTACAAGACGTTCGCAACCTCTTTATCTGAACCCTTCGCTCATGCATTTAACTCCCTCGCTCACTCTGCTACCTTCCCTACGGCATCTTTGGAGGCCCACATAGCCCTCATACCCAAACCTGGTAAAGACCCGACCAACTGCGGTAGTTATTGCCCAATCTCCCTAATAAATCTAGACGTGAAAATATTTACGAAAATACTGGCCACCAGCTTGAAACCACTGCTACAAACCTTGATACACCCCGACCAAGCAGGCTTCGTCCCTAACAGAGAAGCAAAACATAACACAACAAAAATTTTAAATCTAATGTACCTGGCAAAGTGCCAGCAAACCGAGAGCCTCTTACTCTCAATTGACGCGGAAAAGGCGTTTCGACAGGGTGGACTGGTCACTACTGACAGCCACCCTACGTAGGCTAGGATTCGGACCGAGGTGGTTGGAGTGGATAGAGGCCGTCTACTCTACTCCCACGGCCCGACTGTGAGTCAATGGACAACTCTCAGAACCAGTACACATTCGAAACGGCACGAGACAGGGTTGCCCCCTTTCCCCCTTCTCTTTATTAACGTACTAGAACCCTTCTTAAATGGAATCAGGAACAACCCAGATATCAAAGGCATCCAAATACAAAACGCAGAGTACAAAATCTCAGCGTTCGCTGACGATCTACTCTTCACCATACAAACACCAACCACCTCGCTACCCCCCCTCCTAGAAGAAATCAGCCTGTATAATAAACTCTCCAATTTTCAAGTTAACTTTTCAAAAAGCGAAATATTACCACTCCAAATTATTCCCCCCTCAAGCACATATCTGCAGGCCGCATTCCCATTTACATGGGCAGATAAATCCATTACGTATCTAGGAATTCGCCTATCGGCGGACCTATCCTCCATATACGCCCTGAACTATGACCCGTACCAAGCAATCTCGAAAGACCTACAAGCCTGGCATAAACCACAGTTTTCATGGCTCTGCAGAATCAATATTCTTAAAATGAACTCTCTCCCTAAGATACTCTACCTCTTCCAAACCCTGCCCATAGCTATACCCAAGTCCTTCTTCACTAAGCTCAGGCAACTTTTCACTACCTTTATCTGGGCACAGAAACAACCTAAAATCCCATATGAGGTTCTCACCAGACATAGATCCTGCGGAGGATTGGGCCTCCCACACATAGAACGATAATACAGGGCAGTCATTCTTACCAGAATATATGACTGGACCGCACACCCACCAACGCGACAATGGGTAGCCCTCGAAAACGCGGTAAGCCTAGTACCTCTCTATACGCTCCCATGGCAGAGATCGCTCCCTCAAAACTGCTCTCATGCTGCGCTGCCCACCCCACCATCTTCCCTACATTCAGGACATGGACAAACATGCGGGAGACTTGGAATATTTCTCCTCACCCATCCCCCCTTTTTCCCATCACGTACAACCCACTCTTCCCTCCAGGAATGCAACCTGGGTCATACCAACGATACAATACCACACTTGAGGCTCCATACCTGACGCTAGGCTCAGTGGTCGAAAGTGACTCTATACGGACACTGGTTAGTCTGGTGGGCCCTGAGGCACCGCACACACTACAAGTGTTTCGCTATGCACAACTGACCCATTTTCTAAGGGCCAACGCAACCTTACTCAAGGGCCCCCGCACCCTATCCGATTTTGAGACACAATGCCTGATCCATAACGTCAAAACGAAACAGTTATCGACCTTCTTCAAAACCCTGCAGGCTGACCATGGTGCCCAGCTACCCCCCTTCACAGACACCTGGTCAACAGACCTGAATATACAGATCACGACACCACAATGGCGGACTGCCCTATCACAAATACACACGGCATCTATATGCACTAATGTACAACAAGGGGGATACAAGAGAATATCCAGGTGGCACTGTAACGGACCGTTTTGCTCACCAGAGGTTAAAACCCGTTTAGGCGATATTCCCCTTTCTCAGCTACACCGACAGCTACTGTAAGCACCGATCTCCCGAACTGGAAACACTTGAACACTGGAAATATCCGAACAGGAAAACCATACGAAAGGGTTACACTCCTGGCAGTCAGCATACAATCCAATTCCCCCAATAACGAGACGACACTTCGTTTTGAGGGTTAAGCAGAATCTCCTGATTTATTCACACAACAGGCTTATAAAGGATTCTCCCATGCAAGGGAGGGATTTACAATATACCAATAGCATCATGGTTACAACCCACAGATTCCCTCCCCTCAGATAACCAGTTAACATAATTAACATGTACATAGTTTTCCCCGAGTTTTGGATGTACCCCAAATACTTGGGGTACATCCACAAATCCAGTATCTCCAGATAACCCTGGTCTGGAGGACCAACATATGTGAAAATCAGCCCATTCGGATAAAGGGTTCGGGAGTTATGGGACTTACAAATTTTGACCGACCGCATGGCAAAAGTATCCGAAAATAGTTCCATGTATTTTGGCCCTGCGGTCGGTCACAGAAAAGTGAACAAAACACACGAATGGCCTGGGTTATAGAGCTTGGGGAGGATTCGTATGAATCCCCTTGTTCGGTAGTTTCTGCACGAATTGCTGGAAGTCTGGAGGTCTCAGCGGTGCTTGCCTAGTCGAGTGTCCAATTTTAGTTCCAGACACTCGACGTCAAAACACCGCTGTTCAGGAGTCAAAGATGGCCGCAGCCACGTTTCGTTTCCCGAATGGCGGCCACCCAGAGGACAAAGAACACATTACATCGATTGCCAATTACCCGTTTGCAACATTGTTGCAAACGGTAATTGGAGGCACACTTATTCCTGGGTGGTCTGGTTGTTCGGTAGTTTCACTCAATATAATGAATGGAGTGATTCTACCGAACAATCAGGGAATGCTGCATATACATATACAATCTAGCCGAACACACAGAAACATACATAATATAAAAGACATCCTTACTGTAATCTGCTACACAGTCTTAAAGGAATATTGTTCTAAAAAAGTCCTATGTCCACAGATGGCCCTTAAAGGGCCAGTAGCAGCAATATACAATACCACATGCCCAAATATTGCATTCCAAAGTACAAATTCACAAGGGGCCATAGTCAGCAGGTAGGAGGCGGGCAGCCAGGCTTCTCCAGTTCACAGTGGCGAGGTTGGTTTCGTCACAGGCACTATTCCCTGACCAAAATCCACAGCATCTTCCCAGGCACACCAGATGTCTGCTGGAAATGTTCCCAGCCACAGACGTCCCTCGCACATATCTGGTGGCACTGTCCACTCACGCAGAAGTACTGGACTAACATTGTCAAAATGATCAATACGGTGACGGGCTCCCAACTACAGCACACCCCATACACTCTGCTGTTCCTGATCCTACCTACCTCAACCCCTAACACACAGAAAGCCCTCCTGACACATCTCCTTACTGCAGCCAATCTGCTCATCCCAGTAAAATGGAAAAATCCTGAACTCCCCACAATCAGGGAATGGGTAGCTAAAGTAGACTTGATCAAAACCATGGAAGAGATTCACGCCTCCATCTCCCACAGATACACACTTTTCAGGGACACATGGGATCCATGGGTGAGATTCTTAGCCGAAGACTCTGTTTGATTCCTCATAGTTCACACCCTCTCATACGGAGATTCCACACCGAAAGGGCCTCCTGTAACACGAGTAAGCAATGAGACACATCTAACGCACACAACCACCTGTAATGACCAGACTGAGCGGCCTACACTACTACACAGACCACTGGATACTCTCCAACTCAGCTGGGTACTACATATACTGGCACAGGACTACCACTCCAGTTGACTATCACTGGTCTAGAAATGACACATTCGTAAACAGGTGGATAGGGGAGGACAACTCACAACACCAAACCACATAGTGACACTATACTACATAAAAAAATCACAGCGAAAATCAGGCACACCCTCCCCGAGTTAACAACAGGTCCAGGTTAAGGATAAGCTCCAGTCTTAGTTTAGACCTCAGTGCTAGTCTCAATTTGTCGTTTCAATTTCAAGAGCTATGTTAACAAATGTATGCTTCCTGCAAAGTTCTACCTGTGTATACTGTATATACTGTAAACTGTACCTATTCGAAAATGTATTTTATTAACAAGATGTCAGTTGTCACCCTGGATGTAACTGTATACATCCCCCCTCCCTTTTTCTCTTATGTACCCTTTTGATATAACTGTGATTATTCTTGAAAACCCAATAAAAGCTATTAAGAAGCTCTTACACCCAACTGGAATTTGTAACATATTAAACTTATTTATGATTGAATTGGATATATTAGAACTGTTAGAAATACATATAGACAAGTTGTTAAAAGAGTGCATATGTATTAATTCCTCTCAGTATATATTTTATATTATAGATGAAAAAAAAGATTAATCCAAAGTTATTTAATAGATATATAAAAAACTTTAGTATTATATTACATAATCCATATTGATATATATCAATAGATGTTAAATATTCAAGTTCAAAATTAGAAATAAAAATATGAATAAAAACTAAATGAAAATATTAATATTAATGATAATAATAAATAATAATCATAAAAAAATTATTAAAAAATTACCAGTATAGCGTATCTCCTTATATGCGTCATTGAATACATACATATGATTGTATTTAATTAATTCTATACAATACATTCACCATATTTGACTAGAAAGTAATTTGATGTAAAGTTCTTAAATTGTAAATCCAAAGAGCCTCCTGCCGGATGAGTTTTTGCAATTTATTTCCCCATCTCCAGCCTAAATCTATCTTGTCTATGTCAAAAGCTACAAAATTCTCCCAACTGAAATGGGGACATGTGTTGCAATGTTTTGGAACACTGTGGTCCATTTTACCTTTTTTTTATATTATTAAAATGCTCCAGAAGTCTCACATGGAGTTTGCGTGTGGTGTGACCCACATATTGGGCCCTGCAACCACATTGCAACAAATAAATATATTACAAAGGTGGAAGAGCACTGAATATATATTTTTATTTTATACATTTTTTGTGTATATGTACCTTTGTAAATTTTTGATTTTTCTTTTTTCATGCTTACAAGTGGGGCAGCGACCACAGCAATAGAAACCATACATAGGAATATGAAGCCAGTTATTTGGGGTTGAAATGTTTTTATTATTAATACAGGGCAGAAGGCTGGGAGCTAGTTGATTTTTAAGGTTTTTTTGCCCTTTTATATATCATTGTTGGAAAATCTAGTAACATCTCTCCCAAAATATCATCCTTCTTTAGGATGTACCAATATTTTTTAAGAATTTTTTCGATTCTTTTTGCATGTGCGTTAAATTGTGTTATGAACGCAAATTGGAATTTATTATTATTATTGTTGGTATAGAATTTCTTATTATTTTTGTTCCTATTTGTGTTTACTTGTTGTGAGTCGCTGTTTCCTCGCAAGAGAAGAGACCTGTCTGTTCATCCGTTTCTAACTTGATTTGGTTATAACCTTTTTCCATGTAGCACTTTTTGATAAATGGGCTTATTGTGAATAGATATGATTACCAGTACAATTTCTTCTTAAACAAATTAGTTGGCTTTTGGGGATGTTAGCAAGCCAGGATGGATGGTGAGAGCTGGAATGTTCTATGGCAGTATTACAATCGGTGGGTTTGAAGAAAGTTTTTGTTTTTAATTGATTTTGTTCAATGTAGATAGTAAGGTCAAGAAAATCTAAGTTGTATCTGACTTAGAAGTGAAATGCAAATTATACTCATTCTCATTTATTTCCTTTAAAAAATTGTCCAAACTTAGGACATCTCCCTCCCAAATTAAAAACACATCATCGATGTAGCGTCGCCATAGGACCAGCCTCCCCCCGTGTGGTCTCCCAGGGTTATATGATGCTGGGACACCACACGGGGGGCAGACTGGTCCTATGGCATTTTTTCCCCTCCAAGTAACTATTTGTTTGTCTATTCTTCACGCATGCGTTTGGCGTTCAAGTCTTTTTCGCCTCGTCCGTCCATATGCATACGTTTCGTATCTGTCTGTATTGGTCAATTCCTCACGAATACGTCATCTATCTTTTACCCGAGTTTCACAGCATACACGTCATTGTGTTCCACGGATGGAACGCACGCCAACATATGGAACGAATAAATCTAGATTACCATCAGTATAAGAAGTCCGTCCACAGAAGAAACACTACAGATCCCTGAGGAAGTCCCTCCATTGGACGAAACGTGTTGGACTACATTATTTGGATAATTTATGGACTTTTATTTTGCCTGTTTTATTTTATTTGTTTTTAATTACTTCCTGCTGGCTTTGTGAAGACCATCACGCTGTATTTGGTTCCACTTTGTGTGGATTCATGCCCAGATTGTCTGCCTGCTTGTAAGTGAAATCTTAATACATTTTTCTGTGATTTTACTGTACTTCACCATGTATGGTTCTTTTTCCTTCATCCACTTAAGGAATTTATGAGGATTGAAATCTACCAACCTTCCTTATCGTCTTTAACACCTGGAGGGGTGAGAAGCCTTTTTACACCTGTGTTTGTGAGTTCAACTCCTATATAACACATCATTTATTTCACTGTAGCTGTATTACGCTATGTAATGTGTATTATCATTGGAGATCTATACTATTTATTCTATTAACCCTGGTTCATTTTCCCAGGTTGTATTCAATTTATTGTACATATACTGGGTGTTTTCCCACTTTTTTCTCGTTCTTATTTGTACACTGCTCAAAAAAATAAAAGAAACACAATGTAACTCCAAGTCAATCACACTTAGAAACATAGAAACATAGAATGTGACGGCAGATAAGAACCATTCGGCCCATCTAGTCTGCCCAATTTTCATTAGTCCCTAGCCTTTTCTTATAGTTAGGATAGCCTTATGCCTATCCCACGCATGCTTAAACTCCTTTACTGTGTTAACATCTACCACTTCAGCTGGAAGGCTATTCCATGCATCCACTACCCTCTCAGTAAAGTAATACTTCCTGATATTATTTTTAAACCTTTGTCCCTCTAATTTAAGACTATGTCCTCTTGTTGTGGTAGTTTTTCTTCTTTTAAATATAGCCTCCTCCTTTACTGTGTTGATTCCCTTTATATATCTTAGTATCATCAGCAAAAAGACATACCTTAACATCAAGACCTTCTGCAATATCACTAATAAAAATATTAAAGAGAATGGGTCCAAGTACAGATCCCTGAGGTACCCCACTGGTGACAAGTCCAAGCTTCGAATATATTCCATTAACTACAACCCTCTGTTGCCTGTCACTGAGCCACTGCCTTACCCATTCAACAATATTGGAATCGAAACTTAAAGATTGCAGTTTCAAAAGTCTTACTGAAATCTAGGTAATCAATGTCTACTGCACCACCCTGAGCTTTAATTTTAGTTACCCAATCAAAAAAATCAATAAGATTAGTTTGGCATGATCTCCCTGAAGTAAACCCATGTTGTCTCTGATCTTGAAATCCATGTGTTTTTAGATGTTCATCAATCCTATCCTTTAACATGGTTTCCATCACTTTCCCCACTACTGAAGTAAGGCTTACTGGCCTATAGTTACCCAACTCCTCCCTATTACCTTTCTTGTAAATGGGCACAACATTCACTAACTTCCAATCTTCTGGGACTACTCCTGTTAACAATGATTGGTTAAATAAATCTGTTAATGGTTTTGCTAGTACACCACTAAGCTCTTTTAATAGCTTTGGGTGTATTCCATCAGGTCCCATTGACTTATTTGTCTTTACTTTTGACAGTTGAAATAGAACCTCTTCCTCTGTAAACTCACGTGTAATAAATGACTCATTTATCCTTTTTCTCAACTGAGGTCCCTTTCCTTCATTTTCATCTGTAAATACAGAACACAAATATTGATTGAGGCAGTCAGCTAGACCTTTATCCTCTTCTACATACTTTCCTTCTTTTGTTTTTAATCTAACTAATCCTTGTTTTACTTTTCTTTTCTCATTTATGTATCTAAAACATGTTTTATCCCCCTTTTTTACTGACTGTGCTATTTTCTCTTCTGTGTGTGATTTGAAAGCTCTTATAACTTGCTTAGCCTCTTTCTGCCTAATCTTATAGATCATTTTGTCTTCCTCACTCTGGGTTTTTTTATAATTCCTAAATGCTAACTTTTTGTTTTAACTATTTTGGCCACATCTGCGGAGTACCACAGTGGTTTCTTGAATTTTTTGCTTTTACTGACAAGCCTAATGCAATTTTCTGTTGCCTTCAATAGTGCAACTTTTAAATAATCCCATTTCTCTTGGACTCCATTTAAATTGCTCCAGTCTGATAATGACTCCTCTACCATATTCTAATTTTAGAAAAGTCTGCTTTTCTAAAGTCTAAAACTTTTGTTTTTGTGTGGTGTGACTCAGTCACTGTTCTTATATTAAACCACACTGACTGATGATCACTGGATCCTAAACTTTCACCTACAGTAATATCTGATACCAAATCTCCATTTGTTAACACTAAATCTAGTATGGCCTCTTTACGAGTTGGCTCCTCAACAACTTGTTTTAGAGACAATGCCAGTAGAGAGTTTAGAATATGTGTGCTCCTGGCACAAGTAGCTAATTTTGTTTTCCAATTTACATCAGGAAGATTAAAGTCACCCATGATGATAACTTCCCCCTTCATTGTCATTTTAGCTATTCCCTCAACTAGTAGATTATCTAACTCTTCAATTTGTCCTGGGGGCCTATAAATCACACCTACACGAGTTACTGTGTGATTACCAAATTCTAACGTAGCCCAAACTGACTCTATGTTTGCCTCACTAACTTTATTAGGCTAGATTTTATGCTATCCTTCACATACAAGGCCACCCCTCCCCCTTTCTTGCCTTCCCTATCTTTCCTATATAAAGAGTACCCTGGTATTGCTATGTCAGTCATTTTTCTCATTATACCATGTCTCAGTAACAGTGACTAAATCTACACTATCAGTTGCCATTATTGCCACAAGTTCATGGATCTTATTCCCTAAACTGCTTATCATTTTTTAACACATTTGCTACAGGCACCTTCTGTCCTTGTTTTGGGGGACAATTGGATTGATGTTTTATCACCCCCCACCCCTTCCTATAACTTGCTTAGCCTATTTCTGCCTAATCTTATAGATCATTTTGTCTTCCTCACTCTGGGTTTTTTTATAATTCCTAAATGCTAACTTTTTGTTTTTAACTATTTTTGCCACATCTGTGGAGTACCACAGTGGTTTCTTGAATTTTTTGCTTTTACTGACAAGCCTAATGCAATTTTCTGTTGCCTTCAATAGTGCAACTTTTAAATAATCCCATTTCTCTTGGACTCCATTTAAATTGCTCCAGTCTGATAATGACTCCTCTACCCATATTCTAATATTAGAAAAGTCTGCTTTTCTAAAGTCTAAAACTTTTGTTTTTGTGTGGTGTGACTCAGTCACTGTTTTTATATTAAACCACACTGACTGATGATCACTGGATCCTAAACTTTCACCTACAGTAATATCTTATACCAAATCTCCATTTGTTAACACTAAATCTAGTATGGCATCTTTACGAGTTGGCTAGCAAAATCCCTGAACTGCTCACTGAGAACATTTGTTCCCTTTTGAGAAAGATGCAAACCATCTTTTTTGTACAGCTTATCTCCATTCCAAACAGAGCTACCATGAGAAATAAAGCCAAATCCTTGCTCCCGACACCATTCACCAAGCCACAAATTAAAGTCCCTAATACGCATCCGCCTGTCGTTTTGAGTGTTATGCACAGGCAGAACTTCAGAGAATGACAGTGTGGAAGCAACCTGCCGTATTTCATTGGCAAAAACACTAAAAACTTCCTTAACCTCTGAAACCTCATTGCAAGCCAAGTCATTTGTCCCTAGATGGACAAGTACATCCAATTCCCCTTCCTGCTTTGCTTGCTTAACAATATTACAGATACGTCTCCTGTCTCTGTGAGCAGTAGCTCAGGGAAGACACCTCACAAGACCACCATCGTCCATCTCCACAGCTCTTATAATGGAATCCCCCAACAACAACTGCTTTCTATTAGGCCTCACCATAGTCTCCAAGCCTCTCTCCACAACACCACTAGCCTCAGTGCCTCTCTCCACAACACCATTACACTCTGAAAGTGCAGAAAATGAATTATGAAGAGCAACAGACTGTGCCTTTTATCCACAACTCTAAGTCTACCAGATCCTACAGTAATCCATCTGCCTTTCCTAGTATGTCTCTGCGGCAGTGGCTTTGCAGCAGTTCCAGTCTGAGTTTGTTCACCAGATAATTTACAAATCTCAGACTTCATAAATACAATCTCCTGCCGCAAGATAGAGAACTGTCTACAGATTAGACAACAACCAAACCTCCAAAAAGTGGAACGTGAAACAAATGCATAGCAACTATTACACTGAACTAAGTCTGCCATTCCAATGAGGGGAATAATTTAAATCAAACAAATCTTAACTTTGTATTTATCCTACTGAATACCTCAGATTACCTTCAGTTTATCTCCAGAATATCTCCAACTACACACTTAGAAACAGCACTCTCCAGAATATCTCCAACTACACACTTAGAAACAGCACTCTCCAGAATATCTCCAACTACACACTTAGAAACAGCACTTAGAAGTAGCAACCAAGCTATATTAGCCAAGCTAATCGCAACAAGCCTTATATAACTCCTAAAATCACCACCCACTAGGAAACCTGGGTAGGCCTCTGCTTATTTGCAAACAATAGCTAATTTAAACAGCAAACAATAGCAAGTAATCTAATCAAATGCCTTAAAATTACCAACAGGAATTCAAACCTTGTGCAATCAGTAACCTTTTCCTACAGATGAATCTTACCTGTAACAGTAGAAAAGAAAGCTCTTAGCACAACTCTTAGACAGTTGAATCTTCTGTAAAACTCTCCAGAATATCTCCAACTACACACTTAGAAACAGCACTTCTGTGAAATCAAACTGTCCACTTAGGAAGCAACACTGAGTGACAATCAATTTCACATGCTGTTGTGCAAATGGGATGGACAACAGGTGGAAATTATAGGCAATTAGAAAGATACCTCCAATAAAGGAGTTGTCCTGCAACCACAGACCACTTCTCAGTTCCTATGCTTCCTGGCTGATGTTTTGGTCACTTTTGAATGCTGGCGATACCACTCTAGTGGTAGCATGAGACGGAGTCTAAAACCCACACAAGTGACACAAGTAGTGTAGCTCATTCAGGATGGCACATCAATGTGAGCTGTGGCAAGAAGGTTTTCTGTGTCTGTCAGCGTAGTGTCCAGAGCATGGAGGCGCTACCAGGAGACAGGCCAGTACATCAGGAGACGTGGAGAAGGCCGTAGGAGGGCAACAACCCAGCAGCAGGACCGCTACCTCTGCCTTTGTGCAAGGAGGAACAGGAGGAGCACTTCCAGAGCCCTGCAAAATGACCTCCGGCAGGCCACAAATGTGTATGTGTCTGCCAGACTCCATGAGGGTGGTATGAGGGCCGACGTCTACAGGTGGGGGTTGTGCTTACAGCCCAACGCCATGCAGTATGTTTGTCATTTGCCAGAGAACACCAAGATTGGCAAATTCACCATTGGCGCCCTGTGCTCTTCACAGATGAAAGCAGGTTCACACTGAGCACATGTGACAGACGTGACAGAGTCTGGAGACTCCGTGGAGAACGTTCTGCTGCCTGCAACATCCTCCAGCATGACCGGTTTGGCAGTGGGTCAGTAATGGTGTGGGGTGGCATTTCTTTGGGGGGGCCGCACAGCCCTCCATGTGCTCGCCAGAGGTAGCCTGACTGCCATTAGGTACCGAGATGAGATCCTCAGACCCCTTTGTGAGATCATATGCTGGTGCGGTTGGCCCTGGGTTCCTCCTAATGCAAGACAATGCTAGACCTCATGTGGCTGGAGTGTGGCAGCAGTTCCTGCAAGATGAAGGCATTGATGCTGTGGACTGGCCCGTCCATTCCCCAGACCTTAATCCAATTGAGCACATCTGGGACATCATGTCTCGCTCCATCCACCAACGTCACGTTGCACTACAGACTGTCCAGGAGTTGGCAGATGCTTTAGTCCAGGTCTGGGAGGAGATCCCTCAGGAGACCATCCGCTACCTCATCAAGAGCATGCACAGGCGTTGTAGGGAGGTCATCCAGGCACATGGAGGCCACACACACTACTGAGCCTCATTTTTAAGGACATTACATCAAAGTTGAATCAGCCTGTAGTGTGTTTTTCCACTTTAATTTTGAGTGTGACTCCAAATCCAGACCTCCATGGGTTGAAAAATTTGATTTCCATTTTTTAATTTTTGTTTGATTTTGTTGTCAGCACATTCAACTATGTAAAAAACAAAGTATTTCAGAAGAATATTTAATTAATTCAGGGATGTGTTATTTTTGTGTTCCCTTTATTTTTTTGAGCAGTGTATATTGGGTGTTTGTGAGGTACACCTGGGTAACACCTATTTTTTCACATACCACTCTATTTTCCGCTAGTGTGTACTGATTTTCTCTCAGTAGTGTGTATATATATTTTTTTCTGTTAACTATTAACATCAACCTGTTTAAAAAAAGTACTGATCATCACAAAGTTTTGTAAAAAATATACATTTCTAGATCTAAAAAGTTGATGTTACTTGGGCTAATGTTTTTCGTAAGAGCAATCCCCCAGTCATTGGTATTAAGAAATACCATGAATTCACCAATCTCCTGACCTGGAACCAGGGGAATGCTCCAAACCCCCGAACAGGAAACACACAAATGCTGTAAACAGCCGAACAGGAAAAACCATACGAACAGTTTACACTCCTGGCAGTTGCACTGTAACAGCATACAATCCAAATCTCCCCAATAACGAGACGACACTTCGTTTGAGGGTCAAGCAGAACTGATTTACTGGGGCTACCTGCCTGGCGTTTATGCAGGTCTCCCACCTGGTGGACACACCCCTAGGGGACCAGATGGAAGACTGGGAAACATATTGGACATTGACCAATCACAAGCTTACAATCCCACAATGCATCACAATCCCTCCTCTCTGTCCTGGAGATAATTGGGAAGTAATCCAATTATCTCCAAGGACAGAGGCAAATCTCCATTAGCCACATGGCAGACAAAGGACAATAAAAGACATAAAATTACATATTGTTACATTTATCACATAGAACATACACATTCTACTTATCCCCAGATAGCTTAGATCTGAGCGCACATTATTACCGGATAGCGCTCATATCACATACATACAGTTCAATCGCCATGGAGCCAAAGTCTTTCATACAGTCTTTCAGTATATGGCTGGGGTCCATGGCATAGCTATCTGGGGTAGTATGGCTTTAACAGTCCACAGAAAGGCATGAACCAGCCTTTCTGCAGGGAAAAAGAACAATGTTAAACATAGGGCCATAGTCCAGTGGCAGGAAGCGGGTGACCAGGCTCCTCCAGTGGCCAGTGGCGAGGTTGGTTCTGCCACATTTCTCCCCTTTACCAATCAGACTAACAGCAACCCACCCACAACACATAATCAACAGAGTGGCCCACCCACAAAATTTGGTTACTGCACCTGGGGTAGCTTGTCCATGTCCAGGGGCTCCACCACGGCTCTGGGGTTTATTAGCCCTCCAGATCGGTGGGTTGCTGAGTGGGCAGAGACCAGTGGTACTCTGCCCTGGTGCCAGCGCTTCCACGGGAGTAGCCTGGTTGGAGCCCAACTGAGGAAAACGGGTAGTAGGCTCCTCGCTCTGGACCTGTTGTTGCTGCTGGAGGGGAAGACAGGCTGTCTCCCCTTTGGATAAACAGCCCTGCTGCTGGGGGACAGGACCGACCATCCCTACCCCCTGTGGTTTGGGCACAGAGACCACGGTCCCATCTGCACCGGTGTGGGGCTTATCATCTCCCCTTGGTGGGCTAGGCTTCCGCTGGGGAGGGGGAACGAGGCTCTCTCCTCCCGGTAGAATACTCTGCCACTGGGAGCAGGACCGACTGTCCGTACTCCCTGTAGCTTGGGCGCAGAGACCACGGTCCCATCTGCTCCGGTGGGGAGCTTAGTGTCTCTCCTTGGTGGGCTACGCTGTCACTGGGAGAGGGGATAACAAGCTCCTCTCCCTTACACTCTCTCTGCTGGTGGAGAGGGGGACCGACTGTCTCCCCTTTCAATTTATTGTCCCGTTGCTGGGGAGTGAGAACGACTGTCTCTGCTCCCTGCCGGACACACTGCTGCTGGGGAGGAAGGATGGCACCTTCGGCTCCCTGGGACTCACATTGCCGCTGGGGAGGAAGGACGGCACCTTCAGCTCCCTGAGATACATACTGCCGCTGGAGAGGAAGGACGGCACCTTTGGCTCCCTGGGACTCACTTGACCGCTGGGTAGAGGGACTAACTGTCTCCTCTTCTAAGGACACACACTGCCGCTGGGGAGGAAGGATTGCACCTTCAGCTCCCTGGGATACATACTGCCGCTGGGGATCCTCGCAGGACCAGTCTAGGAGGTCCGCTACCTTGGGTACCGCTTGTTGCTGTTGGGGAAGAGGACCAGTTGTCTCTTCCCGGGCCTCATTGATGAGTCGCAGGTAATCCCACTCCAGGTCACATTCCTTGGCAACCAGATACCATAGGTCTGCCTCGAGATCAACAGCGCTAGGGAGACCCAGCATGTCTCGGTCGTAACACAGGTCCCAAAAACGAGAGTCGGTAGCTTTCCCAAAGTCCTCATCGCCAATATTATCCCAAAATAGGCCAGAGCCAGCGTAATCTCTGCCCTCTGGGAACTCATACTCTGCCATCTCAGGGACACACTGAGCTGCGTACCACTGTATCGCCTGGTATGCGTCGTCGAGCGTCGGTTCTGCATATACTAGAATCTCGAGTCTAGTCACCCTCGCTTCTTCGGTCTGTTTTCTCAGGAGGGGCATTCGCTCTGCCATTCGAGACAGGATTCGCTGCCTTCTGCTGCGGCGCCGATCCCCTTGCGAATACTGTACTTTCTCTAGGGCTTCGTCCCACAACCCGGCTCTGGCAATCTTTCTGTACCTCAACATGTCCTCCTCTGACACTGCTCCAGACCTCAGGGATACGTAACAGTACAATCTATCTTGAAACTTCTCCTCCATTTTCTGAGTTCTTTTGTAGATAGGGGTGCTGTACAGATACTAGCATTACCCTCAATTTGTAAATCCAGGGAATGGTGTTACCTTGTAGCTGTCCTTCTGGGCTGTGGGAATGATCCCGCCACTTGCCACTAATTGTAACGGACCGTTTTGCACACAAGAGGTTAAAAACTGTTTATGCGATATTCCCCTTTTCAGATGCAAAGGCAGCTACTGCAATCACCAATCTCCCGAATTGCAAAAGACATGAATACTCAAACTCCCGAACTGCAAACACACGAATTCACCAACTCCCGAACCGGAAACACATGCATTCACCAATCTCCCAAACTGCAAACACATGAATTCACCAATCTCCTGACCTGGAACCAAGGGAATGCTCCAAACTCCCGAACAGGAAACACACGAATGCTGTAAACAGCCGAACAAGAAACACACGAATGCTGTAAACAGCCGAACAGGAAAAACCATACGAACAGTTTACACTCCTGGCAGTCGCACTGTAACAGCATACAATCCAAATCCCCCCAATAACGAGACAACACTTCGTTTGAGGGTCAAGCAGAACTGATTTACTGGTGCTACCTGCCCGGCTTTTATGCAGGTCTCCCACCTGTTGGACACTCCCCTAGGGGACTAGATGGAAGACTGGGAAACATATTGGACATTTACCAATCCCAAGTTTACAATCCCACAATGCATCACAATCCCTCGTATCTGTCCTGGAGATAATTGGGAAGTAATCCAATTATCTGCAAGGACAGAGGCAAAACTCCATTAGCCACATGGCAGACAAAGGACAATAAAAGACATAAAATTACATATTGTTACATTTATCACATAGAACATACACATTCTACTTATCCCCAGATAGCTTAGATCTGAGCGCACATTATTACCGGATAGCGCTCACATCACATATATACAGTTCAATCGCCATGGAGCCAAAGTCATTCATACAGTCTTTCAGTATACGGCTGGGCTCTATGGCATAGCTATCTGGGGTAGCATGGCTTTAATAGTCCGCAGAAAGGCATGAACCAGCCTTTCTGCAGGGAAAAAGAAAAGTGTTAAACATGGGGCCATAGTCCAGTGGCAGGAGGTGGGTGACCAGGCTCCTCCAGTTGCCAATGGCGAGGTTGGTTCCGCCACAGTCAGATGTCACTTAGGCGTTTTGCATTTCAAGCATTTTAAAAGGGTGGAAAAAGGGCCACTGCCCCGACAAACGGCGGCCTGTTTCGAGGGTAATGCTGCATCAGTTGTTCCTTCCGGAGGTTTGTATCTCAAATTATGAGGTTCTTTTATTTTGAGTGACGTTTTCGTTATGTTTTTTCAGGGCCCTTCATATTGGGGAACTGGTAGCTCCTAGGGTGAGTTCTGTGGCAGCGTTGCTGTTTTCTGACGTCTCGGTATCCTCTTGGGGTGTTCTGTTGGTGATCAGGTGGGTAGAGAATAACGAGTATGGATAGGCCTTACTGGGGGTTCTTTCTGTCCGGGGCGCTTGTTGCAGGAATATTTAGAGACTAGGGGTTGGTCCGCAGGTTTGCTTCTGGTCCTCCAGAATGGTTCGTCCTTGTGTAGATTTCAGTTTGCTAGCATACTGCGGAGGTGCATTGTCAGGTCGGGAGGGGACCCCAGTCTCTATTCCATGCATTTGTTTCATATTGGAGTGGCTACTCAGGCCAGCTTGTTGGGGCTCCTGGTGGATGCACTGAAGCGTCTGGGACACTGGTAATCGGGTCATTTTCAGCTCTATGTTTGGCCGCATTTACTGTGATGTTATGTATTCGTGTACTTCAATGTCTAACATCTGTTCTTTGTTTCGTAGGCCATGTTCCCTGTTATGTCTAGATTCTGGGTAATTCATGTGTGTACTGGGCAGCTAGGAGGGCGGAAGTGAGAGACCACGGTCGTAATGTGAGGTTTTCGTACCAGGAGGTTAGGGTACATTGGGGGGGTTACGCAGGTTATGTTGTAACCAGTTATATAATCAGTGCGTTTGTAACAGAGCTTCCTGTACCCCGGTTGGGTACCTCTGCCAACGGATGCTCCTAGTGCTTACCGAGGGCTCCAGGCACTTCTCCAGACACCATAAGCACTGCACCCTGGACCTACGACAAGGCTCCAGGTTCCAGTGGGTGAATGAATTGATGAATCCAGCTTCGAGTATATATTTTCTTAACAAGAACTTTGCATTATCATCTTGTTTAAAAAACAAAAACCCCAGAGTGTTTAGTCCTATCTATACTAAATTGCCATATATATTTATTTCTGGACTGCTACTATATCTTTCTGTATGAAAGTATACTAATGACATAGATACCATTAACCCCACGTTGTTATTACAAGTTAGGACTAGGTTATCTATGCTACATTCATTGAACATTTAGTTTAAACATTTATACTGGATATTCACTGTTTACTATTAGAACAACCAACAGTCATATTGGACTATAAAGGTCTATTGGTCATTATTTTATAATTTGTTTTTATTTCGTTCATATGCTGCTCTAAGTTTAACTTCTGTATTTTTGAGATAATTTATTTCTATTGCCAATCTTGCACTATTTTAATATTGTGGATTTTCATACTACTTGGAAGCATTTTAGACCAGGTTCTCTTTCTGATGATTATATCTTTCACCTTAGGTTTAATAGGTCAATATAAAACTGGACACTATTTGAGCTTTTTATTGTACTATAAGGTCCTTTACTTTTAGATTACACAATTTCCCCACATATATCACTTGTAGCTTCTGGAGACTCTCACTGTTTTAGTGTATTTTTCCTTCTAAACACTGAAGGATTGGGTGAAATCCTCTCTTTCCAGTTTTAGAGCTTAAGTGCATATTGTTTTTATTACCTCTTATTCTTCTGCTATTATCATATTTTTTAAATTTCTATATTGTTAATACCAGATCATTGTACTGGATATTTTTAATGTTGGGTTGCAGTCTGGCATTGAAGTGGCGCTGCCTGCGGGGGTGGGCGCAAAGCCAGCGCACTATAGGCCGCAGCAGGGCGGCTTCTCTGTGGCGGTTTTTCCCTGGACAGCGTAATCAAAAAGAAAGAGTATGACTCACGGTCACCTTGGGGAGACTACAGTCTGCGCAGGGCTGATGGCTAGTGATGGCTGTGTTGGGCTCTTGCAGAAAAGGTATGGAGAACTGTCTGTTGGGTCTCACCCAACAGCTGACATGAGTTAAGAATGTATTATTATGTTTAATAAAGCTGTGGCCATTGCCCTTATAAAGGTGTCCAGTGTGTTATTGGGGCAACAGTGGGATCTATATGGGTCAGCAGTCAAGTTTCCCCCTGGACAATATAGAGAAGGGGGAGCATGACTGCTGCCCATAATGGGGGGTGGGGAGGTGCAGAATTAAGTAGCAACAATGTTGCAAGTATTGGAGGAGTTAAAAAGGAGAGATGGAGGGGGGACTCTCCCATAAGCAGTTGTTGAAAGACCCTGACTGAATTTCCCACCCTCCCTCCCTGGTATTTGGGGTGTGTTTGTGTGGTTTCTCTTTGTGTTTTCTCTTATTGTCACAGCTGGCAGCTTTTCCCTGGACAGCATAATCAAAAGGAAGGAGTATGATACAAGGTCACCTTGGGGAGACTACAGTCAGCACAGGGCTGATGGCTAGTGACGGCTGTGTTGGGTTTTTGGAGAATAAGTATGGAGAACTGCCTGATGGGCTCTCACCCAACAGCTGACAGGAGTTAAGAATTTATTATTATATTTAATAAAGCTGTGGCCATTGCCCTTATTCACTTAAAAAGGTGTCCAGTGTGTTATTGGGGCAATGGTGGGATGGATATGGGTCAGCAGACCAGTGCAGTGGATTACTAGTGCTTGCAGACCTAGCAAATGTTCACTTGCGGTCCACTTCTTTAGTTCAAAGCACGGCAGCCAGGACTCCCACCATGCAATCTGACTCATTGAGCACCTGAACCACGAGGAGCAATTACTGGGGTTGTGGTGTGTGTGGTCTTGTGGGTTGGTGGGTGTAAGAGATCTAGATGATAGCTAAATATGATTCATCCTGTAGAGTTAACAATGTTTGGCTTCCTGAAGATTGTTATACATAGAATTTAAGAAATTAGCAAGATAGTTTACCAACGTCTTATAGCCTGTCTTTCTCAATTATATTTTCCTATGGAAGGAATTACAATATCTGTCAGCTCTGAACTTAAAGAAACAGAAGGTTGATGTCACCTCCACAGGTGGGACATGATCCTGTGTGGAGTGTATGCTCCCCCATAACACCTCCAGGGAATATGACCTGCCCCCCAACAGGACCAGAAAATACATGGATGAAACGCGTTGAGCTTTCATTCACTGACATTGCACACAAGGACTCAAGTGAAGATATCCCTTCTCCCCTCAAGCCTTTGAAACAGCCTGGGCTATATCTCATACGAAGGTGGGACTTACAAAACTTATTGAGACTTCACAACTGCATCTTTCCAGCAATGCCTATATTGAACAAAGTTTCTTTGTGCCATTTTATCCTGAGAGTGTCAGTTTTGCCATATGTTATATATTTATTTTCATTAAATACTACACTATAAGTTTTTCTTTTTTTCTCCCTTTTTTCCTATTATTATACCTCTGAGGGTTAAGGGTAGGGTTTGGGTAGGAGTAGGGTTATGGTAGGGTTAGGGTAGTGGTAGGGTTAGGAGTAGGGTTATGGAGAGGTTAGGGTACCTCTACCCCTAACCTTAACCTACCCACGCTCCTAACCCTACTCCTAAACCTAAACCTACCCCTAACCCTACTCCTAAACCTACCCCTAACACAACCCTAACCCAACCCTAAGCCTTCTCCTAACCCTAACCCTACTCCTAACTCTAACCCTAACTTAACTCTAACCCTATTTCCTAACATTACCCTACTCCTAACCCTAACCCTACTCCTAACCCAACCCTAACCCTACTCCTAACCCAACCCTAACCTTAACCCTACTCCTAACCCAACCATAACTCTAATCATACTGTAATACTATTTTATTTGGAACTCAACTGCAGAAATTTTAATTCCAGTAACTATTAGTTTTACCTCTTTTTGTTACTGATGTGGAGGAGAGGATACTGTAGCTTTAAACCTTCAAGCAGGATGTTAATTGCAAGGAAAAAATAAGCCACTGAAGATTTGCACAAGCCAAACAGTCCCAATTTAGGAATAGTGCAGAGAATGTATGCAGAGTTAGGTTCAGCTTAATTGTGATAGAATAACTGCAAGCAAAATTATCAACGAGGCAAGACAGAATTGCAGCTAGGAATAATTTGATTGTTGGAAGTAGAATTAAGCCTTAGAAGCAGTTCCTTATTTATAACAGAGAGTAACTTGAGAGAATGACACAGTATTGAGCCTTAGAAACAGTCTCTTATTAGTAACAGAGAGTAGCTTGATTGTAGGAACAATTACTTAGCTTAAGAGGCAGTTCTGGAACTGAAGAGCTTAATTAAGTCCAATGGTTGTGAAGAGGGATAGAAGTCCGTTTAGCAAGCCGAGGTCATGGAGTGGAGAAGGAGGGTAGTCGTCCCAGAGGGTTATTCGGTACACGGAAGATCAAAATAGAGCAGCTGGTAAGTTTTACAGACACCTGTGCAATAATCCAGCCCTTTGAATCTGGCGCGGTCTTCCTATGTAGCGTGGAAGGACCGCGTCAGAAAAAAGGGGCGGGGCGAAGCTCCGTGAACCCGGAAGTGGGTTCTTTCGGCGAAAAGCACGGCAGGTATAACCTGACAGTACCCCCTTCCCATGGGGCATCCTCTGGGTGCACTTTATTTCGGTTTGGAAGGATAGTCCTTGTGGAATGCAGCAACTAACCTTTTTGCATGTACATTAGATGAATCTTCCCAAGTGTCTTCATCAACTCCATAACCTTTCCATCTAATAAGGTATTGTAGGGAGCCACGGTGGACACGTGAATCCAAGATTTTATGTATTTCATATTCCTCTTCACCGTGGACAATGACAGGTTCAGGAGTTGTCACTACATCTCTATTGAAAGGATCAGGGATGCGTGGTTTAAGCAAGTAGACATGGAATACTGGATGAAGTTTAAAACTTGGAGGAAGTTTTAGTTTAACAACGTTATCATTAATGACTGAAATTACTTGAAAGGGACCAAGAAAAAGAGAGCTCAATTTCTTTGAAGGGCGGTTTGTGGTAATATTCCTCGAAGAAAGCCAGACGAGATCTCCTATTTTATAATGAGGGGGAATTCTTCTTTTATTGTCAAAAAACTTTTTCTGGTTATTTAGGGTGAGTTGAAGATTCTCCCGTAATTTGAGATATAGGGAGGACATAAATTTGTTTTTTGATGTGACAGTAGGATTGGATGAAACAATAGTTTGGATGGGAAATGAAGACGGATGGAACCCATAGTTCGAGAAGAAAGGAGTCATTTTCGTACTGGAGTGAATAGTATTGTTGTAAGAAAATTCAGCCATAGGTAACCATGTGGTCCAGTCATCTTGTAGGTATGAACAATAACATCGCAGATACTGTTCCAAACATTGATTAACCCTCTCTGTTTGTCCATTAGTTTGGGGATGATAGGCGGATGAGAGATTGCGTTGAATTTGAAGGGAAAGACACATCTCTTTCCAGAATTTGGAGGTAAATTGTGTCCCCCTATCAGAAATAATTTCTTCAGGAAGTCCATGAAGTTTTACAATATTATCTATAAAGACTTTGGACAATTCTGCGGAGGAGGGCAATTTTTTTAAAGAGATAAAATGGGACATTTTTGTGAAGCGGTCCACAACAACAAGGATAGTGGTGAAATGTTGAGAAGGTGGGAGATCCACCAAAAAATCCATAGAAATGGATTGCCAAGGTTTTTCTGGAATAGGTAAGTTAAGTAGTAATCCAAAAGGTTGATGATGTTCAGGTTTGGACCTTTGACAGATAGGGCAGGTCTTGACATATAATTCAATAGTTTTATCCTGGCGAGGCCACCAATAATATCGTGAAGTTAATTCAAGAGTTTTCTTGATCCCAGGATGTCCAGCTAGGGGAGAATCATGAACCATTTTAAGTAATTTATTCCTAAAAATGGGAGGAATATAAATTCTATCTTTAAAATAAAATATGCCATCCTTTTTTGTTTTTTGTTAACATAGGTGTATTGGGAAGTTCAAGATCTTTTTGATTCAAATTCTTTGTCATCATAAAGAGAGGAAAGGATTCCAATTGTTTTGTTAGGAGGGTAATCATCAATAGTAGTTTTATGAGGAATTCTAGAAAGAGCGTCAGCCTTTTTATTTCTAGTTCCAGGTCTGTATACTAATTGGAAGTTAAATCGGTTAAAAAAAGGTTCCATCTAACTTGTCTAGCTGAAAGGGTTTTGTTAGTATAGAGATATTCAAGATTTTTATGATCTGTATAAACCACTATAGGGTGTTTTGTATCTTCAAGAAGATGACGCCAATTTTCAAAGGCAGCTTTAACACTTAACAATTCTTTTTCACCAATAGGATAATTTTTTTTCAGCGGAGCTCAAGGATCTTGAAAAGAAAGCAACTGGATGGAGCGGATCCTGAGGTGTTTTTTGTTGAGAAAGTACTGCTCCGATAGCTGTATCTGATGCATCTACTTCAAGAACATATAAGAATGTTGGATTAGGCAGTTGAAGAATGGAGGCAGTTGTAAATCTTCTTTTTAATTCGTTGAAGGCTGTTTGTGCATTTTCATTCCAATTAAAAAGACGCTTACTACTGTTAAGGAGATTAAGTGGATGCGATATATCTGAGTAATTTCTAATAAATTTTCTATAGAAATTAGCAAATCCAAGAAATTGTTGCAACTCTTTTGTACTAGTAGGGACGGGCCAGTTAATAATACATTCAATTTTGGAATTATCCATCTTCAAGGAATGAGGTGAAATAATATATCCTAGAAAAGAGAATTCAGTAACCTCAAAAAGGCATTTCTCGGGTTTAGCGTATAATTTGTGTGTTCTCAATCTAGATAGAACCCATCTTACATGCTTCCTATGTTCATCCAGATTGTTAGAATATATTAAGATATCATCTAAATAGATAATAACACATACATCCAAGAGATCTCTAAAGATATCATTTATAAAATGTTGAAATGTTGCGGGGGCATTACAGAGCCCAAAAGGCATCACAAGATATTCGTAGAGACCATATCTTGTCCGGAAAGCGGTCTTCCATTCATCATCCTGTTTTATTCTAATGAGGTTATATGCGCCACGAAGGTCTAGTTTAGTGAATATAGTTGCGGTTCTCAACCTTTCAATTAATTCATTTATTAGAGGAAGAGGATAACGATTTTTAATCGTTATTTTGTTTAAGGCTCTGTAATCTATAATGGGTCGGATGGTTTGGTCTTTATTTCTCACAAAGAAAATACTAGAAGCAGCTGGGGAGGTAGAGGGTCTGATGAACCCTTTGCGTAAATTTTCATTGAGGTATTCTTTTAAGGTTTCTAACTCTTTTTCAGGGAGTGGATAAATATGGCCATAAGGAATAGGAGCTCCGGGTATGAGATCTATTGGGCAGTAATATACCCGATGAGGTGGAAGTGTTTCGGCTTCTTTTTTACAAAAGACATCTGCGAAATTGGAGTAGAATGGAGGTATAACTGGTTCTTTAGTGATTTGGAGAATGGGAATATGTTGTAAGCATGTTCTTTTACAAAATTCAGAGGAGAAAGAAATGGTGAAGGGGGACCATTTAATTAACGGATTATGGGTTTTTAACCAATTAATTCCTAGAATGACAGGATAAAGTGGAGATTTAATAACATCAAATGTAAGGAATTCAGAATGAACGTTGTTGGTAATCATTCTTAGAGGAATTGTCTCATCTTTTATGGGTCCTGAGGATATAAATGAACCATCAATAACTCTGATTGGAACAAAATTAGTTTTTCGGACACAAGGAATTTTATTTTTTGAAACAAAGGAAAAATCAAGGAAGGCTCCATTAGCACCGGAATCAATTATGGCCTCAGTCATAATTCTTTTTGTGTCCCACTGTAATATGAGAGATATAGAAAAATAAGTAGATGGTTTTTTTTTTTTGTAGGACGTTCAATATAGAAGTAGATGAAGGATGCTTACCACCTTTTGAATGTTTCAGTAGAGGACATTCGGGAATTAGATGTTCTTTTGAGGCACAATACATACATAGGTTTAGTTGTCTCCTTCTTGTTCTTTCTTCAGAAGTAAGAGGACTTCTTATTATACCTACTTCCATAGATTCAGTTTGAGGAGGAATTTTTTCAGGCAATTTTGGAGGGGTGAATGGTTTTCTCCAAGTAGAATTAGTAAGAACTTTTTCAGCCCTTCTTTCTCTTAGACGTCTATCAATACTAATGGAAAGTTGAATCAATGCATTTAAGGTAGGAGGGAGTTCGGTACGGGAGAGTTCATCTTTCACAGCTTCGGATAATCCGAGACGGAATTGATTGCGTAAAGTAATGTCGTTCCATTGGGTTTCTGTAGCCCATCTTTTAAATTCTGCAATATAATCTTCAACAGGTCTATTCTTTTGGTGTAGAGTTCTGATGGTTAAATCAGCAGTAGTTTGTTTATAAGGATCTTCATATAATAAAGACATAGCTTCAAAGAACTCATCCAATGAATCTAATATGGGATCACCATTCTCTAAAAAGGAATAGGCCCAAGCCATAGGTTCACCTCTTAAAAAAGAGATCACAGAACAGACTTTAGATCTTTCAGTGAGATAAGATCTAGGTCTTAAAGCTATTAGAAGTTTGCAAGAATTCTAAAACTCTCTGTACTTTGATCTATCTCCATAAAATTTTTCTGGATTGCAGACAGCAGGATCGCTAGCCGATTGAAGAGCGGCATGAGGAAGATGACCTTGCATGTCTCTGACATAGGTTAATATTCTCTCGCTTGTAATCTGCAATTCCTGTAAACCCTGAGCAATTGTATCCACTCTATTTGTCAGGGCAGAAACTTGAGAGTTAATATCTGCTGGTTCCATTGAAGGGCTGGATTATTCTGTAATACTATTTTATTTGGAACTCAACTGCAGAAATTTTAATTCCAGTAACTAAAAAAGGAAAAAATAAGCCACTGAAGATTTGCACAAGCCAAACAGTCCCAATTTAGGAATAGTGCAGAGAAAGTATGCAGATTTAGGTTCAGCTTAATTGTGATAGAATAACTGCAAGCAAAATTATCAATGAGGCAAGACAGAATTGCAGCTAGGAATAATTTGATTGTTGGAAGTAGAATTAAGCCTTAGAAGCAGTTCCTTATTTATAACAGAGAGTAACTTGAGAGAATGACACAGTATTGAGCTTTAGAAACAGTCTCATATTAGTAACAGAGAGTAGCTTGATTGTAGGAACAATTACTTAGCTTAAGAGGCAGTTCTGGAACTGAAGAGCTTAATTAAGTCCAATGGTTGTGAAGAGGGATAGAAGTCCATTTAGCAAGCCGAGGTCATGGAGTGGAGAAGGAGGCTAGTCGTCCCAGAGCGTTATTCGGTACACGGAAGATCAAAATAGAGCAGCTGGTAAGTTTTACAGACACCTGTGCAATAATCCAGCCCTTTGAATCTGGCGTGGTCTTCCAATGTAGCGTGGAAGGACCGCGTCAGAAAAAAGGGGCGGGGCAAAGCTCTGTGAACCCGGAAGTGGGTTCTTTCGGCGAAAAGCACGGCAGGTATAACCTGACACATACTCCTAACTCGCCCTTACCCTACTCCTAACCCTAACCTAACCCTAACCCTACTCCTAACCCAACAATAACCCTACTCCTAACCCTCCTCTCGGTCACCCGGCTACCTCGTACCCCGTGCTGGTGCATCTGGGCAGGGACCCTGAAGTTATACTGGTACACGGTCACAGGGGACGACAGGACTACCAGGCCCTCTGGATTGACGGGCCAGGTTTCAGCTGCAACCAGTGCGACCGTGGCAGTTACACCACTGGTTCTTCCTGAGTAATCAGCCCAAACTTTCTTAAATCCACACATAGTAAGCATAACTTCAAATAAGTTTTTTTTTGGAAAAATGGAAATGAGCTGCAATCAACATGTAAGGTGTTTTGAAATGTGCCTCCTACTTGGAAACAAGTAGGAAGGTTTCAGTGCTATGCTGTCCCTTCTCAGCTAGAACATGTTTTTTTCTGACTCTTCTAATTAAACACCCCATGTCCTCCCTCACTCTATGCAGGTCAATATGACCCCCATAGCACAAGACCCCTATATTAGCCTGTGGCTGCTCACTGTTGTAAAAATAATAATAATAAAAAACCTCCCCTCCAATAAAGTGCCCCATTGTGGAGCCCAAATAAATAATGGAGAGCATAGTGCCCTGCAAATAAATTGGGACCTAAGATCCCCCCGGCCCCCACCCATGAGCAGCAGGTGGGGGCCTAAATAACAATAGGGGGACCTATTGTTCCCCCTGCCCCCACAAATGAGTGGCCGGGGATCTAAAAGACAATAGGGGGGACGTATGTTCCCGTGCCCCATGACCCCACCCATGAGCGGCGGGTGGGGGCCCTAAGTGAAAATAGTGGGCCCCACCCATGAGCGGTTACAGGTCCTCCCCCCACTTATCATTTAAGGCCCCCACCCGCCGCACATTGGTGGGGGCCGGAGGGGGACAATAAGTCCTCTCACCCATTGTCACTTAGGGCCACTTAGGGCTCATGGGTGGGAACCAAGGGGGACTCTATGTTCCCCATTTATTTGAATAGCCCCCATTTGTAGGGCATGGGTGGGGGCTAGGGGGGGACACTGTCCCCCCCCCCCCCTGCTAGTTAATAGATGCCCCACCACGGGGGCATTTATTGGAAGAGGGTTTTTTTTTTTTCTACAACAGTGAGCAGCCACTGGGACAGAAGGGAGATTTTAATCTCCCTCATTTACTAATACTAAGTAATTTTTACTTAGTATTAGTAAAGTTGGCTGAAAACCAATCTTGGTATTTCAGCCTTTTGGTAGATAGCTTCCTAGTGTCAGGGTGTAATACCCCAACACGTAGAGTTTAGGATACAAGGGACAAGAGTAGGATATAACTTATTACCAGAATTGCCTGACTAAACATCAGACAGAGATAAAGCAGATAAATAAGCAGAGATGAGCCGAGGTCAGGGTAACTGAGAGACAGCGAAAATGAGAACTAGCCAGAGCCAGGTACACGGTAGTCAGATGGGCAAACAAGACAGAAAAAGGTTAAAGAAAAACTCAGAGTCAGGAACAAAGCCAAGATCAACACCAGAATAAACACAATAGATCAAGGAATGCACTAAATGGTACTGAAACAGAATTCACGATTGGGCAAAGTGGATAGGGCTAGGGAAGTTTAAATATCCTTTAACTAACATTTGATTGGCCCACGTCATGCCTACGCCCCCAAAACATGCGTGTGTGGGGGTGCTGGAATGACGTTCGCCAATGGGAGCCTGAATCCACTTTTGGCTCCCACTGCCCCTTTAAGGGCGCACTTGTGAAGTGAGCTGCGCTTCTAGTGCCAGGCAGGCTGCTCAGAAGAGGAGATCGAGCCACGCGGTTCGTGTGGAGGCAGCAATGCTCGAGCACTAATTGTGTTACCAATTGTTTTCTTGGTGACTATGGTCCCAGCTGCCTTGAGATCATTAACAAGATCCAAAACAAATACAACAGTGGTGAGAGAAGAGAAATCTTTCACCAAAGTTGGAATAGTTGTAGGGTACTTAGGGCATAACCCAGAATAATCATAGAAAGAAAGACTGGAATGGGTTAACTAAACACCCAATATCCATCCAGGTACCCTAATGGTGGCTTCTCTGCCAGTAACAGGTGAAAAGGTGCCTTTTTAAAGAGAGCAAAAAAAGAACTACAATTTTATTAAATCCCAGACACTGTCAGGGATAGCTAGCTGAGATCTTTTCAGTCAGCACTGGATAAATCAGCTTACCATCTTTTATACCAGATACTACCTTGTAGCTGGAATCTAACTCAATATTACTTAGCTTACTACTCAGCTAGATCCAGACAGCACCTTCAATAGATAGCTCACTGTGAGATAGACAGCTGTGAATTTTTCAGTCTGTACAGGGAGATTGTAGCTCATTGTCTTTTGTATCCGATACTGCTTTGAAGCTATTTTTACACTGAAATCACTCTCTTTGACGTGACTTGGTGCTATTACATAAGTTGGAGCAGGGGCGACTCAGTGGGTACCGCTGATCCTTACTTGAATCTAGCCGACACTGTACTCAGGGTACCATATAAAAGTTATCTACTATGACCGGTACCCTGAGCACCTTTCTGTAGGAGGGAGTGTATTCCTGTCACTTTAAAACATCTAGTTGGATCTAATCAAGTGTATTCACACCACGTTAGGCTCATTTCTTAATATATCCGTCTATCTATACAAATAAAGGCACTGTTATAACTTTGCATATTGTGAAAAGCGAGCCATTCTTACGGCTTACAACATACCAGCTAACTTATGGTACCATGCATTATTGGGATATTACAATCGGGGCATAAGTAACTTTGGTTACTCTCACTGCTAGCTACCTTTAAGTGAGTGCTCCTAATTGCAGCTTGTTACCTGTATAAAAGACACCTGGGAGCCATAAATCTTGCCAATTGATAGGGAATCAAATACTGTCTTATTTCACTCATTGACATTTAAATCAATTTATTATTTTTTGACATGCGTTTTTCTGAATTTTTTTATTTTGTTATTCTGTTTCTCACTATTAAATTACACCTACCATTAAAATTATAGACTGATCATTTCTTTTCAGTGAGCAAACGTTCAAACTCAGCAGATGATCAAATACTTTTTTTCCCTCACTGTATATGACAATAAGCAGGATTCATGAATATTAAGCTAAAGTGAAATATGTGGGACAAATTTAATGTCTAAATTAATTTAAACAAATATGCAGTGCATAGGTAAACTGTAGCATAAACTGGGAAATAAAGGAGAGAAGTAACAGCTGAAATTTGCAATCCAAAGCATCTAATTTGCATTAATACATTATCCCTTTGTAATGACAAATGGCTTTTATTTTAAGATATATAATTCAAGACAATAACTCAAACCCACACCATTAGGGAAAATCATCATTGCCTCTTTTGTCACGTTACATAGTTACATAGCTGAAAAGAGACTTGCGTCCATCAAGTTCAGAAACACATTTCACAAACAAAAAACATTTTATTAACGCCCCTCTGCCAAACTCTTGGCAGATAAATTGTTCATTTTATTCCCCAGATAAAAACTAGTCACTGAATGAGAAGTTAGATTGCTTTTGTGATTGATCAAATATAATAGTTAATGTGGCCAAAAAAGAACACAGTGCCAGTCTTCTATGCCCATTTCAAAATATAGAGAAATGAGATTCAGTTTATGGAAGGTACTATGAACTTAATGGAATGAAGGGATGTTTTTTCAAATTGTGAATAAATGCTTCTCTGTGGTTTTCAGCAATGGCCGTGTAGATAATAAACAGGGAAATCAGGAATTAAGTCTGCATTGCTCTGTGTTTCTTTATTTTGACAAAGAGCCTGAAGACAGCATTGAAAGGGTCTGTTTGTGGGGCAATCTTTGGAACGTATGCAGGATTTTATTTAAGGACACGGAGGCTCATATTATGCTTATCCTCTTTCTTTTATTCCTCAGCAGCAAAAAATGTATTTTAAATAAACAAATCAAACATGTAAACATGCACCCAAAGGGTTAAGCCTATAACATTACAACCAATCATAATGCCTTCAGCACCATCAACTCCCCATGTGACCTTAAGCCACTCCTCTTTCTTGCTGATGCCTTCCTCAGCTAAGTACATTTATATTTTTCTCTGTATGCTACCAATGTGTTTGTCATATTTACTGTTTTTTGATATTACATTTGAGTTTTTTTTTTATTTTTCCTTCCTCCCTTCCCATCTCTTACTCAGTCAGGTGGATGATCACTGTAACGGACCGTTTTGCACAAAAGGGGAAAAAAACCGTTTAGACGATAATCCCCCTTTCAGAGTCAGGCACAGCTACTGTATAATCACCAAAACTCACGAACCGCCAATAAGTGAATGCTCCAAACTCCCGAACGGCATACAAGGGAATAAGGTAGCACTTCAAATAAACGAACAGGAACCATACGAATAGCTGCTAGCAGACGAACAGGAAAAGCTTCCCAGCGGCTTACACTCCTGGCAATCAGTCCTTAGCAGCATACAGTAAATCCCCCCAAAGACGAGACAAGGCTCCGTGTTGAGGGTCAAGCAGTGGTCTGAGGTGCTGGCACACCCAGCCTGGTTTTTATTACAGTCTTTCAAATACAGGACCGCCCACAGGGAGGTATAAAACAACCAATCACATCACAGTTACATCCCACATATTCCCTCCCCTTATCCTGAGAGGAAACTCAATTATACATACAGTTAAAACATACTTTCTACCCAACTTTCATAACTCTAAAACCATACATCACATTCACATAAAATTACATATGCACAATCAATCCATTCAGGGGAACAACATATTCAAAAATGGCACAAATCAGACAAGGGGTTCAAAAGTTAGTAAAAAGTCCTTTGTGACTAAATGAAGCATGGCTTTCTGGCCCAAACCAGTTTCAGAGTCTTCTATCCTGGAGATAAGTAATTCAATTATCTCCCAGGACAGACACAAGACTCCATTAAGCACATGGTTGCAAAAAGACACAAAACACTTTAAAATACATAAAGTCACATTTATTACATAAAACACAGACATGTAACATATCCCCAGATAGCTCAGGTCTGAGCGCACATTATTAAGTGAATGGCGCTCAGACCACACGAATACAGTTTAATCGCCATGGAGCCAAAGTCTCTACAGTCAGTTTCATACAAATGGGCTCCATGGGATTGCTATCTGGGGTATAACACATTCAAACAAATCTACTGAACCCCAGGCAGAAAAGCACGAATACAGCTTTTCTGCAGGCAAAAATAAAGTCTTTTAAAAGGGGGCCATAGTCCAAAGGCAGCAGGCGAGCAACCAGGCTTCTCCAATGCAATGTGGCGAGATTGGTCTCGTCACAATCACCTACAGAGTTAGGGCGGCTAACAGCTCTCCGTGTGGAGGCTTATACCGCCCAGTCTAGTTTAGTGCCTCAGAGGTTTTCCTCTGGGCTTCCCGGTTTGCGGCTGTCACCGTGGCTGGCGCCATTCGCACAACGCTAGTGCGCATCGCAGCGGCCATCTTGCGGTTGGCATTTTTGCCACGTTTTTGGGTTCCCGGGCTTTTTGGAGCTTGTGGGTGTGGGAGTGGGTGCTGATTGGACAGCACAGTTACTGGGCAGCTCACCAGTGTCCCCAGGAGCCATTCCTGAGGGAACACTTGGTGAGCTTGCCTTTTTCATATTGCTGTCTAGTTCTTTCTGGTACCTTTGGTGTATTGTACCCATACTGCTGGTGAATTATTGATACCCATATTGCCATTATCAGTGTGGTCACTAATTACTCCAATAGTTCTTTGGGTCCCCCCCCCCCTCTTTTTTCTTTGTATACCAATTTATATTTTCACCTACCACAACCACCGTGAGAACTGCAATTTTAATTATGCAGTCTCAAAGGGATTTGGGCACAGCCTCTGTCAATTCTCCCATTAGGGCTAATATACCCCCTGCTCCCCAGGTTGTCCCCAGACCTTCTGGCTTAACTGTCACTGATGTGACAGACCAGGAGCATTTAAACTCGGAAGAGCTTCATTCTCTCCTGGATGCCACTATGACAAAATCCGTAACCCAAGCCGTTTATTCAGCCATGGGAGTTATGTCGGACACTCTGTCCCACTCTATTAGCCATGCCCTCATGGCCGCCCAGCGGACCTCTACTCACATTGCTCCTAACCCTACGGAGCACAATACAGGCAAGGCCAGTGGGCGCAAAGCCGCCAAAAAATCTCGCCACATAGACGAGGAAGCCTCCAAAACTTTATGGACAGACAGGGAACGTCCTGTCAAAGATAATGTGGTTGCACCACAGCAGAGAGCCACCCACCGGGCAAAATCGGTGAGGAGTTGGAAAAGGGCAAAAGCCCAAGTGGAATCATCCGAGTCAGATTCGGAACAGGAGGAGGCATGGAGCGAGTCTGATGAGGACTCATACAATTTGGGCACACTATTCCCTGACCACAACTCTATTTCTATGTCTGGGAATGAGGACAAGGACGGCGTGGAAGACTCCTCCCTCCTTGACCCACAGGGCGAACCACTATTTGACCCTGATAGTCTGCAGCACCCGAGATCAACTGAGTGGTTCCCGCTGGACCATGTGGCAAAATATATTGCCGTACGGATCAGGAAACCCCTTGATAAGGTGGCAAGAAGTAAGATGCGGGCAGAATGCCCACGCCCCACGCTCCCAGATTTGATATGTATCGCCCCTGTAGTGGACCCTAAGATTGCCCAGTTCCTGGGAAAAACTGGGTGGAAGGCAAAGAAGGGTCTAGACTTTGCACTTCACCATTGCCAGGATAAGGTCCTGGATGTCCTCGGACCCAGTGCAAAGATATTCGACATGGTCGAAATGGCATTGGCAGGTGGTGCTCCCGTAGACCTGCTGGCTATCAGGGGTTGGATACAGCGAGCCATGTGTCTTCTCGGAAATGCCAACGTGGCTCTTGCCACTGAGAGATGAAAGGCTATATTAATTAAGATCGAGCCAAAGCTAGTTACCTTGGCTATCACTGAGCCTGGGCCACAGGCCAAAGGCCTTCTTTTTGGGGACAGTTTTGTGAAGGGGCTGGGTACCTATGTGGGCACATTTACTGCTCTGGACAAGGCGCAAGCCAATATGAAAAAGGTATTCTCCCATAGAGTTTTTGGCGGGGCCAGCAGATATCGGGGGCCGTCTGCCCGGCCATTCTTCCCGGGGCTAGTACCGGGTTTCTAGAGGCTCCTTACAGTCACGTTACCAGGGTGCAGAACCCAAGTCCTCTCCATTCTTCCCAATTCGAGGAAGACCCTGGCAGGCTCGTGGATCCAGAAGCGCTTCCCATGGCCGACGCCCTTATGGTAAGTTCACTTCCTTCATCACTACCTTCAGTAACGTTGGTGGGGGGCAGGCTATGCCACTTTATAGATGCCTGGTGAATGTTGACTTTGGGTACTTGGGTCCTACAAACTCAAAATCAAAATCAATGCCAAAGTCAAATTACCAGAATAACCAGAATCAATAACGCGCTCTCGGACAACCACCAGGGCAATGAGTGTCAGGTATAATGAGGTTTAAATACCTTTTCAAATCTTCTGATTGGCTGAAATCAGTCTTTGATCCCAAAACATGCGCGCGCGGTGCGTGCGTGTGTGACGTCACACGCGCGCTGACGTCATCAATCACGTGAGCAGACGTGGGGGTATATTTTGCCGTGGATCCGCTGCGGCCGGCGTCCATTAACATTCCGCAAGTGTCAGTCATGCAGACGCATGGCCGCTGGGTGCAGAGACCGCAAGGTGAGGAAGAATATGTTACAAATACAAGCCATTGTGTGGAAATCTATTCACAAACCGGACTTTACATAGGACACAAGGTCATGCATTTAGACTGGAAGAAAGAAGATTTTGTCTAAGGCAAAGACTTTTTTTTTTTTTTACTGTAAGCACAATTCTCTGCCTGAAGAAGTGGTTTTATCAGAGTCCATACAGAAGGTCAAACAGCAACTAAATGCATACTTGCAAAAACAGAATATTCAAGGATATAATTTTTCAATGTGGGGTAATAGCTTCTTGATCCAAGGATTAATCTGGTTGCCATTGTGAGGTCAAGAAGGAATTTTTTCCTAGTTTGTTGCAAAATTGGAAGTGCTTCAAACTGGTTTTTTTTTTTGCCTTCTTTTGGATCAACAGCAAAAAACAAATGTGAGGAAGGCTGAACTTGATGGACGCAAGTCTCTTTTCAGCTATGTAATATAAAATTAAAAATGAAACCATGTTTTTCATTAAGGCTGTGTAAGTCACAGCCAGGGGAGGTGTGGCTAGGTCTGCATAAACAGAAACAAAAGTGATTTAGCTCCTAAATGGCAGTTTTTCAGCAGGGCAACTACAGAAGCATGATCTATACACAAAAACAGCTTAATTAAGCTAAAGCTGTTTTGGTGATTGTAGTGTCCCTTTAAATGGATTCTCCAGTGCCAGGAAAACATATTGGTTTTGCTGGCACTTCAGGACCCTCTAGTGTACCTCTACCTCCCACCCCACATCCCCAGTTGCTGAAGGGGTTAAAACCAGAGTCCAGCACCAATGTCCCTCGGTGCTGGGTCAGGCACTACCTACGCTCCTCCCCTGACAACATCAGCCGGCGGGGGAGACCTAATGTGCATGCGCGGCCGTCGGCGAGGGAGACCTAATGTGCATGCGCGATAATGGCCGCGCACGTGCATTAGACCTTCCCATAGGAAAGCATTATACAATGCTTTCCTATGGGGATTTCGGCAACGCTGGAGGTTCTCACATAGCGTGAGTACGTCCAGCGTTGTTCTAAGAACACAGAAATCTCCTCTAGTGGCTGTCTAGTAGACAGACACTAGAGGAGGACTTAACCCTGCAATGTAAATATTGCAGTTTATGAAAACTGCAATAATTACATTGCAGGGTTAAGCGTAGTGGGAGTTGGCACCCAGACCACTCCAATGGGCAGAAGTGTCCTGGGTGCCTGGAGTATCCCTTTAATTGAGAATTCAAAGTGAATTTAACGCCAAAACTGCTAAACTGAAAACAAACACCTAAGTCTGCTATTTGTCAAGTTCAGCTACTTTGGGCAATAATTTCAAATTCACTTTGAAATCACTTTAAATTCTGAATTTAGTAAAAAAACCCTGAGACTGTATAAACACATTAGGTAAAGAAATGTGTAGCAAATCACTTTGACCACGCAAACTTTATTCCTATTTCAATAACTCGTGATTAGACTTTGGCATTCAGATTTATAAAAATGTGAACTTGTATGATGTTTCAACAATTTATTAATCTGTTTACATCACAAATAAATGACTCAGTTAATGAAATTGGATCTAAAACAAATTGCATGATGAATGAAATTCATCCATTCATTATTCATTAATTTGTATACTAATATGAAGAAAGAAAATCGTAGCTTGCTCCTATAGCTTTCACACAATAAACTCCAACCCACAGCCAAGAAAAATAATGCTTTTTATTCATATTAAACTGGTAAGAGGTGAGTAAGCAGCCATTTTGACTACCTACTTTCTGCCCTACCCAGTGGGCTGTGGCATAGAGGGAAAGGTTGGTCCTTCCAAAACAGAGGGTTAGGAATTAAAAATCAGAGCCGTTGTATAGTCACATGACCACCTTCTTCTAACCTCTACACCCCCATACTTTGGGAAAGTGTAAATAATTCCAGGTGGAGGGGAGGGGGCATTCCACATTGTCAGTCCATGCCACTCACCCACAACCAGAGTTGGTGTGCCAGTCTATCCATAGACTTCCACATCCATCCTCTGCTGTGTGATGGGCAAAAAGGTGTACTCACCCCTGTCTTTCCATCTTACTTTGTGTTTGTATCACCTAGTGGTATAGGGAATGTATCCTTGAAGACTTTAAACAAATCAAGGTACTCCAGCCAGGGCCAGACTGGGGATACGAAGCAGCCCTGGAAAAAAATCCATGCCAGCCCCATAAGTCATTGTGCTATGTAGGGTGATATATATATATATATATATATGGACAATTGAAATAGTTGGCTGCACTCTCGGATTTCCTTAAAACTTAACTTTTGTTGAAATATTTAAGAGAAGATCAACGTTTCAGTCCCTCTTGTGGACTTTCATCAGGATCATGATGAAAGTCCACAAAAGGGACTGAAACGTCTATCTTCTCTTAAATATTTCAATAAAAGTTACGTTTTAAGGAAATCTGAGAGTGCAGCCAACTATTTCAATTGCCTGGATACTGGAGCCCTGGTGATGCACCCGGTCACACAACTTTGAAGCCTGAGTGCAAGGTACAACAGCTTTGTGTATATATATATATATATATATATATATATATATATATATGTATATATATACTATTGATACATTTCTTCTAATTCAAAATATTAGTTCTTTCAGGGTAATTAAATTATACAGTAAAGCATACTCACACGCAGACACAGACATCTTACTGCTGCACACAAATAGGCTCATTGACAGACAATCTCAATGACACACACAGACAAGGTTACTGGCACACACACAAATTTAGTACAGACAAACTCTAATACACACACGCTCACTACAGACAAGCTCACTGATGCGCACACACTCTCCCTACAGACAAGCCCACTGACACACACATGCTCCCTACAGAAGAGCTCACTAACACACAGATTCACTACAGACAAGCTCACTGACACACACATGCTCACTACAGACAAGCTCACTGACACACATATGGTCACTACAGACAAGCTCACGATCACACACATGCTTACTATAGACGAGCTCACTGTACACACATGCTCACCACAGACAGGCTCCGAAACACCCATGCTCCTTACAGACAAGCTCACTAACACGCACACACACATATGATCCCTACAGACAAGCTCACTGACACACATACAAGCTCTCTCACTAGCAGGCACACACACACACACAAACTGACTAGCAGGCGCACACACACAGAGGCTCCCTCACTAGCAGATGTGCACACACACATACACACACACACACACAGAAGCTCGCTCGCTCACTCACTAGCAGATGCACACACACAAAGACATCCACACACACAGAGGCAGACAGTCACTGACACTGAGGCAAACATCCACACATACAGAGACAGACAGACAGCCACACACACTCAGACAGACACACACACACACAGGCAGACAGTCAAACACACAGGCAGACAGCCACATACACAGGCAGATGGCCACACACTCACTCACACACACACACACACACAGGCAGACAGTTACACACTCACAGGCAGACAGTCACACACACACACACACACACAGGCAGACAGCCACACACTTACACACAGTCACACACAGGCAGGCAGACAGTCACACACAGGCAGACAGTCACACACACAGACAGACAGTCACACACATGGGCAGACAGACACACATGGGCAGACAGTCACACACACATAGGCAGACAGCCACACACTCACACACAGGCAGACAGCCACACTCACATACACAGGCAGACAGTCACACACACAGGCAGACAGTCACACACACAGACAGTCACACACACACACTGGCAGTCACACACTGACCTGCTTCTTATCTCCACATCCCTTGGAGCTCCTGGAGGCTGGTTGTTGGGGAAGTTACCAGGGCCCCTGCCGCACGCTAAGCCCCGCCACACACAAGCTCCGCCCCAGCCGCAGTATTATTTATTTTTTTATGATCCTGGCCGGCCATGTGTGAGGGATTACAGGAGCCTGAGCAATGATTAGGGCTGTCAGCCCAGTCCCAGGTGCCGCGGCCCACCGGGGAATTTCCCGGTATCCCAGTGGGCCAGTCCGGCCCTGACTCCAGCCAGCCCAATGTATTACAAATATCAGCTACAATATTGACACCTACTACCCCTTGCAGACCCTTCCTACTCCTTTCTGACCCCTCCTGCTCCTTGCTGCCCCTTCCTACTACTTGCAGACCCTTCCTGCCCCTTGCAGACCCTTCCTGCTCCTTGATGACCCCTCCTGCTTCTTGCTGACCCTTTCTGCTCCTTGCAGACCCTTCCTACTCCTTTCTGATCCTTCCTGCTCCTTGCTGACTCCTCCTGCCCCTTGTATACCCTTCATACTCCTTGCTTACCCCTCCTGCTCCTTGCTGCCCATTTCTACTCCTTGCTGACCCATCCTGCCCCTTGCAGACCCCTCCTGCTCCTTGCTGACCCCTCCTGCTCCTTGCTGTCCCTTCCTACTTCTTGCTGACCCCTCCTGCCCCTTCCTACTCCTTGCTGACTCTTCCTACTCCTTGCTGACCCTTCCTGCTCCTTGCTGACCCTTCCTACTCCTTGCAGACCCTTCCTGCTCCTTGCTGACCCCTCCTGCTCCTTGCTGCCCCTTCCTGCCCCTTCCTGCTCCTTGCTACCCCTTCCTGCTCCTTGCTGACCCTTCCTGCTCCTTCTACTTCACCTTCCTGCTCCTTGCAAACCTTTCCTACCCCTTTCCGCTCTTCCTATTCCTTGCTGATCCCTCATTTCTGCTCCTTCTACTTTACCTTCCTGTAGGCTGCCCCCATCCCTCACTTACCTGATCTGTAGGTTGCTCCCCCCATCCCTCACTTACCGGCTCTGTAGGTTGCCCCAATGCTTGCTGGCTGCACTCTGTGCTGCTCCCCTGCCGATGCAGTCAGGAGAAAGAAGCAGGGATAAGCTGTAGCTTCCTTTCCCTGCCTTTCTCCATTCACAGCACCTCCTCCTCCTCCTGCCCCTTGTATTCATTTCCTACTCATTGCTGACCCTTTCTGCTCCTTGCTGCCCCTTTCTACTCCTTGCTGACCCATCCTGCCCCTTGCAGACCCCTCCTGCTTCTTGCTGACCCCTCCTACTCCTTGCTGACCCCTCCTGCTTCATCCTGCTCCTTGCTGACCCCTCCTGCTCCTTGCTGCCCCTTTTTACTTCTTGCTGACCCCTTCTGCCCCTTGCATACCCTTCCTACTCCTTGCTGACCCCTCCTGCTCCTTGCTGCCCCTTCCTACTTCTCGCTGCCTCCTCCTACTCCTTGCTGACCCCTCCTGCTCCTTGCAGACCCTTCCTACCCCTTCCAGACCATTCCCGCTCCTTGCTGCCCCCTCCTGCTCCTTGCTGCCACTTCCTGCTCATTTCTGCTCCTTCTACTTCACCCTCCTGCTCCTTGCAAACTTTTCCTACCCCTTTTCGCTCTTCCTATTCCTTGCTGATCCCTCCTGCCCCTTGCAGAACCTTTCTACTCATTTCTGCTCTTTCTACTTTACCTTCCTGTAGGCTGCCCCCCCATCCCTCACTTACCTGATCTGTAGGTTGCTCCCCCCCATCCCTCACTTACCGGCTCGGTAGGTTGCCCCCATCCCTCACTTACCGGCTCGGTAGGTTGCCCACCCCCCCCATGCCTGCTGGCTGCACTCTGTGCTGCTCCCCTGCGGATGCAGTCAGGAGAAAGAAGCAGGGATAAGCTGTAGCTTCCTTTCCCTGCCTTTCTCCATTCACAGCGCCTACTGGCCGGCGGCGGTATTGCAGTTTATTATCACACAAACGAAAAATAGCAGCACAAGCTGAAAAATCAAGGACACCCATGTATATATGTATATATTTGTCCCCATCTGCCACTCCACACGCAATACATTCCTGTACCAATCCCAACAGTGACACACTGCACCCCTCACACACACACACTGCACCTCTCACACACACAGCACCGCTACACACAAACACATACACTGCACCCCTCACTGCAGTGTGTGTATTCAGCTGCCTGGATGTATTCAGCAGTCTCTGTGTGCGTATTCAGTAGTGCATATGTGCATTCAGCAGTCTGTATGTTTTCAGCAGTCTGTCTGTGTGTGTATTCAGCAGTCTCTGTGTTATCTGCAGTGTGTGTGTATTCAGCAATCTGTCTGTGTGTGTGTGTGTGTGTGTATTCAGCAGTCTGTACTCACAAGTCTCTGTGTGTGTACTCAGCATTCTCTGTGTTTGTTCTCAGCAGTGGGTGTGTGCGTGTATACAGCGGTCTGTGTGTGCGTGTATACAGCGGTCTGTGTGTGCGTGTATTCAGAAGTCGGTGTGTGCATGTATTGTATGTACGTATTGCATTTGTTGGAGATACCAATAAATATAAGCTTAATTGTATCGAAAATTACATTTTTTTCCCCTGTGAGTTGTTGTGTAGGAAGCGCCCCAGTGCACTGCTTTGCTCGGGGGCCATAACGCTGTTAAAGGGCTCTCCCTGACAGCCACTAGAGGCGGTTCCGCTATTCTCAGTGTGAAAATTACACTGAGATGACGCTGGACATCCATAGGTCTGAGTGTGCGCACGGCTCTGGCCGCACATGCGCATTCAGAGCAGATGTTGGCGGGGGGGAGGAGTCACCAGCGCCAAGGGAGCCCGGCGCTGGAAGAAGGTAAGTGGCTGAAGGGGGGCCCTGAAGGAGGGGGGTACCTAATAACCATATAGTGCCAGGAAAACGAGTTTGTCTTCCTGGCACTATAGTGCTCCTTTAAGATGGTACTGCTTGTGTGTGTCAGTGAGCTCGTATTTAGTGAGCTTGTGTGTGTCAGTGAACTTGTATTTAGTGAGCATGTGTTTGTCAGGGAGCTTGTCTGAAGTAAGCTTGTGTGTGTCACTGAGCGTATCTGTTTGTGAACTAATGTATGTTCTATGATATAGACCCAACTCTTTGACTGAAGCACATCTGCACAAGAAATTCCTATATTTGTACTTGTACTGAAGTGTCACCACTGATACCCAACACACCTAAAAGTGATAAAATGTAATTGCCTGGTGTAGATGCTGTGCTGCAAATGTATCTATCACATGCAAAGTATGCATGGTACTGTTGGTGGGAACTTGGTGTTATAAAGCTCTACTCAATAAAGAGAGAGTTGCAGGGAATTGAGATGGGAATTTCAAACTTTAGGTTGAAATAGTGCAGCTGAATGGGAGAATTTTTCCAACTCAGCTACTTTGGCCTTAAATTTAAAATTACTATCTCAATTCCCTGTAATTCTCTCTTTATTGAGTAGACCCTGTAATCTGCATTATGATAAGTAGGCACTGATTAATTATGTGGTTTGGCCAGAGTGGGCGGAGCTTTGTGGCAGTGTGTGTGGTAAATTGTAGTAATTGATAACTGTGCTACAAAGTGTCCCTGAAATTTTTTTTTAAATGTTGGCAACTACGCGGCCGCAGGTTATATTGTCTCCCTGCATTCTTGGGTCCAGGATGGAGCACAGATTGCCACAGATAACTGTGCTTGAGCAAGTTCTATACATGGCATCCACATGGCTCTCACTGTACATGTGAGAACACACTTCACTGAAAGTGGGTATGTCCAGTTTTTTTTTTGAAGCCATTTGGTCACAAACACTGGCCAAAGTTAGCGTTAATATTTGTGTGTAAAAAATGCAAAAAACACCAATTTTGGCCAGTGTTTGTGACTAAGTGGCTACTAAAAAAGACTGGACATACCCCATTTGCAATACCTTGGGTTGTCTACTATTGCAAATGGTATGCCATCATAGGGGTAAATTTCAGGGGTTACGTTTCTAATTTTCATTGGTTACGTCTCAAAGGCATCGTAACCAATCTGGCAAATTTTAATGTGAAAAAAAAAAAAAAAAACACAAGCCTTATATTTGACGCTGTAACTTTTGAAAACACCATAAAACCTGTACATCAGGGGAACTGTTGTATTTGGGAGACTTCGCTGAACACAAATATTTGTGTTTTCAAAACAGTAAAAAGTATAAGAGCAATAATATTGTCCGTGTAAGTGCTGTTTGTGTGTGAAAAATGCAAAAAACGTCACTTTTACTGGCGATATCATCATTGTAATACATTTTACTGTTTTGAAACACTAATATTTGTGTTCAGCGAAGTCTCCCGAGTAAAACAGTACCCCCCCATGTACAGGTTTTATGGTGTCTTGGAAAGTTATAGGGTTAAATATAGTGCTAGCAAATTAAATTCCCTATACTTTCGGCATGGGTTGTCGGGCAGGTCCCGCTAATTGTAATTAATTTAAATACCTAATTATGTAAAAATATTACGTTAATAAATATATATATATATATATAAATTTTTAAAAATATTTTTATTTATATATAGGTATATATATAGTGATATATACGTATATATTTATGTATATAGATATATATATTATTTCGTTCTACGTGTATTTTGATATAAATATATATATATTATCACAATACAGTTAGAACGAAATAACACACATCTATATATTTTTTAATTATTTATTTTGTATTTATTTTTTAATGTATTTACATATTTTTTTATATTATATATAAATATATATAACAATTATATATATATTTAATCAGTATCTGTCTACGTGTAATTTGATATTAATATATATATATATAATTATATATATATTAATAGTAAAATACACCTAGACAGTGTATGTGTGTGTATATATATATATATATATATATGATCTAAGTATATAATTTTTTTTTTTACACTGATTTTAACTATTTTATTTCATTTCTAGCCAGCAAGGGGACTGTCATTACAGGCACTCCCCCTGCTGGCAATGCAGCAGCCAGCTAACCCAGCCATGTGACCTCACTCTCACATGGCCGGGGGGGGGGGGGATCCCAGGTGAGTCCCCCAACCGCGATCGCCGACGACCGGGTAAGTAAGAAAAACCGTGAGGGCGTACTATTACTCCCGGCAGCGTTTAGAGCTGCTTAGAATAGGGTGTAATAGTACGCCCTCCGGTTTTAAGGGGTTAAAGAAGCACTATAGTGCCAGGAAAACAAACTCGTTTTCCTTGCACTATAGGGTCATTAGGTCCCCCTCCACCATCAGGGCCCCCCTTCCGTTGGGCTGAAGGGGTTAAAACCCCTTCAGCCACTTACCTTTCTCCAGAGCCGGGCACCCTTGGCGCTGGGGAACTCTCCTCCCTCTACCGACGTCAGCTCCGAATGCACATGCACGGCAAGAGCCACACGCGCATTCAAGCAGCTCATATGAAAGCATTACTGAATGCTTCCCTATGGACGTCAGTGTCTTCTCACTGTGAAAAGCGCGGAAGTGCCTCTAGCGCCTGTCAATCAGACAGCCACTAGAGGCTGGATTAACCCTAATGTAAAAAACTACTATGTTTACATGTGAAGGGTTAAAACCTGAGGGACCTGGCACCCAGACGACTTCAATGAGCTGAAGTGCCTTCCGGGTGCCTATAGTGGTCCTTTAATAAGTGCAAGAAGTAATGACTTGGTTTTCTTCTCAGTTCTTTATAGCCTAATCTTTAAACATATATCAATATACAGCTGAGGGAATCTTCTATAATGTCCTTAATATTTGTACCCCGGTCAAGCTCTCTCCTTCCCAAAACTAATGGCATCCACTGCTCCTCCCATAACTGACATCAGCCGCTGTGTCTATGTGGAGCGGCCCGCTGTGTCTATGTGGAGCGGCACGCTGTGTCTATGTGGAGCGGCCCGCTGTGTCTATGTGGAGCGGCCCGCTGTGTCTATGTGGAGCGGCCCGCTGTGTCTATGTGGAGCGGCCCGCTGTGTCTATGTGGAGCGGCACGCTGTGTCTATGTGGAGCGGCACGCTGTGTCTATGTGTAGCAGACCATGGAGGGAGGGAGGGAGGGAGGGACGGACGGGGGTTGGGCCAGAAAACCGGAAAGACAACAGCCGCGAACCCGGAAGTTAAAGACTCCTGTGAGCGGTTCTCGTTGCTCTCTTTACACAGATAGCACATATCCCCGGAGGGTGCAGCGTGTCCCGGGGGAGAGCCCGGCCTGCCCGCAGTGAGTGCTGTCTGAGGAGGAGCTCGGCTCTCGCGGTCAGGCTCGGCATGGCGGAGAAGTTCGACAGCTTGGAGGAACACCTGGAGAAGTTTGTGGAGAACATCCGCCAGCTGGGCATTATAGTCAGCGACTTCCAGCCGAGCAGCCAGGCCGGCCTCAACCAGAAGCTGTGAGTGGGCATGTTAGTCCGAGTCCAGCCATGGTGCTGCACCCAGAGAGCGGACTGTAGTTCCCATGATGCTCAGCCAGCCTCACACCCAGGCTGTCAGTGATTAGCGTGTCTTTCTATATCGCTCTCACTCATTCAGGACATGGCACATTATTGTTACATGTATGCTCACCATGTCACTAACCCTTTGATCACAGTGGGTTCAGGAAATCCAAAAGCAGCAACTTTATTCTACTGTTGTGTAATATTGTTTTTATAACATATTCAATACTTTTATGGAGAAGCATTTGATTAGACTGTTTTACCAACTCAGAATACACGCGCAAATTCTAAGCCAGTAAGGGGAGGAAGGCAGTGGATATAAAAAAACATCTAAGGAGGATACAGGGAGGTAGGAAGGCGAGGCGATAATGTTTCTTCTTGTAGACATTCATTGCATCTGTCACCAACGCGCAGTGTGGTTTGACACCATTTTTGCACACCATTGATGATAATAAAGGGACACTATAGTCACCGGAAGAATTGCAGCATATTGTATTTGTTCTGGTGAGTATAATCGCCAGAACAAATACTTTTTTGTTGTAAACAATGTCTTTTCATAGAAAATGCAGTGTTTACTACCTAGAGATACTTCCAGTTGCCAGTCATCAGATGGCTACTAGAGGTGCTTCCTGGGACACACTGTGCTACACTGATATTCAGTTATTCCACTCTCTGTGTGGAGACACTTAAAGGACCACTCTAGGCACCCAGACCACTTCAGCTTAATGAGGTGGCCTGGGTGCCAGGTCCAGCTAGGGTTTACCCATTTTCTTTTTTATAAACATAGCAGTTTCAGAGAAACTGCTATGTTTATAAATGGGTTAATCCTTCCCCCAAAGCCTCTAGTGGCTGTCTCATTGACAGCCGCTAGAGGCGCTTACGTGATCCTCACTGTGAAAATCACAGTGAGAAGACGCCAGCGTCCATAGGAAAGCATTGATAATGCTTTCCTATGCGACCGGCTGAATGCGCGCCCAGCTCTTGCCCCGCATGCGCATTCAGCCGACGGGGAGGAGAAGGATCGGAGGAGAGCTCCCCGCCCAGCACTGGAAAAAGGTAAGTTTTACCCCTTTTCCCCTTTCCAGAGCCGGGCGGGAGGGGGTCCCTGAGGGTGGGGGCACCCTCAGGGCACTATAGTGCCACTATAGTGGTCCTTTAACCTTTCCTATAAAGCTTAATCAATTCAGTGCATCTCTGTTAGAAGATGCTGTTTGGTTTGTGCTGGCTCTTCCTCTGATCTGCATGATTTGACAGTCTCAGCCAATCCTATGGGAAAGCATTGTGATTGGCTTACAAAATGTCAGCCAAGCAGGCAGATCAGAGGCAGCAGCTGCGGACTTCAATACAAGTAAGATTGCATTATATTTAGGGAGGCAAGAAGTGGGTTGGGGGGGGCTAGATTGTGATTTTTAACACTATTGGGTCAGGAATACAGGTTTGTGTTCCTGACCCTATAGTGTTCCTTTAATCCAGTGGTTCCCAAACTGTGTGACGTGCACACAGAGGTGCTACAGAACATTTTCACGGTGCAATGATCATAGCACCGGGAAAACATTACTGCTCAACAGGGACCCGGGCAAGTTCCGCAGTCCTTTAAGACCGCAACTGGGCCCCTGTAATTTCAGCCGGCTGGGAGGAAGTGACAGCCTGGCACCTAAGGTAAGATAACAGGAGGATGGCTGGAGATATAAAAAATAAATGTGTCTTCTCGCTGTGATTTTCATATATCTGTGTTTGTGCACACACATCTGTGTGTCAGGTTGTGTGTTTTTATTAGGTATGCACCGAAATTTCGGCTGCCAAAATTTGTTTCCGAAAATGGGCCTATCAAATGGGCATCCCTAGTTTTTATGTCAGTGTGTATCTGTATCATGGTATGGGCATGTATTAATGTTTGTGTGTCATGGTGCAATATGTGTATATGTCGTTGTATTTATATGCATCTGTGTATGTATGTGCATACATTCAAGCAGTCAAACACCAGCACAACATACAAGCACACTCCTGCAATCTAACACAAATATTACAAACACACCCCTGCATTCAAACAAAAAAATATATACAAACACACCCCCTTCAGCCTTCACTCAAACACATACTTAAAACAAATGTATCACATTTAAAAGTGAACATTACATTCAGACACACCCCTGCAATCAAACGCAAACATCACATAGAAACACACCCACACAATAAATGTATACAAACACCCCTTCAAACACCAACACTGTACATTGCACTATAGCGCCAGTGAATGCTGCAGCACTGTACAGATATAGAACTTAGAAATTTTGACTTGGGGGTTTTTACATTTTCTTACCATTAAGGATCAGGGCTCTTTTTACATTTCTGCAGTGTTTGTGTTTAGCTGTAGTTTTCCTCTTACTCATTTACTGTACTCATTCATATTATATACTGTTTTCCCCTTCAGATTAGAGGCAGTGCTTTACAACTGGGATTTCATCACATGGAGGGAAAAAACAGGCAGTCAATCTCCCAAACTTTTAAAGAAACTCCCCCCAATTAACCTTTGGCTTTATAAATTGCTTGCTACCCAAGACAGCCCCAGTTTTTTTCCAGCAGAGGAGGGTGTCAGGTTCAGGATTTCTCCCTAGAAGTATGGTGAGAGGGCTGAGGCTGTGGAGGCTCTACTTCTTTTAAATACATTTTTCAGAGATCAGCCAGGGATAACACACCAGACGGCTGTATCTCCCCGAGTTGTATTACTTCCGTCTATACCGAGCCAGGTGCCGGGCAGACAATGGTGTGCATTTGGGCACTAGCTGGGAAGTCCTGGGCTGGCGGTGGAACACTCGAACAGGTTACGTTTATTTCCACCGTGGAATTGCGAAATGCAGGACATGCGTAAAGCGATTTAAAATTCGCGCCCCAGTATCTTTATTATTTTTTCTCTCCGGGGTCAAGATATTGGTTTCCAGGACTTAGAGAGGCTGTTTACCCAGCAGCAACTAACTGTTGCCAGGTGCACTCAGAATCTTTTGCAAGTGTGTATTCAAAATGGGGTATATCCAGTCTTTTGTAGTAGCCACTTTACCCCTTCCTCCCCTGCATGACCGGTTTGGCAGTGGGTCAGTAATGGTGTGGGGTGGCATTTCTTTGGGGGGCCGCACAGCCCTCCATGTGCTCGCCAGAGGTAGCCTGACTGCCATTAGGTACCGAGATGAGATCCTCAGACCCCTTGTGAGACCATATGCGGTTGGCCCTGGGTTCCTCCTAATGCAAGACAGTGCTAGACCTCATGTGGCCGGAGTGTGTCAGCAGTTCCTGCAAGACGAAGGCATTGATGCTATGGACTGGCCCGCCTGTTCCCCAGACCTGAATCCAATTGAGCACATCTGGGACATCATGTCTCACTCCATCCACCAACATCACGTTGCACCACAGGAGTTGACAGATGCCTTAGTCCAGGTCTGGGAGGAGATCCCTCAGAAGCACATCCGCCACCTCATCAGGAACATGCACAGGCGTTGTAGAGAGGTCATACAGGCACATGGAGGCCACACACACTACTGAGCCTCATTTTGACTTGTTTTAAGGACATTACATCAAAGTTAATTCAGCCTGTAGTGTGTTTTTTCCACTTTAATTTTGAGTGTGACTCCAAATCCAGACCTCCATGGGTTGAAAAATTTGATTTCCATTTTTTAATTTTTGTTTCGATTTTGTTGTCAGCACATTAAACTATGTAAAGAACAAAGTATTTCAGAAGAATATTTAATTCATTCAGATCGAAGATGTTGTTTTTGTGTTCCCTTTATTTTTTTTTGAGCAGTGTATTATCAAAATACAGTTAGAATAACATTTATGTGTGTGTGTGTGTATATATATATATTTATATTTTAGTATTTTCGGTTTTTATTTGTATTTTTGTGTGTGTATTTTAATTATAAGTATTTTTATATTAATATATGTATATAAAAATACACTTATCACTATTTTTATAAACTTTAAAAAAAAAAATTATTTTACACATGCAAGCAGACAGCCTGTCAGCACAGGCAGTCCCCCTGCAGGCAGACACTTGGACACCTATTGTGACCATGTGGCCGCGGGTTCCTAATTTGCCGCGGGGAGACTGCCACACCGGGAGCAATGCTGATTGCCGTCGGTGGAACGACTGCGATCGGGTAAGTACATATTACCGTTATGACGGTTCAGGACAGACACCGGTCCTCAAGGGGATTTTTCCGATGACTGTCCTGAACCGTCAGTAGTCGTGAATGGGTTAATATTTGAAATTAATAAAATGTATACATTCTTGAATGTAGACCAGTTGCACATACATGTCATGTTGTGTTATACATGTTTCTGGGTGGCAGCTGGTCATTCTGGAAGCACGTACTGACAGCATTTTCATAGGCTAGATATAAGCTAGCTACTTAGGTATGTGTTAAATAAGTTGCAGAACAAATGTGAATTATCTTTATCTTTTACAGGAATTTCATGATCACTGGCTTGCAAGATATTGATAAATGTCGACAGCAACTCCACGATATCACTGTGCCCTTAGAAGTATTTGAGTAAGTTTATTTTATTTATTTTTTATATGTATTTATTTTATATATAGGTTTAATATATTCCACTGTTCTTTACAATGTTTGACTCTTAAAGGAATATTCTAGTGTTAGAGATAGAGATAGAGATATATATATATATATATATATATATATATATATTTTTTTTTTTTCCTTTTTTTTTTTTTTTTCTGACATATGGTGGCAGTACGTATGGAACAAGCATCTGCAAGATAGGTAATTAAGAAAAAAAGACAGTGTTTACAGCAAAAAGCCTGAAGGTAATGATTCTACTCACCAGAACAAATTCAATAAGCTATAGTTGTTCTGGTGACTATAGTGTCCCTTTAAGCAGAGAATATGCAATCATTCCTATCTTAGACTATTTGATTATCTGTAAGAATTTAATCAGCTGCTCTGCCTGAGATATTCCGCAGAGACAAGAGTATGGGTCTTTGCTGGCAGGTGCAGCGGTGTCCAAAACTTAAGTCTCTTGATAAGCAGCTTGTCAGTTTCCTGATTTTGTTATTGTCACATACTTTAGATGGATTTGACTAATAAAAGTTGACAATGTCGGCCAAGACCGTGGGTTGATCTGCTGTTTCCCTTATATTCTTGTAGCTTAAGCTTGGACGGCAGATCTGCGTCCTTTTCGGTCCCCTGTTTACTCCCGTTAGGGAAAGGGGTATCTTTTTATAACCAATATCGAAAAAGGAAAAAAGCTCTGCCTCAAGACAAGTAGAAAAAGGTCCGACGTGGGTAGGCGTTTTGGACGCCAAGAAGCTTGGAGGTGTAATCCTGCATTTCTATACTAATGTGGATAGCTCAGTTAAAGCAATGGGCTTCTTAGGCCACCCAGGAAGTTCTGTTTCCTCCTGGGATCTTTCCTCAGTCTGTCAGGTCCCCTTTTACTTTGGAGGTGGTTCCTTTTTAATATGCTAAAGCTTAACCAGCATTCTTAGTGGCCGTTACCTCTGCCAAGAGAGTAAGCGAGCTTCAGGATATATCGTCTTCAGTGGAATTTCTTATATTCTACCAGGGTGAAAGTTGTTTTATCTTAAAACTTCAGTTCTTCCAGAGTTATCAATTAGAGCCGTTAATCAGCTCATTCATCTGTAATTTTGCTACCTCCCCGCTGGAACTAGATGGCATATTCTATTTTTATTTTTTTTGGCAATCATAATGGCTTATGCTTCAGTAATTTTGATTCGACAGCATCTTTCTCTGCGCAGAGAGAGCTCTTGCTTCACCCGAAGTAATCAGCATGGCTGCTTCTTGGTCAGCTTTTAGCACTTTAAAAAAACATCAGGCATTTTCAGGCTAGATGTACTCTGACTCTAAAATTGCGCTAAGGCGTAGGTACTTCAAGCTGTTTAGGCATAAGGCCCACCCAATTGGGGATCTTGCTATATCCCATACGTACTGCCACCACAAAAATTTTTACTCTGTTAATTTCTTTTTTTTTTTTTTTTTTTTAAATATGGTGGCAGTACAAAATCTAAATTACAATTTTCCTCAGTGTGTGGCTTAGGTATGTATTCTTGCTACGACTGAGGTGAGTTTGCCGGGGAAGCCCTTTATAGGGTAAAGGGAAGGGAGTGTTTTTGTTTTTTTAAATTACCTATCTTTCAGATGCTTGTCCCAATTTGGAATCACAACTTATACGTACGTACTGCCACCATATTAAGAAAAAAAAAAAAAGCATTTACGGAGAGTAAAAATTTGTCTTCCTACTGTTTGAAGGCTCCAAGTCTAATAAAATTACTTGCCTCTAAACCAGCAGAGAGAGGGCACTTAGAGAAGCATTAGGTATCAAAGCACATGCAGAGCAATTAGTGTTAGGTATCAAAGCACATGCAGAGCAATTAGTGTAATTTGCTGGCAGTGCTTCACTATGATACTACTAAGGAAGGAAATGCTTCCCTTGCTTTCTGGTTGACAGGTGGTCTTAATGAAGGTGGTTATAAGGTGTTGATTTATCTTAAAATCAGCACTTTTATAAATTCAAGGTTAAGTGTCCCTCTAGCTTTAAACGCTCAAGAGGTTTGGAGTGTTCCTTTAACGATAGGATAGTGCCAGTTTCCTGGCATCATAACCACTACAGCTTGCTGTAGTTTGGGTGATTAAACATGTCTCCTTAATGTGAAAATGTGTAAAAGGGGAAAGTATGAATCCATCTACATGTCTATGTAATAAATTATCAGTTGAAAAACTGAATTTATTTTATATGCTGTCCTGAGGCCGCTGAAAACCGGGTCAACATTTTATTTTTCCACCAGTGCTGGCAAACAGCCAATTGGTTATTGCCAGACTGCTTAATTTCCGAGTCTTTCAGCAATAATATGAACTGATACTCCTATGCAGAGGTTGCCCCCATCCTTGTTGCATATATCTATTCTATGTGACCTCTGACGGTCGGTAGTCTGTAAATGTAGTCTGGTACACAGGTGTAAGACATTCTCACTTCTGTTCTATTGCAATTGGTGTCTGACATCTTTGGCATGGTGCCCCAACAAATGAATTGAAGTGCACCTTCAGAAACAAATTACTGTAAAGCCTCCCTGCAGGCTCATAAGACTTTCAATGTCTTGCATACCCTGTTAAGGCAACATTATAACCCAAACATTGATCATCAATAAGGTGCTAGAATGTAGGCTTGGCAAACTATTTATGAACAACAAAATAATGCAACTGAAGTAATTAATGACATACATTTTTTTTTTCCCCCCCCCCAAGTTATATAGATCAAGGTCGGAATCCTCAACTCTATACTAAAGAATGTTTGGAGAGGGCTTTGGCGAAAAATGAACAAGTTAAAGGAAAAATTGATACCATGAAGGTCAGTCTTTTTATAGGGCCTCTAAAAAAAAATAAAAAAATTCAAAGTCTTGCTATCATATGAAGCAGAATGTACAAGCAGAGCTTCAATGTACTTGTTCTAGTGATTATAGTTTGTCCCTGCAGGCTTTTTGCACTAAACACTGAAAAGGTAGCTTTGCATTCCTGACTAGGAACACCACCAGTAGCCTTCACTCAGATGCTCGGCTTGGAGATGCTGAACATTCCCCATAGAGATGCATTGATTCAGTGCATCTCTATGAGGAGATGCTGATTGGCGCAGCGCAGCATTTTGCCACACGTGTGCTTTAGCTTCTCAATGGTTTCCTATGGAAAAGCATTGGATGAGATCCTCCGTTTTGATCTCAGCTAAGGGGTGGAACTTGGACAGAGTTGGCACCAGCTGATCCACGTGGAGCTGGATTAAAAGGGAGTTTTTAAACTTTAAGGAGGACAAGTGGGTTTTTAACATGATAGGGTCAGAAATACACATTTCTACAGTGGTGTATTTACCGCAAGGCTGACAAGGCTTTTGCCTTGGGTGGCACTTTGGGGGGGGGGGGAATATGACATCACTCCGGCTCCAGTATCACTAAATAATAAAAAAAAAAATTAGTGTGTTTTGTTTGTGTGTGTGTGTGTGTCTGATAGCGAGGGTGTGTGTGTGTCTGACACTGAGTGAGTGTGCGTCTGTGTATCTGTTGGTGAATGTGAGTGTGCATGTCTCAGTGAGTGTGTATGTTTCAGTGAAAGTGTGTGTTGGATAAACAATGTGTGTGACAATGACTGTGTGTATCTGTCAGTGAGTGTATGTCAGTGTATGCATCAGTAAAGGCGTGTGTTAGACAAAGAGCGTGTTTGAGGAAGTGAAATTTAGAAGGGGTGTAGGGGGGTGCCTGAGTTTTGTCATGTTTAGGGCAGCACAAAACCAGAATACACAACTGTTTGAATTTCTGACCCTATAGTGTTCCTTTATTTTCCAGCATGTTACTGAAATCTGAATGTGTGGAGTTTATCCTAGAGTGAAAATTTTAATGTATGTTTATTAGATTTGATTAAAACACTTGCATAGATGGGAAAATGCTATTATACACCTATACTTTTATGGGTCTTAATATTTTTGGATATTATTTTCAAGAGATTTAATATATTTGCATTAACTTTTAAAATTATGTTTGAAAATCATATCCAAAAATATTAAATTGAAGCAGTGAAAATCACAACTGGCAAAGCATGACCCAAACGACTAACCCTTTAATGCAGGGTTGCTCAAAAGTTAGATCCCCAGATGCTTTAAAACTACAGCATTTTAAAGGCATCATGGGAATAGTAGTTCTAAAACCGCTGGGGATCTACCATTTGGACACCCCTGCTTTAAAGGATTACTCCAACCGCCATCACCACTTCAGTAATTTGAAGTGGTCATGGTGGTAGGAGTCTGGATGTGCAGTGTTTATGTTTGAAATGTTGCACATCCAAACACATCTGGCTCAAGTGACTTTTGCAGCTTGAAACTCTGTTCTAGGTTGCCTACTGTCAATCCTGTGTATATTTTATGTCTGTCAACAACACACTGACAACAGACATAATATTTTCCCTTGCATGCAGGGCACCCCTTCCATTGCTGGTAACTTTTATTTTTTATTTTAATTTATTTTTTAAATTTTTTTATTATTAAAATTCCCTCTTCCTCCATTTGCTGGCTCAATGTACGCATGCATGCCCCCTGGTGACTTCAGATAAATTGTTAAACTAATCTGAAAAGTTGTTGTTCTATAACACCAATGCATGTAAATACTGATTATGCTCAAGGTGCAGTTCTTTGAAAAGCCAGTCCTTGTTAGTGTTCAATTAAATTGTTACTGGAAAGCACAATTTTGAAGTATTGTCAGCTCAGCCACTTTGTTTTTGAAGAGGTAGCCACTAAAGGAGGATTAGAATCAGACCATCTCCTACTAAAAGATCCATCAAAGTTTTGCACAAAATGTAATGGTGCCTTGAGTATCACTATATTGCTTGTAATATGACTACACAAATGTCTTGGCTCTGTGCTATTGCCTCCTATTTAGATTGTCATATGCTGAACTTCAGACTTTAGTTGGTCCTGTTTTAGCCCATGTTATTTGTAAAAAAGAATCACAAGATGCTGTTTTGCAAATTTTAAACTTCAAGCTTGACTGAGCATAACATTTTAGTCCTATCTTGTAACCTTTTCGCAAGAACAGAAGGCCAAAAAATAACAATGAAAAGAAACAAACATCCTTAATGTCATTCTTGTGCTGCCTCATACCAATAGCATAGTCTATTACTCAGTCTTGATTGGTGCTGCATGGATTGTTGATTTAAATTGCTTTTTGAATCATTGTATAGTGTGTTCTCTTTATCTGGCAGCAGCATGCATTTGTAGCTTTCATAATAAGCAAATAGACGGCAGGTTTCTTGGCTGTTCTACGTTTTCTAAGCGTCAGGATATCATTTAGGGGTCTTTAGTGCCATGCAGACTGCATGTTCATTTCTAACTCTGATTTGATGGCTAAATAAGTTGTCAGGTTTAACTGCATTATTTGTAAAACTAAATTGTATCTTTTAAAAAAACAAGGGTCATTAGGTTTTTGGAGAATTCAGTGTTTGTTTTTAGTAGAGACCTAGGATTCAGTCTGTGCTGAATGAGAAACGCATCTGCTATGTAGCTATGCAGGTGACATATCAAGCTGTGGGAGAAAATTTACTTTCCAGGGTACATGGGTAGCCAGATGGAAGACTAGAAAAGGTGATAATGCAATGTAAACTGAATAAGGTATGAGGGAATATGGCTTAATGTTTAGATGATTCAGTACCTTGATTTAAAAAATAAAAAAATAATACTGTTGACTACATTAATTGAAGTGGCTTTAAATAGCTACTAGTGGTTTGTATTGTAATAGAAGCTAGTATATGAATGATTATATAAAGTATCTGTAGAAGTTGAGTGAATTGTATCACATGGCCAGTTAGGCTACTTGAATATGCTCTGCGAGTTTTGGGTGTGTGGTATAATCACGTGATAAGCCATAATCATCGCACATGACAAATCACGGCTTGAACTATCTTGCTTTGCATGTAATGTGTCTATCTCATATATTCGTTTCCCCTTTTACGTTGCATTACTGAAATAAATGAACTTTTGCATCATATTCTAATTTTTCGAGTATCACCTGTAACTAGTGACAAGCACTATAGCGTTAGGAAAACAGGTTTGTATCCCTAATGTTTGTGTTCCTTTTTAATGCTTTATTTGTTATAGAAAAAAATAAAAAATAAAAAGATTTTATTGTCAACTTTAATCCCCTTTCTCTGTTAAACAGAAATTCAAAAGCCTTTTGATTCAAGAACTGAGTAAGGTCTTTCCAGAAGATATGGCCAAGTACCGGGCAATACGAGGGGAAGATTATCCTCCTTCCTAATGGCGATGCTTCAAACTTTAATTCGAAGGACTATAAAATATTTATTTCTTTACAGCAATGACTTTAGAGAAAAGCTGTGAAAAAGTGATGATAATATCTACTACACTGCAGGATCTGGAAATTGGTCTGAAAGTTAAAGGATGGTCTCCTGCTACGGAAGAGTTTTTTTTTTTTTTTTTCAGAGTTCTTATTGACTGCAGTGTAGTGCATACTGCTTTCTGAAATATCCATTTTATTCTGTGTGACAAGCTAGGCACACTCCAACAATTTCATAAAATGTTTATACTCTGATGTGCCTGAATGTAATGTACTGGTGCATGTATAAATTTAAAAACTCTAGGGACTATAAGCAATTGTGAATATATGTGGATATAATTTTTATATATTTTTTTTTCTCCCCGTCTCTGTGCCTATGAATACATACTAGCCCTATGTTAGTTGCCCATTCAGTGGGTCACCATTTACACTGCACTGTTGAGGCTTGTGTGGCATAAATGCCTTTTGCAGTTGCTCTAAAACAGTGGTTTCTACCTCTGTCCTCAGGAGATTTGGTCCAGTTTATGTCCGTATCCCCGTTGGAATATAAGCTGAAATATCTACATTATTGTCTCTCTGTGTGCCTTGAAGGATGGATTGGGAAACCACTGCAGTAGAACTACTGTTTACTTTAGACTGATTATGTGGTGGTTTGCCATGCTAATTCTAGATGTTCAATTTATATTGACACAGGTAAGTTATTTTTAAGGATTTCTAAATAGGCTATTACAACTAGTGCAAGCATGATTTTGAGTTGCTGTTAAAATAACCATGATTGCAGAATTCTTATGTCCACGGTTGATCTGATTGTTGATGTTACTTGTTTGTTCATTTGTTTTTTGTGTATGGTAGTAAAGAACCATTGTGTAGCGTGTGTTGTGTTTTTTTTTTTTTTTTTCTTTCTATCTACATTTACTATTAAAGTTTCCAATTCTTGATGCTTTCCCATTGTGTCCTTCTTTTTTTTTTTTTTTTTTGGGGGTGTGTAATCATGAAATTAGAAATATCCTGTTTGTATTTTTGTGGAGAAAAAAAAACAAACTTATTTTATATGGGCATTTTTTTTATTTTTTTTTTTATAAGGGTTTTTATTGGTCGTAAAGTAAAGCATCCAGTGCAACATTCACAGACATGCAAGTGCAAATCAACAACCATTCGTGGGTCGCACAGGTCTATTGCGGTCTATTAAAGTATTTCTAGTATAATGTAACACTGTTTAATACAAAAATTCTAACTACTCGTGTTTCAAGAGCAAAGTAAGAACGTGATTAGCCTAGATAACTCGAAAGCACCTCCATCCCCCCGCCAGCCTGTCCCGGTCAGAGAGGAGCATTCATCCCCAACCCCATTTGGACCCTCCTTAAGGAGGAGATGGGCATATTTTGCCCCGATGATATTGCCACATGGTGCGTGGTACCTGGGAGGGTAATGGGGGCAGGGGGATTTAGTAAAGCTGAGGTTTAGTTATACATACTTGGTGCATCACCTGCTCAAGGCGCTATCTTGATTTTATTCTCCAGCTCCTGGTGCCAATGTCGGCACTCTTAAACATGTACAACATTTGAAAACCCTACAGAACCACAGCAGCCTCTACAGATGGTTTTGCAATGAGCAAGTTTCTTTGCTTTAAGAGGGTTTAAAGAGCCAATCTGACTGGTATTGATAAGAATTGTGTCCAAATGTTGGATGCAATAGAATAGAGACTCTCAGGAAGAAAGAAAAAAAAAAAAATTGGTGGTGGGGGCAAGGGCAGAGGGATGTAAGCTAAGTATTTGCCTAGAATTAAGCAGGTAAAGAAAGAGCAGCAGCTGAGGTGGGCATCCCTCAGCAATGGCAAATATCTCTGATCCTCTAATCCAGGCTTCCCCAAACTCCAGCCCTCCAGATGTTGCTGAACTACAACTCCCATAATTCTCAGCCTAGCTATTTCATTCATAGAATCATGGGAGTTGTAGTTCAGCAACATCTGGAGGGCCAGAGTTTGGGGAAGTCTGCTCTAATTCCATAAAAGTAAGTCACATTACTTTAAAATGCTTATGTGATAGAGAAAATGCGGGGGGACTTCGCGTAGAACTTAGTAACATTTGGCAACAAATAAGGGCTTACAGGCATCGGATCACTGCCATAGTATGATACTGGGGCAGGCTCTGCAAGTGCAAATGCTAGTTGATGGGTCTGAATGATAGGTATGTGGGTTCTTCTCCAAACCACAGAACAGATATTAGATTGGGCACATTAACTTATGAGGCCAGAGAATGCCTATGCTGTAGATGAGTGGTCAGTCTTTAGTGATCATGAAGCTGCTCTCTTGGTAGCTATCTTGACAAGATCTACTGTCCAACCAGCATGGTGCTAATTGCACAAACAGGCCTTATCAAGTTAATCAAAAAAGTTAATGAAGTGAAATACATAAAATGTGGAAAGAAAGTGTCTGTCTACACTGACCTTCCTTTGGCATATGGGTTATGGAAGAGGGTTGAATTAATGACCGTAAAGATGAAGTGCTAGTACCATCCTGGAGTGTATATAGACGCACTGCACTCAAACAGACTTCTCTAGGTTCTCTGAAGACTTCCACAGCATACTGGAAATTTAGTCTCATAGTTTATGATGTCTCAATTGGCATAATTCAGTTCTGTTTGCTCAGTGGACTGGGAGCATTCTGTAGCTTCACTGTCACAAATGGAACACTGCAGTCATTTATGCTGCCTCTTTCTTGTAGCTGATCTTGGATATACAGCATGTACATTGACACACAGACTCTACTGAAACCAAATAAATCATGACATTATGTGAGACTGAAAAATCAATTGTTAGAAGGTCTGGTAGTTTACTAAACAAAACTCTTATGACGTAATTGGACGGTGCTTTAATGAGTTATAAAAGGGTCTAAGTTATATAAGTCTCTAGTGCTGCTTTAAAGTGTGTGCTCGGAGATATTCTGAAGATAAACTAAAGATAATCTGAAAAAAAGGTAAGATGAGTTTTATTTAAATTACTCTCCTCCTGAAAATGGCAGACTTAGTTCAGGGTAACAGTTATGCATTTGTTTCACGTTCCACTTTTTGGAGACTTGGATTCTGTCTATTCTGTAGACAGTTCTCTATATTGCAGCTGGAGATTGTATTTTTGAAGTCTGAGATTTGTAAATTATCTGTTAAAATTAAGGCTGGAACTGTTGCAAAGCCACTGCCATAGAGACGTCCTAGGAATGGCAGATGGATTACTGTAGGATCTGGTAGACTTAGAGATGTGGTCAGTCTGTTGCTCTACATAATTCAAGAAAGCAAGATGAATAGTCCGTGTAGGACCCACCTAAGAAGTGTGACGTGGCAGGTGGGCATTCCCTTTCATGGCCATTGGAGTAACTAAATAACCTCCATTTGTTTAAATATACATAGGGATTTGGGAAGAGCGCAGGTAATTTTTTTCTTTGGTTTTTACTGTATGGTTTGTACTGTAATTCCTGGGTCCGTTCATAGTGGTGTCATCCGTGTGGGACGTGCAGAGCTGGCTGATTCGCTGGGAGCGGAGGGACCGAGGAGAGAATTTGGAGACAGAGTAACTGCTCCATTTAAATCACGACTAAGAGGTTGGCATGTTCATGGAGAGGTTATTTTCCGGAGTGAGCATTGGATAACCATCACCACTTCCAATACGCTTTTACCTGAGCCAGTTTGAGACAAGCTCTAATAAATCCATTTGCAAAGAAAATAAAATCCAATTGGGTATTAATTAATCTTGCACCTTCACTTTTTATTGCATGTTGAGTGCGCCACCTATTGTGTTTCTGTGTTTTTACTCTGTATGTGTGTCAGTGTTTGCATCTGTGTGTGTCTATCTGCATGTGTGTCGGTGTTTGTATCCTGGGCCCTTGAAGGGACGGCAGAGGTCCTAAGCGCGTAGCCCCGGTATCTTATTGAGCTGCCCCGATTACCGACCACAGCCATACGTTGATAAAATACCAGGACTAAGCCTCACCACCAAGCCTTTGGACACTTCCAATACAGCTATCACTGCTGCATTAAAGGACTTTATGGACAGTACTGACGCCATGTAGAAGTGGTGAGAAGTAACCATAATTTCCTTAGGCTATGCAATATTTCTGTTGATTCTTGTGCAAACATTTGTAACTATTGGGACTACATTATTTTTTTTTTTCTGTGTACTCATTTTTCTTTTTGTCTATTTTTTTTTTTTTTTGGTTGCATGACCATTCAAAATATAATAAGAATATCAGTTCCAGGAATGAACACGACCCCAGTGGCTTGTTACACATTGTGTACCTGTATGTATCTGCATGTGTGTCAGCGTGTGTATCTGTATGCGTGTCTGTATGTCTCTACAGCCGTATGTGTGTCAGTGTGTCTGTGTAACTCTACAGCTGTATGTGTGTTGTGTATTTCAGTGTGTCTGTGCAACTGTATCTGTTAACCTGCGTGTGCATCTGTGTTTCTGCATGTGTGGCAATGTTTGTATATGTTTGTCTGTATAAATATGTGTGTTAGTATCTTCGTGTGTGTGTATCTGTGTCTGCATGTGTGGCAATGTTTGTACAGCAGTGTGTATCTGTCTATCTGCATGTGTGTCAGTGTTTGTGTCTGTATCTGCATGTGTGTTAGTGATTGCAACTGTGTCTTCATCTGTATGCATTAGTGTTTATATCTGTTTCTCTGTATCTGCATGTGTCAGTGTATGTATGTTACTGTGTGAGTGTCATTGTTTGAGTCTGTGCATCTGCATGTGTATCAGTGCTTGTTTCTTTTGTCAGTGTTTTTATTTTTGTTTGTGTGATTCGATGTATCTGTATCTCTATTTATGTCAGTGTTTGTATCTGTATGTGCCTTGAAGTAGGAGAGAGGCAGAACTTTTACTCGTGTCCGGATGTTAAAGAATGCAATATTCTGAAAGAAAATAAAATGCAAATACGAATAGTGAATGTTCCGTGAAAATTTTTGTGTCTTACACTCTAATCCAAGCATGTCAAACTCAAAGGATAAGACGGGCCAACTAAACAAGGTTTACCAGGGCCATCGTAGGGACGGACACAGTCCCGAGCGCGCAGCCCAGGCTTCCCCTTGATTACCCAGGTCGACTACAACCAGGAGTATACCCATTTTTATGGACCTCTATATCTGCAACATTTATATGTGTTGGAGTAATCTAACTACATCTTTTGGAACCGATCTTAACATCATAAGGACCATCCCTGACATTACAGCACAGCAAAGCAAAGGCATACTGCACTCAGGAGTGGTGAGATCTAACCAAATCCAACTGCACATATATTTAATAATTTGGAACAACTGGAGTGTGTACACACTAGGATTATATATACTTTTGCTATATATTTTTCAAGTTTTTTCCTTTTTCATTCATTTTTTTCACACTTTTTTGTTTTATAGTATTTTTTCTGCTTGTTTTTCTTTTGACCCAGGTGATGATGGTCAATTGTACAGGATCTATCATTAAATTAGAGCTACATGGCAACACTAGTGTTACTCTAGTTGTATAGAGGTAAATCTATTGGGTATAATTTTATTCCTTTGTCTGTTAGGGTATATCACCTAAGGTGTTGCAGAATTTTCATGTAACTATATGAGATGATTTGTTTCATTTTTTTGTCATATCACCATACTTATTTAACTTTTAATATAAAGTAATAATTATCTTTATTTAATGTCTATATTTGAGTGCAGTATTATATGTATTTTCTATGATTATTGAGGGAGGTTTTTGTGGGCTACCCTGATACCTGACACCATTAGGATAATGGAATGCCGGTGCATATTGTCCACTTAGTTTAAACAAGGTTTACGTTTATGTGGGGCGCAAAAAACAAACAAACTTCAGTTTCCATTGAAATGTAGGTTTATTTAGAAAAGTACAGTATAAACAAAAAGTTGCCTAGACTGGCACTGGACATGCTCGCGCTTGTAGGGCTTCAAAATAAACTAAAGAGTGAATTTATAAAAAATAAAAAAAATGCATTTGCATATAAACAACGTTTCAGTCCAACTACCTTGACATATTAAAACATGTTTGGTAATGGGACTGAAATGGTGAATGAATGCTGTTGCACAGCTGTAAAAAAACAAAAACCAAATGATGTTATCTTGTTTATTTTGAAGTTCTAGGAGTGTGTTCTTCACTTTGGTTGAGATCATCAAACTTGATGATCTCAGCCAATCCAATGCTTTCCCACAGAAAACATTGGGAGGCTATTGTGCATGTTTGGCAAAAAGGTGTGCGGCCAATCAGCATCTCCATGCAGACCCAATCTAATACACTGCCCACTGCCCCCATTCCAACACACTGCCCCCTTCACCATATCTAATACATTGCCCCTTAATCTAATAAACTGCCCCTCCTCCATCCACTCCAGACTGCCCCCACTCCCACCACTCTACTTTAATACACTTCCCTTCCCCCAATTTAACACACTGCCCCTACCACTCTAATACACTGGCCCCCTCCCTCCCTCAAATAAATACACTGCCCCCCCTTCCCCAATTTAATACAATGGCCCCCTGACTTCCCCAAATTAATATACTGCACCCTCCCTCCCCCAGGTTAATACACTGCCCCTTCCCTCTCTTAAATTAATACACTACCCCCCCACTACTACCACCACTCTGCACTGCCTCCCCAATTTAACACACTGGCCCTCCCTCCCTCAAATTAATCGTGCCTCTCCTCAAATTAATACACTGCTCCCCCCCCCAAAGCCCCTTTTCTACTACCTTACAATTTGCTGTCCGTCCTTCAATTCCAGCTCCAGCCCGGGCACCCTCCCTTCTAATTAAAATTTTCCCCACCCCTTCCTGTCAAGGCCGCACTTTGACTGACAGACGCATACACTCATTGACAGACACACACTCTTATATACACTGACAAACAATGACATACACTCACTGATAGACAGACATACACTATTACTTGGACACTCACTGACAGATGCACACTCACTGAAAGACGCACACTCTCACTGACAGACGCACGCACAATCACTCAGATACACACTGACAGACATACACACACACAATCAATCACACACACACGCTGACAGCCAGACACACACAATCACTCAGACACACGCTGACATACACACACTGACAGCAAGACACACAATCACTCACACACACTGATAGACTCCCCTCTCCCCAACATTAATTAATAAAGATAACTTTTTCTATTTTAGATGTTTTTTTACCTGGGGTCCAGTGGGTCTTCTTGCAGGGAGGGATGCAGGCACTTGGGCGGCTAAGTAGAAATCCAGGCGGGTGGTGCTGGCGAGGGAGCACTGATTAGTGAGCTGTCTCTGCTCAGCTCCCTCACGTGCCGCAGATTGATGCCGGGAGCCAGTATATGACGCACAAATCAGTGCTCCCTCGCCAGCGCCACCAGCCCGCCCGCATGGATTTCTACTTAGCTGAATGCCGCCAGGCTAACAAGTTATTTGCCTGGGTGTTTTTCGCCGCCCCTGGAAAGTGCCGCCCAAGGCAAATGCCTTGTTTGCCTCGCGGCAAATACGTCCCTGACTGCAAGCAGTAGGAAAGGTGGAGTGGCTGCTGTGGTCTGCTCAGCAGACACACAATCACTCTGCCCTCTTGTAACCGGGAGTGCAAGAATCAGGAAATATTTTTCCTGTCTTGCTGGTCACATCCACAGCTGAAAGCGGCCCCAGGGCAGACGGGCCGCAAATATTTTCACTGTGGGCCGCATGTTTGACATGCTTGCTCTAATCGTAAACAAGAGGTAACCAATAGTATATGCTGCCATGGTTAGACTGGGAACATTTTAAATTATTTATTAAATAAAGTAAGATAATTGGCCCTGAGATACCTTTACTACTGAGATACTACTACTCTAGCAAGTGGACAGTGGAACATTACTTTTAATAATGGATTTCAAGAAAAAAACTAAAAAAACTTTTCTATGCTGGCAGTACTAATTCCTGCAGCTTTTCATAACTACTTCTCTAAATATATTTGCTGTTTTGTTATCAAAAAGATACATAACCATTTTGATATATGTAAACTCTACACAATGAATAAGTTTGTCCTCAATATGTTTTTGAAGTCTGCCTATTGAAAAGTCAGATAATAAAAATAATAGTAACCCATTGTGTTAAATATAACTCCTTTGCCAGACAATTGTACAAATTGCTAATATTTGTTATTGTATTTCAGCTACCAGCAGGGTTTCTAGATCTTTTAGAAAATGTTTCAAAGATATTACAATAAAGGTAGCCGACAGGTGCATTAAATGAATACAACTAATCATTCTTAAAACTATAAGTAAAGAGGTTTTTAAGAGTAGACCTCCCATCCTAAAATAATTACCTTGATCAGAAAAACTGAAAAAGTGTCTTCTGTTAAGATTATTAAAAGTGTTCAGCTTTCAATGTGTTTTTATCAAGAAAACATATCCTCATGTAACGCATCACCATTGAAGGATGGTCCTAGCGCTTCCTGAGGGCTCCAAGCACTCCAGTTGACACCATAACCACCATAGACTCCTTCAGAGAGCAAGGCAGGAACAAGCTCTTACAAGAGCTTAGGAGTGATTATAGCAAGGGAATATGCAGAGCATAGCAATTCTTTGTAGCAGATTCCCACAATAAGAGACAGGACTCCAAATTGAAGGTGAAGTAGAACTGTCTAAAACTTTATTTTACTTGGGACTAGCCCATATGGTCATTACATTAACATTGCTGTGAAAACTCAATAAAATTACAAACAGTCAAATCATAGCAGGCCTCATACAGTGACTTATTATAACATAATTACATATGTATAAATGGGTGGGGAAGACACAAAATGTCTCTCCTGCATGCAGAATTAGCGATATGCAAATCTACCCGAATATGCAAATTACTAGTCTTGCTATTCAGGTAGTGCATTTTACTGTTGCTTCCAACATAGGGCACTACACAAGCTCCATAGCCAAATCCACCTAGTTGGTAGCAACCCTCAGCAGTACAGGAGAGCAGGCAATACATCCCAGGGGCCATAGTCACATGGCAGGAGGCTGGCAATCAGACTTCTCCAGTGGCGAGGCTGGTTCCGCCACACCTCACATTATCGACATATCACTTTGACATATTCCTCTTCTCCCTAAGTCTAATGTATCAATCAAAAAGGCTCTACAGAGGCCTTGAAGGACCATACAGATAACATTTGACACACGTGCAATGACTCACTAATATTACAAGGAATACCAGTGTCAACTAAAGATATTAGACAGACTGACCATGAATTACCGGAATATTCATTAAATTTAGCATTCAAAGTGAATTTCAAATTTAAGATCAAAATAGCCAAACTGAAAAAAAACTCTCTAACTGAGCTACACTTCTAGTTCAACTACTTTGACCTTAAATTTGAAAAACTTTAGTGAATAACTCTGCATATTGGAACCCAATTGATGCCCTTCATTTCCACTTATAGATATTCACTCTTTACTAGAATATCACCCTTGCAAGAAGTTGTGTTTACATTTTGAGATTTGTTTTTGGGCCTGTATCCTGCAGTTCCTGAAAGTGTTGGTGTGTTCTGAGTTCTTATGTCCCTGGGTTCCTGCTTGTTTGCTGCTTGTTCTTCCACTCAGTCTCAGCATGTAACCTTAGCAAGTCCCATCTGGTCACCATTAACTAAAGGGCTCAAATTTTAAAGGAACACTGTAGTATTAGAAATACATATCTGTATTTCTAACATTACAGTCCTTATGCCTCTTGTCATTTAGGCACCCCATGTATCAAAAATAAACAAATTACTCACCTTTTCCCCAGTGCTGAGTCTCAGTCCTTAATTGCTGCCTCAAGTGGTGGCTGGGGAACTTCCCCATGCTGTGTAAAATGACTAGCACTCTGATTGGTTGAATTCCAAGCCATCCAATCAGTGTTATGAGTCATTTTACACAGTGTGGGAAAGTTCTTTGTAATTTTCCCACACTGTGTAAAATGACACAGAGCACTCTGATTGGATGGATTTCAAGCCATCCAATCAGAGTGTTATGAGCCTAATTGCAGGGTGGGGCAAGGCTTTATAAGCCTTTCCCCGCCCTGTGGAGCTCAGTCTGCACCGTGCCCTCGCCGAGTGAAGATGGATTCATTTTTTAGCGTCGGGTTTTTTCTTTTTAGTCTGATTTTTTTTTTTTTGCGCTGGGGTTTTTTAATTTATTTTTTTACAAGTCCGACAGGTATTATCGTTTTTATTTGGCCTTTTTTTTATGGCTGAAAAATGAAGACATCAAATGGTAAGTTTTAATTTTTTTACAGGTAGTTATTTTATTCCCCCCTAACTATTTTTAGGGTGAGGGGGATAGCTAGGGGATCCTTTTTATTTGGGTGGGGGGTTGACTAGGGGCTTGTGGTCTCCTAGTCACCTTGGAAGGGGGCATTTTTATTTAGGGCCCCCACTCGCCGCTCAGGGGTGTGGGCCGGGGGAGGGAAGGACAATAGGTCCCCCCCCTTCATTGTCTTTCATGGCCCCCGCCCACCGCTCAGGGAATTAGGGAGTTATCTACTAAGCCCCGCTCCAAACATGCACCTCGAGGCAGACACGACTCCAACCTTGGCATACTAAATCAACACACTATCTGCAGAGTTGCTCCCGCTGTGCTGAATGCTCCTGGAGGAAGTCCCGCACCCAGGCAGACTTTCTCCATTATAGATTCATATTGCGTTCATACAGGCAGCCCTTGCCCTCGCCAAACAGTCATACTTTTCCTCTCTCATTAGTTCATGCTATCGCAATCCCAAACGTCTCTTTGACACCTTTAATTCTCTTCTCCGCCCTGTTGTGGCCACCCCCCAAACTAACCTTACAGCTGATCGCTTTGCATGCTACTTTACCGACAAGATTGAACAGCTAAGGAAATAATTCTCCCCTCCTTGACATTCTCTTTCTCAACCACACGTAGATCTAGCCTTTCCTACCCTTCAGACTTTCTCCCCAGCTACTGAACAAGAGGTGGCTGCACTTCTCCTTTGCTCTCGCCCCACCACTTGCCCGCTCGATCCTGTCCCATCTCACCTCACCAGATCTCTCTCCCCTTGTCTTGTGCCTTCCCTAACACACATCTGTGTCTTCTGGCACTGCCCCTGCTGACCTTAAACATGCCACTGTACCTATCCTGAAAAAAACATCTCTTGACCCATCCTCCCCCTCTAACTATCGTCCCATATCCCTGCTCCCTTTTTCCTCAAAGCTTTTGGAAAGACTTGTCTTTACCCGTGTGTCCCGCTTCCTCAATTCCAACTCTCTCTTTGACCCTCTTCAGTCTGGCTTCCGCCCTCTCCAATCTACTGAGACTGCTCTTTTTAAAGTTACTAATGACCTAATTGCAGCTAAATCCAAAGGTCAATACTCCATACTAATTCTCCTTGACCCGCATGGATTATTGTAACCCACTCCTGTTTGGTCTCCCCAAAAGCCTTATTGCCCCGCTACAGTCTGTAATGAATGCCGCCGCCATACTGATTTTCCTCTCTAGCCAGTCCTCTCACACCTCACCCCTCTGCCAGTCCTTATATTGACTTCCTGTATCCTATAGGAGTCAATTCAAAGTGCTAACCCATACATATAAAGCACTGAACAATTCTAGCCCCTCCTGACCGCTGCTCGCACCCGTACAGCCAACTCACGCTTGCAGGACTTCTCACGGGCAGCTCCCATCCTATGGAATAGCCTGCTTACCCCCATCAGACTCTCCCCTAGTCTTCAATCCTTTAAGAAGTGCCTTAAAACACATCTCTTTAGCAAAGCCTCACAGAGCAAACTCTACCTTACATACCTGTCTCTTGCTCTCTCCTATAGGGCAGCACTTTACTCTCTCTCCTCCAGCTCTGCTTCACTCCCACCTTATTTGATTGATATTTCCTGTCCTAATGTGTATTATACCCCACCTCCTATAGACTGTAAGCTCATTTGAGCAGGGTCCTCTTCAACCTATTGTTCCTGTAAGTTTTCTTGTAATTGCCCTATTTATAGTTACATCCCCCCCTCTCATAATATTGTGAAGCGCTACAGAATCTGTTGGCGCTATATAAATGGCAATATTAATAATAAGCGACTTCAAGATGCAGCCACAGCACGAATCAGATCGGAATTTCATTCATTCGAATGAAATTCCGATCCGAACAAAGTCCCGAATTGCCTTCTAACATTAATAGAGAAACTGTTCTCATTCTGTTAGGACGCAATTCGGTAGTTTTGCCGGCGTCCTGTCTAAGTGATAGGACTTTTGGGAATACTGACAGGATGCATCGCGGGAACAGGGAGGAAAGCTAAGAATTGTGTAAAAATTTCTCTGACCACCGGAAATGAAGCACACTTTGCTCCTCCGCTGGTCAGAGATGGTCAGGCGTAGGAAACCTCCATAAGACAAGTAGTCCCTACTTTGTCTTATGTTTTTAAAGAAAACTAGAGCAGATAGGAAGAAATGAAGAACAGATCCTGACAGAGGGGGTGAAGAGGAATTGATTAAAGAAAGGTAAGTTCGACATGATAGTGCCGGTTTAAGGGAGGTCCCTTAATGAACAAAAATAAAAGAAGTGTTACTTTTTAACATATGAACTATGGTAACCCTAAAATGAAGACACCTAAGGTATAAATAGGTGTACTTTTAAATGTTAAGACACAGAGGAGAGACTTGGAGACAGACGCTGCTCCATCTTAAAATGACAGAGAGGCTGACATGATGACATGTTCAGGAGGGTATGTTAATCTATTAATGATATTTGAAAGCATATAGTTTAATCTTATAAACTCTGCTATAAATTATTGTAATGGATTTTATATGTCTATATTTATATTTTTATATAAGTATCTAAAAGACAAAACTTTATTGCTTCCAAGGCAATCTTTATTTTATATTGTATTCTCAATTATTTATATATGTTAAAGAGAGGATTTCTTACTAATTATATACAATTATGGCTAAGATATCTGTATGTTTAGCCATGCTAAGTTCTATGCTTTAAGACGTTGTAGTGGTAAATAAGGGAACCAGCCGCAGTTACAGTGTTTTAGAGCTGATTGTTTCACTTAGATATTTGCATACACATTTTTACTTATTCATAGGATCACCTTGTTTTATAAAGTTGTCAGACTGTTCTTAGACGGTTTGACTACTTACTCTATGAAGGTGCCACGGAAGACCTGGCACCATAACCACTACAGAGAGTTGTAGTGGTTATTGTGCCTGGATTGTTTCTATAAATAATTTACCTGTGCCCCTCCCAAGATTAGGAATGGGTTTGCTCTATAATACAAAAAAATGCCTGACACTGAATGGATTTAATCTATAATATAAAAAATGGTAATAAAAAAAACAACAATATTCTCAGTGGGATTTGGGTTGAAAAAGCCACTTTCAGCAAACATATCTTAAGTTAGACAAGTCTGATGAGTGGATTTTATTCATTGGAAGCTGTGCATGACATTAATCAGCCATTTCTTATCCTAGAAATAGATTTTTAAAAAAGATTTTTGATTTGTTTTAATCTGTAGACTTAAAAAAAAAAAAGAAGAATATAAACACCTATGTGATTTATTTTAGAATCTTCTGAACAGAAATAAAATCCAAATATTTTCATACCGATTACAGAAAATGTCTCTTTTCTTGTTGCACTCTTTGAAGTCTAATACAGTAGTCTGAATAACTGTTGCAGACTTTATATAATAGGCATCCTTCACCCTCTAAAGAGCAGAGATCCTATCCTTGTCTGGTTAATTATATTAATATCAAAATATAACAGTAGAAGAAAAGATGTGTAGGAAGCATGGGATAACCTAGCAAATCATATTATCTACACCCCAAGGGTTACACGCACCAAAAGCAGGGGGCACATAAAGAGCTGGCCACTTTAGTGCTCCCCAGAAGCAGCTGGCTGTACACTAAGGCAGAGTAGTGAAAACAAACCCATTTTCCTGGCTCTATAGTGTTAATAAGTTTTCCCCCACCCTCAGGGCCCCCCTCCCACTGGGCTGAAAGAGTTAAAACCCCTTCAGCCACTTACCTTTCTCCAGCGCCAGGCTCCCTGCTGTTTTCATCTGCAGTTTTAAAACTAGAGAGACCTGGCACCCAGACTACTTTATTGAGCTGAAGTGGTCTGGGTTCCTATAGTGGTCCTTTAACTGAACGGCAGGTGCCTACTCTGCCCAAATACAGTGTCCAGGGGAAAAGTGGAAGAAAAGAAAAATCCAGAAACATCTGAGGTTTCTTCTAAAAGGCATTTATTTGTTTATTTATTCAAAATAAGGAAGTGGAGACTCCACTTTCTGGAGCACCCTGCAAGAAGTATTTCCCCTTTTTTAGTGTGTGCATTACACTTTTTTTTTGCAAACCATAGAGGAAAAATGGTGGCGGAGGCGGCGAGGGAGATGTAATCTTCATGATCTGCCTGCACCCTGCAGTGATGCCAGGATCTGGGTTATGATGTCACTCCGGCCCTGGCATCACTAAACAATGCACCGTGTGCAGTGCTGGAATGGCTTGAAGATTACACAAGCCTCACATTGGATCCCAGGGAATGGATCCCCACAAATCTGTGATAGTGTTTGTCAATGAATATGTCTGTCAGTGTGTGTCAAATTAGTGAGTGTGTGTGTCAGTGTCCTTTCTGTATAATTGTTTGTCAGTTTCCTATGAGTGTGTCAGTGTACTCTGTGGGTAAATGTGTGTGTATCCTCTATGTGTAAATGTTTCTCAGTGTCAGTGAGTGTGTCTGTCAGTGAATATGTGTGTGTCAGTGAATATGTGTGTGTCAGTATGTGTGTCTGTCAGGGGGTGTCAAATCAGTTAGAGTGTGTCTGTCAGTGATTGTGTCCTATGTGTGTGTGGGTCTATGCCAGTGTCCTGTGTGTAACAATTATGTATGTATTATATTTTCATTTTGTGACTATTATACTTCAGATTAATAGCTCATACATTCCTCCTTACATACACATTATTCACATCATGTTATATTTATTTTAAAATGATCCTTTGCTACCTTTAATCTCCAATATGTTTCATTTGGAATTTAAATCTATAGAAATTACTTTCTCGAGGAAGGGGTACTTAAGAATATGTTTAGACCTGCAGGGGTACTTCTCCATAAAAGGTTGATAAACACTCAGTAAAATGTATTCACACAGCACTGTGAATACTGTGGAGTAACATTAATCCTTTCCCAATACCAAGTGGTGCAAAAAATTTCACATTATATAGCAATGTTGTTGTAGACATTAGTCCAGACACACAGATGAGTATATAGTGTAATTCCAGTATTAGCATACTGTAGCTGTATATGTGTTTGTTAGCTAACCAATTAGCTGAGTGTGACAGCAGGAGTGGTATTTTCCATGGTTTGCATACGCAAGGCAACACAACTTACTTGGAGAGCTCAGAAAAGAGAGAAAAATCATCCAATAGCAAAAGACAATACAGTAATGGGTCTAATAAAAAAAAAAAAAAAATGTTATATACTCACAATATATCAAGTTTTTTTTGGTTTTATTTCCACCACTGGATCACTCGTTTAGGCAGCTGGTAACACTCAGAATGCCAGATTAGCAGTCCACAAGATTCATTGATAAAAATGCTTTATTTAAATATAAATAAAAAGCAGAAAATGCATACAGCATACAAATAACACTAACACGTTTCACCTGCAGGCTTTATTAATATGCAAATTTACAATGATTAACTCCAAAGATATACGTAGTCTGTTCTTAATGCTGATTTGTTACTTGTAAAAATTTTGGAATACTGCAGTCTCATAAAATCAAGAATAAAATGCCACCATAATATGATCATAGCAATAAAAGCATTTCTTAAAAATTAACTAGTACCAAAAATAATGGTGTTAACAAATAAGATTGACTCAAATACTGTAATGTATTGTGTATTTTAAATCTACGTTTTTCTACATACATTATTAGTACTATTGCCCATTCCACCAACACTGGAGAACCACACAAATGCAATATTGCTAACCCTAGAATCATAAAATGCTCTTCTATACTATATATTCCATTATGTGGTTTGAAAAATAATATGCCATTCTGGACTGTATGTGAATCTTTTTTTCCAGATTTGACTTGACTTAATTTAAAAAAAAATGTTGTTACATATATTATTTAGTTTCAATAAAGAACATTTGAGCACAATGTTTGTTGACATAATACAATAAATTGCAATGGTAAGCACACAAGTGATACAAGTTGCAACAGTGTATACTGTCACATGTCCACATGTTGAAAAAGGATACATTACAACAGTGCTTAAACAAAAGAAAATGTAGCATAATTAAAGGGGAAACTTATGAGAAAGAATTAATTGGTTATAACATAATGTAGCATTTACAAGTCATGGGAGTCTAAATATTAGATCATCTTTATATTAGCATATTCCTCATGTACCTTCTCTTCATTTACCCCCCTTCTGGCCACCTGTACAATGCCTCTCACACCTATAGTTCGTTTTCCAGGTGCTTCTATGTTTATTTTCATAAGATGCCATTGAGTTTGAGGCAAAACATGTATTTTTTTTCCATCTAGTGTATGATTTTCAGTAGATCCAGTACTTGGGGCATGGATTATACCATGGTGGCCCAGTTGCTTTCCAATTTCTTGCTAGCAGCAACTTATGGGACATGTAAATTCTATGAATTATTTTACATTGGGGAACAGTTACATTAGAAAAATGGTATTAACAACACCCCTAAACTGGAGTTTGTTATGTTAGAAAAACTCCACCATATGTAGAGGTAAGAGCCCTCTCTACCACATCCTCTCCAGCACAATCTGGAAGCATTTGGAAACATATGTGATAGTGGCAATTGTGTAAAATGCCATCTGAGAAGGATTTAATGTTGTAATTTTCAATGCCATTCAGTATATATAAACTTGACTCCAAGGTCTGTTTCTCATTGTTCCTTATAATGGGGTATGTTGAAACTAAAGAATCTTCCATAATGGTTTAACAGGTTGATATCCCTTTCTGTACATTGGGGATATGTTTTATTAAGGTCTCTAGTGGCGACAGGTGTGGTGGTAGTGTAGCTCCTACCTTGTGCCATTTTAGATATTAGATGAGTAACATTATATATATATATATATATATATATATATATATATATATATATATATATATATTTATATATATATATATATATATATATATATATACTTAAACAAGTTGTTAGGTAATTATCTTGTCGTTTTGGGTTAAACTTGCAAAAATTTACTCTCTGGTAAAATAGTCTCCCACCGTGGCCAATCCCCTCATCCGTCATTGATTAACCCTTACAAAACAACATGGAGGGCCAGCACTCTATTAGAAATGTGAGTGCAAATATTCAGGTTCTGTTTCTATTCACCTCACATGCATCAGAAAAACAATAAGGAGCCACAACACCAAAATAATGTCAAAGAAATGTATTCCACCAGTGTGGAACCAGCTTCGGGGTCTTTGTCGAGCCTAGGTTCCAAATTACAATGTGTAACTTAAAGGGACACCGTAGGCACTGTAGCTGCTTCATCTCATTAAACTGGTTATAGTGTCTGGAGTCCTCTGGTACCATCATTTCTTTCAGCATTAAACAGTTTTTAATGTTGTAATGCTTTAATGCTAAACAAGAGTCCCCGGCAATCCATCCCCTCTGTGCTGCTTTGGCTAATAAGGAAGTATTAGCCTGAGCAGCAATAGGCAGCTGTGATTGGCTGAGAGTGTCAGCTGACTGCTTTTAGCCTGTTGGAGTTCCAACTGACGGTATGAATGGGTATGAAAACAAGGAAGTGTGTAATCTCTGCCTTAGCAACACATACTAAAGGGGCCGGACTGTGGGTGGCCAGGGACTCTTATTTTGTAGCATACTACACGAACATGGTGCAACACTGAATGGAGGGACAGTGCCAGGGCACTCCAGGCACTATAACCAATTCAAAGAGATGAAATGCTTATAGTGACTACAGTGTCCCTTTAAATACCATTAGATCATCCTAGTAACACTCTACAGTTAAAGCATCAATTAAACTGGAAAGTTGACCATTACCATACCAGAATGGAAACAATAAATAAAAACCAGCAAAGAGAGACATATAATAGAATGCCAATGTATGTAAAAAAAATACACATAAACAGAATTTAATTAACTATATCTCAGTATAAAAGTACAGCCCTTTTATGTTCTTGAAAAAATACATATTTTGACTGCAGCAGTATTAACAAATATGTTTTCTGTAATGTATCATTAGATGACAAGTAACATCTTTAGGGTGAAACATAAATTGAACTGAAAAGTGAACCTTTACAATACCAAAATGGAGAAAAATGAAAAAATAAAGAACAAAGACAAAAAGTATAATTGAGTATCAACATATGTAGAAAATACACATATACCCAATTCAATTAACTGTATTTCAGTATAAGTACAGCCCTAATATGTTATCATTTTACTGCAACATTATAAACAAACAAATGTGTTTCCTGCATTACATCATATTGCATGAAAAAGAAACTATTTGAAGTTTACAGTATAGACAGGCACTTAACTGGATACTAAATAGCCATGTAATTTTCAATTCAAATTATACAGTACATATATACAAGTCAGAGAACGACATCAGAAAAGGTGCACTTAGTATCCTAAAAAAATATATAAACAGCAATATTAGCATATACAAAAAAAAACATAGGACCATAAATTAAAAATAGGAAAAGTATACTGTTGTTTCATATTGTTTTTGTATTGAAAAACACCACTAATGTAAATTTTCGATTGGAGTCAATTTAAATATACCCCGCAAGGAATTTTTGTTCTTCAGCTGGTTCTACATGTGCAGTCAGTGTGTTTTATTATGGAAGAGCTTGCTAGCTGTACGAAGTTTATTAGGGGACCAAAAAGATGTGCTGTCCTATTGGGTGCACATACGGCATCCTCAATGTCTTTATAGCTTTAACCAGAGTTTGACGAGAACAGGAGGGATTGTGATAGGGATACAGATGGTAACATGTCATCAGGTTTGGCATTCCCATTCCTTCCTTAGTTTCATTCTATATACTGTTGTTAGGGTATGCTCGATTTTTTTATATTATAGGGTAAACATATTAATTACATTCTGGAAGGCCTGTGGATAAGGGATGGAAAGTGGTACCAAATCGGTATAAAAATGTTGACATTAACATCATCTTACCTGCTGCACAAATACCAGGCCAGTTCCTGTTTTGTGCTGGACCAAAGTTAATGTAAATTCCAAGATGGAATCAGAGAAATGTCAGGATATAGTTGCATACTCAAGTATTCTATATTGTCCACTTTACAGTCAAACTGGTATGTTGTTTTTAAATTGTGAATCAACTGCTTGGGGAGGTTTATTTCCAATGTATGTGACTTGGTGGTGTTAATCTTATGGTATGATACCTTACTGTGATCAAGCAGGACAGCCTGCAGATGAGGATGAGGGTTAGTGATGGTTATCAGTATGTCCCCCCACAAATAAGGTAAGTTTCTGTCATATCAGGCTAGCAAGTGGTTCTAATGAAAGCACACATGACAGAGGTGACAGATGGAAACCTTGCCTAGTGCCGTTTGAAATGGTGAAAGCTGGTGATATTTTCCCATGATTAGCACCTTCATGGTCAGTTCTGAGTACAAACTCATAATTGTTTTAATATACTGGAAATGTATACTTTGACATAGTTTTGTTTCATAAACAACCAGTTTAGTCTGTCAAGCGCCTTCGCCATATCCAAGAACAAGAGAAGGCATCCAACACCCCCCTGGTGGACCCTGCCTTTTAGGTTAATGGTTTTCATAATTGCGTTAAAGGTTTGTTTTCCTTTATCAAACCCTGTTTGGGCCTGGTGAATAAGCCCAGGTGGTATATATTTGAGTCTGTCCGACAATTTTTATGCATTAATATATATTTATCAATATCAAGCAATTAGATTGGCTGATGCTTGGCAGGATGTTTGGCAGTTTTCTGTTTCAATAGAGGTTTTATATGGGCTGCTAGCAGTTCTTGTGGGATTACTCCAACTATCATACACGAAATAAAGAAACAAAGCATATACGGTATTAGTATAGGTAACTTTTTTTGTATAAAGCATTGCTGAAAAATTTGGACCAGGTGATTTTTCCCTGGGAGGATTGTATGCTTTCTCAACTTTTCACATCAGTATGGAATCAGCTAAAACTTCAGGTTGTTATGAAGTCACATATGATAGCTCTATCTTGCTAAAAAATAATACATTTCCAAGCACACTGATAAAGTAAAGTGAGCAGACTGTATTGGATTCGCCCCCTTAAATGGCTGCACCGTTACTGTTATTGGTCTTTGGTATGTGCGACCTTCGCTGGCTTACAATCTGCATCTTGTGTAAAAAGACATTTATATTTATATGGTCAGGTTAGATGGTGTTGGGGAAGTCATTAACGTTATGCAAAACATTGGCAATCTCGTAAATCTTATGTCCATTGTGATCCAGCAAATCTGAGATAGATGAAGAAGCTGTCTGTTTTCAAAGTTTATTCACAGATATACAATCCACCTTGTTCCAAGCTGTATAATAATGGGATCTCAGCTGTCGAAGCATGACTTCAGTACATTGTAGTTGTATAGAATTAATTTCCTTTTTTATACATTTCATTTATTACCAAATGTCATGTGGGATATATTTTATGTAGGGTGGTTGAATTAGTTAGTCTGAGATGTAAGTGAATTAGGTTTTGTGTTTGTTGTCTTTTAACATGAGTTGCATGTGACATGCATTTTCTACGTATCACTGCCATATGAGCCATTTAAAGAGATTCGGGTGATATATCGCTAGTATTGTCTTGGAAATACGATTTCAGCTCAGAGGTGATATATTGATGTGTGCTTTCTATCTCAAGTAAAGAGTCATTAATTCTCCACTTAGTGAATTTACGAGTATGTGTACCTAGTTGTAGCATTAAAATAATTGGGCAGTGGTCAGACCATGAAATTGTACCATACTTCAATGATTTCTCAGATTGGAACAAAGCATATTTTGACAAAAAGTAATCAATTCGACTGACTATATGACTTGTGAACCTGAGAATAAAAAGAATATTCTCTGGCAGTCATGTCTAGCATTCTCCATATATCATAAATTTAGCACTTGTGTAATAATTGTCTAAATAGCTTGCTTCGCCTCCAAACTGTCCTAAGCTTTAGAGGAGGAAGAATCTATCTCGGAATCTAACAGTATATTAAAGTCACCACAAATAATATGGAGTTTTGAGTGCAGGTGAGAATATTTCCTTAAAACGATGAACATACTGATATGAGGTAAATATACATTCAGCAAAGTCTTTTCTTAGCCATTCTTGTTTATGGGCAATATTTAAGCCATTGTATTAATTGATGATAAATTGATTGCCATACTGAAGAGATAGTTGACAGGTATGTGGAACTGTAGTATGTGGTTCGCCTTTTTAAGCTAGTCAGATCTATCATACTTTTCTTCCATCTGCTTTATCCCATTAGTGTCAGTGTGGAGATTCTGCAAAATAAACAGAGCCCTTAGTAGTCAGGAATAAACCTCTATACATGTGACATAGCACAGCTCTCTATTCTTCATAGAGTGATCAAATACATAGTGCTGTATAGAACTTTGAACTGTCTTAAAAAATTGTCAAGTAACCTTTGCTATACAATGTTCCTTCCTATTAGGTAGTAGTCAGTGTTCCCTTGTGAACACAGATACATAATAAATAAAACCAAAACGTAGACAAAACTATAATAGATAGTATGATCCAGCTGTAACTGCCCTATGGGACTTGAGGAATGTGTGGGATGCACCAAGGTTTGAGGTTATAGGTGGTTGTAGGGCTGCTCAAAGCATTGACGTAGAGCTTTCAGCTCGTACTTCTAATGGCAAAATATTTGGCCATAGAATTTTGAGACAACATTAACAATAATATTAACTTTTTATGGGCTAGGAAAAGCATTACTGTGTATACATTACATCGATAATAAAACCAATACTGAGAGTAACTCAGGTGGGAGATCAAGGTGATCTAGAAGTCGGGGATACCGTATTTTATTTCATTGTCATTTTGCTTGCACTCCATTTAACGGAAACTGGAGTTCCCTCTTTGTGTTGGGGCAATAGGTCCCATTGAGCCAGAAACTTTCTACCATCTTCTGCCATGGTAATGGATTTCATGACTCCATTATGTGTGATGAAGAGTTTATATTGGTACAGTCGTATGTACATTATTTTGTTTTCAATAAAGGTTAAAGTGACTAGGCACAGTTTTCTTCTCCATTACATGGTGCAGAAAGGAAAATCTGGACAGAGCTGGATCGATGCAAATTTAGTTAGAAGACATGTTGAGGTTCTTTTGGCCTGTAGTAGTAGGCTTTTATGGGTGAAGAAGAGTATTCAGACTATTATGTCATTTGGGGCACCTTGTGGTGCGTTGTGCCCTCTCGGTAAGTGATGTATACGGTCTATTGCAAATTCTGCCATGCTGAGGTCTACATATTCCTTGAAGAATAGTTCAAGCTCCGATAGAGAAATGTTGTCAAGTATGACCCGATTCTTACATTGTTTCACCTGTATCTATCTTCAAGGTCTGTGATTTTTTTGTTCTAAAATTGAGACTGTCAACTTTAAGTTTTTATGGCTATCTGCCAGTGCATTATGTGAGTCCACAAACTCATCCATTTTCCCTTTAGTTTGTCAGTGCATTCACCTAATTAACCAATCGTTTTGGCAATTTCTGAGAAAGACATCTTTTTGTCTATCTTTCCGTGGTTCTTGCAGCATGTTTTTTTTTATTTTGCCCGTAAAGGCCTCATAGTCTATGTGGTGGAACCAACATCGCCACTGGGCACTGGAGAAGCCTGGTTTCTTGCCTGCTCCCTCTGGACTGTGGACATGTTAAACTCTGTTCTTTTCCCCTTTAGAAAGGCTTGTTCGGGCCTTTCTGCCTGGGCATCCGGTAGATTGAATCTACCGAACCAACGCATGAATGGGGGGACCACCTGGGCAAGGAGTGTGCCAGTGATTTACCTCCCAGAAGCTGCAGTTAACCGCAGCTTAATTGGTGAACGCTGGGTGGCCGCTGCTCGTATAACTGAACACGTGGCAGCAGTCATCTGAAACTCCCGAACGGCCAGCGGTGTTCAGCTCCAAATCTATGTAACTCAAAACGGACACTTATTTGCACGAACACCGCTGAGCTGCCGACCTCCCTTCTCCTGCAATTCATATGAACGCCATTTGTTCGGTACTTTCCCTATGTGAGCAGTGTTACCCCAGATAGCTATGCAATAGAGCCCATTCGTGTAACGAAAAACTATGTGATAGACTTTGGCTCCATGGCAATTGAACTGTATGTATGTGATCTGAGCGCCATTTGGTAATAATGTGCACTCAGATCTAAGCTATCTGGGGATATGTTGAATGTGTATGTTTTATGTAGTAATTGTAACACTGTGCAATTTTCTGTCTTTTTACTAACATGTGGCTAATGGAGTTTTGCCTCTGTCCTTGGAGATAATTGGATTACTTCCCAATTATCTCCAGGATAGACAGGGGGGATTGTAATGTGCATGTGGGAGTGGTTAAGGTTAAACTGTCCTGATTGGTTACTGTCCAGTTTGTGTCCCAGTGTCCCACCAGGTCCCCTATGGGAGTGTCCACCTGGTGGGAAACCTGCATAAATACCGGGCAGGTAGCCCAGATTAAATAGATCACTGCTTGACCCTCCAAACGAAGTGTCGTCTCGTTCTTGGGGGGATTTGATTGTATGCTGTTACAGTTCGACTGCCAGGAGTGTAAACTGTTCGTATGGTTTTTCTTGTTCGGCTGTTTACAGCATTCGTATGGTTCCAGTTTGGGAGTTGGAGAATTCATGTGTTTCCTGTTCGGGAGATTGGTGCTTGCAGTAGCTGCCTGTGTATCTGGAAGGGGAATATCGCCTTAATGTATTTTAACCCCTTGTGTGCTTAACGGTCCATTACAGTCTAGTACTACTGCCACCGTCATTTACATATATGCAGCTCTCTCTTCTGGTCATAGTGGCGTTGAGCTAGGGTAGATGTCCACCAATGCTATGGATCTGTGGATTGTGGTCTTTTTGATGCAGTTTCAGCAGGCATAGTTGCGTTATTGTCATTTTTTCGGATTAAGAGAGAGACACAAACATAGTGCACCAATAAAATAACTTAAATTCTGTGAGTGCAAACTAAATAATTTTTTATGTATTAATCCAGCATATCATAATGTCTATCCTTCGGGACCACAGACTCGGAGGGAATCCCTTAGGTTCTGGAACAAATTGTGAAGTAGCCAGAAAAAAACACATGTATAAATAAACAAAAAGTAAAAATAAAAGCTGATAAAACAAATAAAGTGCTGAATGAGTCTCTCCGCCCTATGCGTTTCGTCCAAGGTCGTACTTTGTCAGGGGTATTTGAAGGTATTGTAAGGAATTACAGTTTACCCTTCCACACAGGGTCCCTGATCTTTGAGGAAGGTGCAACAAATAAAACAAACGGACAAGTGTAATAAAAGAAATGTATTAGCTGCAAATGTAATAAATTCACTGATAATACATCAGGTTTTAAAAAAGGTATTAAACATAGAAACATCAACAAGGTATTAAACGTAGAAACATCAACAATTGATAACATACAAGTCAGTGTGTATTAGAGAAGAATGGAATAATCACAACACTTGCCACAAATACAATATCTCAAATAGCAATCAATTAAAGCAACCTCAATGCATATTTTGATTAATCACTTGCATCAGAATAATAAATAGTTCACTACAAAACAAAGACAGTCATAGACATATAGCACTCAGCAATAAATGCATTAACTATCTGCTCTATAGTATAATACACAGCAAATATACAGTTAATGCAATAACTCCACCTGCTCTATAATCTAATACACAGCAAATATAGTGAGATTAAACCAAACAACACACAATGATATAAAAACAATATAGCACTACAACTAGCACAGGAATCAACCAAGTATAACAGTCAAATATAGTTACCAACAGAGTGTAGATCTGTATATTGAAGTCTCCCCTGGACCTCTGCTTGGTAGTCACTCCTTGAAGTTCCTGCCAGAACTGCCCTTCTCTAGCCATTTTGGGCCGACATTTATGCAGCTTTTCTCCTTTCCGTTGTGCCTGCAGCAAATCAGAATGCGATGTTGAAAGTCTCTCCACCTGTCTTTCCTCATTCCTGTGTATGCGTTCCACGCCTCTTGGTAATGCGTGTCACTGGGAAAACAGTGGAGCGCTCCATGCGTTCTAGATCGCGAACTGGAAGTGTTGCGGCTCCTGACCCGCTGCATGCCACAGCCGTGCCCAACTGGCACGGTCTCGCCGACACCACGAGCTTACCTGCTCGTTGGTGAGCCGGGAGCCACTCCTCTGCTTTCTCTGGGCGTTGCACCCAAATCAAAGATGGCATGGACCCCTCAAATTAATACAAACGTGCGTGTGACGTCACAACGTCAACGCACGAGCACGTTCCGGAGTCAGAGGTCACCCTCTGACCAATCAGAACCCGGAGAGGGATATTTAAATCCCTAATTCACTCCAGTTCCTTGCCCTGTCATGGTTTCCTGTTCCTGGTTCCCGAGAGTGCGTTTATCTTTGTGAATCTGACTTCCTGGTATCCTGATCTTGGCTTTTCCCTGGTTATTCCGAGTTCTGGTTTCCATGACTTGGCTTGTTTAAACGGTATCTGAGTATTTCTGGCTTCCTTGACTTCGGCTTTCCCTTTGACCATTCTCTATCTCTAGCGTATTAGTCCGGCCATTCTAAGGTCCGGTTTACGCTCTGTCCTTTTATTTTTCCTTTTCTTTTGTATGTATATGTTTACATAGTTTCTGCGTGACAGGAAGTTGAGCATATTTATGAGTCCATCATAATAAAGGGGATATAGTTCATTTGTAAATAGGAAACAAGGACAAAAATAAAAAGCATAAAAGAATACCATTAGCCAAACTAAAATTGCAACAAATAGAATTCTCATATATACAAAATACAACCACAAATGGCTAAATAAGAATATGCATAGAAACATAGAATGTGATGGCAGATAAGAACCATTTGGCCCATATAGTCTGCCCAACATTTTGAAATACTTTTAATTAGTCTCTGGCCTTATCTTAAGTCTAGGATAGCCTTATCCCTATCCCACGCATGCTTAAACTCCTTTACTGTGTTAACCTCTACCACTTCAGCTGGAAGGCTATTCCATGCATCCACTACCCTCTCAGTAAAGTAATACTTCCTGATATTATTTTTAAACCTTTGCCCCTCTAATTTAAGACTATGTCCTCTTGTTGTGGTAGTTTTTCTTATTTTAAATATAGTCTCCTCCTTTACTGTGTTGATTCCCTTTATGTATTTAAATGTTTCTAACATATCTCCCCGTCTCGTCTTTCCTCCAAGCTATACATATATCCTTTAACCTTTCCTGGTAAGTTTTATCCTGCAATCCATGAACCAGCTTAGTAGCCCTTCTCTGAACTCTTTCTAGAGTATCAATATCCTTCTGAAGATACAGTTTCCAGTACTGCGTACAATACTCCACGTGAGGTCTCACCAGTGTTCTGTATAATGGCATGAGCACTTCCCTCTTTCTACTGCTAATACCTCTCCCTATACAACCAAGCATTCTGCTAGCATTTCCAGCTGCTCTGTTACATTGTCTTTCTACCTTTAAGTCATCTGAAATACTTACTCCTAAATCCCTTTCTTCAGATGTTGAGGTTAGTAGGATATCAAATATCCTATACTCTGCCCTTGCCCTTTTTACGTCTAAGGTGCATTATCTTGTTTTTTGTGTGGTGTGACTCAGTCACTGTTCTTAAATTAAACCACACTGACTGATGATCACTGGATCCTAAACTTTCACCTACAGTAATATCTGATACCAAATCTCCATTTTTTTAAACTAAATCTAGTATGGCCTCCTTACGAGTTGGTTCATCAACAAGTTGTTTTAGAGACAATCCCAGTAGGGAGCTTAGAATATGTGTGCTCCTGGCACAAGCATCTGTCTTGGTTTGGTTTTCCAGTTCAAATTTTAGATAGTATTAAATTCATTGTAACTCACAATTTTTTTATTTTTAACGGTGAGTTACAAGTTCAAGGTAACACCATGGGCACCATGTTCGCGACCAGTTATGCAAACATTTTCATGGATAACTGGGAGACTGAATATTTGGAATAACAATACTTTTAGCACGAACTTGGTGCTCTGCCAAAGATATATAGAGGATATTTTAATTATCTGGAAAGGTTCAGTAGATTTGTTATAATACAATAGAAACACCCTTAACAATCGCAAATGGAAAGACATAAAGTGAGGAGGTAAAAAACAAACAAATTTACCTATATTTACCTATACAAATTTATACCTCAATCTGTAGAATTTGACAAAAAAGGACTCCTTCCAGTCCTCTCAAAACATGCATAAAATATAAGATCTACAGTAAGAAGAAAAAAACATCATAGTGTACTATCTTAAGTAGATACTAATAGTGATGTTCAAAGTTACACTCACAACAAAAAAGTTGATTAAAGGCACATCAATAATAAGGTTGACTAGCGATCTTCCCCACATATAAGTGCATATAGGAGAGAAAAAAGTAAAATAATAAGTGCAGACTGTTGTTAACCTAGTGAAGCACTAGATGATAAAACACTTACAAGATTGCAGAGGTGTACAGGCATGTCATATCACAGGTTACCAAGGTGTTCAGATGAAGTCCGCCAGAAAATTCAAATGCAAATAAACAAGGAATCCTTGTTACTTGAAAAATGTATTAGATACCACAAATAAAAACAAAATACTCTCCTACATAGAGCCCCAACCCTACGCGTTTCGTCTGACAGTTCGGACTTCCTCAGGGGTAAAATGAAGATCAATCTCCTGTGTAAAATCTCTTTGCCGCCCGGCTCGGTATTTAAATCCATTGAGCCCCTCCTCCGGATGCCATCAGCTCGTCCGTATCAAGGGAATACAGCTGTCGCTTATTCTATTCAGTGTGTGTTCCAAGCCTCGTTTCTGATCGCATTAGCGGTCACGTGAGCGTTTCACAGAATCAATCTTTGTTCCAAAGGAAGACCGGAAAGGAACGCTTGCGTTTCAGCAAGAAAGCGTTCAAAATTGGTTACTAAGCTTGTCAATTCAAAAGGATCACAAAGTGTCCATCGTGCCATACATAGATAAAAAGTAAAAAAATTAAAAGAACATGTATCATGATCTTAATTATCATAAAGTATACGCATAATTACAAATAATTAAATAAAATAAAATCAAAGACATAGTTAAATAAAAAATATATAATTAAATAAAAAACAAATAAAGCATATAAATTCTTCCAAATAATTCTGTACATATTCTTTAATAAATATCAATAAAAGTAAAAAGAAAATACAAACTTAATCATACAAATAATAAAAAATAAAAAAAACCATTAGAAAATGAATAAATAATCTTCTCAAAATAATTCTAATATGTATATACATAACTTAAAATTATAATGAATGTCAAATGCGAGAGAGGACATTACTAGAAGTTCGAAACAGGTTCTGGCATACTAGCTTAAAATAATCTTACTATTCTTAAGGAAGAAATTAATTAAAAATAATAATCTATGGACCTAAAAATGGAAATTTAAATTTCAAGTAACAAAAATTTCAAAATATCTTTTAGACTCCAAGCCTAGGAACCATATTGAAGTGGAATTGCAAAAGAGCTCGATTAAAAAATAACTCAATTTAAAAAGCAAACAAGATCGAAATCTACGTTCATAGTCTTTAGCCTATGCATCCAAAAGCCCTCCCTCTTTCTTAATTTAAGCATCAGATCACCTCCTCTTAAATCTAATTGTACCTGTTCAATGGCTATATAGTTAAGGTTGTTCTTGAAAGAGGGACAAGAGTTGCAGTGTATGGGTACAGAATGTGTGGTGATCTTTTTCTTCACATTATTATAATGTTCTAGGCATCTTACTTTCACTTTTCTCCCTGCCCTTCCCACATATTGTGCCCCACATCCACAAGTGATGAGATACACAACATGCATCGAAGAGCACGAGATATAGCTATTGATTTTAAAAACTTCTGGAAATTAACTCCTATAACATAAACTTTCTTGACTTATCAATTTATATAGAGGACTCCACTATTAAAAGCAAGACGTATTTTAAGCCAACTGACTTACAGTGGAGCTGACAGGGGAGCTGACCGGACCGGAGGAGAGAGAAGGGAGCTGACAGGATCTGCAGGAAAGGTAAGTTACAGCTCGCTGCCAGCCCCCAACAGGACCGCCGGGCTTGTAATGAGCCCGGCGGTCCTTGTCTGTATTATGGCAATGTAAGTTGCCATAATACAGACAGTGACTCGAGTATAAGTCGAGTGGGGGGTTTTCAGCACAAAAAATGTGCTGAAAAACTCGACTTATACTTGAGTATATACGGTATATATTTTTTCTTATTTCTCAATCATGAAAATTTAAATCCACATTTTTGACGCAGTCTGATCTCTGATCTTTTCCCATCCTCAGAGGTTTTACCTTCTTCACCTTTTTCAATATATATTCTATTTTGGACTTCCCCTTTTTGCATGACCTTTTTTCTGTACCCAATATGCTTCTGTATTGTATATATATTTCTAGCATTCGGCATATTTATGTCCATAATAAAATGTCCATTTACATTGGTTCAATAATATAACCTTTTAGTTACATTAATATAACAATTTCTTGTCTTTTAAGTGTCTTTTTATTCTATGCATATTCTTATTTAGCCATTTTTGGTTGTATTGTTTATATATGAGAATTCTAGTTGTTGCCATTTTAGTTTGGCTAATGGTATTCTTTTATGTTTTTTATTTTCGTCCTTATTTCCTATTGACAAATGAACTATATCCCCTTTATTATGGTGGGCTCGAAAATTTGCTCAACTTCTGGTTCGCGATCTGGAACGCATGGAGCGTTCTACGCGATACCGGATGTTTTCCCAGTGACACGCATTACCAAGAGGCATGGAACGCATTTACGGGAACGAGGAAATACAGGTGAAGGGACTGTTAACATTGCATCCCGATTGGCTGCAGGCACGATGGAAAGGTGCAAAATCACCTTCAAAAGATGAACGGAGGTGATCAAGTTATACCTTCATTTTTCCCTGACGAAGTCCGACCTAGGACGAAAGCGTAGACTCATTCAGCACGTTATTTGTTTTATCAGCTTTTATTTTTAAAAGCAGTTGATGTGTTTATATAATTTATTAAAATAACTTTTCCAAACTTCCTCATCTATTTGTATATGAAGAATCTTCATTGAAGATCTTTTCCCCACTTTTCAATTGCTCTGGAAAGTTTATCATGTCTTAACTTATATAAGACTTTAACAGATGTAGACTGCTAGCATATTTTTATAGATTTTTTTTTTTAGTTCGACAAGTTGAATAAACCAGTCTATTTTACGCTCTCTATTCTTAATAATATACGCTGAGACAAACCCTTTAATTCTAAGGTAGTTAAATATATCATTTGGTGGTATACAGAATTCCTCACTTATTTGTTGAAAGGGCTTGATTTTATAATCTTCTGTTATATCTATGATTTTATGTATTCCCTTGCTCTTCCAAGAGTTGATCTTAATATTATCTAGCATATCATTAATCACTAAGATTGGTAGTGCATCTATTATTCTATTCTTTAGTCCGACTTTTTTTCAAGTATATCCCACCAATCTGCTAGATCTCTAATTATATGTGATTTGGATCTTGCCTCAGCTATAAAGTTTTTATTGAGATCTAAAATCCAGAATAGAGAGGATAAATTCTCTACTCCTGTGCTGTCTTTCTCTATTGAATACCATTTTTCCTTTTCTGTGGATGTATTCTGTGATAACATTATATGAAACCGTTTACTGGCCTGATAACATTGATGGATTTCTGGGCAACTCAAACCTCCATCTTGTCTTATCCTAGCAAAAATGTTTATCTTTACTCTTGTTTTTTTTCCATCCCAGACAAATTTTTAAAAAGAGGCATGTAACATTAGTAACTAATTTTTGGGACAGTTAAGAGGGATTATTCTCCATAAATAGAGCCATTATGGTAAGACATAAGCCTTTAATATATTGATTCTGCCCAACCACGAGGATCCCAACCCCCTCCAATCCCATAAGTTTTTATTGGTTTGTTTTAGTAAGGGTAAAAAATTAGCTTTTTTTTTACTTTTTTACTTCTGATGTAATGGTTATACCCAAGTATTTGCAAACAATTTTTGTCCTTTGGAAGTTCAAAATTTTTTATAAGGAGATTAACTGATCTCTTACTCATGTTCTTGGCTATAACTACTGATTTGTCTAAATTTATTTTATAGCCCGATACTCTAGAGTACCTATTCAAATCTTTTAACACTTTTGGAATAGAGGATTCTGGCTCTTCAAGGATCAGTAGTATATCATCCGCATAGATATTTAACCTGCCCCAACGGATAGCTATAGCTTGTAATTTTTAAAAAATTTGTATTATAACAATGGCTAAAGGTTCTAATACTAATATGTATAATAGTGGGGAGAGGGGGCATCCCAGCCTTGTCCTGTTATTAAGGTTAAAAATTTGAGAGGTAGGGGCGGAGCGTACATATCGGTGCATCTCGCTTCCTAATTACAAACCTCTAACACTTAACACCCTCTTCACCCCCTTCTGAGATGGGGGGCAACAAAAAACGACAAGAGACACCATCAGTGGCCACGAAATTCCGTGCCAAAGACAGGAGGCGGCGATCTTTGTCCCAAGACCCAACGGACTCAGGCTCCGAATCTAACGTGAGTGACTCCATGGAGAGCCCGTCAATCCCCCTCACTAAAGAGGACCTCCGGAAAATGCTCCAGGAAACTTCCGATGACATCAAGGCCTATACCACGGCTACTCTGGAAAAACAGATCGCTGGCCTAAAAGAAGACATGGAGGCCCTAGCCTCACGAACCAGCCACACTGAAAACCCGCTCTTGGAAACACAGTCCAGAACTGACACCCACGACTGGGACATAGACACGCTAAAAGTCTTGTACCTGGAGGACGGCCTGGAAGACTTAACAACAGATCCTGAAGGCAAAACAAACGAATAAGGGGGCTGCTGGAGTCTGTCTCACCGGATGCCATATGGTAAGGGCAATCTTCCAATCCCTCCTTCCTGACACCTCCGACCAAGAACTGTATATCGCAAGGGCACACAGAGCCCTGCGTCCCCCAGCCTTCAACCCTAACATACTGTTATGGGCAAATACAAATATTACAAGTTTTAGAATGAAATGTTGTATTTCTTAAACTGTGTACTTTGTCTTTAAGAGATATTGCCAACTGACAAGGTGTTAGAAATGGAACATATTGTTTTTCATAGATGTTTCTTTAAGCAATAACCTCAGTGCATAATATGTTTGCGCCATTTTGTCCCAGACGAATTACAATAACAATAACGCATAAACAAGCTTCAAGGCTATACTACGACTCTTGCAGTACACAATATACTGTGGTAACCCCAAGTTAATGGAACCACGACTGTACACTTACGACTTAGTATAAACAACAGATAACCTATTCAGACTTTAAGATGTCATCTTGAACTAAGTCAGGAAAATTTCCATGACGTATACACCCTTTAGTTATGGCCTTGTATGTTTGCCAAATTAAGGGAGGTCCTAAATTGAATAAAGTAAAAGAAGTGTTACTTTTTCATATTTGAACTACAGTAACCTAAAATGGAGACACCTAAGGTATAAATAGGTGCACTTTTAAATGTTAAAACACAGAGGAGAGACTTGGAGACAGACGCTGCTCCATCTTAAAATGACAGAGAGGCTGACATGATGACATGTTCAGAAGGGTATGTTAACCTATTAATGATATTTGCAAGCGTGTAATGTAATTTAATCTTATAAACTCTGCTATAATGGATTTTATATTTTTATATAATAAATATCCAAAAGACAATCTTGCTTCCAAGACAATCCTTATTTTATATTGTATTCTCAATTATTTATATATGTTAAATAGAGGATCTCTTACACCATATAAAATTATGGCTAAGATATCTGTATGGTTAGCCCTACTAAGTTCTATGCTTTAAGACATTATAGTGGTAAATAAGGGAACCACCAGCAGTTACAATACCAAGGGATATCATCACCAAACTCCTGCACTTCCCTATCAAAGAAAAACTGATGAACGCAGCAAGGGATAACCCCCTACTTACCAGGGGCAACCACTACACTTTTACCAAGACCTGGCACCGACAACACTGAAGAAACGAAGAGAACCAAAACCTCTCACCAGAGCACTGAAGGAACAAGGCTGGCACTACATGTGGGGGCACCCCATTAAACACCTCATTAAAAAAGACAACCAAACCTTTACCCTCCATCAAGTGACCAACATGAAGGACTTTGCCAAACATCTGGGTATATCCCTACGCTACCCTCCCTCTAACTCCAGCTCTGCCGCACTCGAGAGCACTGGTCACAAAGGAGGACCCTTACCTCTCCTGTCGTGCTCACAGACCAAGAAACAGCCTCCATCCACATCCTGGGGACAAGCACAGACTGGCTCCTGAACCCCGGTGCACAACATCCAGGGTTACCTCCCAAAACCTTCCTCAGGTTAACCTATAACTAATGTTGATCTTCTCACATATATATAGTTAATGTATTCAAAATGTTTATAAGAGGCAATGTCCCGAGGACCCCTGGTATCCCGGTACCCAGACCCCCCAGTTGCAAGGTTTCAAGAGAAGGAACCGGTACCCAACTCCCATCACTAAAAGGGCTACAAGCCCTAGGCCTCTTCTGCAATGCCACCCACATCGGCCCACAGGGGGAGAGCGACCACGGCTCCAATAGAATGCAGCCACAAGGTACACCCCCCAAACCAAAACTTCCCCACACCATGTCCTACACCCCTGCCCGAGGGGCATGCTAGCCATAGGACACGACCCTGCATATTCCACCAACAACCCACCCCGGCCTCCTACCTTCCTACAGTGGGTGAACTCCTCAAATGAGAATGGTTTTCACCCCCACCTACATATATCCATAATGATACCTATCCGTACCTGGGATCCCCAACCCTAGCCCAACCTGATCCATCAGACAAACGGGGCCAGGAGATCACAGGGGTACTCAAATAGTTTAAACGCTTACTCAAAATGAAAAGGTACGAAGGACCGCAAAAGGTACACCAAACCCCTTGAAACCAGGTGGGGAAACACTCAGGATAGCACTACACAAGGTCCCATCCAATACCCAACCCACAGCATATGAGGACCATAATAGCACACAGCTGGCTCTTAGAGGCATATGTATAACTCCCAGCATGGCCTACTGAGCTGCCAACTCTCAAAGTTGCAACCTGAGCTTCACGTTCACCTAAGCAGAGGCTCACACAGCACGGCCTGACATGTGACCCACATCAATCAGCAGTATCACCATACCCTCCCACGGATTTGCCTATGCCTCTCCCTACTGTTGGTCATTGACCTATTTTGCATGCAAACAACTATGGAATTTGAAATGTTTAAATGTTTATAACTGACATGATAAATGCACTCCAACCCACGCCCGCCCAGCGGACTGAGACACTTATATTACATACCTCAGGGTCACACACAAAGAGACCCAAACCTGACCCCTGAACCACGTCAACCTAAAGTGTCCCCAAAAATCCTCCTCAGGTTTACCTCTCACAACTGTTGATCTCTGACCCCTTTGAATGTATATAGTTACGGTATATCAAATGATTATAATTGGTAAAGCCTGGAGGGCCCCTGGCAAACCGAGCACAGGTCCACACGACAAAACAAATAGGAAATATCGGAGCACCGAATTGACCATGACAGCATACTCAACCCACCACACATGACTGACACTACACCATCAACGAGAAACGCAGAAACGCATCTATGTTCCAACCACATAATTGGTAATTCAACTAAATGTATTATGTGTTCCCTGGGTGGCAGCCATTCGGCAAACGAACACGTGGCGGCAGCCATCTTAACATACGAATGCTCAGCGGTGTTTGGTCGTTGAGTGTCTGGAACCCAATTCGGACACTCGACTACGCGAACACTGCTGAGACCTCCAGACTTCCATCATTCCGTGTAAAAACTACCGAACGGCCCGCCATTCGGTAGAAAGAATCCCACGAACAAGAGGATTGATACGAATCCAACCCCAGTCTATGTAACCCGGTACTTTCGTGTGTTTCATCCCTTGAACTGAGACCGACCGCAAGGCCAGAATGTATGGAGCTGATTTCGGCTACTACCTCTAGTGCGGTCGGTCAAATGAATACATCCATGTAACTCCCGAATCCCTGATCTGATCTGGGTGATTTTTGAGTATGTTGCTCACTCAGATCAGGGCTCAGGGCCGGCGCTACCTGTAAGGCGACCTAGGTAGCCGTCTAGGGCGCACCTTAGCAGGAGGCGCCGGATCCCTGCACCCAGAATCACCGGTGCGGCTCCTCATGCTGCACCGCCTGAGCGCTTTAGCAAGCCTCAGGCTGCGCAGCACTCCTGTATGGAGGGCGGCTGGATTTGAGTGACCGGCAGGAGGGAAGTGCAGAGCGCTCCCTCCTGCCGGTCTCTCAATGTAGCATGGCCGGGCAGCGCGGAACGCGGGACAGGAACCTCTGTTTCCTGTACCCGGCCGCCGGCGGACTGACAGGAAGTGCTCACTGATCCTACATAGACAGGAGGGAAGAGGAGGGTAAGGACCACCAGGGGAGGGGGGTAAGGACCACAAGGAGAGGGGAGGGGGGTAAGGACCACCAGGGGAGGGAGGGCAAGACCACCAGGAGGGTGGCAAGGACCACCAGGGAGGGGAGGAGGGTAAGGACCACAAGGACAGGGGGGCAAGGGACCACCAGGGGAGGACCACAGGAGGGGGGGCATGGACCAGGGGCGCGGACCACAGGGGGAGAAGGACCACTGGGGGAGGGGGGAGCAAGGACCACAGGAGGGGAGCAAGGACCACTGGGGAGAGAGGGATGGGGAGTAAGGACCACTGGGGAGAGAGAGGGGAAGACCACAGGGGAGGACCACTGGGGAGGAGAGGGATGGGGAGTAAGGACCACTGGGAAGAGGGATGGGAGCAAGGACCACTGGGAGGATGGGGGGGGAGTAAGGACCACTGGGGAAGGACCACTGGGGAGGAAGGTAGTAAGGACCACTGGGGAAGGGGGGTGAAGGAACACAGGGGGAGGAGGGGGGAGGTCCACTAAGGGGGAAAAGGACCACCAAAGGGGGGTAAGTAGGGAGGACCACTAAGGAGAGGGGAGGCGGGTAAGGACCACTAAGGGGGGGAGGGAGAAAGAGGTTAATGACCACTGAGGGGGGGAGATTGCCACTAAGGGGGTGGGGGAGGAGGGGAATGTCTACTAAGGGGTTTGGGAGAGGGAGGACCACTAAGGGGAGAGATGGAGGACCACTAAGGGGTAGAGGGGGGAGTGAGAAGACCACCAAGGGGGGATTACAGGGGGCCATCGGAGAGCACTAAGGGACAGAAGGGGAGAACACGGAGGGACAGGAGGGAAGGGGAAATCAATAATTGACAGGAGGGGAGAGCACTATGAAAAAAATAAAAAATAAAGAGCTGCTCCCCTCTCAGTCCCTATCCTACCCCACAAAACCCTATCTTTTACACTACACACATACATAATGCATCCCCCTCCACACACACACACAGAAATATACAATGCATTCCTACTCACACACAGACACACCCGAAACACACAATGCATCCCTTACGTTCACACAAACACTCATTCTCTTACACACAGAAACAAAATGCATCTCTTACACAATCAATGCACCCCTTACAGACACACACTGCATTTAATTAAATACACAGAAACACACCTTGCAACCCTTACACACACACACCCAGAAACATTCAATGCATTCCTTACACCCAAACACAAACTGCATCCCCTATAAACACACTACATCCCTTACAGAAATTGGTATCCCTATACACTACATTCTATAAGAACACACACACATTGCATCCACTACAATAACACATAAAACATCCCCTACACACATCCTCACTCCACTTCCTGTGAGAGAACTCATGGGTGGGCCATGTAGCTGGATTTATGGGTGGGCATTGTGGGCATACTCACGGTCAAGCCCTGGGGGCCCAGACCTTGAGCTGTGTAAGGGGCCCTAAAAAATGGAGCTGCTTCCTGTTCGTTAATTGTTGTGAGCACTGTTAAAAACAGTCTCCAGAGAGCCTCTTCTACACCAGACCTGTGGAGCCAGACAGAGCCCATCATCAGCTTCTTGTCCTCATCTGGTGGTAAGTAGGCAATCCAATATATTATTAGTGGCACTAATCTCTAATTTACTTCACATTAAATGGATACTGTAGTCACCAGAAGCACTACAGCATAATGTAGTGGTTCTGGTGTCTATAGCCTGTGCCTGTAGGCTTTTTAATGTAAACATACTGTCTTTTCAGATAAAAGTCACTTTGTGAAGACTGGCGTTGGCCCATATGGCAGAGCATATGGGTGGGGCATTGTGATGTCACATGATGGGCAGGACATATGGGGGGGCGGCAAATTTTTTTTTTGCCTAAGGCGGCAAAAATCCTTGCACCAGCCCTCAGGGCTACTAGGGGATGTAAGATTTAGGGGTGTATCTCTGGTATTAGGGGTACATCCAGAAAACGGGGAGAAATGTGTCCTGTATAATGGGATTATGTGTCATGCTGAGGGGAGGAAATATGGGGGTGGTAACTCTTGTATGATTGGTTTACTGTATAATTCTTGTTGGTGTCTCCCTTGCATGGGAGAAATGCTTAAAAGCTGAGTATGTGGAATAAATCTTCAGTTCTTCTCCTGATATTGTGTGTCGTCCAGTTATTGGGAATTATGATGGGATATTACTGGATTATTTTATTTACTATTGCTGCTGTTCATCCTGGATTAACTTCTTGTTCCTGAATTCCTATTTAAATACCAGCGGAGATGTCTATAGGATACTAGTGCTCCGCTCCACCCTTCACACCCGCCAACCTACTCCAGGGACCCTGTAACACACACCCAACAGAAAGGCAGACGCCCGACTACACCCCATACAATCCCACCTAGCCAAGCCCACACACATTCACAATCAACAAAGCCCACCTTCCACGATTGTCCCCCAACAAACCCCCCCCGCAGGCAGAAACCAACCCATTACCCGGAGGGCCCACCCCAACGGCATGCACCAACGAGATGCGACCGCAGGACAACCCCCAGGGGAGGATGACTGGCACAATGGACGTCCAACCTCCTCCTGAGACCCCGCACAGACCACCCCTTCTGGAATCCCCCCCTACCACAACCAGGGGGTATTCACAAACCGAACTTTCACCACAGACAGCTAACTAACTCCTATAAACACGACACCTGGCCACCAGTAATACCAGGAGACCCCCCCTCCCCTCCTTGTCACCGACCCCCCTACTTTTCCCTTCTCTTTTTTTTTCTCTCTCTCTCTCTCTCTATTTCCTTTTCACCTTCGTACCACAGGCCCACATGCCCCCAGGCCATCGACACTACACATCAGCACATAACTTCCACGAACCACAACCCACTCCACGGCATGCCAACCTTCCTAACCTGCCTATCAATCAATTGCAAAAAGGCACCAACTCATGCGTTGGGCGAACAGATTGAAAAGCGGACATCCTTCTCCTCCAGGAGACAATTAATAGACAGACCTATATGACCATGACCCCAACACACTTCGGAACCCAACTGCAAATAAAGCCTTAATAGATCACTACCTAGGCCAACTAGGCCCAACAAGGCAGCACAAACACTAACCAACCCAATCACACCAGAAGAACTCACAGGGGCACTAAAATCACTCAAACCAAATAAAAGCCCAGGCCCAGACGGTTTCACGGATTATACTACAAAACATTTGCTTCCACTTTGACCCCACTCCTCTGCAACCTGTTCAACGCCATACTAACAGGCGAACCGCTGCCTAATGAAATGCTGCAGGTTAACATTTGCCTCTTTCCAAGCCAAACAAAACACACTTCGACCGCGGACACTATCGACCAATCTCACTACTCAATGTGGACATAAAATGATTTACAAAACTTTTAGCAGATCGCCCATGTCCTTTCGTACCCAAGTTAATCCACCTGGACCAAGTTGGATTCAGGCACACTAGACGTATCCTGACCCTCATGCTTTCCCTCAACGCAGAAAAAGCATTCGACAGACTACTAAGGCCCTTTCTATCCGCGGCCCTTAAAAAATGTGTTTTCCTGTCGAGCTTCATAGACACTCTGCAAACATTATCTGCCACACAGAAGGCCAACCTACTGCTCCCACTCACCCACCCATCCATCCACCTTCACAATACAGAACGGCACGAGACAAGGATGCCCTTTATCCCCTATTTCCATATCTTGTTCAACCTGTCCAGAGAACCACTCTTGCAAACTGTCAGACATAAAAGGTCTTAAGATACGTGAGGAAGAATACAAAACCGCAGCTTACGCAGACAACCTACTAATATCGATAACAGAACCTCCGACCTCCCTACCACCACTCCTAACGTCCCTAGAAGAATATGCCAGAGTTTCCGACTATAAATTAAACATTGACAAAATGGAGACCTTACATATTGATCTGCCCATCCAAGAAGCCCTGCAACAAACATACCCTTTCAACCTACAAACCACCCACATACAATATCTAGGAGTCTGCCTACCAGCAGAACTGTCCCAAAGCTACTCACTGAACTATACGCCCACCATACAGAAAATTACCCAGATATGGAAGGACATGCCAATCTCCTGGCTGGGCAGACCAGCCTCTATCAAAATGAATGTGCTACCAAGGCCTCTATACTTATTCCAAGCTCTCCCAATACCAATACCAATCTCTGGCCCAGACTTTAAAATGCTACAAAAGACAATCAATAAGTTCATCTGGTCCAACATACGCGCCAGAATTAATAGACAGACCCTATACGCACCCAACAAGGCAGGAGGCTTAGGCCTGCCACATCTCACGCACTACTACCAAGCAAAGCAACTAACACAGGCCCAGAACCTGCATGCACCGCTCGGAGTTCAACGATGGGTGGACCTCGATCACGATATCTTCGGCAGGGTCTTCCGCTCCCTCTACATATGGCTACCACAACAAGCAAGACCCCCCCACCCCATAAAAGCCCGGCATTAACCAGCAACATCAAAATATGGGACAAAGTAACACACAAATGCAGCCTAACAACACACCCGTCACCACTCACCCCACTGCTCTGCAACACACAGTTCACACAGGGCATGACACCCAGAGACAACAATCTCACCCACCTACACCACTTTTTCACCAACCAACAAATAATTCCATTCACAGACATGCCGCAAACGACGCCTTTCCGAACATTCGTCCTTTTCCGACAGATCAAAAGTTTCCTCGAAACACCGGCAAACAAACAAGCTGGCACCACAGCCCTAACGCCCTTCAAAAAACAATGCATGCAAGCACCAATCTAAAAGGGTCAGATCTCAGCACTATACTCGCACATCATCCAAAATAGCAAAGAGGGATCTCTCACATACGTGTCGGCTTGGGAGAAGGATTTAGGCCAGGCAGAAAACCCATGTGACTGGGCTGAAATATGAGAAGCCACAGCCACAATCTTCATATGTGTTAACCACAAAAAACAAGCCTAAAAGACATTAATGATGTGGTACCTCATACCCACAAGCTTAAACAGATGGGCAGGTCAGACACAGACCTATGCTGGAAGGGATGTGGACACAAGGGAACTTATGGTGGGAGTGCACCAAAATAGCCCAACTATGGCAACAGGTCACAACCATGGTGTCCAAGATCCTACACTCAGTCATCCCACTTAACCCATGGATATGGCTTTTATCAAAGCCACACACTAACACATCCAGAGCACAAAACAAACTGATCACCAGAATCGCGCTAGCAACTAGAAGGGCCATCACCGAAAAATGGGGAAGCCCAGAAACACCATTGATGAACGTGGTACGTCGTAAAATAACAGACTCCATCAAAATGGATGAAATGTCCGCAATGATACACGACACAACCAAACACTTCCATAAAATATGGGACCCCTCCGCCTAAACACATAGGAACCAACCACTTACAATACGATCGACCAAATACCTCAATGACACCACCCTATGATCCAAACCAAGGAGACACACGCCCCTAGACACCTCTTCCTCCCAACTCTCCCATGCCCCCTCGGCTTCCCCCCCCAAGTGCGGGGAGGGCTAGGGGAGCGGGAGAAACCCCCCTTTTTTCTCTCTCTTTCTTCTCTATTATTTCTTCCCCCCACCCATCTCCTTCAGCACCCCTCTTTTTCTCATTCCCTCTTCTCAATTGTTGTATTATTATGATTTCGTCATCCAGTTACCCACTTTGCTCCACCCCGTTATAAATGACAAACTGTGTAAACCAACAATATTGTATGCTCAATGTCAAACTCTGCACCTATTGTACTAACAAGCCTGCTAATATGTTGTTACTTGAAAGGTATGTAAATGTCAAACTCTGTACCTATTGTACTAACGTGATTACCAATCTGTTGTTGCTTTTCATGCACAAATAAAATAAAGAACTATAAAAAAAAATAAAAAAATGTTTTTTTGAGGTAAATCCGGATCCCATGACTTTTGCCTGTGGAGAGTCATAGAGAGCAGATACCGCTTTTAGAATTGGACCTGTAAATCCAAATTGTTTTAATGTGGCTGACATAAAGGCCTACCCTTCCCTATCAAATGCATTCTCTGCGTCTATTGATATGAGCATGAGTGGGATCCTTTTGTTGCTTCCAAAATGTCTATTACTTTCCCAATATTGTTAACTGATGACCAGCCTGGACTAAAACCAACTTGATCGTTGTTAATGAGATCTGGTATGACAGATTTCAGTAGTTCCGCAAGATTCCAGAATATTTCAATGTCTGTGTTTATCAATGAAATCAGTCTAAAATTGCTTATCAGTTCTGGATCTTTATCTGGTTTTGGAATTGGGATGATATTTGCTCTCAATAACTCTTCAGGGCTTCTTCCTGTATTCATCATGTAATTAAAAACATTTCTGAGTTCTTTTTTTAATTGATGTTTCATAATTTTATAAAATGTAATCGTAAAGCCATCTGGGACTGGGGCATTTCTTTATTTAAGCTTATCTATTGCTTTAATAACTTCTGTTTCTGATATAGGTTGGTTTATTGTTTCTAATTGGTCGGGCAGAATTTTGGGCATCTTTATATTTTCAAAGAATTTTTAAATTTCTTCATCACTATCAAATAAATCCTCTGGTAGGTTATATAGATCTATAGAATTATTCGATTGCTCCGCCTACTTGTTCTGGGGCCATAATATATGTATCTTTATCCCTAATTCTAGATATCACTCTTTTATTTTTTTCCTTTTTCAACTTACTAGTCATAAGCGCTTCTGGTTTATTGCCTTTTTGGTACCATTTAGATTGAAAAAACTTTTTGATTTTTATTGGATAATTGCAAATTTATGTTCTGTTCTATTTCTGATATTTTCTTTGCTATTTCTGTAGAAGGTGTTATTTTATTATTTTTATTATATACATTTAGCGCTATGTATAGCTCTGAAGGTGGGGGGGCCTTCTTTCTTTTTCATTCTGGCTGCCATCCCAATCAGGTGGCCTCTAATTACGCTTCTGTAAGCTCACAATACTAAAATATCTTATGTCCCCTTATTTTTGTTTTCCAAGTAAAATAGTTCAGTTATTTTTTTTATCTGTTCAATATTATAGTTTTTATATAATATATTATCGTTCAATCGCCAATCTTTATGAAACTTATCAAAAGCATCTTTGTAATCCAATATGGTTGGGTTATGGTCTGACCATGTTATAGCCTGTATTACGATATTTTTTAACAAGGTGTAGAATGGCCGCATCCCCCAGAATAAAATATAAGATTGATTCTGGAGTAGGAATTGTATGTTTTTGAATAGCATGTGAAGTCCAACTCCAATGGATGTAATGTTATCCAAATATCCTTAATATTATATTGATCTATCAAATTTTGTAATCTATCTGAAGTTCCTTTATTGATCTTCTTTCCATTATAGTTCTTCCTATCTTTAAAATGGTCTATTACACAGTTCAAATCACCCATGATTAATAGCACATTTTATTTGATTTTAAAATTTTTCTTCATAATCTTTGTTATAGATTTTATAGTAGGCCTATTAGGTGCATATTTTAGCTAATGTAAAAAGTGTATTATTTATTTTGCACACCAGGACAAGATATCTTCCTTCTTTATCAAGATCTTGGTATTTAATATTTATGGATATATTTTTGGAAAACATAAAGGCCACGCCCCCCCCTTTTTTCTTTCAGAGCCACGCTTATAATAAGCGGATAATTAATAGATGTTATATAAATTTTGTCAGTATTTATCCAATGTGTTTATTGTAAGGCAGAAACTTGTATTTGTTTTTTTTTTTCAGGAAATCCAGAATTAGGGATCTTTTAAATGGTGAGTTAATCCCACGGGCGTTCAATGATTCTAGTTTAATTGAACAATTTCTGCCAGCTCAAAGGGCTCTCTCGCTCCAATTAGTACATTAGGGCTATCATAACGTAGGGTATGTAAAAAAAAGTTTTAAAATTACACACATAGACAGGCTGGTCCTAAACAAAGAAATCAGCCTAAAACACAGCTTGTGTATGGCAAACATTCCCTGCCATACTGTATCTCGAGTAATATTCCCCATTGCTCAGATAATGAACCCACATACCCTGTGAGTAAGCGTGCTGGGTTAGAAACGCCCAAGTCAATACCTAAGCATCTAATGGGTATCCCACTGAACCAAAAAATAAATAAATATATAAATAAATCAATACAGAGGAGAAGGGGAAAAAAATAAAAGAAAAGAATGATATCCCCGTCACTCTGCCAAAAAACCCTTAGGACATTACATTATAGAGTTCTGAACATCACTTAAATGTGAAGTGTTTATTATGTTCTTCTCCCCAGACAATTTGTAATCGTTTGGAGGTCTAATTGACCCCCTATACTGTTTTTTTCCTCCTATTTATTCCCTTACCATCTTGTGCCATTCATCTAATTTTCACCTAGTAAGTAAACCATTCTATATAACTTATTAATTTTTAACTTTACAGTGTTCTTTTCTTTTCTCCCTCATCATTTTCACTTTTTCACTTGGAAATTTAAATCTTCATGACTCTCTTAATCCCTTGTGAGTTTGTTGATAAGTATATGTGGCAATTTCATCATTAACCTCTTAAGGACTGAGCCAGTTGTACAAGTTGTGATCAAAACAAAACGAAAACAAAACCTGACATCTGCGCTATATATCTGTCCAACCATAATTCACCTCTTTCATATTAAATGCACCCACATTTATTATATATCATTTTGTTCAGGAGAAACAGGACTTTCATGTCACATCAAATAGTTATATATTAAACATAATTTAATATGAGTAAAATGATTTTTTTTTTTTAAAGTAAGATTTTTTTTTAATTTCTTGAGCACTGCATGGAATTTTAACTGTGAATGTCATTGTAACGACACCCCCAGGCATAAAAGGGTTAAACCGCCGTTTAGTAGATCTTCCATTCCAGATATACAGGCTGCTACTGTAGACACCAATCCACCAAACCGGAGAAGCATATGAATGCCATAAACGGCCGAACAGGAACCATACGAATGCTGTAAACAGCCGAATAGGAAACCATACGAATAGGTTTACACTCCTAGCAGTCAAACTGGAACAGCATACAATAAATCCCCCCAAGAACGAGACAAGGCTCTGTTTTGAGGGTCAAGCAGGAACAGACAGAGCTGTGGGTTTATTGTTCTTATATACACATTCTTACACATTAGTACCACCCACAGGGTTTTGGAAAACAACCAATAAACACGTACAATACACTCAGACACTCCCACACAAAATCCTACCCTCTGCCTGTGATACAATTACCTTACACAATGGGTAATGTAATTATCACCGGCAGAGAAATACAGGTGTTTTTTTTATTCATGACTTTAAAAGTATGCATCACGTTCACATAAAACTTACATTTTCAGAATCAGCATACTCCAAATACAAACATATGTCAAACTCATACAAATTGGTCCAGTGGTTCAAAAGATAGATCGAAGTCCTTTGTGACCAAAGGAAGCATGGCTTTTCTGCCCAAAACCAGTTCCACAGAGTCTTCTATCCTGGAGATAATTGGGAAGTAATCCAATTATCTCCAAGGACAGAGGCAAAACTCCATTAAGCACATGGCAGTAAAAAGACAATAAAATACAATAAAACACACAAGGTTGATTTATTACATAAAATACAGACATGCAACATATCCCCAGATAGCTTAGGTCTGAGCACACATTATTACTGAATGGCACTCAGACCACACACATACAGTTCAATTGCCATGGAGCCAAAGTCTTTCCCATAGTCTTTCATTATACGAATGGACTCCATGGCATAGCTATCTGGGGTATCACTGCTCAAACAGGGCAAGCACCGAATGACCTAGCTTTCGTGTCTTTGCAGGGGAAAATCAAGCGTTTCAACATGGGGCCATAGTCTAAAGGCAGCAGGCGGGCAACCAGGCTCCTCCAATGCACAGTGGCGAGATTGGTCTAGTCACAGTCATAATACTGTTAGTTGTTACTGCAATAAAATGCACATATTTGTATTCAGTGAAGTCTCACAAGTAAAATAGTACCCCCCAAGTTCAGGTTTTATAGTGTTTTGGAAAGTACCAGGCCTTTGAGACCGTATGGTAGCCCAGGAAGGAAAATTACCCCCATGATAGTATACCATTTGCAAAAGTAGACAACCCAAGGTATTATAAATGGGGTATGTCCACTCTTTTTTAGTAGCCACTTAGTCACAAACACTGGCCAAATTAGCATTCTAATTTGTATGTGTGTGAAAAATGCAAAAAACAGATTTGAATGATAATTTTGGCCAGTGTTTGTGACTAAGTGGCTACTAAAATAGACTGGGCGTACCCTATTTGCAATAACTTGGGTTGTCTACTTTTGCAAATGGTATGCCATCATGGGGGTAATTCTCATTCCTGGGCTTCCATACAATCTGGTGAATTTTAATGTGAAAAAATGGAAATGCAGTTCTTATATATATAGCTTGGTGCTACTTCCAAGTGCTGTTTCTAAGTGTCTAGTTGGAGATATTCTGGAGAGTTTTACAGAAGCTTCAACTGTCTAAGAGTTGTGCTAAGAGCTTTCTTTTCTACTGTTACAGGTAAGATTCATCTGTAGGAAAAGGTTACTGATTGCCCAAGGTTTGAATTCCTGTTGGTAAGATTCATCTGTAGGCAAAGGTTACTGATTGCCCAAGGTTTGAATTCCTGTTGGTAATTATAAGGCATTTGATTTGATTAAGCTAGTTACTTGCTGTTGATTGCTGGTTAATTAGCTATTGTTTGCAAATAAGCAGAGGCCTACTCAGGTGTTAAGCATTCCTAGTGGGCGGTGATTTAAGGAGTTATATAAGGCTTGGTCTCATTAGCTTGTCTAATATAGCTTGGTGCTACTTCCAAGTGCTGTTTCTAAGTGTCTAGTTGGAGATATTCTGGAGAGTTTTACAGAAGCTTCAACTGTCTAAGAGTTGTGCTAAGAGCTTTCTTTTCTACTGTTACAGGTAAGATTCATCTGTAGGAAAAGGTTACTGATTGCCCAAGGTTTGAATTCCTGTTGGTAATTATAAGGCATTTGATTTGATTAAGCTAGTTACTTGCTGTTGATTGCTGGTTAATTAGCTATTGTTTGCAAATAAGCAGAGGCCTACTCAGGTGTTAAACATTCCTAGTGGGCGGTGATTTAAGGAGTTATATAAGGCTTGGTCTCATTAGCTTGTCTAATATAGCTTGGTGCTACTTCCAAGTGCTGTTTCTAAGTGTCTAGTTGGAGATATTCTGGAGAGTTTTACAGAAGCTTCAACTGTCTAAGAGTTGTGCTAAGAGCTTTCTTTTCTACTGTTACAGGTAAGATTCATCTGTAGGAAAAGGTTACTGATTGCCCAAGGTTTGAATTCCTGTTGGTAATTATAAGGCATTTGATTTGATTAAGCTAGTTACTTGCTGTTGATTGCTGGTTAATTAGCTATTGTTTGCAAATAAGCAGAGGCCTACCCAGGTGTTAAACATTCCTAGTGGGCGGTGATTTAAGGTGTTATATAAGGCTTGGTCTCATTAACTTGTCTAATATAGCTTGGTGCTACTTCTAAGTGCTGTTTCTAAGTGTGTAGTTGGAGATATTCTGGAGAGTTTTACAGAAGCTTCAACTGTCTAAGAGTTGTGCTAAGAGCTTTCTTTTCTACTGTTACAGGTAAGATTCATCTGTAGGAAAAAGGTTACTGATTGCCCAAGGTTTGAATTCCTGTTGGTAATTATAAGGCATTTGATTTGATTAAGCTAGTTACTTGCTGTTGATTGCTGGTTAATTAGCTATTGTTTGCACCTGCCAAATACTTGAAGAGGCCTACTCAGGTGTTAGAAAAACATTTGTTCCTAATTAGTGATTTAAGGAGTTATATAAGGCTTGGTCTCATTAGCTTGTCTAATATAGCTTGTGGTGCTACTTCCAAGTGCTGCTGTTTCTAAGTGTCTAGTTGGAGATATTCTGGAGAGTTTTACAGAAGCTTCAACTGTCTAAGAAGTTGTGCTAAGAGCTTTCTTTTCTACTGTTACAGGTAGATTCATCTGTAGGAAAAGGTTACTGATTGCCCAAGGTTTGAATTCCTGTTGGTAATTATAAGGCATTTGATTTGATTAAGCTAGTTACTTGCACTGTTGATTGCTGGTTAATTAGCTATTGTTTGCAAATAAAGCAGAGGCCTACTCAGGTGTTAAACATTCCTGAGTGGTGATTTAGAGGTTATATAAGGCTTGAGTCTCATTAGCTTGTCTAATAGCTTGAAGTGCTACTTTCAAGTGCTGTTTCTAAGTGTCTAGTTGGAGATATTCTGGAGAGTTTTACAGAAGCTTCAACTGTCTAAGAGTTGTGCTAAGAGCTTTCTTTTCTACTGTTACAGGTAAGATTCATCTGTAGGAAAAGGTTACTGATTGCCTAAGGTTTGAATTCCTGTTGGTAATTATAAGGCATTTGATTTGATTAAGCTAGTTACTTGCTGTTGATTGCTGGTTAATTAGCTATTGTTTGCAAATAAGCAGAGGCCTACTCAGGTGTTAAACATTCCTAGTGGGCGGTGATTTAAGGGGTTATATAAGGCTTGGTCTCATTAGCTTGTCTAATATAGCTTGGTGCTACTTCCAAGTGCTGTTTCTAAGTGTCTAGTTGGAGATATTCTGGAGAGTTTTACAGAAGCTTCAACTGTCTAAGAATTGTGCTAAGAGCTTTCTTTTCTACTGTTACAGGTAAGATTCATCTGTAGGAAAAGGTTACTGATTGCCCAAGGTTTGAATTCCTGTTGGTAATTATAAGGCATTTGATTTGATTAAGCTAGTTACTTGCTGTTGATTGCTGGTTAATTAGCTATTGTTTGCAAATAAGCAGAGGCCTACCCAGGTGTTAAACATTTCTAGTGGGCGGTGATTTAAGGAGTTATATAAGGCTTGGTCTCATTAGCTTGTCTAATATAGCTTGGTGCTACTTCCAAGTGCTGTTTCTAAGTGTCTAGTTGGAGATATTCTGGTATAACACAAATTATTACAGTTGGAGATATTCTGGAGAGTTTTACAAAAGCTTCAACTGTCTAAGAGTTGTGCTAAGAGCTTTCTTTTCTACTGTTACAGGTAAGATTCATCTGTAGGAAAAGGTTACTGATTGCCAAAGGTTTGAATTCCTGTTGGTAATTATAAGGCATTTGATTTGATTAAGCTAGTTACTTGCTGTTGATTGCTGGTTAATTAGCTATTGTTTGCAAATAAGCAGAGGCCTACCGAGGGGTTAAACATTCACAGTAAGGTGATTTAGGAGTTATATAAGGCTTGGTCTCATTAGCTTGTCACAACATAGCGTGCTACTTCCAAGTGCTGTTTCTAAGTGTCTA